>OZ010795.1:1446200-2646200 GCA_963932465.1 Maratus speciosus | reverse complement strand
GGTTCGTGTCACATGAGTCAAACTTGTTTTTAAATCTTGTCTTCTATCTTGAATTGTTGAGAAAAGTAATTAAAAAATTAAATATAGTTTAAATTAAATTTAAACTTTCAAAAATCACATTTTATCAGTTTTCTTCTAGAAATATTTAGGCTAGAAATAAGTAGATTACGTCTAACATGTAAGTGCAATATGCGATTGTTTTTTAAAGATTCGAATTCTAAAAAAGTGAAATACACACACACACACACACAAAAAAAAAAAAAAAAAAAAAAAAAACGTTCTAAAATCACGGTTTCATCATGATTTTAGTTGAACTATTCTAGCAAAAAATTCAATGGACTCAAATAATGAATCTCAATATCACACGTCATTTTCGATATATTTAACACCTCATAATTTATTAAAGTTTTCAATTTTGTTGGAAGACACAAAAATTCAATGCTTTTATTCTTAAAATTGTTAGTTTATTAGAGAGCTTATCCTTTAAAAATAATAATAGGTTTGGGAAATCTGCGTCCTACAGGTTCCTAGCGTCCCCCTTTGAAAATAAAAAGTAAGGGGACGTTTGAGATAAAATAAAAAAGTGAGGGGATGCCGTCCACCCGCGTCCCCCTTCGACTACACCACTGCCTTTTCCCACAAGCAGCACCCTGCCTATTTTTTTTAAACCTGGGCTCAGATTATATTCATTTAGGAGTGTATATAACAAACTGTAAAAAATAAAACTAACGTCATTCCTATAGTTTATTCATAAAAGCCGGCCATGTTGTTGTATATTCGTATATTTGATAAAATGTATACTACACTAAATTTCCATTTTTATTACTTTAGTTTGCTTTTATTTATCATCTATATATTATCTATCACTTTTAATCATCTTTTACATTTATTAAATGTACATTAAATGATCATTTTGAACATGATTGGCAATGGACAGCAAAATTGTCCATCGACAATCATTTTTACCAATCTGTCTACCTGGCCCAGATAACAAAAGTGTACTTAAGTACAAAAATTTCTTATTATATGAAGTGAGCAGAGCGTTCCTCAACCCTCTGTTATATCATAGTTTGATTATTGTAACTGCAATTTTCAATCTATTAAATCTTGTATAGAAAATAATTAAAATACCTTAGACTCCCTCCAGTCCGCACAGGTTGGGACCAGAGGTTGTGCGGATTTTAGAATTTTGTGGTTTTCTGGTCATTGCGTTGTTTACATTTTTAAACAGTAGTTTCAATGTAATAATGCAATCAAAATTATAACGAATGCCTACAATATAGTAAAATATTAAAATGATTAAGTAAAAAAATAAACTAAAATAATAAAAATTCAGTTAATTTTAAAAGTAATGAAATTATTAAAAGTAAAGATCAAATAAATAATTTTATAATGTATAATTAAATATGCATGATAAAGATGAGATACATTTATCTCGAATTATTCAATGAAACTTATCTCATAAAGATACCCCAAGAATTCACAACAAAATCATAAAATAAGGAAATTTTACTTCAGGTTCAGTCAGATTTAATAAGCTTGATGAATGCATAAATATATTTGATAAAAAGATTGTAATGACCAGTGATATTCAGCAATATCTTGAATTTTTTCAGAAATAAATTTATACTTCCTTCATTAAAAAAAATAAGTTCTATCATATTAACAAGAATTACATATTAAAATACCTACAGAATGATATAAAAATAAAAAAGTCTGTAATTTTCTCATAACATCTGAACTGAATTGTTTACATCTGCGATGAGGTGTGGATTTTAGGCATTTGCTGATTTTAGGGTTGCGGATTTGAGGGAGTCTACTGTATACATTTTGTGGTAATGATACGTCATAATTAGTTTGAACGATTATTTATTCTCATGCCTATTTTCTCAAGTAACGTAATTTCTGGAAGAAACACCCTATCAAGTTGGCCTTTAAAAGAAAATAATCATAATAGTAATATTGTAATAACCTCTAATAAAAGTTTTATGCTTGTAGTAAAAGAACATATCTCTAATCATTTATATTCAAATATAGTTTTTCTTTTTAAATTGGGCAAAAACATTTCTTTTCTAAAACTGGGTTGAACCAAACCTGACTTGCATCGAGTGTTTGATGATCCAATTCATTTCTGCATAGGACAGCTGAATTAAGCCTAAAATACTTTTATACTAAACTATTTTGTAACAAAAGAAATAAATTCATCAAGTTTAAGGAACAAATACTTTTTAATTCTGACGTATCGCACTGACATAAAATAATATCAAGAGTAAAAGTATTTATGATTTATCACATAATAAACGAGCAAATTTCTCTCATCTAAATCTAAAAATCTATTTCAAAATATTCTCTAAGCAATTCTAATGCTGATTGAATCAAAACAAACAAACAACATGGGTTTTTCAGAAGGAAAAGTCACAGTTACTATCCTAATGTCGTTGATTTCTAGAATCGTCTGTGTTGAGCCTTGTGTATATTCCATTTTAGAATTACAATGTTTATCGATATGTCATCACTTTTCCTTTTATCTTTCTTGAAATAGGTGAATTATTATTGATTTTGATTAATTTAATAAAATTATGGTACTTTTTCACTATAGGGGTCTTGGCGTTTTTGATATGAGGTTGCAGTGCAATTCGGCTTCATAAAGTGAAATTTGTTGCCAAATGATAAAACAGCTAGGTACACAAACCTAATGAACTTTATGCTTGTTTATATATGCATTTTTATTTAAATATCAAAATCTTATTTATAAATATGTATTATTGTTTTTTGTATCTACACTAAATTCACTTAAATCCACACATGTTGGGACCAGAGGTTGTTCAGATTTTAGAATTTTGTCGATTTCTGGTCACTATTTTGTTTACATTTCTTGATACTACTAGATTATCCCATCGACCAAAAAACTATCGCCAAACTATAAGATTAAATGCCAATAATGGATGAACGTAAATGTCACATTCACTTGACAGTAAACACGTTACACGTGTTTGTTACGTCATCAAGGGATTTTTTAATTCAACTTTTTATTTGTATTTTTATTAATGTTTTACTAATTTATTTGTTCTTTCATTATTTAAAATAAAAATGATGTTATTTTGTATAATTTGGCAGAATTGGTCGATGGGATAATCAAGTAGTACCCATTTTTTTAAACAGTAATTTGAATTTAATAATGCACTCGAAATTATAATGAATGCTTACAGTAAGGCAAAATAATTAAGTAAAGTTATAAAGTAATAAATGTTAAGAATTATTATCTTATAAATATTAAAGTAAATATGAATAACAACGATGAGATAATTTTTTCTTGAATATGCAATGAAACTTGCTTATAATTTAAATCAAAATCTTAAAATATGTAACAAAGTTTTATTTCATGTTTAGCCATACTTAATAATCAAATAAACGCATAAATGTATTTGGTGAAAAGATTGTGATTGTCACTGCTGTCAGCTCTATTTGAATTTTTTCAGAATTAAATTTATACTTCAGGAGAAAGCACAAGTTCAAATCATATTAACCAGAATTACAAATTAAAATGTGTACTCAATGAAATAAAAAAAATTTAAATCTTGAATTTTTCTCCAACATCTGAAATGATTTGTGGATTTTTTATGTTCACATATTTTAAAGAGTCTGCTGTACTAATTACTTCTGTTTCTATGAAAAAAATACATAAAAGGCTTCTTTATATTAAATAAATTACGTAATGTGAAAACAAAAACAATAATCTGCTATGCAACATGACACTTTATTGTAAACGTAATCTTGATGTAAAAATTTAAAATCACAAAAATAAAAATTATACTTGATGTTTCGTTTATCTTTAAAAACCATCCTCAGGAGTTAATTTTCTAAAATACAAATCGGCAAAACATTACTTGCATGTTACGTAATCGAAGACATAATTTAAACTGAAAAAAGTAACAGAAATTTCATAAAAAACATTTTAAATTACCTCTCTTATCTAAAAATGAATTAAAACAAAATTACTGGAAATAGTAATGCGTATTTGCAAGGACTTTTTTTAATATCATGGGTAGAAGAATTGATCTTTCTCCACCTACGTTTTTCTCTGCAGTTTATGAAATACACTTTAAACTTACTGATGGTACAGATTCTTCCTATATTGGGATAACAATGCGTTGTTCCTTTGAAAGGTTTGGAAGATCATAAAAAAGTATAACCACTTCATTGTTGAGAACCTTCCTTAAAGGAAGTATTTCATTTATTGGCTTTGACGATTTGTTCTTTCAAAACAAGTCCATCCGTTTAAAGCAGTTTTCTGAGAACCTTTAGAGATTTGTTTAAGAAATCAAAGTATAAGTAACGACACTTTCATTCACTGTTCCAGAAGTTTCGGTCAGTATTTTGAAAGAACTTTAGTTTTTGCATAATATTTCCAGTAATTTTGTTTTAATTCACTTTTGGGATAACAGATGGTGTCACTGAAGTTATTTTAAATGTTTTTTATCGAATTTCTGTTACTTCTTTCAGTTTGATATCGATATGTCTTCGATTATGTGTAACATGTAAATAATTTTTTGCTGATTTGCATTTTAGAAAATTAACTCCTGAGTTTTATTTTTGTGATTTAAATTTTTATATATTTGTTTAAAATCTTGAAATAAAGTGTATGTTGCATAGCAACTTATTGTTTTTATTTTCACATTTGAGTATAGGGCGTAAAGTCCTTATTTATTATAATTTATTTAAATATTTTTTGAAAATTGCCAGTGTTTAGAAAACAGTGAATAGATTTCCAGAAAATCATTCTTCTGCCAGTGATTAATATTGCCAAACTTTTTCTCTCACCATGGCTATTTTCTTGGGAAAAATTCCATATTTGGGTACATTCAGTGATTTGGTTTTTTGTCACCAACAGTAGGCAATTTTTATTTCATTACAGTAATTCAAGGTTTTTGTACCAGGAGCTTTGTTTTGAATTTTTAATAACCCTAAATAAAATTAATGAGATTTTCTTTTGAATATTTTTTTAAATAAAAGGAAATGAACAAAGATGAAATTAAAGGTTTTCATCATTTTTTTTTTTTTTATGTTATTTCGAACATGTTGATGCTTCGTGCACTTACTCCGTAGCTGAAATTGCTCAAGCACATTGTCAGTTGCTTCTGATGAATCGGTAAGTGTTTTTATTTTTGTTAAATGTTCTTTGCCTCTCAGGGATCTGTTTAGGAAGAATTTGGGTCCTTTAAAGGACCCTTCACAAAGTTTTTCATCTCAAAACAGGACCCTTCACAAAATTATTATCTTAAAACAGGACTCTTCACAAAATTCTTTGTTATAAGAATAGGCGGTACTTCTTAGTTATCCCGTCGACCCAATTACTGTTGCCAAATTGTAAGATTAAATGCCAATAATCGTTTGCCATTCATTAATTAATTGTAAGATTAAATGCCAGTAATGGCCAATAAAACCATTAATTTGACATTTTATTTGTATTTTTATTAATGTTTTACTAATTTATTCGTTATTTAAAATAAAAATGATGTCAATGTGTATAATTTGGCGAGTGTTTTGGCGATTTATATAATTTGGCGAAATGGGTCAACGGGATAACTAAGAAGTATTTTTTTATATTTATACAATTTAATTGTCAATATTTATACAAGGCTTTATACAAAATTTTTTCCTCTTTAATTTCACAATCTTAATCATTTTAAAATAAAATTTGACTTGTCACTTTTACATGTATAAAGTAAATGTATGTATTTTGCATAAATATATCTCCTTAAAAATGTATAAACAAAAATGTGAATGTAACAATGATCTCAAATTCACAAAATTATGACTAGGTTTTTCACAAATGTAAAAAGCTGTTCACAAAAACAAGACCCTGGAAGTAAAGTCTGGACAGACCCCTGCTTCTGATATTTTGTTTGTTTAAAAAATAACATGTGATGTTGTGGACTCTTTGCCAGAAAATGTAAAAGTTAACATTAAATGTACTTTCTGTTTAAAAAAAAGATAAATTTGGTGACAAAAAAAATTGCCAAATGCACCCGAGTATGGAATTTCAGCCATTTTCTCTATCATGTCAAGATCCCTGAACTTTAAAGTAGGGATGCACCGAATATTTGGTATCTATTCACTATTCGGCCATACTACCAAATATTCAGTTAGGCTGAATATCAAACTATTTGGTATGCTGAATATTCGGCTTGGCCAAATATCAAACTATTCTGTATGCTGAATACTTGGTTTGACTGAATATCAAAATATTTGGCCATGCCAAACACTTAAAAAAACTTTTTAAAAACCTTAAAAAGACTACTATTTTTAATTTCTTCTATCTTCAATAGAAGAAAGTATTGTAATCAAAATTTTTTCCGACTTCTGGTTTTCGACGCATTTACACGTTTTAGGGGTCAGAGATCACAAAAAACATGTTTATAAAAAATGTCTGTGTGTTCGTGTGTTACCATTGTACCATCAAAAATTGAACCAATGAAGTTATACATAGAATTGAACCAAATTTTTTTTTAAGTTTTTGGCTATGGCAAGCAGGTCCTCCCTGAATTTGGAAAAATTCCGCCGGTAGGGGGCGCTGTAATAGCAATTTTTGTGCATTTTTAATACTGTACCATCGAAAAGTGTATGAAGTTATGCATAGAATTGAACCAAATTTTTTGTGTATGTTTTTGGCCATAGCAAGAAGGTCCTCCCTGAATGTGGAAAGATTCTGCCGGAAGTGTTTGCTGTAATAGTGATTTTTGTGCAATTTTCAATATTGTACCTTCGAAAAGTGTATGAAGTTCAGACCTGCCAGCCTTTGAAAATGAGAAATCGTAGCACACAAAATTAAAGTTAATCTGGAGGTTGGTTGGTTTTTCGTGTTTCACAGCCATCTTTTGATATTTGTAAAAGGAATAAGGTTTCACTCTTTCAACTCAATATAATTTTTTTCCTCAGAAAATTTTTATACGATTTTTAGAATTTCTTTTCGTTTCACAGCGTTTTTTTGACATTTGTGAAAGGAGCCTCGTTCCACCCCAGTGCAGTAAATTTTGATGAAATTCGCGATTTTTTTTCCGCGATCGTTTCAGGATATTCCCAATTTTTTTCCAATTGGGGAAATTCCTTTATTCTGCAAGAAAAAAAAATATTCGCGAACTTTGAAGAAATTTCAAAATATACTTGCAGAAGAATCATAGATCTGTGGAAGAATTTACAGGGGGAAATACCAGGGCTTAATTTGCGCTGGAGCCCGGCTCCGGTACTTCTCTGTTTTTAGTAAATATTCAAATATTGGTCGGAACTCACCGGAGCTCATAAATACAGGGCTCCGGAGACCAGTGCAGTTGCGCTTCCGAAAAACCGAAGTCTAAATTACTTCTTTCTTTCCTTCCCATCTCCAAGCTTTTGCATTGTTTTTTACCAAAACATTTATATGTGACGCAATGTGTCGCACACGTAGAAGATGGAGATAAAACGGACTCAAAATTTTTATATCAGATTTTGGGTTTGGACCGACTCTAGCTCAATCTGTATTACAATTAAAATTTTTATTCATGTATAGAAAAAAACCTTATCCTCCTTTAAAATTACTTATTATATTCTATTTCATATCATTTTAATGCTTTTGATCAAAATGAAGGGGAAACAGAAATCGTATTTTTCTATTTCAAATTATTTCAGCGACAACGTGCTGTTAATACGACGCCACTCAAGAAACTGAACAATGAATTTGCTTTCAGTTCGATTTTCTTTTGTGACAGTAGGATAATTTTTTATTGGTTGGGGTTTTTTTTTAAATTTTTATTTACATATCTAACCTGAAAAGAATATTTTCTGTTTTAGCCAACGAGCATCAGCTTGAGGTTTTGTTTGTTTGATGTTTTTTGTCTTCTATTGCATACGAGTATAAAAATCACGTTAGTGATTTTTCTTTTTTTTTTTTTTTTTTTAAATCATGAACGCTACCCATGCTAAGGCTTTGCTCTGTACATTTACAAAATCACTTTCATTTGTAAGTAGATATAATTGTCATGTTATTGTTATTCTGATAGAAAGCAATCGAACAGTATTTCTCCTTTTTCTATAAAAGTATCAGTTTTTTCCGATAACAGTGTCAAACTTTTAATTTAATCTGATTTTCAGGGACTCACCACAAAAGATTGTTATGCGGAAGAATCGATAATAATTTAAGATATGCACCTTTTATAGGAAATTGTAAAACATTGTTCCATTCTTCAGCATATAAATGTTAATTTCTGTAAATTTCATTCATTTTTTATGTTAACACTATTTCCTAATCAATAATCATTACCATATTTAATCGCAGAATTCTGCAATTAATTAACTTTAAAATCAGGTAAAGATTACTATTCAGAAGGAGTGATAACTAAAAAGTGGAATAGTTGACAGTTAAGTATATGCTGATAAATATATTTAAAATTTTTATTTTGCTAAAGAAAAAAAAAATGCTTTAAATTTTGCAAATAATGTACGAAATAAAAATATGAAGATTGAATGACAGGGGGGAGGGGGGAACGGTACGTTTGTTGTACCGGTTCCGCAGAATATTAGGGCTCCGGTCCTTTTTTTGTTAGAAATTAAGCCCTGGGAAATACTGCACAACATTTTTCATTATGCAGGACTTTCCTTTTTCGTGCGCAAATCGTGCGATTTTGCACACTATTTCAAAGCTTTCCCCTCAAAGAACACCCCCCCCTTCCAGAAATTCTTAAAATGGCGCCCCTGTTTGTAAGGAAGAGAATTCCTGTACTATAAATATATACAGAAATACGATTCACTTGTGGATAATATACATAGAGTTTTATGTTAAAAAATTTGTTTTGTAGCCCAATTTTTTTTTTCCCCCTATGAACATTTTTTAGTGTCCGAATTTTCGTGCTAATGGCCAATTTTTTTAAAGTTTCAGAAATGAATACTTTAAAATTTTGGAAATTTCGGAACAGAATCACTCCTGAAAAATATGCTGTGTGGGATACAAATCGCAACTAGAAACAAAAAAATGCATTTTTGTTTTTTGCAAAAAATCGTAGTTTAAGACCGATTTTCGTAGCATCGTAGTTTCTAGGTCCAAATCGTAGCAACTACGATTTTTTCGTAGCAGTTGGCAGGTCTGGAAGTAATGCTTAATTCTAATAAAACTAATTATAATGAAATATTGACATGAGATAGAAGAAAGTTTTGGGATTGGCACATCCAACTAGTTAACTGTTGATTAATAAAGATATTTAATAGTTAGAATTATATTTAAATAAAAAAGAATGCATTTACATTTCTTATTTGCTATTTGAAAAGTACCACGAAATAAAATGAACCAATAATGACAATAGTCCCTTCCTGACAAATAAACAGTATAGGACTGTAAATTTATTCATATGTTTTAATTCAGAGAGGAATCCATGAAATTAAAAATGTTATCAATTAAACAAGCTTTAAAACTGTCCTCTTCTTAAATAACAACTCAAAGCATATTTTTTTGTGTGTGTGTGTGTAGAATTTACTTGTAAAAAGATCTTGTTTATCAATATGGAAGTATGTGTGTTAAATATTAATGTAAAATTGTTTCAAAATATCACTTTTTAATAATTTCAAATTCTGAATTTTTAAAGTAATCGGCAGCCGAATATTCAGTATTCATCCAAAGTCACTGTTCAGTGCATCCGTATTATAAAGTACAGAAATGAATCTATAAATTGGAAATGAATTTCTGGAAACATAAAAATATTTTATTGTTATCACAACTGTAGCACATCCGAAAGTGAGTGTGGATATCCCATCTTTACATGAAACGAACCAAGTTCAGTTAAATAAAAGTGTGAGAAAAGAAAACGTCTGTCTCGAATTAGAGACGTGCCATTTAAAGCTTGAAAGGGAGGGGGAAAGGTGATGGGACAAAAATCAATGTTTATCGACAGACCTTTTCTAGTTTTTTTAAGTTTCCAGTTTATGTAGTTCAGTAGAATGAATAAATGGTGTCTAGCCACCTGGGAAAGTCAGGGAATTTTTTATGGACTGGAGAAGTCAGGGAAAAGTATAATTCCTGAGGAAAAGTCAAGAAAATTCGAAAATTCTGGGAAAGAGTTTTAAACTTCCAAGAAAAAATTTCTTATTCTAAAACTAAGCATTTGAAATTTCAGTGCTGGAAAAATCAAATATTGCTCTTTATAAGTACTGTAAACAGTATACCATATAGTACAACAGTACATGTCTTGGAAATAATTTTGTCTTCCAATTCTTCCTTGTAACTGTGAGATTTTCAACTCCAGCTGCACAGTGAAACTTTGTGCTGATTGTTGTAGGATTGATTGGATGTTTGTCTGTTTACTTATCTCTGTTAGCTTAATTTATTGAATATTTATTACTTGTATTAAAGTATGTCATAGCAATCTGCGTTTAACTGTGACTGACGTGATAAAGAATTTTGTGGCATTATCCATGTTGTTCACACCTCTTGATATTCGTTACCTGTAGAACCAAATGTTAACTGTAACTTTACTTGTTGTAGATTGAGTGTATGTTTCTATGCAATGTTTGTTATTGAATGTGTGATGTTCCAAACTGTATTATCTCATATTACATAGTAATGTGCACACCTCTATGATGGTGAATGTTTCTATTTAAGCTTGATAATAGCTTTTAAGGTACATAACACTATATATTCTAACTCTAATTACTCTACTTACCAGTTGCTAACTCTAATTACCAGTTACTAACTCTAACTCTAATTACTCTACTTACCAGTTGCTAACTCTAATTACTAGTTACTCTAATTAATATTTTTGGCATCATTGTTGACACAGTGAATAGGACCTGTTCCAAATAATACACAAGTATACCAAACTCTAGAGTAACTTTACTCTTGAAAAAAAAAGAAAAAAGTCTTGCAAATGCTGTCTTTACCACTCATGTTACTCCCCATTGACTAACGTGGTGTTGGATCATTTGTTTATACACTTCACATTCATGGAAGTTTCTCTGTTATTTCTTTTAGTTGCAGATTTTAATACTCCGATAGTTTAGGGTATCATTTTGTGACTGTATATTGCATTTTATTTCTTTAGCCATTGACAAAGATACTTTTATTTTCAGTCCTGTTATGAGAACGTTGGCTTAAATCACCTTGATGAAGTTACATCACACGATTGGAACCTTTTTTCGTTCAGCATAAAAAAAGTAAGTCGACATTTCAGTGTTCACTGAATCAGCCATTTCTTAAACTACATAAGTCAGAATAATTGAGGGCTTTACATTGTAATATCGAATACTAAACAATGTAGAGTTTGCTATCGAGTGTATGTCAGATAGCAACTTGTATTTTGTTTACTATTATATAAGTCAGATTAAAAAAAAATTCGTGAATCTATAAAATAAAATTCTTCTCATAAATGCTATTACATTTTTAAGAACATTTTTGTGCTGACTGTATTTTTTAGATCTTTTAATTGAATAGGCTGATTATCAGTTAAATATTTTATGGTATTTAAAACTGAAAAAGAACAACAAGAACATTTAGACTTATGCTGTTTCTGCTAGGAATATATCAATACCTATAGGACCCTGTATCCAGGATTCTGAAATCTGTTAAATTTTTTTATTCGAAAATTTTAAAAGTTCCTAATTCTTTAAGTTTATTATTTCAGTGTGTTAACAACTAAAATGACAGGTTACATCTGTGGCTTACGCAAGGAATCAGAGACCCCCCTCCTCCCTTTTTCAAAATAAAAAATAATAATTTTCTCATAACATCATCACAATAATTCACTCTACTTTCTTTTGAAAAAAAAAAAAAAAAATGACTTTTTCAGGTGTGTTTGTAATTATATAAATGCGTAGCACCTTTAGTTGTTGTTCGGTCCGCTTGTCCTTCCGTCCGTATATAACAGAGTAAAAACTACCCAACCAAATGGTCTGAAATTTTAAATATATAATTGTTGTAAAATTTTGTCGAGTCATTTCAAATTTTCTGAAAATCAGGTGTATAGTTTAATGACACAGGCAATCAACAGTTTTCCGTTACATTACGGGCAATAGCAAAAAATTTATTTCAAGTGCACTTTAATGATGTTACAGTCTTTCAAACAGAATGAAATTGCTATGCACTTATGAAGTGCACTAGAATATACTAGTGCTGTAAAAGTAACGACTAAATGAATACCCGTATGATGTCGTTACTTTCGAACTCGCTACCCGTTAGAAAGTATTCGTTACTCGTTACTTTCGTTACTGTTCAAAAACCGGGTATTAACAATCATCGTATGTACTACAAACCTGCAGCAATAGCAAATCTAATTATATACCGCACATGAGTCTTTTGAAGAATTCGTTACTATTTTAACGTAAAATATGTGCTGCCATCTGTACGTTAAAAATACATTTAGTTTTACTACGTTTTAATGAAAAAAAGGCAAACAAAATTAAAATACGATGCATAATTGAATATAACATGTCTAAATTGTGTAATTTCTTACTTATGAAATAAGGAATAATCGGAGAAAGCAATTTAGGAAGAGTAAAAGTTCACCAAATTTATACGAAAACTATGAAATATAATTACACAGCCAAAATATTTTACAAACAGATTTACTTATTAATTTTACAGTAAAAGTAATTATGTATTATGAAAATTTATTTTCTGGAATAATCTGAAAATATTTAAATATATATATATTTAATTTCTTACGTGATTATCCTATCAAATGACACTGTACTTCAGTCACATTATTATTTCTGAAATTATTGATTTATATTTAAAAATACCCTTTTTTCAAATATGAAATTTAAAAACATAGCAACAAAAATATTTGGCACAGATGTCATATACGCACCACACTAGCGTGATTTTTTTTCTGATGCCGATTTGGTGAAAACCTCGGTTTCGAATACAAGTTACATATATATATATATATATTAAATAGGGAATAACAATAAATAAAAAATGTTTCATTAATAACTATAGAACAAAACAATTTATATAATTAAAAAAAAGAAAATAAAAGTAACTATACAATTTATTAACAAATAAACAACATCCGAGTTACCATATCAAGCAAAATAACGGCACTTTGGCGCCAGTTAAGTACCCCGGTGATTATATGACATTGGCCTCAGAAAAAAATTGCGCCAATATGGTGCGTATATGACATCTGTGCCAATTATTTTTACAAGTGAAACAGAAAAAAAAAGAAAAAAATAGCAATTTAACAAATTACAACGACCATTTGGAAAATGATTTTTTCAAAGACTAAAATTTAAGACATAAAAAATCGCACGGAGTTGATCATACATATTTCGTACGCCATGGATTAAACATTAACATTCTTGGACCAATTTTAAATGAAATTCCATTTTTAAATTTCTAAACATCCCACAATATTACTTTTTATATCGTCGTATAGAGAAAAAAATACATTTTTAATTGCAATTTGTTTGAAAGCTGTATCTCAATTTGTTTCTGAGTTATTAATTTTTTTTTTTGTAGTTTTTATTACTTTTTTGTCATAGTGGCAACAGAAGTATCGATCTCTGTTGAAAGTAAAGGGAAAATACAGATTACTGTATAGACCCATCAGGAAACGGAATGCGGATTCAACCAATAAAAAGCTTCAGATATGTTTTTGATTTCCTACCCTGACAGAGGACAATAACCATTTTTCCAAATGGTTAAAAAAAATTAGAAAACAGTAATTCTGCTTTTTCAGAATTTAGTGTCACCCCCGATG
The DNA here is from genome assembly GCA_963932465.1 of Maratus speciosus. Taxonomy (NCBI): domain Eukaryota; kingdom Metazoa; phylum Arthropoda; class Arachnida; order Araneae; family Salticidae; genus Maratus; species Maratus speciosus. The sequence continues at coordinate 2,632,479 of OZ010795.1, read as the reverse complement.
AAAAAAAAAAATATGTATATAAATATAGATAGTTCAGTTATAAGACTTAAAACACACGCGTTTATTTTATATAAAATGACGTGATCCGCATCCGCTGAAGAATTTCTTTCGTTATTTAAGAAATTCGACAAAAAAATGGCTATCTCATGATTCATATGCTTTCATTTGTTTGTTATATTAATGTAGATACTTAAAATTAAGTTCAGTTTATAAAAACTTCATGTTTTATCAGAAGTTATTAACTTATATTTTTTCGAAACAGCAGGTATTTTAATTACCTTCTTTTTTTCAGTTTTTATGAGAAAATGGTAACAAAAAGATATAATTGGTACTTTCCAACTATTTTTCCTGTACTTTTACTTTCTACAGAAATGGAGTACTTGAGTTACAAAAATTAAACAAATGGCATTTAAAAACTACAAAAAAAAAAATAATAATAATATCTCAAAAATAAATCGAGATGCAGTTTTCAAACAAATTGCATTTAAAAGTACTTTTTTCCCCAATACGACGGTATAAAAATTGGAAATGTGCGATGCTTAGAAGTTAAAAAAAAATGCGGTAGAGAATATTCCGTACAATGATACCTCTGCTTTGTTTTACGGTTGGCTTATACAACGGGGCGTGTTTTTTTTTTGTTTTTGTTTGCTTTTTTTTTTTTTTTGGAGACGACACTTTATTAGCTTAGCTGGAAGAAAGAAATGGCATACCGGAGGTTAAAAATATTAAACGTTATCATAAAAACATTTTTACAAGCATCTAAAAACTCGTCTTTATCATAAAAAATATTTTTTTTTTAAATTTAAAACATAAATACACGTACAAAGATATTATTATAGGATAAAGAATGCACTGAAAGCAAACCTGTAAATTTTTAGAACAGAATTTCTTGAAAATTTTCAGAATATTTAAAAGAAATGTGTTTCATTTTAGACTTTATCATTTTATCAACCAACAGTTTACGTCAATCTCATTATTATTTTAGAAATCTTTGATTTATGTTTTAAAATAATATTTTTTCCATTCTTTTTGGTTTTAATGAAGCACGCCTTTCAGATAATATATAACCTGATTTTGAAAAAAAAATTCTTTCAGATGGTACTGCAAGCTCAGTGTATAAAATAGCTATGCTTCTTTTTCTTTTTATAATGAAGGAATTAACAAGCCCCTACGAGATCAAAATCGTTTGAGATTTGAGAATAAATGATACTAACAGAATGATACGCATACACTGATACGTAAACAACTAACGCCGAAATATCCGAGTCTGAATACAAATTCGCATCTTTACCGCATCCGGCTATCTGCTCCATTCATGAATTATACAAACATAAGCAGCGTTTGAAGTTAGTTTCATTTGTTCGGCTGCGTATGCGTATTGACGCAGTAACGATTAACGAGTGGTATATGGAAGTACCGATTCGGTATTTCTTATCTTAGAGAATACCCGTTACTTAGTAACGAATATGTGCGGTTTGCTACAGCTCTAGAATATACATTCAGTACACTATGCGGTGCAAAAAATATTTATAAAACTAGTTATAGTACGAACATACCTCATTTGCCGCATTTGATGTGCAATTTCCAATTTGTTTTTCTTTTATTAAAAAAAATGTACTGTTTATGTATTATCCAGGTCATGAGATAGATCGCCAAAAATGGTTTCCAATCAGTTTCAAAATAGTCATTTAACATTATTTAATACATAACATTGTTAAAAATGATACCACGGGTCGGCACCAAAATCCTCTCTGTAAAAATAATAGTCGATTCTTATAAATTTCACTCTGCTAAATAAAAATAGGGTAACGAAATTACTGTATCATGTGCCATTCTTTTGGTAGGCGTGTTTGCTTTTAAAATTAGGGTATTTTATATCTTGCTAAAACATACGTGGACATTTTGTAAAACATAAAATGTAGATAATAATGTCTATGTTACCTGTAAATAAATGTATAAATAGGATTACCCAAGTTACATCAGCATAAGGTATGAAAATATATTAGTTGATATGATAGCAAATAGTAAATTCAGACACGAAAAGGGGAGGGGAGTTTAAAAGAAAAATGCACGCTACAAGTATCAACAAACTAGATTTTCATGCTATATTTTATCCATTTGATATCTAAGCCAGTGAAAACATTTTTTCCCTGATTTCAGTTTTACCTAGCATTACAAATTAATGTAATAATCCTTCACTATTTGTTGTTATTATAAAACTGTTTCTAGGAAAAGTAGTACATGCTGGAGCAATTTCGATAACATATTCAGAAATAGGAATATTAGATCTGTACACTTTACATATTTTTAGTTTGCAAGGAGGAAATTTTTTTTTACTTTTTTTGTCGACCAGTGTGATTAATGACATAAATAAAGTATAATAAATGAATACAATACATAAACAAGTGGGTAAGTGTGATCATACATCGCACAAAGGGTTTCGTTTAATATTCCTTTCAAAACACTTTCTTTCAAAACGTCCAGTACATTTATCGCCATGGAATACCTTCTAAATTTTGGCAAACACACCCTAAACTATGTTAAAGTTTCAAACATATTCGCCTTGTTATATTTCCTAATTTTGTTCGCCCCCCCCCCCCAAAATGCTACGATATATCACATGACGGGTATCTGCCAAATTTAGAAAAGTGACCCCCTCGGGGGGGGGGGGGGAGTGGGCAGATGGTCACCATGATTTTTGACGCGGCCTGATTTAAAAATTTATGTTATGTTTTATAAGCCATATTAAAGTTTCAAACAGATCGTCCAGTTATATTTCCTAATTTTGTTCGCACACCTCCCTCAACCTCCCCCCCCCCCTCCTCGAAATGCGACGCGCCCTTCTTCTTTATAATTTATTATCGTGTGTTATAAAGTATCTTAAAGTTTAAAACAGATTGAATTGTTAGATTTCCTACTTTAAATGAAATCGCGGTCTGTTAATTCCACATTCCACCACCAGGGAGTGCACTGTATTCTTAACAAAAGCGTATCTGAACAAAACTCCTTTACACAACCCATTAGTAGATATGTTACTCGAGGGGGTGGCGGTCTTCAGCAAGAATTTAAGATAATTGTTGAAATTACTATTAGGAAATAGTGGTAATTTAACTTTTGACCTATTTATATTTAATAAGTATAAGTAGCATGTATCTGAGGACTCCATCAAAAAACACACCTGAAACGGTATGAAACAAAAAAGAAATATTTTGCCCCTCCCCCTCTCCCCACCTTCCCTAAATTTCTCGCGCCATTTTTTATAAACTTTTTCTAATGTGTTATAAACTATCGTAAAATTTCAAACAGATCGCCTTGTTATATTTCCTAATTTTAACAAAAATGTTAGTTCCACATTCCACCACCAGGGAGCGCACTCTATTCTTAACAAAACTGTATCGGAAGGAAACTCCATTAAACAACCTATAAGTAGATATGTTACTCGAGGTGGTGGCGGTCTTAATAAGAAATTAAGATATTTGCTGAAATTACTATTAGGAAATAGTGGTAACTAAACTTTAGACAATTTTATATTAAATAAGTAGCATATATCTCAGGACTCCCTCAAAAAGTCACCTAAAGTGGTCAGAAACGCTAATTTTTTAAATAGAAATCTAGCGCCCCCCCCCCCCCGGAATTTCGTGTGTCATTCTTTCTTACACTTTATCTTATGTGTTATAAAATATCTTAAAGTTTCAAACAGATCGACTTGTTAGATTTCCTAATTTTAACAAAATCGCGTTATGTTAGTTCCACATTCCACCACCAGGGAATGCACTCTATTCTTAACAAAAGCATATCTGAACGAAACTCCTTTACGCAATCTTTCCGTAGATAGATGGGTCGGGATGATGGCGGTCTTAAACAAGAATTTAAAATATTTGCTGCGGTAACAAACGCTAAGATTTTAAAAATAATTCTAGTTTAACAAAAATGTTAGTTCCACATTCCACCACCAGGGAGCGCACTCTATTCTTAACAAAACTGTATCAGAAGGAAACTCCGTTAAACAACCTATAAGTAGATATGTTACTCAAGGTGGTGGCGGTCTTAATAAGAAATGAAGATATTTGCTGAAATTACTATTAGGAAATAGTGGTAACTAAACTTTAGACAATTTTATATTAAATAAGTAGCATATATCTCAGGACTCCCTCAAAAAGTCACCTAAAGCGGTCAGAAACGCTAATTTTTTAAATAGAAATCTAGCGCCCCTCCCCGGATTTTCGCGTGTCATTCTTTCTTACACTTTATCTTATGTGTTATAAAATATCTTAAAGTTTCAAACAGATCGACTTGTTAGATTTCCTAATTTTAACAAAATCGCGTTATGTTAGTTCCACATTCCACCACCAGGGAATGCACTCTATTCTTAACAAAATCATATCTGAACGAAACTCCTTTACGCAATCTTTCGGTAGATAGATGGGTCGGGATGGTGGCGGTCTTAAACAAGAATTTAAAATATTTGCTGCGGTAACAAACGCTAAGATTTTTAAAATAATTCTAGCTCCGCCCCCCTCCTGGAAATATCACACTCCATTCTTTTTTACACTTTTTTCTATGTGTTATAAACTATCTTAAAGTTTCAAACAGACTGAGTGGCGGTCTTAACCAATAATTCAAAATATTTCCTGAAATTACTATTAGAAAATAGTGGTATGAAGTAAACTTTCTGATGATGAATGAGTTATACTTATCTCATATCGCTGTTCAAAAAGCCCAGGCAAATTATTAGATTTCCTAATTTAAGTTAATTCGTGGTTAAATAAGCGCGTCTCTTCATTTTAATCGACGCATTTGATATGAATAAACCGATTAATTAAATAATAATTAATATTTCAGCTTGTAATTAAGATAGGACTTAGATATGGGTACCAATGAAATCAGCGAGAAATTTGACATCGGGATACCAAAAAATTTAATCAAAAATTTTAATATTTAAAAAGTTAAAATTTCGTATTAAAATATGCTATTATGGAAAACCGCAGCGTCGTCATGTCTACCTGCTTTCCCGCCGAATTGAAATCTTTTTATTTCCTTGTCTTTCCAATTAAAGAAATTAAATTTTTATCGATCGATTTTTAGTGGATATTTTAACTTATACACATCGCAGAAATGTGAACTTTATACCAAATGAAAGTAGATTTTTTTCTGCGTCTGTCTATTCCATTTACAAATTTCTCGGACCAATATTTTCTGATATACGATTTCGCTTTAAAATCTCCACTTCATTTTTCGACTTAATTTCCTCCGTGGTAACCGTGCATTCGGCTGATTTTATTGGCAACCCTTAGGAGAAACACGGATGATTTCGAGAAAGTCTGTTTGAATTTGCGTTAAAAAGGTGGATTGGTTAATTTTAGAAGTTAATTAGCCCGTAATTCGGTTAATTACCAACTTTTTCAAAATTTTATGATTTGTTGTTTGATGTGAAGTGTTCAGCTATAAGTACCCAAAATTTCAAGTCTCTAACATGCATAGTTTCTGAGAACGGGCTCTGTGACGGACAGACAGACAAAGGAGCAAGACGAATAGGGTTTCGTTCATCTCACGAAACCCTAATAAAAAAACTGTAAACCATAATAAATAAATAAACTATAATGTATATTATTATTATCATATTATAGCTCTTATTATGTATGATAATGTTATAAAGTCGTTAAAAAAAGTAAGGATTACTGTAATTAGTGTAATTGGCAGCAAGCTTGGTGCAGTTATATCTGATATATATATATATATAATACATAAGTACCAAGAAAAAAAATCTGTACATGGTTTATTTCTGCATAACAGAAACATAACCACCCAAAGCTAGTTATATGATTCTGATAATGTTCGACTTTACAGAGTTCAATAAATGTAACAAACTGTTGATAACCCCCCCTCCTTTCTTTTTCAGTTTCTCTGTAGTGTGCTTTTTTTGTGTCGTGTTCAAATTTTAGGTAGATTTCGTAAGAAACACTACCTATTAAAATCCCCCCCTATGTTGGATCTCTTCCAAACTCATATATAAAATCAAGGGCCAGACAAGTTTTTGATAAGGCGAACTCATACAGAAAAAAAAAAAGAAAAAAGAATGGGGAGTTGAAGAAGGAAAAAAAAATCATAACTTAGTTAATTCATAAGGTATCAAATCAACTTAAATTTATTTTGAATCTCCTTAATATTATGTATAACTTTTATATTGACAGGTTTTTGATAGGACCAACTCTTACAGAAAAAAACAAAAAAAGGGGTGATTGTAAAAAACCCTCCACATTTCCGTTAATCTGCCACTAAGGTGATTAAAATAAAGTATCATTGGTGTGATGAAAACTTTTAACAACCCTCGGAAATGCTGTATTGCGGAAATGGTTGCATTATTAAAGATGCACACCTCTGAATAAAAAGGTTCTCATAATTTAAAATGTAGAGTGTTTTCATTTAATGAAACAAAACTTTTGTAGTAACAAGTTTTTGATAAGATGAACTCTAGTATTTAATGATATTACTAAAAATATTCTGAAGGGATGAAAAAATGGGGATCGAAGAAAAAATATTGTATTAACATGATTCTGACAAAACCAACTCTTATAGAAAAATGAAATTAAAAACTCATCAAAAGTGGCTGGATAAAATTGTTAACCCTCTAGTTCATACTGTAATTAGTTGGCAGCATACTTGGTGCAGCTGTATCTGACATATATATATATATAAAACATAAGTACCAAAAAAAAAAAAAAAAATTCTGTACACAGTTTATTTCTGCAAAATGGAAACATATTAACCACCCAAAACTATAATGATCTGATTCTGATAACGTTCGACTTGACGGAGTTGAATAAACAAAACAAACTGTAGATAGCCCTCTCCTTTTTTTTTTTTTTTTTTTTTTTTTCCCAGTTTCTCTGTAGTGTGTTTTTTTGTGGCATGCTCGAACTTTAGGTAGATTTCGTAAGAAATACTACCTATTATAATCTCCCTTATGTTGGGATTTCTGTAAAATTTTTGCAGATCTATGCTAATCATGACCCCTAGTACCCAAAACCACCCGCAGTTCAAAACTTTATGTATGTATGTCACTTTTTTATGGGCACAATAACTTCCATAATTTTTCATAAGTCTCTTCCAAACTGATGCATAAAATCCAGGGCTAGACAAGATTTTGATAGGACTAACTCTTACAGCAAAAAAAAAAGGGGGGGGGGGGGAAGAGTTGGAAGAAGAAAAAAAATCACAACTTTGTCAATTTTTAAGATATCAAATCCACTTAAATTTATTTTGAATCTCCTTAATATTGTCTACAACTTTTGTATTGACAAGTTTTTGATAGGACCAACTCTTACAGCAAAAAAAAGTGTGGGGGGGGGGATTGCAGAAAGAATAAAAAACATATTTCCATTAATCCACTAAGGTAATTAAAAAACAGTATCAGTGGTGTGATGACAACTTTTAACAACCCTCAGAATTACTGTATAAAGGGTTGCATTATTAAAGGTGCACACCTCTGAATAAAAAGGTTCTCAGAATTTAAAATAGAGTGTGTTAAAATTGAACTAAACTTTTGTAGTAACAAGTTTTTGATAAGATGAACTGTAGTAATGAACGATATTAATAAATATGTTCTGAAGGTATGAAAAAATGGGGATCGAAGAAAAAAATATATTAACATGATTCTGATAAAATCAACTCTTACAGAAAAATGAAATTAAAAATTCATCAAAAGTGACTGGATAAAATTGTTGATCTTGGTTTTCTCAAATCTTTTGTTGATGAAATTAGTACTTAACTTCGAAATCTACCTCCGCTTGTATTTTAATACAAATTTGTTACACAACCTAATTTACTATTATTGCAACTTGCTGAAAATTTGAACAAAATCTGTCAATTAACAACAGCAATATAATTTTTTTCCCCTTATTATAACAGTAAGGAAAAAATATAAGTTTTGCTTTTCAGTTTTTTTCTTTTAATCTTTTTTCTTGTTTGCTTGCAGCTCAAACATTTCTTTTACCCACACTCAAACAATGCAAACTTGTTGACACATCCACAGAGTTCTTTTTATATGTTAAAATGTAATTTGAATAATTTCTCTCTTGCTAAACAGGAAACTTTTGCATCGTCACTGCATTTTGAGGGACTACTTCCCTCATGTAAAAACACCCTCTCATTAATGTTAATCCTATAGTTTTTTAACCCTTTCTTTATACCATGACGGTATTTTAAAGTACCATTAAAATAACTTGTTATAAAATTTATTTAATGCATTGATTAGTAATAATACAGTTTAGAATGAGTTATAGATACTTTATCTTATTCCAAAAGCATTGTGGGTTGAAAGAAAAACAAAAATATTTTTATAATGATGATTTTTTTTGCCTTTGCATCTTTTCAGCTTTCTTGACATTGAAAGATTGTGGGGGAAAAAGTTTCAGTTTGGAATTATTCCTATATTTCTATTGTAAATGCATTATATTTGTACATTTCCGAATTATATAAATTACTAAAAAAAGATTTGAGTGAAGCTTTAAATATTACACAAAATCTCTTTAAATTCAAATTTAATTAATTTTAATTCACAAAATCCTTCTGAAATTTATTAAATGATTCTATCAGTCTTCTAATTTAGTTTAAAAAATTTATGAAAAATGCTTTAGAAGATGAAATTTTCATAAATTCATAATATGGAGCATAAAGGATTTTAAAAAAATCTTTCATTTCAATATTTTTAAAGGATTTTTTGATTTGATAGCTGAGGTTGACCTCTGCAAAAACTGTTTTTTATTTTATTGATTTTGTTTGCAGGGTTTTTTTTATGCCAATGTTAAAATATTTTCAAGAAAATTACATTATAAGCCCCTTCTCGCTGTTGTCAAAAGGGGAGGGGGGGCTTATTTTTAGAATTTTATGGTATTATGACATTCATAAAATGTATTTATTTTTTTTGATTTGACAAAAATTGAAATAGTTTTAGAAAATGTAAATTGTTTTAAATTAAAATAGTTTAAATATTATTTAAAACAACTTAAGATGTCATATGTATGGTATCATATGTAAAATGTCATATATAAACATCACATAAGATGTTTATACTATTTAAGATGTAATAAACATTTAAAGTTGTCTTAAATGGTTTTAAGAAAATAGCAATTTTTCGGTTAATTTTATACTATTTTTTTTAAATAAAAAAAAGAATTACTTTTTTGTATGTTTGTCTCATTTTTATGACAATTTTGATAATAATTAGCAATTTAAAATTTACAAAATCTCAAAAAAAAAAAAAAAAAGTTCAGAAGGCAGATGCCTTAAAGGGAATTTAGCGTTTGTTTATGTTTTTGAGCTGGTTATAATTAGCGTTACAGAGTTAAAAGGTACAGTTGTGGAAAAAAATAAAAATAAACAACCCCTACTAACATTACAACAAATTATAGTAGAAGAAAATTATTCTTACCAAATGAATGAAAATAAAGTCTACTGTTAAATGATGTCTATAAAATTAGCTTAGGGAGCCATCTACCTATCAAAACCAGGCCAAACTTTGTTTTTTTAAATGGTAACACACTATTTTGACACTATATTTTAAATCTTCAGTTCAAATTATGGCTAGAAATAAAATTTCAAGTCATTTGGATGATACGTTTTTGATTTGTAAACATTCAAAATTGAGAGCTTCTTCTTAAAATTCATTTTCATATTTTTATTTATTTTTTCCTGAAATTATAATCCTAATGTGATCATTTTTTGTGTGGTTACAGTACTAAAAAAACCAAACATTGAGTTTTTCATTTTAAAAATCTTATAATATGAATTATGAAATTAATATTAAAAAAAAAAAAATACATGAATTGCAACCTACCCTTTTAAAAGTGGCAAAATGCACCCTGCATTAAAAAAAAAAAAATTTGAAATTCACTTGAAGTTGTAGCCAGAGATTTCTTGTAAAAAAAACTTCTCCATTCCAGTGTATTTCTAAATCAATGTGCCCAAGACCTTACAAAAATAATAGAACTGTATTTCTTTAGAAAGAAAAACAGGATATTATTAAAGCATGTGGTTATTTAATCGTATTTTTCAATTTGTAATTCATAAAATTATTAAATATTATAACAGTTTATTTATCATACTGAAAAATTTTATACGTCTTTTTTTCTCATCGTTACTAAACACATTACTAATATATTTCCTCATGAAATAGTGCTCTTTTTTTAAACTAGCATGCTGCCCTTTTTTCTTTCTAGAATGAAAACTGAATTATTAATTATCATTTTAGTAATTCAAGTTTATCTTATAATTTAAACCAATCTCATTGCAGTTGTATAAACTGCTCGAGAAATTACCTTCTATTAAATAGGCTTAGAAAGATAGTCTTTGAACAAGTTTGCAACCCCCTTTATCAGCAGATAAAGCGTCCGCACTTACGGTAATCTGACAATACCCAATTGTTTTTTAAAATGATCTAACGATCCTTCACTGGCAGTAAATTCTGAAGCAGTCTGAATCTTCTACCTTCTAATAGTCGAGAATATCGCAATGCTTGTTACTGCAATATCAGTCTGGTAGCAGGCAAGCCATTTCCTTTTAAGTGTTGATGCCACGAAAATAAAATTTCCTCGGACTTCTTTATGCTTACCTTTCAGCATGGCTTTTCTTTTTTTTTCATTCCACTTCGACTGGTTTGGGCAGCACACCCCTTTCCAATTTCTGTTCAATTTTTCTTTCAGTCACCCACTGTTTTTTTTACCAATTCCTAACTCTGAAGGTATAGTTTTTGCCATTATCACATACTGCACTCAATTTATAATGTGTAGTTTCTCCTCCATTGTCCCAGCAACCTTTTTTCGTTTATCACCCATTTGCTTATTCTTCAATAAATAAACACAAAGCACACCAAAAGTTTATACAAACGTAACCAAGAACAACAGAAAATAATGTCCGCTCTTGTTAACATACGCAACAGAACTGATGAAACAGATTATCAAGCTTTAACCCTTTCCTTGTTGTCTGTCATTGCTCTGCTATTGCTTCTGCAATCCCTTCTTGTCGAAAGTCAGCACTTTTCCATGGACGGGAACCGGCCTGTCCCAGTCGCTTGCACCATTCCTAATTTTTTTTATTAGGCCGGTTAATACGGTAGGCCCGATAGTCGGGAGTTTACTGTAACAACGTCACTAGCTCACCACGTTCAGCTGAAGAATCCTGTCCCACTTCCTTTTTTCTTTTAGAAACTTTAATATTTTTAAGGTTTGTAAGCAGTAGTTATCCCAGTTTCATCACAATTATAAACACGGTCTGGAGTGAAACTGTACCGCTCATAAACACTTTAATTTTACAAAAATGTATCCACATTCACTTTTGAAGTGGGTGGATCTCCCTACACTTGTGGCTTCAGGTGTTCTTTGTGAAAGATCTGGCTGATGATCTATGAAACCATAGTACCAGTCATTTCCAACACAGTTTGTTTTGATCCATGCAGCAGGCAATTTTCCTTTTAAGGCATTCCCAGATTCACATGCCAGAAAAAAAACCTGTTTCTTGTTTAGACCCTAGTTCATATGACTCGCAGTAAGTCTTCTGGCTTCTTTTCTTCATCTGTTGAGAAAATCATTCCGCATGTTGGATCAGATCTAAAAATTAGATCAGCTTTCTTCTCAGATGATTTAAATTTGATCACGTTCCTTGCAAGAACTGATTTGGAAATGTTCATAGGTTAAAATCATGCATGAGTATGAATATTTGTTTAAATAAATCATGAAAGTAGTCAAAATTCCAATTTAACTTGCAAGTTTTATTTCTTACACTATTCAACTCCAAAACAAGATAGTCTTATGAAATACCCAAAAATTGTAAGTAATTAAACATAATTATTTGGATGGGAATATCATTTGGGAGATGGGACGTGTCCCATCCCTCCCTTAGAGCAACATAAAAAAAAAAGGTTTTTACAAGTAGCATGTGGCTGTTAGGCTTAACTATTCAATAAAATATATATTGTTCAGTTGACAAAATATTAAAAACATTTAAGTTAAGAACAAAGAATGAAAATGGAAATTTACATTCAAAATCTGAGTAGTTGCTTACTTTTGCTGGGATGAGATTCTTCCGACTTTACGTAAAGTTTTGAAAAAATTTTCGATTTTTATCTGTAAAAAAAAAAAAAAAATCAGACTTTGCCTTCTTTTTTTCTTTCTGGTAACGGGAAAAATGTGACAAATGAAACACGTCTCGACAGCGTTGTACTCTCATAAAGTTGATAAGCTGAGAACAGGGCTGCGGAGTCGGTGGGAAAGATGGACGACTCCGACTCTGAGAATTTAAACAGATCCAACTTCAACTCTTTCGCTCAAAAATTGGCCCCCGACTCCAATTCTGCAGCCCTGACTGAGAAGTCCTGACAATATCTTGGATTCTTTGACAAAATTTGCGAGGGTTTTTTTTTCTTTGCGAATTTTTGAACAAATTTGCGCTTTTTTTGCAACCGTTTGACGATTTGCGTTTTTTAGCGGCCCTTTCACGAAATTTGTGTTTTTTTTTTTTTTTTTTTACTGGTCTTTTGTTGAAATTCGCTTTTTTCTGCATTCATTTGACAAAATTCACGTTTTTTCTGCTATCTTTTGACAAAATTTGTGTGTTTCTTTAATCTTTTAACGAAATTCCTCATTTTGATATTGTACTTTTTAATAAATTCACAAACTCATAGCTGGTTGCAACTAAAAAGATTTATAGCAACAAATGGGATGCAATCATTACTCCATCTGGTGGAAGTGTCTTAAATTAAAAATTAGGCTTATTTTAAGCATTATTGCCGATGTCTCATCCCTTCCTAATCTCCCCTACTGATGTAAAGAGAAAAAATACCAAAAAAAAAATTTGGTTGGATGAAAAATGATAATGATATCAAAAGAAAAATGTACTTGCACTTCTCTAGAGATATCTTACAATAGAGAGTACCAGATCCCGCTCCTCCCCCCTAAAGTGATAACATTATATCTGTACAGCCTCTATCTCATAAAATGCAGAAAAAAATGTAGGTAGAACAGGATCATTATTTCTACTTATATATACATGTTTATCGCTATCTATATTCGAGTTAAGTTATACCTAAGAATATATAATGTGATAATTTGATGCACGAATTTTGTACTGTTTAAGGAAATGAAAATTGTCAAATCGGCTACTTAATTGGCAGTTAAAAGTTAGTGCAGTTTATTAAAAAATGTCTTGTTTATTATTTTTCATTCTGCTTTTAGATTCAAAGGTATATAAAACATTTTCACTGAAGTTCAATAAGTCATTTCCTTGGATGAAAATTGCAACAACCTCTTCATACTGATATTTTGAAGGAATTTCTGTTAGCATCTGGAACAAAACTTTTTTGCTTAAGAAAATGTCATCGATTACAGAAGGAAAATGTTCTTCTAGTAAACAGTACTTTGATCCTCAAAATGGTGATAAAGAAAAACATTCCTCCATAGGTACAAAAGAAAAAGTTTTTATTTGTGAAGTATGTTCCAGAGGATTTTCTCAGAATAGTCATCGAAAAAAACATCTCTTGACACATACTGGAGAAAAACCTTTTGTTTGTGAAGTATGTTCCAAAGGATTTTCTCAGAATAGTGGTCTAAAAAAACATCTCTTGACACATACAGGTGAAAAGCTTTTTGTTTGCGAAATATGTTCCAAAGGATTTTCTCGTAATAGTCATCTAAGCGACCATTTCTTCACCCATACAGGAGAAAAACCTTTTGTTTGTGAAATATGTTCCAAAGGATTTTCAAGGAATAGTGATCTAAGAAGACATCTGGTGACTCATATTGGAGAGAAACCCTTTGTATGTGAAATATGTTCCAAAGGATTTTCTCATAATACTTCTCTCATAAGACATCTCTTGACACATACAGGTGAAAAACCCTTTATTTGTGAAATATGTTCCAAAGGGTTTTCTCGGAATACTTCTCTAAGAAAACATCGCTTGAAACATACAGGTGAAAAACCCTTTATTTGTGAAATATGTTCCAAAGGGTTTTCTCAGAATACTTCTCTAAGAAGCCATCTCTTGACACATACGGGGGACAAGCCTTTTGTTTGTGAAATATGTTCCAAAGGATTTCCTCAGGATAGTAATCTAAGAAGACATCTATTGACTCATGTTAGAGAGAAACCTTTTGTATGTGAAATATGTTCCAAAGGATTTTCTCAGAATACTTCTCTCATAAGACATCTCTTGACACATACAGGTGAAAAACCCTTTATTTGTGAAATATGTTCCAAAGGATTTTCTCAGAATACTTCTCTAAGACGTCATCTCTTGACACATACAGGTGAAAAACCCCTTATTTCTGAAATATGTTCCAAAGGATTTTCAAAGAATAGTGATCTAAGAAGAAATCTGGTGACTCATATTAGAGAGAAACCCTTTGTATGTGAAATATGTTCCAAAGGATTTTCTAAGAATAGTAATCTAAGAAGACATCTCTTGACACATACAGGTGAAAAACCCTGTATTTCTGAAATATGTTCCAAAGGATTTTCTCAGAATACTTCTCCTTGAAGCCATCTCTTGACACCATACAAGTGAAAAACCCTTTATTTGTGAAATATGTTGCAAAGGATTTTCTCAGAACAGTGATCTAAGAAAACATCTCTTGACACATACAGGTGAAAAACTCTGTATTTGTGAAATATGTTCCAAAGGATTTTCTCATAATAGTCATCTAAGAATCCATCCCTTGACCCATACAGGTGAAAAACCTTTACTTTGTGAAATATGTTCAAAAGGATTTAATCATACAAGTACTCTAAGAAGCCATCTCTTGACACATACAGCTGAAAAGCCTTTCGTTTGTGAAATATGTTCCAAAGGATTTTCTCAGAGTGTTCATCTAAGAACCCATCGTTTGACTCATTTTAGAAAAAAGAAAAGCTTATCTTTTGTAAAATATGTTCCAAAGGATTTTCTGATAACTGCTATCTAAGAACACATTATTTGTCTCAACACCAAATAGACATTTCCTGAAATTTGTATTTCCAAAATTGAATATGAATATTTTATATGTCATTGTATTTACTATTATCACATCTCTTGTGTTTTAGCGTTTAGTAATAAAATAAAAATGTGCACTTTTTTTCCTAAATCCTTAAGAATTCTTTCATAGCATATTGTATTTTTGATAATAAGCAAATAACTCCTGACGAATTCATTAGGTTACAGTAAAGAACCTTTGTTAGTTAGCTCTCATTTGTTAATTTCACTTTAACCCCTGAAGCCCTGGTAAGTTTTGGTAGAAATTAAAATTCTTGGTGATTAACCCTAATTAATAGGATCCTATAAAAATATGTATGCTAAGCGCTTGTAATTAAACAAAGCTAAAAGTGATAATAATACCTTTATTTAGATTATCGCTTGTTTCATCACACAAATTAAATATCTCCCTTGTTGTTAAACCTTCCATAAAACTAAAAAATATAGTGAGCATGAAAATAGATCCAATTGAATCAAACCAGTTATCAGGAGTATATGAAATATTACCTTTGACCGAAAAAGATGGAACAAAGCACTTTTATATAGGTATGACAAGCAGAAAACTTAAAACTAGAATCAAAGAACATATTACAGGAACACCACAGCTTTGCCAGATTGTGCAGCAAAGAACCTTTACAGATTGATTTTAAAAGTAGCAGAATAATTTATCCATCAATATTTTATCTACCATCCATTATCCAGGAATCAATAGAGATATGTTTACACAAGGAGAATATTTGCAATTATTCAGTGTCCCTTGAATGACCTCAAATTTGGAAAGAGATGCTCTGCTGTTTTAGTAACAATAGTGAAAATTAATCCACACTCACAAATATCCAAGTTCTTTAATTTTATGTTTGCACGGATTTTCATTATGCATGAAGTCACGTGACATTATTTACCCAGTTATTGTTTTTTAAATTTATTTGCAAAAATATTTGTATCATGAATGATTTTGAAAATTTCACCCTTTGTGTGATGAAACGAGCATTCATCTAAATAAAGTTATTATATCACTCCTACAGCATTTTTAGCTTTGTTTAATAGGATCCTTATTTGATCGAAAAATAATTTTTAAAGAAAATTATAATGCTAGGATATATCAAGGGAAGATCCACACAATTGTGTGGTGCAGGCTCGACTTTAAACCACAAAAAAAGATTAAAATGTATTTCCTTTTTCCTTAGGATCACCTACAGAATTGTGTAGGTCAGGTCTTAAAGGAATAATGTATATTTCCCCGAAAATTAAATATTATTCTGATCTAAAAGGTTAAGTTGTACCTTAATATCTTAAGCAATAGAAAAGGCTTTATTGAAGTAACACTTTTGAAAAAATATGAGAAGTGTGCTAAAAATATATTTGTGTGCAAAAAGAATCTTACTCATTCGTTTAATTTTGTCATTAAGAAATTTTCCCAGGATTTAAATGAAGCTTATATCATCTGAAAAGAAATTACAGGGTATTCTACCAAGCCCCCCCCCCAAAAAAAAAAAAAAAACCCTGCACAGCCTGATGGCTCACTTGGAGTAAATGAGAAATACCCGAAGAACTGTACTTATGTGATCTCTTGGTTTTTGAAAAAATGTATGACATCATCTCAATCACAAAAAAAATACTTTAAACATGAACATTAGCATCGGCGTATGTTTACCAAGGAAAATGTTTGAAATGTCCACCGTGCTGATTGAGGCATGCATGTGCATGGAGTCAATGGCTGATTGCAGCAGCATGGTGTCTTCAAAAGAATAGCTACACTAGATGCAGCCTTTTAAATATTTGAGGACTTGACATCATTCCAAGGCACGTGCATACATGCCTCTATATGCACAGTGTACATTATGCATCTTCATCTGCAAAGGTATACAAATACCAATGTTCCCAACATGTTTGTTTTCTTGTGTCAGATATGACATTATACGATTGACTTCTTTCACTTTAAATCTTAATTTTTAATTACATGAATTTTTATTCACATTGTTAACAAGGTGTAAAGACAGCAAAGTGAAAAGCATCCACGCCTGTATTTGAACCTGGGTATTTGGTTCAGCCCCCCCCCCCCTCCCGATGCTCTGCCATCTAAACGACACACCCAGGCTGCCACCTTTTATTCTATATGTTTGGTTTGGCTGCAACTGCAAGCCACTGTGGTACTAGCTGTGGTTTATGACGTTATCCCATCTTGTGCTGTGGTTCACATGATGTCTTGTCACAATACAATCGAAACTGCCAATGGTCGTCTGATGGTTTCAGGGTCCTGAGTCAAACGTGTCCCAATTTTCGATGTCTTTCATTTAATAAGTTTCACTGTCCAGTGACTTTCTTTCAGTTTTTTTGTCTGGTCAATCAAATGTCTGTATATTGACCTCCAATGGACATGCAGAATGCCACTCTCTGCAAATTCCGCAGGAATCATGTCTGTATCACTTGAAAATTTTGACCAGAGTTAAGGAAATTTAATAGTTATCGAACTGAAATGTTAAAACTACAACACACATTTACAATTGTTAGTGTTACATAAATATGCAAATGACACCTGTAAAGCAAGTAGTATGTGGACATTCTCCCCGACCCAGTCAATTTTTGTCCACAAGCAATTCTAACTCTTCAAAGCAGAATCCCTCTAATTTGATTTTTGATATCTTGACATTCTTTATAATCAGATTCGGCCCAAACACTGGGCAAACTGCTCAGCCGCACTATTATAGTTCTCTGGGGCCCAACATTTTCCCAAACAATTCAAAATCATTTGCCTCTTTGCAAAATAATAATAGTAACTTTACTTCTCTCATTTTGATCATTTAAATTCTCCTTTGAAGTTTTTTTTTCTGGAAAAAGTTAGTATAAACTAGAGTTAAAAGTTGCCTTGAACATACCGCCACCTCAGAGCAACACTACGGCATCTAGTAATAATAAAAATGAGATGTCTGATATTCTGCTAGTAATAACTGTGTTTGCATCAAGGTTGGGAAGTTTCTTCCAAAGTGTAAAAAAACATCCTGAAGAAATAGGTTTCTTCCAAGCAGAAAAAACGGTTATTTTTTTTTTTACCAAATTTAGAATATAAGTTGCAACTTTGTAAGGTACAATAAATGCATTTTTCTTTAAGATAACCTTAAGAAAATTTCATTAAAACTACAAAAATATAATTATATGCTAAATTAATAATTACATGAGTTTTTAACCAAGATCACACACCTGACTAAAGCTTTTCAGTTGTTGGTTGGTTGATTGGTTGGTTGATTTTGTGACGGCCGATTATCTACACTAGGGATATAGGCCCGAGGGGGAGTGCCCTTCGTGGGGGTCTTTCTAAGGGAACCTAACCCGTATTAACGCATTAATATCCATGGTTCGAAGAAAACCACGAAAACTCCGAACGATTAGGCCGACGGGCGCGATTGGGATCGAACCCAGCACTTCCCGTCTACCAGTTTCGAGAGCAGAACCTCTCAGCCACTGGTGGGGCTTTTCAGCTGTTGGATACCCGATGAAAAGAACTTTTATGCAAAATCCATTAAAAGTTATCCATTTCAATTTAATTAGGATATTTTTATTATTATCGGTTACATTTATTTAACTGTTCGTCATTATATGAATCATTTGTAGGATGAAATGTATTTTACAGATTATTTGAATAAAAGAAATAGAAGAAACATGCATTTTATTAAGGAAACTGATAATAACTAATTAATTAATAATTAATGAAAATAATGTAGCATAATATTATTTAAAGAATGAGGCATTTTTATAGGAAAAATAAAGCATTCATAGTTTTTTTTTTTTTTTACAGAAATGTTACAAACAATGAAAAAACATCCCTTACCCTTAAAGTTTTAAAAACAATCACCTGTAAATACCTCAGGTTGGTTTTTAAAAAATAACTTTTTTTTTCAAAAAATATTTTAAATATTGAGTTTTCCACTTTAGGTTTCACATAGGTAATTATTTATGTTTTGAATTAGTTTTTTATATACTTAACACTAAAACTACCGCAAGAGGTCAAATGACCCTTTTTTAATTTTTTTTTGTAATTTCTTAAACTAAGACATTACGGAATTTCACGAATTTTATTGAAATATTTGAGCATATTATTCCTTAAAATGCCTTATCTCCGAACTAATTTTTTTCCTAAAAAAAATATTTTAGGCTTTACCACAAGGGGTCGTTTGACCCCTTGTGACCAAAATGGAGGACACGTAATCATTGTCACATAATCAAAATCACTTAAAACTCAACAGGTAATTTATTGATCAAAAAGTGGAAAACACAGTTTGATTCCTAATCACTTCCATAGTCACGCCTTCATTGTTTTATAACGTTCCGTTAAAAAATGAATTGTAAATGTGTTAAAACGTTTTGCATTTGTTGAGCAGAGCAGTTGAGAACAACCTTCAATTGCAGAAATGATAATTACTTATTTGGAAATGTAATTATTTGTAATAGTTTTCGGTAGATGGCAGCACTAAAATAATTATTTTTAAATGTCATATTATAGTAGTAATTTCTTTTTTTTTCCATTAGCTTTATTATTTCATTTATTTTGCACTGTGTTTGTAAAAGGGATTGAAAGTGTCTGTAGCCGTCTGCTATTTTCTCTCTGGTGCGCGCGAGGAGCAATTTTAATTTTCAGCCAATAGCAATGAGGCGCATTTCCTCCCCCCCCCCCCGCGTTTTCTTCGGAGCGCTTTTGAAGTCACGTGACGCAGTAACATTCGAACTCTGCAGTGAGCGGCAGTTTATTGTCAGTGACGTTGGCGAATATATGACTATGTGTTGTTATGTTAATAAAGTTTATTTTTCTACAAAACCTGATTATTTGAGTCACCGAGATTTTAAATCATCTCCCTTCAATCCATTCTGTAAAATGGTGACCGCGGATCTTTGAACCTTCAACTATTTCATAGAACGTCGAACTATTCAACTGTTTCATGGAACGTTTTGTTTAACTAGCAAAATGGCAATTGCTGAAGCATCTGCCGTAGTCATTCCGCCCTATATCCCTGTGGACCCTACATTATGGTTTCATATGCTGGAAAGCACATTCGAATTAGCTACTCCTAAAGCAAAACTGAGTCGAAAACAAAATATAATTATGTTTTAGCGCATCTACCGCCTGCTACTGCTACTATGGTTCGAGATATAATTATGAGTCCTGATCCTACTGATCCTTATCAGATTTTGAAAGCAAAAGTTATCGAACGTTGTGGAGAAAGTCGTACTTTAGAAATATGGAAACTGCTAGCTGGAGAAAGCCTGGGTGACAGAAAACCAACTGAATTACTTCGCTTAATGAAAAAACGGGCTGAAAGCCATAATATCAGTGACGATCTTCTGTTAGAACTGTTTACTCAACAAATGCCAACCACTGTACAAACGATTCTAGCTTCGATATAACAAATTACTCCTGATAAAGCGGCGGATATTGCTGATAGAATAATTGAATTAACGCCTCCCAACATTAGTTCTGTTTCAGTTCGAACACCAACAACTGAATCTCAGACACCGCCAGCCATTGATATGCTCGTAAAAGAAATCCAAGCATTACGCCAAGAGGTCGCTCATCTTCGTCGTTCAAGAAGTGTATCTAGAAGTGATAACCATCAGCGTAATCGTTCTCAGTCCCGCCATAGGGATGCAACATTGTGTTGGTATCAACAAAAATATCAAGAGAAAGCAAAAAAGTGCCTAGCGCCTTGTTCTTACTCGGAAAACCAGAAGCGGCGACGGACTTCTCCCCAGCACCTTATCGTCGCCTTTTCGTCAGAGACAGAAACTCAGGTATGTGTTTTCTAGTCGATTCTGGATCTGATGCCTCACTTGTGGCCGCGAATAAAAATGACAAAACTAAGCCTGTTCTTCAAACCTTTCGTGCTGCTAATGGCACAAAAATTAATGTGTATGGTCGTAAATGTCTTAATATCAACTTAGGCCTACGCCGAAATTTTACGTATTCTTTTTATATTTGTGATGTTTCATGTGCTATTTTAGGAGCTGATTTATTGCATAATTTTAATTTAAAACTTGATTTACGGAATCGTCGTCTTATTGATTCCACTACTAATTTAAAAGCTCCTGCTATATTAAGTACTTGTAATATATTTTCTGTGAAACCCAATTTTGTAAATGGTAAATATATATGGTAAATTATTATTTAAATTTCCTGAAATCACGAAATTACCGGATCCTAACCAACCGGTTAAGCATAATACTGTGCATTATATAAACACTAAGGGGCCTCCAGTCGCTGCTAAGCCTAGACGGCTAGCTCCAGATTGGTTAAAAATTGCCAAAGCTGAATTTCAGCACATGCTACAACTCGGTCATATGAGACCTTCTAAAAGTAATTACTCTTCGCCTTTGCACCTGGTGCCGAAGAAAGGATCTGTTGATTGGAGACCTTTTGGTGATTATCGTGCTCTAAATGCACAAACTGTTAAAGAGAAATATCCTATCCCTTGTATCGCAGATTTCACTGCTGAACTACATGGTAAACAAATCTTCAGTCACATTGATTTAGTAAAAGCCTATCATCTAATTCCCATCAATTCTGATGATGTACATAAAACTGCGATTTGCACTCCATTCGGAATTTTCGAAAGCACTCATGTGCAATTCGGCCTTTGTAACGCTTCCTCAACTTTTCAACGATTTATTGATGACGTAATTCGTGACTTAGGATTTGTTTACGCATTTCTTGATTATTTTCTAATTGCATCAAATAATGAAACTGAACATTTAGAACACCTTGAGTTGTTGTTTTCTATACTTAAAGAGTATGGTCTGTGTATTAATGTTGATAAATGTAAATTTGGTCAATCCACTATCGATTTTCTAGGATTCAAACTTTCAGCTGCAGGAATTGAACCCTTACCTGATCGTGTAAAATGCATCCTAGATTTCCCCAGCCCTCTACCTTAACTCAACTAAGACGCTACTTAGGTCTTTTCAATTTTTATCGATGGTGCATTCCCAAAGCTGCCAATATTTTAGCTCCACTCGTTAAATTCTTAGAAGGACACAAAAATAAGAAAAAACATCCCCGTTCCAATGCTAACAAAATTGAGCAATTACAATGGAACGATGAAGCCATTCTTTCCTTCACTGCTTCAAAAGAAGCTATAGCTCGAGCTACATTATTACGACAACCAACTCCTGGCCCCCAGCTAAGCTTATGGGTCGATGCCAGCAATGTCACAATTGGTGGATCTTTAATGCAACTCTCCGAAAACCAATGGGAACCAATAGCATTTTATTCCTGTAAATTAAATAAGTCTCAAAGAAATTGGTCTACTTATGATCGTGAATTATTTGCTATTTATTGTTCTATAAAAAATTTCAGACACATGCTAGAAGGTCGGAATTTCATTATTTATACAGACCAAAACCCCTTACATTCGCATTTCAACAAAACCCTGATAAATGTAGCCCACGTCAATTGAGACATTTAGACTATATTTCACAGTTTTCTACCGATATTAGATATACTAAAGGCTCTGACAACATTGTGGCCGATGCATTATCTCGAATTGAGATAGATTCAATTTATCCTAATGTGTCAGATTTTAAAGAGTTTGCCACTGCTCAGACCAATGATGAAGAGCTAAAACAACTTCTCGAATTTGACACCATTTCATTAAAATTAGAAAAACATTATTTTCCACTCGAAGATGTACATTTATATTGCGATATGTCACAAAAACATCCTCGACCATTTGTTCCTAAAAGTATGCGACAATCAGTTTTTTCAACCTTGGATTATTTCTCGTATCCTGGTATCTCAGCTTCATCAGATTTAATTTCCAAACGATTTGTATGGCCTGGCATGCGTAAGGACATAAAATCTATGATTCGCAGCTGTACGAAATTTCAAAAAGCTAAACTCTTTCAACACACCAAATCACCAATTGGTACATTCTCTGAACCTGATGCTCGTTTTGCCCATATTCATATTGATTTTATCGGACCTTTACCATCATCCGATGGCAATCTGTATTGCATGGCCATCATTGATAGGTTCACGAAATGGCCCGAAGTTATACCCACATCTGATATGACTGCAGAAACAACTGCTCGTACATTGATACACAGTTGGATCTCCAGATTTGGATCCCCTGTTACCATCACTACTGATCAGGGTAGAAATTTTGAGTCCACTCTTTTCAAAGAGCTTATTAATAGATTAGGATGTAGACGCATCAGAACTACAGCATACCATCCACAGTCTAACGGTTTTATTGAAAGTTCCATCGCCATCTTAAGAGTTCTCATAAAGCTCACAATCAAATTCAATGGACTGAAATCCTCCCCATTGTCTTACTTGGGTTTTTTTGCATCATATCTACTTTAATTTTACTCAAGACCTTTCTTATGTATCTTATTAATTGCTACCTTTTTGTAATCGCGACTTCGTCACTGGGGACATACTCTGTAGCCGTCTGCTATTTCTCTCTCTCGCGCGCGCGAGGAGCAATTTTAATTTTCAGCCAATAGCAATGAGGCGCATTTCCTACCCCGTGTTTTCTTCGGAGCGCTTTTGAAGTCACCTGACGCAGTAACATTCGAACTCCTCAGAGAGCGGCAGTTTATTCTGTCAGTGACGTTGGCGAATATATGACTATGTGTTGTTATGTTAATAAAGTTTATTTTTCTACAAAACTTTCTGATTATTTGAGTCACCTAGATTTTAAATCATCTCCGTTCAATCCATTCCCTAAATGTCTATATGTTCTTAAAACTAAGGAAGTAACTCATTTAAATAGGCAATAATTAATTAATAAATAATTGCAAAAATGAATCTTAAGTTTTTACAATCATAAGAGAAAAGGTTCTGAAAACCAGCAGCAGATGGCAGCACCAAAATGAGTATTTCCAATATTCAAAATTTCAGTAGAAATAGTCTATGTTTCTTTCGTCATGAGATTATTTCATTGTTTATGAGAGAAGGGGAAAAGAAAATCGAAAGGGAGGGTATATAAGAAAATTATTTTGTAAAATAAAACTTTACATGTTTGCACTTTAGATTTATATGCTTTAAAAATGCACCTGAATAAAGTACAAAGTGTCGTCCGTTTAAAATTATGGTGCTTTACACGTGCAATAGGAAAAACTAAGAAAATAATTCGTTTAAACCTACAATAATTAATAAATAATTGTAAAACAAGTAAGAAAAAATCATGCTTCAAGCATAGATTATGAAAGACTTTCTAACGCATTCAGAATAATGTAGCAAAACTGGAACGTTTACAGGGGCGCGCCTGAGTTGTTCGGCGCCTGTGTGCAAAACTTCAGCTTGCTCCCTATATATCGCTGCTTGAAAAACTATCGTTTCATAAAAACTTACAAGCGTCCTACAAAATATATTATAAGTTTAATAAATAAATAATATATAAATAAGTTTGTATTTATATATACATATATTTATAGATATAAATTATAAAACGAATATGTAAAAGAAAAAATACATAAAAGAAGAGTACAAAAGCTAAGCTGGAAAATAAAATATTTTACGTTGTGTATTAAAAAAGATCGACAACCATTTTCAGATTTCAGAAAATGGCTTTAAGCTGACTTACATCTAAAAGATTGCTTAAAATATTCCACCGATAAACAGAAAAGAAAAAAATATATATTTATCATGCTATAGTAAAAATAAAAATCAGTAGTCTCGTGATTAATACTCACAACGTCATTGACTATCCAGTTCAGACTACCAGTTGGCTATGGCGCGTAAAATGCACGAAAATTTGAATCTAAAACTCTTCTTTATTAAGTACATTTATTTGCCAGGCAAATTAAATCCGTCTTCTGAGCCTTTGTATTTATGTTTATTTCTTGTTTCAAACAAACAGTTTCAAATAGCGGTCTCAGTGGAATCTGAAATTAAACATAATGCTAAAACAAAAAATTATCTCCTTTTTTGTAATGTTCCAAATAAAATTTTTACGTTCTGAATTGAAAATGAATAATGTATCATATTTAATTTAAAGAATAATAACATTTAATAAATTATAAGTAATTTATTTGAGGTAAATCTATGAAATATAATTAAAATTTCAAGAATAATTAATTTTA
Source organism: Maratus speciosus (assembly GCA_963932465.1). Classification (NCBI taxonomy): domain Eukaryota; kingdom Metazoa; phylum Arthropoda; class Arachnida; order Araneae; family Salticidae; genus Maratus; species Maratus speciosus. The sequence goes on along the minus strand of OZ010795.1, from coordinate 2,607,407 downwards.
ATAAAATTTAAAAATATGTATTTTTAAATATTTCTTCCTCGCTTGAATTGCTTGGCGCCTTTACTATCCTGGCGCCTGTGTGCGCCTCACACTTTGCACAATAGGTCGGCGCGCCCCCGAACGTCTAATAAGTTAAAATAGTACGTCTCATTCAACCCTGTGCAAACGCATAATACATTTGAGAACCCCATTTCAGCTGCCCCCATCTACAATTGGGAAATGATCCGCTTTCTTTGGACAGACCTGCGTAGGATATATAGATTTGAATCTATTCACGACATGCATGCCAAAATGGAGTTGAGTTGAGAAATAGATATATACTTTAGTTGAAAATTCCCCTTCCGCCATTTCCGCTCCTAAGGAGAAGAGTACGTGATTTCTTATGTGCAGCTCTGTATATGAGTTTATACAATTTATAGACAACGAGTAACATGCAAAAATTTATTTGAATTTAAAAGCGCCTACCAAAATGGAAAATGCACTTTCAGCGATTATTGCTCCAAGACAGCACTGTAGCGGATTTCTTTTCTGTATCCCTGTAAATGAATGACACATGCTATTCTATCGACATCATCTCGTATCGTAGTGAAATTCACTGACTTATATCAGTTTCAGTGCGTTTGAAATAGAGAACTCATTTTAATTAACCGCGTTTAAAAAAAAAAAAAATCCCCTCTAAATTTCAGGCTAAAGGGGAAAATTCATCCCCTGAGGGACACGAATTTTCATTGGACCCTATTTCACAGGGTTAAGAAGCAACTAATAGAATTTTTTCACACATATCTTTTTAAAATGATCCAAAATACTCGTTAATGATAAATGTTTCTCCTTAAGAATGTTGGAATAGCAAAGTCTTTGGAAAATATTTTTGGTAACTATTAGTTTCTGTGCTTTAAGTTCTTATTTATTGAAGTAAAGTCTGACAAGAGTTATTTTAGCTTTTGAGCAATTTTTGAAAAAAAAAATTAAACTCTGACCTGTCATGACATATAAATTTTCTGAAATACAAAATTCCTGGTGGGGGGGTCATGCCCCCCCAGTCCCCCTCAAATGGTATCCATGACGCCACACTTTTTAGGTGCGTTCGCAATTACATAAATACCTAGCACCTGTAGCCGTCCTTCTGTCCATCCGCAAATAACAGAGCAAAAACAACCCAACCGAATGGTCTAAAATTTTAAATATATAATTATTAGAAAATTGTGCCAAGTCATTTCAAATTTTCTGAAAATTGGATGGATAGTTGAATGACAGGGGACAGTCGAAAGTTTTCCGCTACATTAAAAGGCCAACGGGAAAAAATGATTACAAGTACCTTTTAATGATGTGACAGCCTTTCAAACAGAATGAAATAGATATGAACTTATGAAGTGCAGTCAAATAATTTTTTATACTTTTAAGCGAAAAGTATGTAGAAATTCAGAAAGTAGACAAAATTTGCAACAAATAGGATACATGACATTATGACGTAAGATGAACGGGGAGGGGGATGGCTGCCTCTGAATATGCACTGCGGCGCTACGTGCACTAAGTTATGCATGTCCAGGAAATAGGGGATTTTACCTGGCAAAATGAATGCTAATTCTGGATTTCGACTCCCTATATGTTTTTTGGATCGCTGAATCCGAATTTGTAACTCCCCATCAAAATTTCACCCGGCAACTCCCCCCAAAAATGGATTTTCTGAAAAAATTTGGTTTTCGGAAACAGCGCGCGGGGAATCTTCCGAGGCAGCCCCCCCCCCTCCTCTCCCCGTTTATCCTATGTGATAATATCATATATCCTATTTGTTGTGAATTTTGTCTACTTTCTGAATTTCTACATACTTTTCGCTTAAAAGAATAAAAAATTTAATTTAAAAACAACTATTTTTGGGAGTTGCGGAGAGGGGGGGGGGGGGCGTTTTGCGGGGATAAATAAAAATTCGGATTCAGCTACCCAAAAAACTTAAAGTAAACCTTATAGAGAAAGTTCGGAGGGAAGATGGGAGGGCGAATGTAAACGTGTGAGTGGTTAAGTGGTATTGCGCAACTTAGTCCACGCAGCACCGCGGCGCATGTTCCGAGGCTGATCTTCCCTTCCCCATTCAACTACGTCATAATGTCATATATCTTGTTTGTTGCAAATTTTGTCTATTTTCTGAATTTATAGATACCTTTTCCCTAAAACAATAAAAAAACTGATTTTTTTAATAAAAACTTTTTTTGGCGGGCATTTTACCAAAATGTGGGGGGGGGGGGGGGGGTTGCCGGGGAAAATTTTTGTGGGAAGTTACAAATTCGGAATCAGCGACCCAAAAAACATAAAGTAAGCCGATTTCCAGAACTACCATTAATTTTGCCAGGTAAAATCCCCTAATGCCTGGGCTATACCCATACATTCAATAAATTTTGTTAAATTTCTTAGATTTTAGTTCAATTTCAAAAAAAAAAAGAAAAAAAAAAAAAAAAAAAATGACCTAGTAAAGATATTTATAAAGTTTCGAATCATTACCTTTAATACATTTGGAGTTATCATGCGCGGAAGTAAAAAAATATCGATCTTGAGAAAAATCAATTTAAACATAAATGTTTCGCTTGAAACAGACGAAGGCTGATTTACATTTTTTACTATAACGAGCGCAAATTTACGAATAGTATTTTAATGCGGTTTGTGGCAAATTGTTTAGCAAAACATTAGCTGTCAAATGAATTAAAAAGCCAAAAAATCGATTTCTTGAAGATTTTAAAGGATATGTGTGTCCTTAAACTTCTCTCATGTAAATTCTTTATACATTTAACTTTCTGGCAAGGGTGGTTTTAGAAGAGGGCTGAAACGTTTTGTTATGAGAAAAGTGGAAAAAAATTGTTTTTGCGTACTTTCTAAAGTTAACTAAAATAAGTAAAATAAAAATAAAATTATGGCTGATTTGAAGTACTTTTGAGTATGCATCCCATTTTTTAAAGCAATTTACCTGGGATTTATCCCACAATAATTAATTTATTCCACGGCGACGTCAGCTGCCCTTTCCTCTGCCGCTCCCTCTGTAGGTTTTTTAATTCAAAGATCTTAGCTTTGCATAATATATAACAATCTAAAAATGGCAACATCATTTCAGAATAATCGAGCTTTAATCGGTATTTTTAATCGAATCCTATCAATATCGAATCATCGAATGATAGTAGATTTCGTTGATTATCGTTAGCGTGGTGTTGACATGTTATGTTTTTTTAGTTTTTGTATTATTGAACCCCAAATAACTCGTTAGTATCGAAAATAATATTTTCATGTTATTACTTTTACTGATTCGGATTATATTCTTATCCAATATGTAATCTAACAAGTTATTAACACGGAACAGATGCCCAGGTATTAAGACAATGTTAACAAGTTGTTATCAAAAGTTTTTTTTAACAAAAAATGTCCCATTGAAGCAGACTAAGGAACAAAAAGATGTCATTTTTAAAGTAGTAACATTTGTTTTTTACTGTGTTTATAAAGTCTGCAACGAAACGCGTTACCGTTTAAAATGCGTTGTAATAATATCTGTAATAGAAAAAAAAGTCTCTTTGTATTGCAGTATTTGTAAAAGTATTCATACACACATAGTCTATGTCTTTCAAGTAGGAGGAGGGATGAGTTCCATATCCTGTGCCGCTTGGCGAACTTGGCACAAAAAATATCGCCAATTTTTCAAGATGGCGGAAAAACACCATTTCTAAATCTTTATGTTATTTATAAATCAATGATTTTGTACCCTTTTTAAAAATAGAAAATGATGTAAAAACATGGATTTTTAAATTGCATAAAGATTTAAAAACAAAGTTTCTGTGCCATCTTGGAAAATTTCTTCCGATACAATTACACAAATTTTAGCAGTATTCTAAATAAATATAAACAAATGTGCTTTTGAGATGAATACTTGTTATTGTCAGGGGGGGGAGCACTGCCCCCCTGAACCCCCCGTTCTTAAAACATTTTCGACAATAAAAAAGGAAAGAAAAAGAGAAAAAAACAGGCCAGAAACTTTTTATAAATTTCAACAATATTTCAAAAACTATTATTTTTAATGCAGGTAAAATCTCGCTCATAATTGCCAAAAAAATTTTATTAAATCATACAAAAAATATATATAAAAATAATTTATAAATGTTACACAGAAAAATACAATCAGCAAGAATTTAATGTTTACAAAAAGGAGTAGGAGTTAGGGTCTGAAACAGGGTGTGTAAATACACATAATAAAACAATAACTTCTGAAAAAGCACATTTGTATAGATTTATTTAGAATGCTACTAAAATTTGTGCAATTGCATCGGAAGAAATTTTCCGAGTGGTGCAAAAACTTCATTTTTAAATCTCTATGTAATTTATAAATCCGTGTTTTTCCATCATTTTCTATTTTTAAAAATGGTGCAAAATCATTGAATTATAAATTTAAAAATGATATTTTTCTGCAATCTTGGAAAAATTAACGAGACTTACCTTAGAAGCACAGAGAAATCCGAATGTGTGTCTGGTGTGGGGGCAAATTTGTTATCTAATTTGTTCAAAATTACGCTGAGTAATTGTTCACTTGACTAACCAATAAGCTTCAAGATCAGCGCTCCGTCATCAAACGAACTTTCCAAAAAAAAAAGCAACCCTAAAGCCGTTCAAAATCTTTCAAAGTCTGATGAATAAACGTACACCAGATCAAAACATTTATCGCCAAATCTTCCGGCACAGGTTATGGGACTGCTCCCTAGGAGGGGAACTCAGTTTACTTACAATAAACAAAAGATAAAAGAACTTTCTTAAATGTCTCTTGAATAATCTCCGAAAAATCAATTATGTACATAAAAAGGCACCAAAATTTCTGAATATGGATTACATTTCTAGGTAACTGTTACATCTGCAGATCAACGGTTCACGTAATCTCATTTTTATACTGAATTTGTTTTATTTAATTACTTTGTTAATGATAAACAGCCTTTATCGAATAATTATTACATTAAACACAAAATGATTAACAGCAAATTCACTTTATTTAATAATAAACATTCAACTTCCAGTTTCATTCCTCTCACGTCAGTTCTACTCACTGGTTTCATGTCTTCCTGAAAATACTCAATGCTCGCTCATTGTAATGAAAAAAGGTTGTTTATATTTTTTGTGAAAATTGCGTTACTTACTTATGTCATGTCCGGTCCAAGTCATAGTCACTGCGCCAGTAGTGGCAACAAAAATATTAGTCACAGTAACCCTTCTTATTATTATTGAACTGAATTTTTTAAAATTATTTTTTTGCTTTTTTCAATTTAACAGCATAAGTTAATATTATACCTGTAATATAATTATATAATGCATGGAATTGAAATATATTTTATAACTTATGATGTATTTATAGTGTCTGATATTTCATAGTTTCACACAGACAGTTTCAGGAGCACTGCTAAATTATGTTACAAAATGAGCACCCCTCTTGTCCCCACTTGAAAGAAAAGTGTCTTTACTCCTAAAAAATTTACCTGCACAGTAATAATTGACTCATTGCTGTCTTTAAAAGAGTTCCCTGACTATTAAATAGTAAAAGTATTTTTAAAAATCCAAAGAATGTTTTTGAAAATTGAATAAAGTGCCCTTTTCCTACAAGCAGCACCCTGCCTTTTTTTTTAAACCTGGGCTAAGATTATATTCATTTAGGAGTGTATATAACAAACTGTAAAAAATAAAACTAACGTCATTCCTATTAGTGATGTAACGAATAGTGATTTGGCCGAATACCGAATATTCGGCCAAGTTTTAGGCCGAATACCGAATATTCGGCGGCCGAATACTGACTTTAATATAAATGACTTTTATTTTAATTGTTTAATTTTTTTTCAATTTTAAAATAAAAAATTAAATTAAGGACTAATTGAAATTAATTTTTTGTTTGAGTTTTCAAAAATCATAACAGCTGAATGTATTTTTTGTAATACTTTAAATGTCTTAAAAAATACTTTAAAGATAACATATGACTTTTAAAAATGTAAATAATAATTTAATTCATAATTTTTTATTTAATCCATAGATAGTTCTAGTAATTTATATATATATACTATCTAAAATAGAACTCATTACCTCTGTAAAAATGAAACTTTTTTTATTTTAGTAAAATCTTTTCACCCCCTAAAAATAAGAACTTGCATGTGTCCTCTGTCTTTTTATATCCTTTTTCATGCAACTTAAACTTAGTAAATTTACACTCTGTATGTAAAAAAAAAGGTTATTTTCTTAAAATATAATTATTCATTCCATTAAAATATTATATGTTCTTTTCTGCTACCAAGATATACTTTTCTCTTTTCTTTCTCTCAAAATTAACAAGCCCCTCATAATACTTCCTCCACCCCATATTTCAGAATGAGATCTTTTTCTTATAATAATTAATGTAATTTAGGCATAATTTTTTAATATTGTTTGTCGAAAATATTTAAAATCATATTTTGTTTTGATTTTCTGGAACATATCTAACCAAATATCTTAAAATATTCGGCCAAATATGCCACTATTCGGTTACAAGTATTCGGTCAAATGTCTTACTATTCGGCCACAGGTATTCGGCCGGCCGAATATTCGGCAAAAGGGCCGAATACCGAATAGTGGCCGAATATTCGTTACATCCCTAATTCCTATAATCTATTCATAAAAGCCGCCCATGTTGTTGTATATTCGTATATTTGATAAAATGTAGTATACACTAAATTACCATTTTTAATACTTTTGCTTGCTTTTATTTATCATTTATATAATATCTATCATTTTTAATGGTGTTTTACATTTGTTAAATGTACACTAAATGATCATTTTGAACCTGATTGGCAATGGACAGCAAAATTGTCCATCGATAATCATTTTTTCCGATCTATCTACCTGGCCCAGATACATACTTAAGTTCACAAAAATTTCTTATTCTATGAAGTGAGCAGAGCATTCCTCAACCCTCTGTTATATCGTAGTTTGATTAATGGAACAGCAATTTTCTATCTATTAAATCTTGCATCAAAAATAATTAAAATACCTTAGACTCCCTCCAGTCCCCAGAGGTTGTGCGGATTTTAGAATTTTGTGGTTTTCTGGTCATTGCGTTGTTTACATTTTTAAACAGTAGTTTCAATGTAATAATGCAATCAAAATTATAATGAATGCTTACAATATAGTAAAATATTAAAATGATTAAGTAAAGAAATAAACTAAAATAATAAAAATTCAGTTAATTTTAAAAGTAATGAAATTATTAAAAGTAAAGATCAAATAAATAATTTTATAATGTATAATTAAACATGCATGATAAAGATGAGATACATTTATGTCAAATTATTCAATGAAACTTACCTCATAAAGATACCCCAAGAATTCACAACAAAATCGTAAAATAGGGAAATTTTATATCAGATTCAGTCATATTTAATAACGTAAAAAGCTTGATGAATGCATAAATATATTTGATAAAAAGATTGTAATGACCAGTGATATCAGCAATATCTTGAATTTTTTCAGAAATAAATTTATACTTCCTTCATGAAAAGCATGAGTTCAGTCATATTAACAAGAATTACATATTAAAATACCTACAGAATGATATAAAAATAAAAAAGTCTGTAATTTTCTCATTATATCTGAACTGAAAGTTTCGATGAGTTGTGGATTTTAAGCATTTGCTGATTTTAGGGTTGCAGATTTGAGGGAGTCTACTGTATACATTTTGTGGTAATGATACATCATAATTAGTTTGAATGATTATTATTCTCATGCCTATTTTCACAAGTAACGTAATTTCTGGAAGAAACACCCTATCAAGTTGGCCTTTAAAAAAACAAAATAATAATGTAGTAATATTGTAATAACCTCTAATAAAAGTTTTATGCTTGTAGTAAAAGAACATAATCTGTAATCATTTATATTCAAATATAGTTTTTGTTTTTAAATTTGGCAAAAATATTCTTTTTCTAAAATTGGGTTGAACCAAACCTGACTTGCATCGAGTGTTTGATGATCCAATTCATTTCTGTATAGGACAACTGAATGAAGCCTAAAATCTTGGATGACTTTTAAACTAAAGAGTGCAAACATTCGAAATAAATTCTTCAAATTTAAGGAACAAACATTTTTTAATTCAGACGTATCACACCGATATAAAATAATATCAAGAGTAAAAGTATTTACGATTTATCACCCAATAAACGAGCCAATTGCTCTCATCTAAATCTAAAAATCTATTTCAAAATAGTCTCTAAACAATCCTAATGCTTACTGAGTCAAAACAAACAAACAACATAGGTTTTTCAGAAGGAAAAGTCACAGTTACTTTCCTGATGTCGTTGATTTCTAGAATCGTCTGTGTTCAGCTATTAACTTGTATATATTCTATTTTACAATTACAATGTTTATCGATATGTCATTACTTTTTCCTTGTTTTATCTTTTTTTTAAATATTTCAATTGATTTTGATTTTATTTTATAAAATTATGGTACTTTTTCAGTATAGAGGCTTTGGCGTTTTTTAAAAGAGGTTGGTGCAATTCGACTTCAGAAAGTGAGATTTGTTGCCAAATGATAAAACAGCTAGGTAAAGAAATCTAATGAACTTTTTGCTTGTTTATATATGGATTTGTATTTAAATATTGTATTTATAAATGTATATTATTGTTTTTTATATGCAGTAAATGTCCTTAAATCCACATAGGTTGGGACCAGAGTTCTTGTAAATTTCAGAATTTTGTGGATTTCTGGTCACTATTTGGTGTTTTCATTTTTTGATACTACTTGATTATCTCATCGACCAAAAAACTATCGCCAAACTATAAGATTTAATGCCAATAATAGATAACCAAAAATATCACATTCACTTGACAGTAAGCACGTGACTTGTTTTGTTAAATCATCAAGTGATTTTTTAATTCAACTTTTTATTTGTAATTTTATTAATGTTTTACTGATTTATTTGTCCTTTCGTTATTTAAAATAAAAAGGATGTTAATTTGTATAATTTCGCAAAATTGGTCTATGGGATAATCAAATAGTACCCATTTTTTAAACAGTAATTTGAATTTAATAATGCACATGAAATTATAATGAATGCTTATAATAAGCCAAAATAATTAAATAAAATTATATAAATAAAATGGTATATATCAGCTTCATTTGAATTTTTTTTTAGAATTAAATTTATACTTCCTTCAGTAGAAAATTCAAATCATATTAACCAGAATTAGAAATTAAAATGTGTATCCAATGAAATAAAAAAATTTAAAAACCTTGAATTTTCCACCAACATCTGAAACGATGTGCGGATTTTTGATATTAGCAAAAACAATAAGCTGCTATCCAACATATGCTGTATCAGAGTTTCCCCCCAGACAGTTTCAGGAGGGTGCTGCACCCTACCTGCCCTTAGATTTAAAAAATTAGCTCCCTTCTTGCCCCTCATTTAAAAAATTAGCTCCCTTGTTGCCTCCCCCCCCCTGCCCTGAAGAGAGTGCCTTTATTCCTTTGTTTATTAAAAAATTTACTTGCATAGTAAAAATTGACTCATTGCTGTCTTTAAAATAATGTTCTGTCTATTAAATATTAAAAAGTAGTTTTAAAAATCAAAAGAATGCCTTTAACAATTTCAAGAAATGCCCTTAAGAATCCAAAACATGCCCTCCGGAATCTAAAAGTGCCTTTTCCCACAAGCAGCACCCTGCCTTTTTTTAAACCTGGGGGAAACTCTGCTGTATTGTAAAAAAATAAAAATTATACTCGATGTTTCGGTTTTCCTTTAAAACCATTCTTTCTCCGGAGTTAATTTTCAAAAATACAAATCAGCAAAAAATTATTTACATGTTACATAACAGAAAACCTATTCAAACTGAAAGATGTAACAGAAATTTCATAAAAAAAAAAAAAAAAAAAAAAAAAAAAAACATTTCAAGTAACCTCAGTGGTGCCAACTCTTATCTAAAAATGAATTAAAACAAAATTACTGGAAATAGTAATGCGTATTTGCAAGGACTTTGTTTAATATTTTGGGTAGAAGAATTGATCCTTCTCCACCTACGTCTTTCTCTGGAGTTTATGAAATATCCTTTAATCTTACTGACGGTACAGATTCTTCCTATAATATTAGGATAACAAAGCGTTGTCTCTTTGAAAGGTTTGGAAGATCAGGAAAATGATTTAAAATATAACCACTGCATTGTCGAGAACCTTCCTTAAAAGGAAGTATTTTGTTTATTGACAATTTAAGGATTCTTTCAAAACAAGTCCATTCATTTAAGGTATGTGCCTACCCTAAAATTGACGTTTTTGCGAAAATGTTCATTTTTGTGATTATAATTTTAAATTAAAGCTCAAACGTTTAGGATTCTAAAAATGCCTTACGCTTAGTTCAGCGATTATTAGAAGCAAAGTTATAGACCAAAATATAAACCTCTATATAATAAGTTTCTGTGCTATATTCAAATCTTAACTTGCGTTTCCTGGAAAACTGCATTTTTGTTTATTCATTGTTTATGTTTACAAGAAACCTCATTTCTTAAAACGTTTTTAAGATATTGAAATAAAATTGGGTCACAAGGTTCTGCACATCTATTGGTATGTTATGAAGCAAAATACAGCTTTTAGGTTTGCATATATTAATTTAAGAGCTGTTAGACAGCACCGTGCGAAGAGAAAAGTGCGGCCGGGGCAAAGTTTCAATTTGGTGACCCCCGCCCCTCCCTTTCCCCATTTTTCTTCGTGACAGGTGTCACAAAATTGAAAAGTGCAGAAACAGAAACAAAGTCTTTTGAATACATATTTTGCTTTTATTTTGAAGCTTTAGGTTTAATTTTAATTCAGAAATTTCAAAAAACTAAGCAACATGAAAGAAAATTGCACTTATATTTTGGAAAAGGAGATCTGGAAAATGAGTGCAGAAAAATTTATATAACAGTACAGTATAACAGTTTGGAACACTTTTATATTCCAAAAAAGAAACCCCATGCTATTTTGATAGCATATGTTTTCAGAACAGAGAAAGTTAACAAAAGAGACAAAGACAAAAAACTAAAACAAGTTCTGAAAAGGAAGAAGTCCTTATTCATAAATTTGTATTTCGTTGTGAGGTAAAGGAGAATGCAATAACTCTGAAACGAAAAATGTTCGTACTTTCACTGAGAAAAAAATTACCAATATTTAATTATACTTTTTTTTTTTTTTTTTTTTACAAAATAGAAGAAAAAAACGAGGTTTGTAGTATAAATTTGGCGCCCCCTCAAGTTCTGCACCCGGGGCGCAAGTTCTGCACCCCCCTTTGCCCCCCGCTTCGCACAGCCCTGCTGTTAGACACATTTTTTTTTAATAGAAAATCATGTTTTGTATGCAAAATTTGTTATATATTAGTAAATTTAAGAGGTATAGCAAATCTTTTGCTTCATAACACACGCTAATATATTATTGAAAATGTAAAATATATTGAATAGATTTTGTTATAGAAGGTTTGGCATAAACACAATTCTTTGATAAAATTTGATTCAATATTGCCTAAATTTGAAAAATTAATTAAAATTCCATGAAAAATTTACTTGAATTCATAGTTTTATTCCCTGTTTTAACAAAAAACACATGTGTTTAATAAAAATTTCACATTTTTCAAAAAAAAAAAAGTGCCTCGAAGGTAAGCACATACTTTAAAGTAGTTTGCCGAGAAACTTTAGAGATTTGTTTAAGAAGTCCAGGAATATGTAACAACACTATTTCATTTACTTTTCCAGTCAGTATTTTGAAAGAACTTTTGTTTTTGCATGCTATTTCCAGTAATTTTGTTTTATTTCATTTTTGAATAAGAGATGGTGTCACTGAGGTTATTTTAAATATTCTTATGAAATTTCTCTTACTTCTTTCACTTTGATATTGATATGTCTTCTATTATGTAACATGTAAATAATTTTTTGCCGATTTACATTTTAGAAAATTAACTCCCGAAGATGATTTTAAAGTGAAACTGAAACGTCGAATACAATTTTTATTTTTGTGATTTTAATTTTTATATCTTTGTTTAAAATTTTGAAATAAAGTGTATGTTACTTAGCATATTATTGTTTTTGTTTTCACTTTTGAGTATATGACATAAAGTCCTTATTTATTATAATTTATTTAAATATTTTAAAAAAAATTCCAGTGTATGGAAAACAGTGAATAGATTACCAGAAAATAATTCTTCTGCCAGTGATCAATATTGTCAAATTTCTTTTCTTGCCAAAGCTTGGAAAAATACTATATTTGCAGGTTCATTCTAGGTGTTTCTTGCAGGGCGGGCTGCTCTGCCTGCCCTTCTTTACAAAATTTGATGCTCCGAATACCCCATTGTCCGAAATCCCTGCCCCATGAGCCCTATCAATCAGAAAATCGACCAAGGGAAAAAAAGGCACCCTTTAAGTTAATTTCATTGCTTATTTCAAGCAAACTCTAAACTATTTGTAAACATTATATAATGTCTTATCTCCATTTTGCTCCTAATCTGTTCCTTTTCACCCCCCCCCCCCAACATCCTCATACAGACACCAATTATTTTCAGTAAAATTCCAGCACCAACACAGTCATAAATTTCTCTCTCTCTCTGTCTCTTTATCCCATTTCTTGGCTACCGTGAAAACTCAGCCGAAATAAGAAAGAAAAAAAAAACCCGGAAAGGTCCTTTGACGAAATTGCCATTTTTTCACGATTCTCTGACGAAATTGGTATTTTTCAGCAAACATTTCTCAAAATTTACGATATAGTTTATGTGCAAATTTTCGGATTTATGACCGATTTTTTTTTTTTTTTTTTTTTTTAATTTTCGGAAAAGAATCAACCTCTGCACTGCAAAGTGTCATGAAGGGGTAGTAGCAAAAACTTTTTAGGACGGGTGGGGTCGGGGGGGGGGAAGAGTTATTAGTTGATTACTTATCATTACATTAATGTGCCCTTTTTTTCTCTAAAGTGCCTTTTTATGGCAAAGTGCACCCTGCCTGCCCTTGATCCTAGAATGAACTCTGACATTTGGGTACATTCAGTGATTTTTTTGTTGTTGTTGTTGTTGTTACCAAGAGTAGACAATTTTTAGTTCATTATGGTAATTCTAGATTTTCGTATCAGGGTCTTTCTTTTGAGGTAAATGAAAGTTACTGGATTTTGTTCTGAATATTTTTAAAAAACAAAGATGAAATTAAAGGTTTTAATCATTGGTTTTTAGTGTTTTGTTTTTTTAAGGTTATTTTGATTTTTGAACATGTTGATGTTTTGGGTTACTCTGTAGCTGAAGTTGGTTACACATTGTCAGTTGCTTCTGATGAATCAGTAAATGTTTTTTATTTTTGTTGAATGTTCTTTGCTTCTGATATTTTGTTTGGTTAAAAAATAACGTGTCATGTTGTGGATTCTTTGCTGGAAAATGTAAAAATCACCGTTAAATGTACTTTTTGTTTTGAAAAAATAATTTTCTCCAAAATGAAGTTTGCTGACCAAAAAAAAAGACTAGAGAACAGGAATTCTGCTTTTTCAGAATTTAGTGTCGCCCCCGGCATTTCCATTACTTCATTTACCTTTGATGGACTGATGGCTTCTATTATTATGAAACAGCCATTATAAATGAAGTGTTAGGTGAAGATGAAAGAGCAGCCGAAAAAAGTTAGAACTCTGATTTTCTGGTCAGAATGGGGGAACAAAAATGGCCATAATTTTTTTTACGGCTGCTCTTTCATCTTCACCTAACACTTCATTTATAATGGCTGTTTCATAATAATAGAAGCCACCAGTCCATCAGAAGAAAATAACTCGGTTAAGCGGGACTCTACTGCAGTACAAAACATATTTCAATTTTAAGACTTAAAGCACACGTTTTATTTTATGTAAAATGACATCATTTGCATCCGCTTAAGAATTCCACATTTACGATCTACTCTTAAACATCTACAATAAAGCATGCATAGCACATCACTATCGCGAAAGTGCAGTAAAAAGATTCCGTCATTCAAGAACATTGAAAAAGAAAAAAAATGGCTATCTAATGATTCATAGATACTTACAATTAAATATAGTATATAATAGCTCCATTGTTTTAACAGAAATCATTCGTTTATATTTTTTTTCAAAATAGCTCGTATTTTAATTACATTTTCTTTCGGTTGTTAACAGAAAATGGCAACAAAAATACATAATTACTATTTTAAAACTATTTTTCTTTTACTTTAATACAAAAATGGAGTACCTCCGTTGCCAAAATGTCTCCAAAAACTACACAAAAAATTAATATTTCAAAAATAAATGGAGATACAGTTTTCAAACAAAATGCATTTAAAAGAACTTTTTTTTTCCAATATGACGGTATAAAAATTGAAAATGTGCGATGCTTAGAAGTTTAAAAAATTGCTAAAGAGTATTTAATCGTAATGCTTTGTTTTACGGTTAGCTTCTGTAAGGTAACGTTATTTTTGGACACAAAATAAGCTGGGAGAAAGAAATAGCATACCATACTGGAGGCTAAAAAAAAAAAAAAAATCCAGATGCACCCGAATATGGAATTTTACAACTTCCAAGAAAACAATTTCTTGTTATAAAACTAAGCATTTAAAATTGCAGCACCAGGAAAATCAAATTTTGCTCTTTATAAGTACTGTAAACAGTATACCATTTAGTACAACAGTACCTGTCATCAGAATAATTTTGTCTTCCAATTCTTCCTTGTAACTCTGAGATTTTCACCTCCAGCTTCACATTGAAACTTCGTTTTGAATGTTGTATGATTGATTTGATGTTTCTCTGTTTACTTATCTTTGGGTACTACTTAGTTATCCCGTCGACCAATTTTGCCTAACTATATAAATCGCCAAATTATACAAATTGACATAATTTTTATTTTAAATTTCGAAAAAACAAATAAATTAGTATAACATTAATAAAAATACAAATAAAACGTCGAAATAAAAATCACTTGACATAAACACATGTAACTTGCTTAAAGTCAAGTGAATGTGACCATTCACAATCAACCATTATTGGCATTTAATCTTATAGTTTGGCGATAGATTTTTGGTCGACAGGATAACTAAGTAGTACCTATCTTTGTTTGGGAACTTTGTTAGTTTAATTTATTGAATACATATTATTTGTATTAAAATATATCATAGCAATCTGTCTTTAACTGTGACTGATGTGATAAAGAATTTTGTGGCATTATCCATACCTCTTGATATTTGTTACCTGTAGAACCAATATTAACTGTAACTTTAGTAGTTGTGCATTGAGCACTGTATGTAATGTTTGTTAATAAATGTGTGCTGTTCTAAACTGTATTATCCCATGTTAAATAGTAACGTGCACACCTCTACGATGGTAAATGTTTCTATTTAAGCTCGGCAGTATCTTTTAAGATACATAACACTATATTCTGATTGGACAAAATGGATAGAACCTGATGTTAAAAGTGTATATACCCAAGGTTGGGGAAATACACCATTTTACTTGCCACTGGTGAGTGAATTTTTTAGGTAGTCTTTGAAAACTGCAAACTATAGAGATATGCTGAAAACTTTCTTTTTTACTAGGTAACTATATTTTGCAAGTTTCCAAATGACTTTGATGTAAACATTGTACTAAGTTCCATTCTATATTAAACTTTCCTCTCTTGTTTATATTTCTTAATTTTATAGAAAAAAATATTATGAGAATGCATTGAAGTAACAGTAATCGACTATTTTTGCAGTTGCATAAGTTTTGTCAAGACAATCTAGAAATTTTTAAAGATTTCTAGAAAATAAAGATTTTCTAGAAATCCTCCACCCCTGTATACTGGAAAATTAATTAAATCCATGCCTGTAAAATGTTCAAAAATTAGTAAATTTTGTAAGAATTTGTTTAACAGTTTAGTATAGTTGTTACTTCAAAAACAGTTGTGAAAGTTCCACTCTCAAATCCATGAGATTTTGTGTGTAACAGCACAAAATATCAATATACCTGGAAAAGTCAGGGAAATATGTTGCTGATCTGGGATAAACAACCTGTTTTGGAATATACTTGCTACTTGTTTAAAATGTAAAAAGAAAAAAAAGAAAAGGTTACTCTAATTAATATTTTTGGCACCATTGTTGACACAGCGAATAGGACCTGTCCCAAATAATACACAAGTACCCAACTCTTGAGTAACTTTGCTCATTTAAAAAAAAAAGTCTTGGAAATGCTCCCTCTACCACTCTTGTTACACCGCGTTGGCTAAAATGGTGTTGGATCATTTGTTTATACACTTTACATTCATGGAAGTTTCTCAGCTATTTCTTTTATTTGCAGATTTTAATACTCCTGTAGTTTAAGGTATCATTTTGTGACTATATATTTCATTTTATTTCTTTAACCATTGACAAAGATACTTTTGTTTTCAGTCCTGTTATGAGAACGTTGGCTTAAATCACCTTGATGAGGTTACATCACACGATTGGAACCTTTTTTCATTCAGCATATAAAAAAAAGTAAGTCAACATTACAGTTTTTGGAATCATTCACTGAATCAGTCATTTCTTAAACTGCAATAAGTCAGAATAATGGAGGACTTTATGTTGCAATATTGACTACTAAACAAAATAGAAGTTGCTAAATCAAGTATAAGTATACATTAGATAGCAGCTGGTATTTTGTTTAGTATTATATATGTCAGATTCAAAAAATTTTCGTGAATCATTAAAAAAATTTCTACTCACAAATGCTATTACATTTTAAAAACTTGTTTGTGCTGACTGTATTTTTTAGATCTTTTTATTTAATAGGCTAATTACCAGTTAATTATTTTATGGTATTTAAAGCTGAAAAAGAACAACAACAACAACTTTTGGACTTACGCTGTTTCTGCTAGGAGTAAATCGATGCTTACAGGCAGGGTTTGCAAAGCTGGACCCAGCCCAAAATAACCCAGTGTTTTTTTTTTTTTTTTTTCAGACTGGGCCCACTTGAAAAGCCCACCGAAAAACCCATAATCTGGATTTTTTCAATTTTCAGCAATATATAAAATTTTAAACAACATATCTATATTATAAAGGACAAACATATCTGTGCGTAATGCATATGTCATTTTGCGAATGGCAACACTTTGAAATAAAATTTTGGTTTTGCAATTTTCCCTACTACAAATTTTTAAACTTCCAAACATCGCACATTTCAAATTTTTATACCGTCGTATAAGGAAAAAAATGTGCTTTTAAATGCAATTTGTTTGAAAACTGTATCTCAATTTATTTTTGAGATATTAATTTTTTTGTAGTTTTTAATACAATTCTTCTTATCGTGGCAACAAAAGTACCTCATTTCTTTTGAAAGTCATTGAAAGTAAACGGAAAATAGTCGAAAATAGGAAATACTGTATCTTTTTGTTAACATTTTTTCATAAAACCTGAAAAAAAAAAAGTTGAAATTAAAATATGGGCTATGTCAAGAATATTGTCTGTTATTCCATGATAATGGCATCATATGCACACTTTTCTATAGATGAAGTCTAAGACTGGATTGTAAAAGTGGATTGCTTTAGCGGATGCAAATGACGTCATTTTATAAAGAAGCATGTATTTTAATTCTTAAACCTGAATTATGTTCTGTAGAAGAGCGTCATTTTCACAGCCCAGCTGCTTTGAAATTCTTCACAGGTGAAAATGCACTTTTGAAAATAATGTAATCGAAATCACACACTGATAAAATGCAATGTTTTACAAAAAATTAGAGTGTCTTTATAAAAGAGAGGTGACATTCAAATAATAGCGTTTTATATTGCAAAAATTGATGATTCTCGCTTGGATGGATTTGCTAATTTGCTTTGCCGAGTTAGACAAGCAAACAAATAATTCGAGGTTTAAAATAATATTATGTTTCTGAAGTTTTTGTCCAAAATTCTCTCGAATAATAAAATTTTAATGCTATTCTTTAGGACATTCTACTATAATTTTATCAAAATAACATAATTTGCTTAATTTAAGTTTTCATAATTTTATATAATATATATATTTAAGACACAAGTGTGT
The DNA here is from genome assembly GCA_963932465.1 of Maratus speciosus. Classification (NCBI taxonomy): domain Eukaryota; kingdom Metazoa; phylum Arthropoda; class Arachnida; order Araneae; family Salticidae; genus Maratus; species Maratus speciosus. The sequence goes on along the minus strand of OZ010795.1, from coordinate 2,589,402 downwards.
TTTTTAGTCATCTCTCCTGATCTTTCTGCTGAACCAATTTTACTAATATATTTTTTTTTTAAACTGAAAACTCTTCCTGTGTATCTGTTTTTTTTTTTTTTTTTAATATGTTCACTTTTATATTTTAATTTTAAAAGCATTTTATGAAATTTCTTCAAAATGGTGAAAATGAGATAGCTTTCATTATTGCAGACAAGAGAGAAATAATGAAGTATTTTTGACTTTATTCATGCTATTTTCTGATAAAAATTCAAAACTGTTATATAGGGTTTAGTTCTAATGGGGAAAATCCCATTAGGAGCAGAATATTAGGGGCATAATAACGGAAAATGACATACTGCTTTTGAAAACATGCATTTTTCCTCATAAATTTTCTATATTGTTTTTCCTTCTGCAAGTGTACTGATACTAAGTTTCAGACACTAGGTGAAATGCTTATTTAAGTGAAAATGAAGTCATATTTAAAAGAAAACAATCATTTTCTTAGATAAAACTAAACATTTTAACACAAATGCGTCTAAAAATATATAAATTACAGAAAAGTTTTCTCTCTGTAATTGAGATTAGAATCTCAAGTAAAGAGTGCGTCTGTTCACATGAAATATGTTGCTGACAATCCTGACTTCAAGTTTTGAGTTAAAATAATTTTTAAATGATCAAACAAAATACAATTTAAAAAAAAAAAATGATGAATATGGATATGACAAGTGCGTATGCAAATTTTTAGAAGGTGAAAATTGCTGTTTACATTCCGGAAATACAAACTTCAGAGCCTCAGTTGATAACCACATCCTAATAACTGATCTTTATTATATTTTACTGATTAAGTATCTCTCTATATTATAAAGAACAAACATATCTGTGCATAACGTTGACGTCATTTTGTGAATGGCAACACTTCATGATCCAATTTCGGTCTTGAAATTTTCGCTACTACAATCTTCTGACCATCGTACATTTTCAATTTTCGTCGCATAGGAAAAAAAAAAATTACTTCCAAATGCAATTTGTTTAAAAACTGACTTCATCATTGACTGATGTATTATATTTTCTAAAAAAATTTTTAAGCATGATTTTTTTTAAAGTTTATCTTATCACGTGCCGGTTTCAATACATAATATTAATAAACATTTTGCATTTTCCTGCATTTGTTTCTGACTATTTTTGCATAACGAAATTAATACTTCCTTTATAAACAAATAAAAGAATAATATTGAAAAAACACAAATCTAACATATTTGTAATCGTACAATTTAAATTTTTAGATCACCAAATAGAATTTTTTTTTTTCAAATGGAATTTGTTTGCAAAGTTCATCTCAGATTACTGATTGTCTATGGTTTAAAAACAATTTTAAAGCATGAAATATTTTTTAATTTAACTATATCGCGCGGAGCTCGATTACGAAAGATTAATCCGTTTGCCCTTAAAACAAAATAAAGAGTTCATCATTTTCTTATGGCTAATATCCATTTAAAAAAACTTCAATATGAATAAATAAATAAAATAATATAAACAAAACACAAATTTACTAGACATGTATAAGCTCTGAAATTATCAGAACATAAAAGGATGCCATACGTAACAAAATCTTGGCAAATAACTCATAGCATGTGGGTAATAAGAAAATATCCCTTTTGATAAATTTCAAAAATTTATCTGATTGTATAGTTCGCATTTTCCATATGAGAAATGTTTTTTTAATGTAAGGGGACAATCTAAAAAATTTATTGCACATAAAAAAATTATTAGTTTTCAATTTAAAAAAATGTTTTCACCTATATTCTTTAACCCGGGAAGCCCGGGTACGATCCCCCTAGTACATTTAAAGAATTTAAGTCATTTCAGCTAATTTTGAAGAAAAATATATATATATATATATATATATATATATATATATATAAAAGCCATTACATAAACACCTGAAGTAAAAAGAAAAAAAAAATGTTTTTAGCACATTGAAATATTTAACATAGTACACAATTATAGGTAAAGGCATATATGATAAGGATGTCTTCATGTAAAAATTTTGAATCAACTATATTCATGAAAACAAACTTTGAACTAGATCAAAATTGTAATTCTTTTTTTTTAACTTTATTCATCCAAAAACAGAAAATTTCAAATTTAAGACTTTTAAACTTTTAATAATTTCATTGCCTTTTTCGACATGGATTTGAATTATGGATGCAAGACCTTCAGTCTCAAAACTGGTTTCAGTCATTGAGAAACTTTTGACTGATAGTAAATTCTACTTTATACATTTTAATTATCGCAATTTTACTATCAAGAATTTTAAATCACTTTCTTTTATTGTAAAAAATAAATTTTTAGCCATAATACAAGACATGGAAATTTTCATTTGGTTATTCCTAATACTACGAAAAGTTTTCAATCTTGGCTTCAATGAACTTGTTGCACCCATGATTTGAATTCTGATGCAATCATGAGCTTAAAAATAAAAACAAAAAATAAGAGATTCTTTTTTATTTATTATTATTATTTTTTTTTATTATCTCAATTTATTTATATATTTTTTATTTTAATTTGCATCTGTAAGATATATATAGAGAAAGAGTTGGTTCTTTTAAAGAGTTTGTGAGATTCCATATTACATAAAAATACAGTACATTAGATATGTGTTTTTTATCCCTTCTTTTCTTTCTACTTATATATTTTTAATATTCTATTTATTATTTGATTTTCAAAACAAAATTTGCAGGTGAAGCAAATTAACAATTTAGCTTTTAACATAAAATAAAATGTAATTTGTGAGAAACACTGACATTCAATTTATTTATACAATTTATAATTTGTAAAATAGAATTACAATTTTAATTTATATTCAGTCAACTCTGTGAAATCTGCAAACATCTGTTATCTGCACTATATGTTGGAATGTACGCAATGAAAATTATCATTAACAGTTAAACTCATAAAACTAAATTTGGTAATTTTTTTTTCAGTTATCAATTTTCCAATGAATAAATATTTCAATTAAAATTGGATATAAATGTTTAAATTTCCTTGAGTAACAAATGAGTGTTCATAGACAACAGAAAAAAATTATTGACAACAAACCAAAACTGAAACTACCATTGTATTGTATGTAAATTTAATTTTTTTTTAAATTAACTTAGTTATTAAATATATTAAACTAATGTTGCATTATGTTTTGTAATTATAATTTTTGTGCAGTGGTCCCTAATTTATAGTCAGACTTTAAAAAATAAATTCTAAACAAACAGATAGATGATCTATAATCCTGTTAAAATGTATAATCCACAAAACTCTTGGTCCCTAAATGTGCAGATTTCACAGAGTTGACTATATTGCATATAAGGGAACAATATATACCGTATATACTCGTGTATAAGTCGATGCCCTAATTCTTAAGCAAAATTTTGGGGGAAAAAATTGCATTTTCGTGTTCAAGTTGAACCACATTTCTGTTAGTATGTTGAAAAATGATTTGTAATCAACGATTAAAAAAATTAATAAATTTTCATTAAATTAGTAAACTTTATTTTTATATTTCTAATCAGACTTTCTTTTTTAATTCATCGTTTTAAAACTACATAATTAAGTAAAACCACTTAAATTATGTAAAAGAAGCTTAAACTATTTTGAAAACTATTCGCATCAATTTAATGATACTTGAAAGGAAAAAATTCTTTCAAAAATCTATTTAAATCTTATTTACAAGGGTAAACAACTTCTCACTGCTAAAATAGAGTACTTCTTTGTATTGCAGGACTTTTGGGAGATATATATTAGAAGCATTCTCAAGTTGAACTCTTTTTAAAAAGGGGATTTAAAATATTGAGAGGGGCGCCCCCTGTATTGAAGGGAATTCTATCCCAAGAGAAAATGGGTGCAGAACAATTACAGGGACAATATTGTTAAGTCTTTTTTTTTGTCAGTCACAGGGAAATGACCATTGTCTGCTTTTATATCTTTCTCCAGTGTTTATCCATATATAATTACTTAAACCATTCGCCGACTATCTGCATTTTTTTTTTTTTTATTAACTCGTATATAAGTCGATTCCCCATTTCCAACTCCCAAATTCTGTCTAAAATTCTTCGACTTATAAACGAGCATATACGGTATATTTTTTGTTGTATACACTGTAAAAAAAAATGACATTTTTACACTACAAAGTACAAGTACTGTACAAAGTACATCTCGTGTACAAACTTGATCACAATGAATGTGCTTTGTCTTTCTTTTGTTTCCTGACTATATTAATATACAGTAAATGGAAAAATACTGGAAAATACAGTAGTCGTATAAAATTGCCAGCACATCGTGCTGTTAATTTTACACAACTACTGTGTTTTCCTTGTTAATATAGTCAGGAAACCAAAGAAAATTACAGCACATTCACTGTGATCGAGTTTGTTCTGGCAAATCTACAGTGGTTTTTTTTACAGTGTAGTGTATCAAATATATAAACAGTATAGTATACAATAATGTAATATCAAATATATCTTTGTATTTATGTTCATTTCTTGTTTCAAACAAACAGTTTCAAATAGTGGTCTCAGTGGAATCTGAAATTAAACAGAATGCTAAAACAAAAAATTATCTCCTTTTTTTTTTCTTTCTTTTTTTTCTTTTTTTTATTTTGTAATGTTCCAAATCAAATTTTCACGTTCTGAATTGAAATTGATTAATTTATCACATTTAATTTAAAGAATAATAACATTTAATAAATTATAAGTAATTTATTTGAGGTAAATCCATGAAATATAATTAAAATTTCAAGAATAATTAATTTAAATAAAATTTAAAAATATGTATTTTTAAATATTTCTTCCTCGCTTGAATTGCTTGGCGCCTTTACTATCCTGGCGCCTGTGTGCGCCACACACTTTGCACAATAGGTCGGCGCGCCCCCGAACGTCTAATAAGTTGAAATAGTATGTCTCATTCAACCCTGTGCAAATGCATAATACATTTGAGAACCCCATTTCAGCTGCCCCCATCTACAATTGGGAAATGATCCGCTTTCTTTGGACAGACCTGCGTAGGATATATAGATTTGAATCTATTCACGACATGCATGCCAAAATGGAGTTGAGTTGAGAAATAGATATATACTTTAGTTGAAAATTCCCCTTCCGCCATTTCTGCTCCTAAGGAGAAGAGTGCGTGAATTCTTGTGTGCAGCTCTGTATATGAGTTTATACAATTTATAGACAACGAGTAACATGCAAAAATTTATTTGAATTTAAAAGCGCCTACCAAAATGGAAAATGCACTTTTAGCTATCATTGCTCCGAGACAGCACCGTAGCTGATTTCTTTTCTGTATCCCTGTAAATGAATGACACATGCTATTCTATCGCCATCATCTTGTAGTGAAATTCAGTGACTTATATCAGTTTCAGTGCGCTTGAAATAGAGAACTGATTTTAATTAACCGCGTTTAAAAAAAAAAAAAATCCCCTCTAAATTTCAGGCTAAAGGGAAAAATTCACCCCCTGAGGGACACGAGTTTTCATTGTACCCTATTTCACAGGGTTAAGAAGCAACTAATAGAATTTTTTCACACATATCTTGTTAAAATGAGCCAAAATACTCGTTAATGATAAATGTTTCTCCTTAAGAATGTTGGAATAGCAAAGTCTTTGGAATATATTTTTGATAACTATTAGTTTCTGTGCTTTAAGTACTTATTTATTGAAATAAAGTCTGACAAGAGTTATTTTAGCTTTTGAGCAATTTTTGAAAAAAAAAATTAAACTCTGACCTGTCATGACATATAAATTTTTTGAAATATCAAATTCCTGGGGGGGGGGGAGTCCCCCTCAAATGGTGTCCATGACACCACACTTTTTAGGTGCGTTCGTAATTATATACATACCTAGCACCTGTAGTCGTCCTTCGTTCGGTCCGTCTGCAAATAACAGAGCAAAAACAACCCAACCGAATGGTCTAAAATTTTAAATATATAATTATTAGAAAATTGTGCCAAGTCATTTCAAATTTTCTGAAAATCGGATGGATAGTTGAATGACAGGGGACAGTCGAAAGTTTTCCGCTACATTGCGGCCAATGGGAAAATATGATTTCAAGTACCTTTTAATGATGTTAAAGCCTTTCAAACAGAATGAAATGGATATGAACTTATGAAGTGCACTCAAATAATTTTTTATACTTTTAAGCGAAAAGTATGTAGAAATTCAGAAAGTAGACAAAATTTGCAACAAATAGGATACATGACATTATGACGTAAGATGAACGGGGAAGGGGATGGCTGCCTCTGAATATGCACTGTGGCGCTACGTGCACTAATATGCAAGTCCAGGAAATAGGGGATTTTACCTGGCAAAATGAATGCTAATTCTGGATTTCGACTCCCTTTATGTTTTTTGGGTCGCTGAATCCAAATTTGTAACTTCCCACCAAAATTTTACCCAGCAACTCCCCCAAGAAATTGATTTTCTAAAAAAATTTGGTTTTTGAGAACAGCGCACGGGGAATCTTCCGAGGCAGCCCCCCCTCTCCCCGTTTATCCTACGCGATAATATCATGTATCCTATTTGTTGCAAATTTTGTCTACTTTCTGAATTTCTACATACTTTTCGCTTAAAGGAATAAAAAATTTAATTTAAAAACAACTATTTTGGGGGAGGGTTGCGGAGGGGGGGGGGGGGGATTTTAGAGGGAAATTAAAAATTCGGATTCAGCGACCCAAAAAACTTAAAGTAAACCTTATAGATAAAGTTCGGAGGGAAGATGGGAGGGTGAATGTAAACGTGTGAGTGGTTAAGTGGAATTGCGCAACTTAGTCAACGCAGCACCGCGGCACATGTTCCGAGGTTGATCCCCCCTCCCCATTCAATCTACGTCATAATGTCATGTATTTTATTTGTTGCAAATTTTGTCTACTTTCTGAATTTATAGATACTTTTCCCCAAAACAATAAAAAAACTTATTTTTTTAATAAAAACCTTTTTTGGCGGGCATTTTACAAAAATGTGGTTGGGGGGTTGCCGGAGGAAATTTTGGTGGGAAGTTACAAATTCTGAATCAGCGACCCAAAAAACATAAAGTAAGCCGATTTCCAGTACTACCACTAATTTTGCCAGGTAAAATCCCCTAATGCCTGGCCTAGTAAAGATATTTATAAAGTTTCGAATCATTACCTTTAATACATTTGGAGTTATCATGCGCGCAAGTAAAAAAAATATCGATCTTGAGAAAAATCAATTTAAACATAAATATTTCGCTTGAAACAGACGAAGGCTAATTTACATTTTTTACTACACTGGTGTCCAAAATAAAGACCAGTCACAAAATGCTAATTTTTAAGTAAGCGAATACTGTATAGGAAATAATATAATTCAAATAATTACTATCCCAACGGCACAGCTAATCAATATAACATCTCATTCATGTCACACATGGTCCAAAGGGTCACAGTCACTACGGTGAAACAAAAAAATAGGAAATTCCACACGTCTCATTATGAGTCTCAAATGATCACTATATGTGACTCCACTGAGACGTCAATGTAACTGCTGCTTTGTGACAAGTCACCAGGGGACTTAACGATGTAGTTGCATTGTGACCCTCGTGTGACTGTCATTTATAGACTCAATTTCAATGTCATCATGAACATTGTATTATGATAAGTCACCAAATAATATCACATTATAGTCACATAGTGACCTTTCACAAAAGAGCACAATGGTGACTTCACAGTAGTCTCTCTGTCACCTGAAAGTCATAATATGACTTTAATGTGACATTATTTGGTAACTTTTCACAATGCAGCGTTCACGATGACTTTGAAATTGAGTCTACAGATGACAGTCACATGAGAGTCACAATGTAACTACAATGTACAGTCACAAGGTGTCTCATCACAAAACAGCAGTCACAGTGACGCATCAGTGAAGTCGCATATAGTGATCATTTGAGACTCATAATGAGATGTATGGAATTTCCTATTTTTTTGCTTCACCGTAGTGACTGTGACACTTGTGACCATGCGTGACATGAATGAAATGTTATATGGACTAGCTGTGCTGTAGAGATAGTAATTATTCGAATTATATTATTTCCTTTTGAGTATTCGCATACTTGAAAATTAGCATTTTGGGATTGGTCCTTAATTTTGGACACCAGTGTATAACGAGCGCATATTTACGAATATTTTAATGCGGTTTGTGGCAAATTGTTCAGCAAAACATTAGCTGTCAAATGAATTAAAAAGCCAAAAAATCGATTTCCTGAAGATTTTAAAGGATATGTGTGTCCTTAAACTTCTCTCATGTAAATTTTTCATACATTTAACTTTCTGGCAAGGCTGGTTTTAGAAGAAAGCTGAAACGTTTTGTTATGAGAAAAATGGAGAAATTTGTTTTTGCGTACTTTCTAAAGTTAACTACAATAAGTAAAATAAAAATAAAATTATGGCTGCCTTTGAAGTACTTTTGAGTATGAATCCTATTTTTTAAAGCAATTTATCTATGATTTATCCCACAATAATTAATTTATTCCACGGCGACGTCAGCTGCCCTTTCCTCTTCCGCTCCCTCTGTAGGTTTTTAAGCTATGCATAATATATAACAGTAAAAATGGCAACATCATTTCAGAATAATCGAGCTTTAATCGATGTTTTTAATCGAATCCTATCAATCAATCGAATCATCGAAGGATAGTAGATTTCGTTGATTGAGATTCCACTAGGGTGGAGAGTCGCCATTATTGTTAGCGTGATGCTGCGATGGCTATTTAATAAATGTAAATAAATAGTTATTACATAATTCTCAAGCTCCGTATTATTTAATGGTCGTTTGCTAGCTTCGACAGCAGAATGTGATTTTCATCGAACTTTTTGCGAGTTAATCTGTTCTTTTTAGAATTGTGTTTTCCGTAAGAGTACGATGTCGGCGATGGAGGAAAGTATAGATAATAGCTGTAAACCCTTGACTGTCATTTTTGGTGATGAATTTAAGCAACTCAACGAATGGATTGAGTGCTGTTATGATGATTTCTCTGAAGGGGATGTTGGAATCTCCGTGCTAAGTACCCTAAAGGATCTTGCCACTCTGATTTCTGGAGGTGCTGGCCTGACCAGACAAAATTTCTTCAGCGCCATAGATGGTATCTGGAATTTATTTTTAACATATGCCGATAAGAGGGAACCCAATCAATTAGTTTTAATTAAGGATAATTTATTTGGTCTTTATACTTATCTTAAAAGTATTGAGGCTTCTTACCCGGCTATGCAAGCTCCGGCTGCCGGTGCTAAGAGACCTCTTTATTCTGATGACGGTTTTAAGATCCCATCGAAAACGGCTAAGGTAATTACACCCAAAATTACTAATCCGATTGCCTTAAGCAATCAGTTTGAGAGACTCAGCAATGCTGAGAACAATATCACTGACCGAACAACTGAGGTTCCACCTACAGTCCCTAAAGAACCTAGGCCTGAGCCATTTTATGTGAAAACACAAAATTGGAAAAAAGTTTCAGATGATATAGACAATTTAGCACATTGCAAAGTCTACAAAAAAGTGCAAGATAACTTGATAAAATTTTTTCCTAGTACTGTAGAAATCTACAGAAAAATCCAAAATTATTTGTCTAAACAAAAAATTGAATTTTTTGGCATGAAATTGAAAAATGAACGGCCTAGGAAGGTGCTTATTAAGGGTATACCCATAGATTTCGACATTGTAGATATTAAGGGTGAACTAAGTGCCCTGGGGTATAGTGTTCATAAAGTATCACAACTCAAAAATTTCCGGACCAAGCTTCCCATGCCCATTTACCTGGTCGATGTTTTCGTTAATGACCAATTCAAGCATATTTTTGAAATGAGGAACCTGGTGGGTTTCTTCATCAAGGTCGAAGCTTACAAATTTAAGGGGGCAAAGCAGTGTTATAACTGTCAAAAGTATAACCACTCAAGTGAGTGCTGTTTTTTGAAGCCAGTATGTCTTAAATGCTCAGGAGAGCATAATGTTAAGCAATGCCAGGTGACGGACAGAGCAGGAATTAAGTGTGCTAATTGTGGGGAAAATCATACGGCAAATTTTGGTGGGTGTATGAAAAACCCCAAGAATATGCGAAATGGTCGTGTTTCCCCCTTTCGTAACCATCATCAGGGTTTCAAAGCGAAACCTGTTGTTAAAAATTTATCTTTCTCTAATGCTGTTGCTAATGTCTCTGATAGTGTTAACCCTCAATCTGCCACTACTGGGCAAGCTCTTCCTACTGTAAATAAGCCAGGTGTTTCAAATGTTTCTAATGTTAATATACCTATATTTAAAAGTGTAAATAATACTAATACTAATACTAAATCTTATTCTCGTGCTATGTCTTCATCAAATAATGTTAATAATGCTATTAATTCATCGATTGATCAATCTAATCTTCTGAATTTTATTATGACTAATCCTGAAAATTTTGATATTATTTTTGATAAATTCTGTACTCTTTTGGAGAGACTTCAAAAAATTGTCACGAACAAAAATGTCTCTGAAATTCTTACAATATTTAATGCTGATAGCCTAACGGGTATGAAAAGCTCTGACAAAAACAAATAATTATGGGGGTTTTTAAAATTCTTTTTTGGAATGCTAATGGCCTCAGATCGAAGCTCGATGAGCTCAGGGATTTTGTTATTGACAACCCTGTGGATCTCATTCTTGTACAGGAGGTTCGTTGTACTTCTTTTAGGAACCTCAACATTCAAAATTTTAAATCTTACTTAACTCCACGTACAGAGGGTACTGGAATTTCGCCGTATGGCGGGACTGCTATTTTCGTGAGTAGAAGGGTCACTCACGCTCAAATTCCCTCCTTGTCTCTCAATCTTCTTGAGAATACAAACGTTAAAATTTATTTAGATAATCAAAATTCTTTTGTTGTCTCCTCCATTTATCTCCGGGTTTCGAACCATTTGGATTTACCCTCAGACCTTAGTAAGTTATTCAGGCTGGATGATAATGTTATCCTTGCAGGTGATTTTAATGCCCATCATCCCAGTTGGTGTCCCAATAGCAACAAGGATTCTTTAGGGGAAACCCTTCATAATTTCTGTACAAATAATGGCATAGAAATTGCTGCACCCACTTCCCCCACTCGTTTTGGCCCTTTGGGAAATGGTGCTACGATTGATCTGGCACTGCTAAACAATATCCACTACCCTTTTGTCATTACCCCTATTTCGGCGCTCACATCGGGTCACCTCCCGATTCAAATTAGCATTGATTGCAATCCTTCCCTACCTACTATTATTTCTCCTTATGTTTATGATTGGCAATCCTTTACCAATGCAATCAATGATGCTCCCACTCCTTTTGGCGAATTAAATTCTGTCGAGGATATTGACATGGCTGTCACCCATTTAACCAAATTAATCCAAAATTCTCTGGAGGCATCTAAATGTCACCAGGCCACGCAAAATTTTCAATCTCTTCCTTTTGAAATTAAATCTAAAATCAGACAGCGTAATCGCCTTCGGCGATTGTGGCAAGCCAGCAGGGACCCCAGCATTCGTTCTGATCTTAACCGTCTTAATGCTATCATTAAGAGGGATATTAAAAGTTTTAAATCTAATAAATGGACTGATTTTATTACTTCCCTGACTCCTACGGATAACTCCCTGTGGAATTATCTGAAGAGAGTTAGGAAACCTTTCACCCCCATCCCCCCTCTTCATACGGATGCTGGTAGTAAATGCCTCGACAAAGAAAAGGTAGAGGTGATTGCAGATCAGTATGAACGACAATTTCAACCTCATAGTGACGTATTTAATGCTGACAGTATTAATCGTGTTGAGCATACTGTTAGCAGGTTTTTGGACCATGTGCCTGTTAGATCGATCGAAACGACCACTACCGATGAGGTCATTTCAGTGATCAAAAATCTCCCCAATAGAAAGGCCCCTGGGATGGATGGGATCACCCATTCGGCTCTCAAAAATCTCCCACTTAAGTATGCTGATCATCTAGCCACTCTTATCAATGCTATGTTTAAGTTTCATCATTTTCCCACTACTCGGAAGAAAGCTGTTATTGTTCCAATTAAGAAACCCTTCTCTAGCTAAGAGTTACAGACCCGTGAGTTTGCTTCCTGTTCTGAGTAAGGTTACCGAACATATTTTTCTTACACGCCTTCAAAATTTTATTCCTGACATTCCAGAACAATTTGGCTTTAGGCCTGAACACTCCACTGCACACCAGCTGCTTCGGATGGTTGAGTTCATCCATGATGGACTGGACAGCTCGGAGTATGTTGGCTCACTCTTCATCGATGTTGCGAAGACACTGTTTGGATTATGGGTCTCATATATAAACTTATTAAACTTAAAAGTTCCTACTGCATATATTTTGTTTATTCTCATGTACCTTCGTAGCAGAACATTCTGCGTCCGCTACGCCAACATATTTTCAACACTTCGCCCGATTAATGCGGGTGTGCCACAAGGCTCTAAATTGGGTCCCTGGCTCTACAAGGTCTTTATTTCTGACATCCCCACCTCTCCTCATACTTTGTTGGCTATATATGTGGACGACACTACAGTGTTGGCTCGTGACAAGGACTGCCTTATTATGCACGACCATCTTCAACAACACGTTAATACACTTAAAAAAATTTTCACTAATTGGCGCATCAAAATTAATTCCAGTAAGTCACAGGCAGTCATCTTCACCCGTAAGCGCACACCTACTCCACAACTCTATCTCGATGGTTCCTATCTCAGTTTCAGACGGGAAGTCAAATATCTGGGTGTTTTCTTAGATAGTACTCTCACTTGGTGCAAGCACATCGACTATAGCGTCCAAAAGTTTTATAAAGCCAAAAATGATCTTGCCCATCTCCTGTACAGTAATGAGATGAGTATGGGAAACAAGTTGCTGCTCTATAACTCAGTGTTACATCCCATTCTTCTCTATTGTGCGCAGATCTGGGGTTCTGCAACGAATACCAACCTTCAGAAAATTCAAATTGTTCAGAATAAGACCCTTAGGGGTATTTGTCGTGCACCTTGGTATCAGCGTAATACTGTTATACATCACGATCTTAGCACTCCCCCTATTCGATCTACAATTAAAAAGCAAGCTGTTAAGTTCTTCCACAAAATTCCTAACATCCAAAATCCAGAACTGCATAATATTTCTGCTTACGACGAACGCGCCCGTTGGCGTAGGCCAAGAGCAACGATTCATCTGGCCGAAAACATCGACCCGGGATAATTTCTCAGTTTCTCCCTGATTTGATAGGGCTCACCATCCGGAATGTTCATTACGGTCAGTGTTCACTTTGTATATTTTTTTGTAAATATTTTATTTTTATTTTCTTTGCTCATTCTTATATATTTATTTTATTTCTTATCTTTATCTTTTGTTGTATTTTATTATGTATTTATAATGTATGGTGTCTTAAAAGGGCCTTTTTGGTTTATCATCTGGGGACTCCCTCTTTTCCGTGTTTCTGGCGTTCTGGTTTAGTCAGACATCGGCTATGTTTTTATATTTTTCCACATGTCCATTTCTCTATTAGAGGTAAGGTGCTTACCCATACAGCACAAACACGTCCTGAGGACATACGAAAGACGTCCTATGCAGTATATTGCCTCATCCGTTGGACGTCCTACAATATCCCATTGTTATCCGGCAGACGTCCGGGGGGGAGCAGAAAGAGACACCTAATCACGTCCTTCGGACGTCATTTTCAGCCATTCATAGGATGACAGTAGGACGCTCATAGGACCAGATAAAACATAGAATTTGCATCTTATAAAATCTTTGTTTATTAACACTGTCAAATTTTTTATTTTAATCAGAGTTTTGGGATACAACAGCCTTTGGGAAAGGCCATCATCGAAAACATTGGTTACAACTTAATACTAGTACTACTTAAAAGAAAAAAAATTTCGTATTAAAATAATGTCTGCAAACTTCATGCGTATACGTGTATTTAGACAACCACAATTTAAGACATGTCTCATTTGAGAGAACTGAAAAAATGCAGTAAGCTTGTTTAAAAATTTCATGCATTTAGTTTCAAAATTGAAATTGTGAATGTGCAAGAAGTTTTCATTTAAAATGAAAAATTTGAATATGCGCTAAATGAAATTTTAACAAAAAAATTCTCAGAATTTTTATCGATTCTTCTGCAGTATCAATTTTCTCATGCTTTTTTTTTTTTTTTTTCATGATTTATAAAAACAGATAAAGAACATTACCTACTCCATGGCGAAGAAATAATGAAAACTCAGAATGAAATTCTCAAGTAACAAATATGTTTTGTATTTGCTATATTTCTTTTTCTTAACTAGTAATTACATTTCTTTAAATTAAAATTCAAGAGAAATACATTTTTTAAAAGTATGTAAGCATTTAGCTCAATATTTACTGTTAATAATATATTAATGAGTTCTGTTAATAATCAATTATATATATTACATTAACTTTAAACAAACCAAAAATTTTTAGTATTTCATTTTTAACATAAATCAAAAGAAAATAATGATAACATTTTATGATGTCATATCTTAAATATGAAAGCAATTAAATAGGCATTCTTTTGAAGTGCAATAAAAACTTCTATTTTTAGGTAGGGTAGAATTAGGTATATTTTCTCTTCCCTTTAGCTTGAAGTAAAAACACACAAGATCATAAAATTTTCATAATATTTATACCATTAGATTCCATTATATCTAAAACTTACCTGATAACTTGTTCTGTCAAGTTTTGGTTTTAATGAAATAAAAAATAATACATTCAATCTAGTTGTTCTACGTCTGAGATCCATTGAATTCCTTAATTATTTTTTATAGTAAATAAATGAAAAGCTTGCCATTAAACACATAAAAAATACATTAAAATCACTTCACATCATGATATTCTTCACAAAATACTTAATAAACTCCTGTAACTAAGTCTATTTACATCTTCTATTCCAGTATGGATGTAATATTTAAAAAGAATTATACAATTATTTTACTCGCTGCTTTAGAATGCATGAATTTTAAGTTTTAAACAATTTAATTGCTGAAGTACATACATTTTAAATCACTGTTAACCCTAGATCTACCGGGAATTTTATTCAAGTTTTAATAAAACGTTCTACACCAGAATTTTTATTTAAAACTATTTAACTTATTTATTTACCTTATTTTTGTCTGGTTTATATACTTAGTTTATTTTAAAGAAATTTCTGGTTTGAATGAATATTTTGTATGTACCTGTCGGGTCCAATGGACCCGTCTGGTAGACGGAGGGTTAAGAAAGAAAAAAATACTGTAAAATAACAACACCAGCAAATACATTTAAAGTACTTTAATTTACATTTATAGACTTTTTTTTACATAACATTTACATGCTTATACATGTTGTAACTATGCCTTTAATACTCTTTCAATGCGTCCCCTTGATATAAGTTTCTTTCTCAACAGCATCTGAAACAAATAATTTTCAAAACATTAAAATTTAGAGTAAAATATCATTATGGCTATAGGAGTTAAACAAAATTTTTTGTAAAAGAAAATAAGAGAATTTTTAATTTCTAACTTGGTATTGGTACTACTTTTATGTTAGTATATAAGGTGATAAATTGACAAAAATTCCTCTTATAGCCCTACTTTGTGTTAAATTCATTTAATTTTAAATATAAACCCTTCACTTATTTGATTTAAAATACATAATTTTCATTAAATTACATACATGATTTTACTAATATCATTTAAAATACAGAAAAATTAAAAAAAATTCTCATACTGTCTTTTTAAAGAAGTTTTATAAAAACAAAAATTTGTAAAGAAGACCACAAAGCAAAATATTTAATTTCATGATCAAAGTATTATTTCTAATTTCCATACGCAACAAATAAAAGCTGTCACTGACAAGAAAAAAAATGCAGTTGGCAGGATTTGCACCTGGCAAACATAAAAGTTCCCATTCTTTTTACTTAAATAAAAAAAAATGTATGCATAAAAAATTACATAGCTACTTGTATGTTGAAAATTAACATATGTAGGAAAATTTGAATTGCTTCGACATATTTAAGGTTATTCACATAATCAAATTTATTATGCTTCATTAAGGCTCCCAGTTAACGTGCATTTTCTATTCCCCCCCCCCCCCTTGATTGGAACTTTAACAGTTTATTTGTAAGTTACGTCATCATGATCATAATTAAAATTAATTTAAAAAATATTAAATATTAAAAACTTTTTTAATCTGAACAAAGTGATTTTCACTTTACATGAATGTAAAAAAGAAGAAAAAGCCAGCTCAGTGATGCCGCGGACGCACTATAGCGCGTAAATTACGCGAAAAATCGGAGACGGGACGCAAAAAAATAGCTCTTACGCGTCCCACGGGACGCGTAATTTCGTCAAAAAATCGCGTAAAAAAGCTGATTTTCGTCAAAGAATCGCGAAGAAAGAGCAAATCTTATCAAAATATCGCGCAAAAACAGCGATTTTCGTAAAAGGGCCTCGAAAAAATAGCGTATTTCGTCAAAGGATCGCGTAAAAAAAGAGTATTTCATCAAAAAATCGCGGAAATAATCGCAAATTTCATCAAAATATCGCGGAAATATGCGCAAATTTCATCAAAATATTGCAAAAAACGCGATTTTCGTAAAAGGGCCGCGACAAATTAGCGTATTTCGTTAAAAGATCGCGAAAAAATAGCGAAAAGAAGCCGAATTTTGTCAAAGGATCGCAATAAAAAGCTCAAATTTCATCAAAATATCGCGTAAAAAAGCCGATTTTCGTCAAAGGATCGCGAAAAAATAGCGTATTTCGTCAAAGGATCCCCAAAAAATAGCGAATGTCGTCAAAAAATAGCGTAAAAAAGCCGATTTTCGTCAAAGGATCGCGAAAAAAGCACAAATTTCATCAAAATATCGCGGAAAAACGCTATTTTCGTAAAACGGCTGAAACAAAATAGTGTATCTCGTCAAAAGATCGCGAAAAAATAGGGAATTTCGTCAAAAAATCGCGGAATAAAGCCGAATTTTGTCAAAGTATCGCGGAAAAAACACGATTTTCGTGACAGGCCCGCGAAAAAATAGCGAATTTCAACAAAAGGATCGCGGAAAAACGCGAATTTTGTTAAAGTAACGCGGAAAAAACGTGAATTTAGTCAAAGCACCAAAAAAGATGTGCAAACTAAACTTATAGGTAGAAAATTCATAAAATAGGATTTAATTTTTTTTTTTTTTTTTTTTTTTTTTTTTTTTTTTTTGAGATTCTTAAAAATACAGCATGATTTCAGTGTACTTTGATAATGTATTCAGTAGGTGACACAGTGAAAAATCCCCCCCCCCCTTTCCTTCTTACTGCATTGAAATGTCTCCCGCCTTCAGAACATTTAAGATTTGATGCTTATTAGTGATTTAGATGTAAATTTCCCTTCCAAGGAAAATGTCTGATTCCAACACAGATCTATGCTGACAAATAAATCAATGGGAAGTATAGTAAAAGCACCCATTCATTCAACAAAAAGTACACCTTTACTTAACATAAGTATTCTTTTTTTCAGCAAAAATATCTTTTTCAATAAACCCGTCTTGCCCCTTTTTAAAAGAAATGCGAACATTAGGGACACTTGTTAGTGGAACTTGGTATCTTCTACTCTCAAATAAACATTATTTTACAATTAAAATTGTATCTTGCATTTTTACTTTTAAAAAAAGTAAAGAAAATTTCTCTTAATATTTTTTAAAAATATCTTATTTGAGTGCAAATAATACTGGTTTTAATTCATTATTTAATTATTGTTAAAACAATAATTAATGCATTTCATTTATCTTTTCCAAATAAACAAGTTTCATTTATTCCTTTAAAATATAAATTATTATTGATGGGGACCCGCTTTTGTAAAACAGGGACCCAGATTTTTGGAAATCCCGGGTCCCGGGGACCCAGGTTTTTTCAAGTACAGCGGAATCACTGCCAGCTTTTAAAAGTTTAGCCTTTCAGTCTCAGAATTTTGAGAGTAGCTTTTCCAACTTAATTTAACACCAATGTTTGTAATATATCATGTCTCTGCTGAAATTATTTTTCAGTTGCATTTGACTAATTTATAAAACTAGTTAAAAAAAAAAAAAAATACAAAGAGTTTTAATCAATATCCCTGCAGTTTAAAAACAAATTTGGACTGTGTTATAGATCCCATCTACATAGTATTCCTTGTGAAGTATATAAAGGATGCAATTTTAAAGGAACAAATTATTGTGGTATTATTATAAATGTTATTTTTAAATCTTTCATTCTACAAAAATTGATAATTTTTATAAAAAATTAGCAAATTATCCCCCCCCCCTCCCCCCGGCTTACAAAAGACGCTTTAGTATGATGTCAGTATTAACATTTTGGTTAGAAACTGACTTCAAACAACATCTGCTCTGTTTCATTTTTTCTTAAATATAAATCATAGATTTTGGTCGCAGAAATTTTTTATAAAGTTACTTTCACTTTCAAAACTGGTTCTGAAAATGAAAGTGTCATTCTAAAAAATATCTGCAACTAAAATTGGAAAAGTAAAAAAAGTGTGATGTAGAGATGGAAACTCGGCTATCCAATAAAAAAAAAAAAATTATGTTAAAATGTCGAAATGCAAACGAGATATTAGAAAAATCCCTCCCCAAATGATTAACATTAGCTCTTGAGTGCCTTCGCTGGCAGGGACAGGAGCCTTAAGGCTCCCAGTTGACGTACATTTTCTATCACCCGTGATTGGAACTTTTATCTTAAACAGTTTATTTGTACATTGCGTCGTCATGATCATAAAATTAATTTAAAAAATATAAAATAAAAACTTTTTAAATTTCTCAAAAAACAAAATGATTTTCACTTTATATGAATGTATTCTAAAAAAAGAAGAAAAAGCCAGCTTTTAAAAGTTTAGCGTTTCAGTCTCAGAATTTTGAGAGTAGCTTTTCCAACTTAATTTAATACCAATTTTTGTAATATATCATGTCTCTGTTGAAATTATTTTTCAGTTGCATTTGACTAATTTCCAGGAGAACTAGCTAAAAAAAAATATAGAATAATAATAATAATAATAATAATAATAATAATAATAATACAAAGAGTTTCATCAATCAATATCCCTGCAGTTCAAAAACAAATTTGGATTGTAATATAGATCCCCCCTCTACATAATATTGTTTTTCAAGTATATAAATGATGCAATTTTAAAGGAACAAATTATTGTGGTTCTGGCATTATTATAAATGTTATTTTTAAATCTTTCATTCTATAAAAATTAGCAAATTACCCCCTATGCTGTAGACCATGATCTGTAGCGAAAAATATTTTAAACAACTATTGCATTTTTAAGATAATCACCCTTTTTGGAAATCCAGGTTCATGAGTCCTTGAATAATTAAAGACAGGCACAAAATAATAATCCGGCAATTTGAAGACAGGATGAGTTTATTGGATATGGACATGAAATATGCAAATGCCAGAGAGGGACCCTTTCACTTAGCTGTTGACAGTAGGATGTACAGAGAAGGAATGGTTAATTTGTCAGAAATTGTTGCCAATGTGTCGAGCCAAAATTTTGGTACCCTGGACCATTATAACCCCAAAGATATATCACTTAATGCAACTTTGAATTAAAAAGTGGCCAAAAGGACCGTTGATTGGCGTTTAAACATTTCAACGTACAAATACGAATGCCAAAGCTAAATGATGGGAAATATGCATTTAGAAGCAGCATCGGAGATGCAGGGCGCCGATTTTAATATAAACAGAGTATAATATTTGCGGCCGAAAAGACAGTTGTATTGACTATCAAACTGAAAATTAACACTGAGTGTATAAATAACTGCTACAATTGGAACATATGGCCAAAGAATGTCTTTTTTATATATTCATTAACCGAAGGAAAATATGCTCGAACAGTTGATGGTTTCAGGATGAGAAACAGATTTGTTTTTTGATTTATTTTATTAACGGCTTTGGCTGAACTTGGGAAAGTTAAGTAACTGAAAAATAAAGCGCAAGAGAAGAAGAAAGAGATATAATCTTTTTAGAAAGGAAAGGAAGTTTTTATTCAATTTATAATTATGAAAGGAGAAATTAAATATTAAAATGGGGAATTTAATTTTAAAAAGGAAGATTAATAATTATATGTGATGATATGTTATATTCAACATCACCCCCCCCCCCCCCTCGCCTTACAAAAAACGCTTTAGTATGATGTCAGTATTTAACATTTTGGTTGGAAACTGACTTCAAACAACATTTGCTAAGTTTAATTTTTTCTTAAATATAAATCATAGAAAATGTTACCCCCACATATAATATTAAAACACTTAGCTGTGAGATATCAAAATAGAAAATACAACATAGCAATTGTTTGTTTGGAGTAGGTTTCTAACAGGGTTGCAAAAAAGCCGGCTAAAATTTAAAAAAAGCCACGCCGGTGGCTTTTACTGGTTTTAACCGGCTTTTTTTGGCCATAATTGGCTTTTATACAATGAAGCATTGTAATTATACACTACACATTTTAAAGTGTTTTTAATTAGTTTTAATGACATTTAATTGATTTAGAATTTAATAAGTAACCCAATTTCTCAATAATGAAGACATTAATACTGGAATAAAACTTAGATGGTTTTGCGAGTGATTTGTAGTTAGAATTGCAAATATGTCAGCTAAATTTGAAAAGCGCCCTTTATCTGGTTTACACTGACTGACCCTTAACCCCTCCCCCCCCCCCCCCCGAATTTTTTCATTTTTACAGCTTTATAAAATTAAAGAGGACAATAGTTACTTAGTTACATGCTTTATTACTTAATTAATTTTAAGAGCTATTAATATACAAGTCTTATTTTATTTCTAGTAAACATTTAAAATTATGCTTAGTCATAATAAAAACGTCATTTCTCACTATTAAAAATATTATGAATAGCATGTGCATGAATATGCTTAGCAACAAGCTTTTCAAAATTTTATTTATTTTTTTGGTGTCTAACTTATATTCTTTTCAATATTTATATATATTTTTTTTTTCAGACATAATGCCTTCAAAGTTGCCTTCTAGCAGTTATAAAGACTTATATATTTGAGAAAATTTAATAGAAATTTATTATTTTCTCAGTAGAAAATATTTATAAGAGTATTTATAAATTAATTGATCCAAATTTAAAACGAATTAGCTGTAAACCAACTTTTAAAAATAAAAACAGGGCTTTTTTAAAGTGGTTAAAACCAAAAAAAGACGGCAACCCTGGTTTCTAACCAAAATGACACTACAATTGAACGCATATAATATATAATTTTCATTTCCCATATATTTAGTTTGATATAACTGTCAAGTCTAAATCCAAACCAAAACTACATTTTACATAAGTTTTAGAATCTCAATATACATGTTAATAAATAATTCATTTTCTCAATATATTTATTAATGAAAATTATAAAACAGATGGATTTTCGCTTACTTATAAAAGTTGTTTGACTAAATTTGTTGCAAAAAACTGTTTA
The DNA here is from genome assembly GCA_963932465.1 of Maratus speciosus. Classification (NCBI taxonomy): domain Eukaryota; kingdom Metazoa; phylum Arthropoda; class Arachnida; order Araneae; family Salticidae; genus Maratus; species Maratus speciosus. The sequence goes on along the minus strand of OZ010795.1, from coordinate 2,567,919 downwards.
TATTTTCTTTGTAGAGTTTAATTTAATTAATATACATATATATACAGTTGAATTAAAAATAGTTAAATATTTTTTATGATTATCATTTGATTACATTAAAATTGCAGTTATGTCAATAATAATAAAGGGTTTAAATTTTATATTAAATTTTCAACCTTACCATTTCTATTAATTGGCATTGGCCTTATTGTATTAATTTTGCACATGTATTTCCATTTTTAAGAAGGGAAGTTGCATTTATCTTTATAGCAGAAAAGTTCCATTTAATGATCTTAGAACTTGCTTTATTTTTGCTTAGATACTTTAAAGAGTACCATTAATGAATATCAATTACAATTTTGCTGCAGAAAAGTATAAAAGAATTACATAACAGGGAGATCCATAGAATTTATATGAATTTTTATTGTTATGATCCCTTATTCAGAAATACTTAAAAAACTTACCAATTTTGAAATTTAATTTCTTGAAAATTGTATGTAGAACTGAGCTTTGACTGCTGGGTGTTTGCAGTATCTTTTTAACCTCCATTTATCCATGCTGGGACTTTCTGGATCCTACAATTTGTGCCTGAAAAAAATAAATAAAATAACTAAGATACAAAATTCAAATCAATTCAAAATAAAATTTAATATAAATGATCACATGTGGCATTAGGCAGCTTCTATTATCTTTACATTCGACCTAAACAAATTCAAAGAAATTAAGGTACTTCTCCATTATCCCATCGCAGGGTTTATTGATTTAAATCAACTTAATTTTAATCGTGATTAAAATCATGATTTAAATCAAATTTTTAAAAATTATGTTTAGATAAATTCAAGATGTAAACAAACATATTAATGTTTTTAAATATATTTAGATTTATATAATACAGATAATGAATCAGTTTTTAGAAAGATAAGGCTTTTAAGCTTTATAAGAAAAATTTTGTCAAGTAAAGTACAATGTAATAGAAAAAATGGTTTCAAATTTAATTTGAATCAAATTGTAAAATAAACTAGTAACAGTAAGGAAATCTAAGCAGGAATATATTAAATATAGGAATATTTACTTGTCTATTACTTATTATAGAATATAGAAAAACTTCTGTAAGTTTAAGTAAAATAAAATGATATGACTTTGCTCGTTGTTAACAAGCATTGAGACTAACAGATTAATTATCCCATCTTTTGCATTATAGAAAAACTAACAAGCTGTGAGAAAATAATCAACATTCTTGTTTGCTAAAGAGAAATTCTCGACTTTGGTGATGCCTTTTATATTAAAATTTGAACCATTCAGTGCATTTTCATGTCTGTGTATACAATTGTATAAATTAGAAGTCGTAAAATAATAATATTGTGCGAGGTTTAAAAAAAAAATCGAAAACTCTACCCATCGACAATTTTTCATTAAAAAAATATAAATAAAATAAAAACTATTGTATCTTAACAAACTGTATGTAATGCCTAATAAACAAATCGAAGAATAAAGCCATTGGAATCCCCCACCCTTTGCAAAAAAAAAAAAAAAAAAAAAAAAACAAGAAATTTGGAAAAGCCCCACTTACTAAAGTGACAGCTATCAATAATTTTAAACAATAAAATCAACAATATACCGTAATTTGCGGCCTATAATCCACAGTCGCAATTTTTAGCCCTTATAAAAAAATTTCAGCAGATAATCCGCATCGGCGTATAAGCCGCGGATTATACGTCGGACTATACGGGGATTACTCATTTTTTTCAACATTCCAAAGTACTACTAATAAACCACCGTCCTATTTATTTAGTTGCTCTATTTAAATGAAAATTGTATTAAAATAATTGAAAAAATAACAATAAAATAATTACAAGTTAAAAAAATACGAAAATTTGTTTTTCAATGAATCTTATATCTAAAACGTAGAATGTCTTGCGATCGATTTGACTATAGATTTATGATAATAATCGACGCCTATATCGATTTAACTATAGGTTTATGCTTGATTATTTCGTAATTTTATGGTATGGTTCAAAACAGCTGAAACCAATGACTAAATCTTCTTATCTTTCCAAACAATGACTCTTGTAATAGGAGTACACGAGGGAATGCATGTCTATATTGACTCAGACAAAATCTAAATTATTTCAGAATAATCGAGCTTCAATGGATATTTGTAATCGAATCATCGAATGTTAGTTGTTTTCGTTGGATATGATTGACGTGTGGCATATTAGTATATTGTACTATTTTTAATTTTATATTTTTTAATCCCCAATAGCACGTTAGTATCTAAAATAATGCTTTTATGTTATTACATATATTGTGTTGGATTAAATTCTTATTGAATATGTAATCTAAACGATTATTAACAGAATGTTAACAAGTTATATTGAAAAGTATTTCACAAAAATTGACCCATTGAAGCAAACAAAAAAGAACTGATTTTAAAAATAATAACGTTTGTTTTTTACTGTGATTGTATATCGTAATACTCAGCGCGTTACAGTTTAAAAAGCTTTTTAATATTTGACAATAGATTTATGCTAATTCCGATACCTATATCGATTTTGGCCCTACATTTATGCTAATTCCGATACCTATATCGATTTGGCTATACATTTATGCTAATAATTGGTACCTATTTCGATTTAACTATAGATTTATGCTAATAATCGATACCTATATCGAAATCACCTTCCTCTTTTTTAATAACATTCAGTTTTAATTCGGTAGCCTTAAATAACACGTTTTCTCTTATAAATTATTACAACTTTCAACGTCATAACAATACACTATTTCATAAACGATTGAGATTGAAATTTTTGAAAGAGATGAGTTGAGAAACGCTTTGTTCATCATCGAAACACGTTGCCAAAAGGCTAAAAAAATAACATAAAAATCGGAAGCCACTCCCACTAGCATGTCACGTCATATGTGGCAACTCCGCGAAAGGTCGATAGCAGACAATCGTGCGGTAGAATCTGGATGTCGGACGTGAACTTCTGCTTTAAAAAAAATTTAGCAGATAATCCGCATCGGTAGTTAATCCGCACTTAAAATTTTTTAGGTTTTTTAACAGATAATCAGCGGATTATAGGCCGGAAATTACGGTAATTAATGAAAACAGAAAAAGAAATCTTGGATATTTGACACTTCATTTAAAAAAAAAAAAAAACTATTGTATCGTAACAAACTCCAATTTTAAAATTTGTAATACACAGTAAACAAATGGAAGAATGAAGCCATTGCCCCCCCCCCCCCCCCCCCCGCACAGAAAAAACAACAAGAAATTTGGAAAAGACTCACTCACTAAAGTTTCAGCTATCAATAACTTTAAACAATAAATTAACAATATTTAATAAAAACAGAAAAAGAAATCTTGGATATTTATTTGTTTACATTATTTTTCTTAATTAACTCTATCGGCTGGTGAATGTTTGTAATGGTCAGTTCTCAGTTGAAACTGATCTATTGTAGGTTGTAAATAACTATGAATCACAAAATTTTTCAAGCTTTTTCTCTTTTAATATCATAGTGCCACCATTTAAAAGCTTTACTCTTATGTTAATTAATGAAATAATTAGTAAACCAATAAAACACCATTAAAAATACAGAAAAAGGTCAAATTATAAATCCCCTGATGACAAACACATATAAGATGACATAAACACATCACATATATTATGGATTAAAATAACATCTGACATCAAGTGAATGTAACACTACTATCATACATCTTTGGCATTTAATCCTATTTGGGCCAAAGTTATTTTTATTGAAAGCAGTCGACAAGATAATGGAGAAGTACTGAAAAAGCTACCGCCAAACTATAAAATTGAATTCCAAAATTACATGATAGTAGCGTCACATTTACTTGATGTCAAATGTATTTATATCTGTTTTACTAATTTATTAGATATTTTGTTGATTAAAATAACAATTATGTTCTTAAACAGCAACAAAATGATATTAAAAGAGGAAAAACTATTGAACAAATTTTATGATGCATAGTTTCATATAATAGATCTGTTTCAATTGATATTGCTTAAACATTCACCAGACGAGAGGGACAGTTAAGAAAAATAATGTATTAAATATCCAAGATTTTTATTTCAGTTTTCAATAATAGTGTATTATAAAATATATCGTTTAAAATTGATAGTTAGCAAATTAGTAAGCAGAGCTTTTCTGATTTTTTTTTTTTTCAATGGTAACATTCTTACTTTTTATTTATTAGTTGTTGAAATTTTTTGGCAATATTTTTTTTTTAAGAAAAGTGATTGATGGGATAACGGAGAAGTACTGAAATTAATAATGAGTTTAGACATCCAGTTAAAATTATTACAAAAGTACCAATAAAAATTACAAAATAAAAATGCTATGTCTGAAAAATGGTATTATTTACTTTTAGTTTTAAGATCATGTACACTTGCAGACCCAGAAGCAGAATTTTCTGCATCAGTCTGCAGCAAACTGAAATTTATCTGTGACTCAATAAGCCTACTATCATAAGAAATGAGAAAAACACTTAAAGTAATCAAAATTTCCCTTTATAAAGAAAATATAATATAAGGATACAATAAATCTAGCAACTTAAGCAAATTTCAGCTATTTTTTGACCCCAGCATTTCTTTTTAACTTGGTGGATTGATCTGCAAAGTTTAATATAATCTACAATGCCCGCTGCCGTGCTGCACTGTTTCTGCTACTGGGCTTGCAGAACTAACAAAATATATGGGATGGAGCAAGAATTTGAAAAAATTTTGCTACCAGGCCTAGTGTTTACTGTAGACAGAAAATAAATACACGGAAGAATACTTTAAATAAAATAAATAAAACAATGTGTATATTACATGATTCAAAAACATTTATTACTAAACAGGTGCAAATATTTGCACCTACATGATGTTTCAACTTGAGATATAGAGTGTTTCTTATATTTTGAACTATTTTTTCAAGAGAAATTGCATTAACATGTTTAGTAGTGATTGTTAAAAAAAATATATATGATTTTTATGTATGGTAAACAAAGAAACATTAACTTTAAATGATTTTATGGATTAAAAATTTAAAAAACACAATTGGATTACAATGATTGAATAACCTGTTTTCCTAAAGAAATAAGGAAGTTCTATAATTTTTGAAAGCTCTAGGACACATGGATTTTGAAATACTGCGATTCGTCGAAGAGTTTTATGAGATATTTTTGCAAAAATAGGGGTATATTTCACTATATTAAAAAAAGAAAGCAGGGTGTATTTTGCCGATTTTAAAAAGACAGGTGCAGCGTCTTTAAATAATGACTTAGAGGGAACACAGACAAGGCTATAATGTTATTTATAATGAAAAACAGACAGATGAAATAAGCTATTCTAAAAATCTTTTCTTTGAAAATATGACAGATTTTAAACACATCAAAACAACAAACAACACAGAAATGTAACATAAAAACCCAATACAAAGCAACTGTGACGCATTTTTTAAAATGAAGAATTAAACCAGTGTACTTTATCTTTTTTTTCAGGGGTGCTGTGTGTCTCACTGAACCCCCCCCCCCCCCTCCCCCCATCCAAAAAAAAGCAAGCTAAAAACCAGCTAGTATATATATACTTTTTTAATACAGTATATATGTATAAATGAAGGCAAATTGAAGCTGTTAAAATGTCACACAGGGGCCCCAACTGGATCTTTGCTATTGGGCCACATGTAGGCTTAGTTAGAAAATTTAAAAATCCTTATCTTATACAAAATTAATTTTATAAGCAGGTTATTCTTGGAATGAAATATACTTTACGAGTATTTTTATTAGATTTTTTAAAGATAAATAAATTTAATGGTTAAATAGATTTAAAAGTTGAATTTAAAGCTTTATGAATATTTTTACTTGTTCATCATCAACAAAATGAATGTTTAATGTATTTTTATATCTAACAAAACACCCAAACAATGGGTCATATTCATAAACAATGTTTTGATGACTCACGAAATGATCTATCTTTAAAAATAATACTATTTCAGTAAAAATATAATGAACAAAGGTTCGTTTTACGATCATACAACATTATTATTTCGAGTATTTATATGAAAAATGCTTATAACTGTTTATATGTTTTCTATGAAAGTTTGCCTGTATCATGGTATAGATTACGACAAAAGCCTTATATTTTAGTGCAAAACTCAAAAGTTCACTCTAAAAAGTTAAGATTCGAAAGTTTACTTACCTTTAGGATAAATTCAATCCTCATTAAAAGAAATAAGTAATAGAACACAGTTGTTTAAAAAAAATCTTTCGTTTCAACAACAAGCGGACAGAGCAGTTGAAGTCAGAATTTCTTGCGCATGCGTACAGGTGACACGGATGTTCTCAGGACAACACCGGACGATCGTGGATGGTTCGTCTGGATTCTGCCATCCTGCGAACGTCCAAATTAGGCTCTGTACAGGATCTGACGGGTATCGGACCTCCCGGCTCTATATAGGACGCCCGGAGGCAGTCTTTGGTTGTATGGGTAGCTCCAGGAACTCTGCAAAAGACTCTCTTCCAAGATTTCGTTGATTATCGTTAGCGTGCTGTTGACATGTTATGTTTTTTTTTTAGTTTTTGTATTATTGAACCCCAAATAACGTCGCCCGTTGGCGTGGTCAGTAAGCGGAGGCTTCTGTCATCCCGAGGGCCCGGGTTCGAGTCCCTGGGTAAGACATGGATGTAATTGTGAATATCCCATTGTAGTTGTATAATATATGTAATGGAAAAATAAAAAAAATTGTTGTGATTTGTTGTTGTTTCTATGTTATAATAAGGATCATTCGAGGCAACAGCCATAGTAGCTATAGGCCTCAAAGCATTCTCCACCTCGGTGGACTTCAAATGTCAAACCCCAAATAATACGTTAATATCGAAAATAATATTTTTATGTTATTACTTTTACTGATTCGGATTATATTCTTATCCAATATGTAATCTAACAGGTTATTAACACGGTACAGATGTCCAGGTATTAAGACAATGTTAACAAGTTGTTATCAAAAGTATTTTTTAACAAAAAATGTCCCAACAGCAGACTAACGAACAAAAATATGTCATTTTTAAAGTAGTAACATTTGTTTTTTACTGTGCTTATAGAGTCTGCAACGAAACGCGTTACCGTTTAAAATGCGTTGTAATAATATCTGTAATAGAAAAAAAAAGTCTCTTTGTATTGCAGTATTTGTAAAAGTATTCATACACACATAGTATATGTCTTTCAAGTAGGAGGGGGCATGAGTTCCATATCCTGTGCCGCTTGGCGAACTTGGCACAAAAAATATCGCCAATTTTTCAAGATGGCGGAAAAACACCATTTCTAAATCTTTATGTTATTTATAAATCAATGATTTTGCACCCTTTTTAAAAATAAAAAAGATGTAAAAACATGGATTTATAAACAGCATAAAGATTTAAAAACAAAGTTTCTGTGCCATCTTGGAAAATTTCTTCCGATACAATTACACAAATTTTAGCAGTTGTCTAAATAAATATAAACAAATGTGCTTTTTGAGATGAATACTTGTTATTGTCGGGGGGACTCTGCCCCCCTGAACCCCCCGTTCTTAAAACATTTTCGACAATAAAAAAGAGAAACAAACAGGCCAGAAACTTTTTATAAATTTCAACAATATTTCAAAAACTATTATTTTTAATGCAGGGAAAATCTCGCTCACAATTGCCAAAAAAATTTTATTAAATCATACAAAATATATATATAAAAATAATTTAAAAATGTTACACAAAAAAATACAATCAGCAAGAATTTAATGTTTACAAAAAAGATCCCCGTTAGGGTCTGAAACAGGGTATGTAAATACACACAATAAAACAATAACTTTTGAAAAAGTACATTTGTATAGATTTATTTAGAATGCTACTAAAATTTGCATCGGAAGAAATTTTCCAAGTGGCGCAAAAACTTCGTTTTTAAATCTCTATGTAATTTATAAATCCATGTTTTTACATCATTTTCTATTTTTTAAAATGGTGCAAAATCATTGAATTATAAATAATAAAAAGATTTAAAAATGTTGCTTTTCTGCAATCTTGCAAAAATTAACGAGACTTACCTTATTGGCGATTCAAGCGCTCGAATACGCCATCTGGTGGAGAAAAGATGTAACTTCTCGCTTCAGGATAATGTCGTGCTAGCACTTTGCTTTACATGTACTTTAAATTTGTTCAGAATGATTATTCTTTTGGATAATTTCAGATTTCCTGTGACATTTGTGTTCTGTCTTATATGACAAAGTAAAAATTATCCGAATTTTAATATCTAAAACTTTCAAATGCATTTACAATGAAGAATTATTTCGATGGCACTTTAGCATTAGTTAAAGGGACATTAAAGGTCTATAGAGGAGATTTATTATTAGAGAGTCCAGGTTCGTGGATGAATGAAAAAAAACTCCAACACGAGGATTTCGAGGACTTACTTCTTTATTATGAAACTTTTTAAGAGAAGGGCCATGATGGTACAATGGAGGGGAGAAGTCACAGACGAGACTGCCCGACGGGGCAGCCCCCGAAGGGCAGAGAGCCGAGGTCTGACACACTCAAGTTCAGAGGCAGTAGTGGTTAAATATTCATTACAATCACTCACTCATTGGCGAGATGAATAGCAACATCTGTACTGTATTGGCGATGAATATTGGTGGCGTGGACAAAGGAATCAGAGGCATCTCGAAGTATTACATAGAATTCAAACTTACGCCATGGCGAGCTATTTATGGTTACACATGTCCTAACATTCTTGCGGTAAGGGAAAGTGGTTAGAGAGATAGGAACACGTGATTTTTAGATGCACGTTAGAGATCTAAGTACAACTGCAAATTAGTCAGTAATGGGCATATGGTTTGTATCCGACAGAGTACAAGGGTGAGAATTGAATACTAATGCAAGCCCAGAGGCTGGGAAGATATGCATTAGATAACGTCGGCTGCAAAGCGAAAAGAGATTCACTTGTATTTTATTCTTTTACTTTATTTCAATGGAAAATAACTGCGGTTAAGATCTTTTTCTATCGTGTGAATTTGAAAGACAGAAAAAGGAACCGAGATAAATGATGTCTGCATTTGAAAAGAACTTTAAAAAGTAAAAGCGAAACTTACAGTAGTGAGAGGGGGGGGGGAAGAGAATGAATAAAGACATATGAAATTAACTCTAAAATGTCAAATTTAAACTAAATATTTTATTTGAAGGGGGGGGGGGGATAATGACAATTTATAATAAACCAGTAAAGTTAAAAGTTGATTTTTTTGAGGGAAAAGGAGGAATAATGAATATATAACGGTAAAGCCGTTATAAGGTCCTGTACCGAAAGCTACGAGCAGCGCCTCTATAGGCCATTTTAATTCCCAATATTGACAGAAGCACAGAGAAACCTGAATGTGTGTCTGGTGTGGGGGCAAATTTGTTATCTAACTTGTTCAAAATTACGCTGAGTAATTATTCATTTGACTAATGAACCAATAAGCTTCAAGATCAGCGCTCCGTCGTCAAACGAACTTTCCGAAAAAAAGCAACCCTAAAGCCGTTCAAAGTCCGACGAATAAACACACACCAGATCAAAACATTTATCGCCCCAAAAAAATCACCAAATCTTCTGGCACAGGTTATGGGACTACTTCCTAGGAGGGAAACTCAGTTTACTTACAATAAACAAAAGATAAAATAACTGTCTTAAATGTCTCTTGAATAATCTCTGAAAAATCAACTCTGTACATATAAAGGCACCACAATTTCTGGATATGGATTACATTTCTAGGTAACTGTTACATCTGCAGATCAAGTGTTCATCTAATCTCATTTTTATACTGAATTTGTTTTATTTAACTACTTTGTTAATGATAAACAGCCTTTATCGAATAATTATTACATTAAACACAAAATGATTAACAGCAAATTCAGTTTATTTAATAATAAACATTCAACTTCCACTCAGGGCCCGCTTAACACTTAGGATTAGGGGAAGCCCGAAGTCACACAAGGGGCCCCCTATTACTCTACAAAATGCTTTTTTATTTACTAAATCTCTTTTTCATATGCTTAAATAATTTGAAATTTTACCATCAAAGTTTAGAGTAAATAACATTTTTAATATTAAACTAAAACTACCTGTATAAAAGTATTTTATTATATGTTTAATTGTACATAACCAATTTATTTTGTAGATGATAAACTATAGTTGATCTCAACTGTAGTTGAGAATATATGAACTTCAAAATATTTTTTGTGATTTACAAATTGCCATATAGTAAGAAAAAAAAGTTTCATAAGAAAAAAAAATGTATTTTTTACAGTGATTGAGTTTCTTTTTTCAAAAAATTAGTTTTGAAAAAGTCAAATTGGACCCTTTTGTATTTCAGTGGGTAAGCACGGGCTTCACGGGCCTATTCCGTAAACAGGCCCTGCTTCCACTTTCATTCCTCTCACATCAGTTCCTTGGTTTCATGCCTTCCTGAAAATACTCAACGCTCGCTCATAGAGCATTTTGACATACGGCAACGAGTCACGTGACGTCCACCTTTTTCTACCTTTTTGACGTCATCACCGCTAATGGGGAGGGAGATTTGGTGTTTTTCTTGGCGATTTTCTGGCAACCTCGTATTACGGCAGTTTGTAAACAAAAAAATTAATAACATCAGTATCACAATTTATAATAATTACTATATAATTTAATATATTGAAGAATATTAATAAAATCAGAATTACAGGTTATCGCCGAAATGTTTATTAAATATTTGATGGATGAAAAAGGTTTCATACGCAGCTGTAATAAAAAAAAATATTCTTTTCACTCAAGATTATTTATTACGAAGAAACGGAAAATTTGTAGTTACAAAAAAAATCACTATTGATTTGCATACTGCGTACGATTACTTGCTTATTTATTAAATGTTCCATTTGAAACACATATTGTATATACTATATTTATTATACCTATATATTTCGTAAATCTTATGTAATGTGAACAAATTGAATCCCTTTTGTAGTAGATATTTTATTTAAAGTATCACACAGCTGAAAAGTGTTTAAAAACTTTTTACCCTTTTTTATGTGTAGTGTGTTTAACTGAATCCATTTTGTAGGTATGTTATTTAAAGTATCACATAACTGAAAAGTGTTTTAAATCTTTTTACACGTTTTCTATTATGTGTAATGCGTTTTACTTTGAAGTTCATCATTAATTTTTTTTAATTAATAGAAAACTAATATACTAAAATCTGCTCAGACAGTATCGCAAGGAACCAAGAAAAAGTTCCGTTTTAAACACATTTCATTTTTAGCTGCTTGATTAAAAAAAAAAACTGGAGACCTAATATTTTGGAATACTAACAACTTTAGTTGTACCCCCCCCCCCCCCCCCCCTCACCATCATATAGTATTTCATACATTATTTGCAAAAATTAAGCATTTTTTTCTTTAGTAAAAGAAAATAATATAATATTTTAAATACATCTATCCATATACAGTGACGCACCCAGGATTATTTTATGGAAGCTGCCGAGCATTGATGGCGAAACAAAATAAAATTAGTGAGGGCAAAATTTCTCTGCTTATGATTACAGTAGGTAATTACAAGGAGACACTAATTAATCGTCCAATTATCGTAATTAATTCAGTATTTAATAATAATTTATTTATTTTAATGAAAATGAAAATTATTATATTTAAAATTTAATTCAATTAATAATTTAAAAGTACACTAATTTTTGAATGTGCAGAAGTTAAATACTTAAAGAGCCCTTAAACAAACATTTATAGAATTTCCTATTTATATTTATCTGACTGTCTGAGACATATTGTAGTTTTTGGGCTAGTTCATTTAAACTTTATTTGTCAGTCAGAATTTTTGGGAATTAATAAACTAATAGAAAATTTAATCTGTTTTGGGCATCAGTCAATTGGAAAGGGCCCCTACTGCTACTGTGGCTCAGCCGACTATGAAGGCAAGTTGAATTGAACAGATAAAAAAATTCAGGAAATTCAATTAAAAACATTGTTACACAGTAAAATCTATTTTTCTTTTTACAAATTACTTCAGTTGCAGTTACATTAATCTCTTTATGTATATATCATAAAGCAGCCCATTTTTAATCTTTATTCTGTCATAGTGGATCTTAAGTAAATTTTTAAAATGCATAAGGTTGAAAATGACCTTTTGCTGACACAGGTTATAACGGGAAGCGTTGCAAATATTTTTAGTAATTTATAGATGTTCAGGTACAACATTTTCTCACATTTCGAAACTGCAAGTGATTTTTAAAATTTTCTGTACTACAATTTGAATTCGGCGTTCAAAATTTTTGAACTGGTAGAAAGCAAATCATGCGCGTAAAATTCACACAATTAAAGAAAATCTTTCATTTCATTTGCTGTTGGAGCATCTTTTCCATCAGGTAGAAGAATTAAAAGACTTTCAAAATGTTGCGGTGCCAAGTGAAATGTTCAGTAAGTTGAGTCAACATTTGATCAACGAATGGAATAAAAATATTTCTCCTGAAATACTCTTTTTTAGAATTGGCTGGAACATTGGATCTTTGTTTTTGTTTTGATGCAGTTCTTGGCATTTTAAGGTCAATATGAAAGTTACTGTCTTTCAAACAAGCTTCATCAAAAATTTCCTTGAAAGGGCTTTACAAATAGAATTTAAGTGAGCCACAGCATTGTCAACGAAATTTAAGGCAATTAAAAGGTCACTGTCATATTTTTGCAATAATTTAGACAACGGTAATAGCACAGGAGGCCGATAAACAGACCATCGCCTTATCCAGTTGATGGCTGAAATTCCAGAATTAGACAGAACACGATTCACATATTAAAATGCAACTGGTCTGCCTGCAATTTCCTGTAACCAAAGGTATGAAAACATAGAGGACTGAGAGTAAGAAAACACTATGATAAACCTACCAGTCAGCCACTAAAATCAGGTTTGCAGATGTTTACCACCAAGATATGAGTTGACAAACTCGTTGCATTTTAATATGCAAATCGAGTTTTAACTAATCCTGGAATTTCATCCATCCACTCGATGAGGTGATGGTTTGTGCAGCCGCCTTCTGTTCAATAAAGTGTATGTAAATATACTCTATAAGGTAATATTGTTCCGGTTAATGGAATTATTAAAAAATATTATTACAGTTTCATACATATAGCTTACTATGCTCTCTGTAACTTTTTTTCTAATTACAGTAGAACTTCTTTTATCCAAAATTCTTTTAACTGAAACTCTCGGTTAACCGAAATCCACTTTTAATGCTCTTTTTTTTTTTTTTTTTTCACTATCACATCTTTTGTGTGCAACATCCATTTTAAAAGCTTTTTTTTTTTTTAACCATTATATTTTTTTGTGTGCAAGCGGTCCTTTCCGAACAACAAGTACATATAAATATTTTCAATTCCCTTTCTTAGAGTTCCTTTGAATTTAACTTGAGCTGCCATAAACTGCGGAGTTGAACAAAAAAAAAAAAAGAGAGAGCTTTTGAATGTTTTGCAAAAGGTTTGGCATGGCTGATGCAGCAGAAAGACTGTGATACTGGTGAACTAATAATATTATAGAACACAGTGATAGAGCTTCAAAGCAAAGGCAATTAAAACTGCGAACAAAAAAACCCTTGTGATATATGTAAAGAGTACTTAATTCCAAAATTAAAATTACGTATTAACATGGTAATTTATTCTTGTTTCTATTTTGCTATTGTTTTATTTTTATTAAGCGCTTGTTACCATTATAAGAAATATTGCGTATATTTCTCCTTAATCTTAAAATTGAAGCATTCTTGATTATCCGGAAATTTTGATTTTCCGAAAGAGGGCCGGTCCCAATGACTTCGGATAATCGAGGTTCTACTGTATTTAGAATCTTGAATGCATTTTTTAAAAATTAGTTTTTCTATAGTTAAATATAAATTTGCTATCCAGTAAAGTCCCGATTATCCGAGTTAATATGGACCAATCTCACCTCGGATAAGCTAAAAACTCATATAAACCAGATTTACACAAATCGTCACCAACTCAGATATAAATTTTCACTTAATTCATTCATTTTTATGGTACTAGTAACATTTCTTTGATGCACATTTCCGTTACTTTTAAGAAAAACGGAGAATGAAATTGTTTATTTGAAAAAGTCCTTGATAGTTTTTTGTTTGTTGAATGTCAATTTTGCTGCAGTATTACGCTACTGCATAACTACCAATTTCTAAGATTTTTTTCTTCCCTCTAAAACTTGCCAGTAAATTTTGCCTAATTCAGTCGCCGAAATCTAACAATTGTCAACAATTAAATATGGCAAAAATTTTTATTAAATTTTAGAGGTATCAAAACCATACAAATTGGCAGCTATTATTCTATTCATTATTCTATTCAGCTATCATTCTATTAGTGAAATGAAAATTGCAGGTGTAGCCTCTTCTTTCTGCTCAAAGTATTAAATAGTTTTTTAAAATCGAACTTATACCTTTGGAATGGATCATTTGCTTCTAGCCATTTTTTTTCCCATTCTGATCAGAAAATAAAAGTTCTAACTTTTTACGGCTGCTCTTTCATCTTCACCTAACACTTCATTTATAATGGCTGTTTCATAATAATGGAAGCTCTCAGTCCATCAGAAGAAAATAACTGGGTTAAAGCAGAAACTCGGTTAAGCGGGACTGTACTGTACTTTCAAAAAAAAAAAAAAAAATTTAGTCAACGATAATTTTGAAATAGCATTTTGGTTCATGGATTTTTCCATTTCAAGCCCTTGGATGCACCAAATATTCGGTATCTATTCAGTATTCATCCATGTTACTGAATATTCATTCAGTTTTGCTGAATATCAAAATATTTGTTCAAACCGGATACTTAAAAAAAAAAAAAAAATTAAACATTTTCAAAAATCTTACACAACTTCTACTTTTAACTGTCAACTTATAAGCATAATCAGAAACAGAATCATATTTAAATAAAAGAGAATCTTTTTACATTATTTATTTACTATTTGTAAATTATCACTTCAGAAAATTAACCATTAATGAGGATTTTCAAAGGCATTTATGATCTACCAATGCAAGTTCTTGAGCATTGTCTAGCAAATAATGTTTTTTGCTTTTTCACAAAAAGAGTGTTTCTAAAAATAGAAAAACGTTCAGAGTTTTGATTATTGACATCAAAACGCACAATTTTTGTCCAGGAAATCAAAATCACAATCCACTTATTCAGTTATAAATACAGTTATAAAAGTGTATCTCATCTCACTCGATCTCAAACATGGATTTTTGTTTGTTCCTTTAACAATAATGAAGATATCAAAACTATATTTTCAACAGACTTGCTTATGATTTCTGTGAAATATGATATGATGAGAAGTGCTGTATATTGCCACCATTCATATCTAAACAACTATGACCTAGATATTCTTTTATTCAGAATGCAGTTGACAGTAATTATACTGTGTCGCTGGCCAAAAATCGCTCTTTTTAAATGAAATCATTACATTTAATACAAGCAAAATTAATATGAAACAAATCTCGCTAAAATATCTTCATTTTTGATAAAGTTGTGAACGAAAATTCCGTTTCGGCTTGTAGTTACATACCCAGTGTTTTTGATTGAATGTATTGTAATTTTGATGGAATAAATAGATCGAAATGTTTGTTGAAAGATTTTAAGAACAATCTGTTTGTTTATAATCTCTACAAATGATTGCAAACTCCAGTTACTGATCTAGGATGCATTTAAAAACCTCCTTGCTGAATCAAAGGGAGTAGAAAAGTTATTTTTTCTGAGTTGCCACCATTTCAATAGATTGTTTTAAAATTTAACATTTTAATGCCTTTAAATTTTAAAATGTAAAAGTATTCGTCCAGCCGAATATTCAGTATTCGGCCAAAATAACTATTTGGTGCATCCTTACTTAGAAGGTATAATTATATGTATTTGCATATGCTAATTTCCTTTTTACTTAAATTACTGCATGCAGAGAACTTAAATATGTTTTACTTTAATGTGCTTCTTCCACTATCATTAAATATAGCAACCATTTATTCAGAGTCAGTTTGACATCAGACTGAAAGCATCTTATTGAAAGAGATGTTATATGTAGTAATTTTTTGTTTTCTGAGATTGAAATGTCTATTGTTGTAGATGTTTTAACTCTAAATACATTTAAATCAGGGCCAGCCCAAGGGGGCACAAACATGCCAACTGATGTAAGGAGCAAGCAAAAGAGCATCGATAAAAAATATTATTATTTTTTTTAACCTTTACCTTTTTTTATATCCAGTCCCAGGCCGGGATCTGCTTGGTGTGGGAGAGGGGTCTAGATTGTGTTTAAACAACAATTAATGGACACTGAATTTTCACATGCAGACCTTATGTCTGCTTTCTTTATTCTTTTTCTGAGAAAACTGTGTGAAGCTATTACCGCTCAAATTACCTCGTGGAAGGCAAAACAGACAGAAACAAACCCCTATTCAACTCGTCTCCATCGTGAAAGGCTACTGGTAATTAATTTTGACTTTGGCAGTTTAAGGATAATTTGTACCAAACTCTGCCGGCTAGGTAGTCCAATGACAATGCAACCGCTGCTGACACCAGACCCTTTGACGGGTCACCTCTTATTGAGAATCGTACAAAATATTTATTCTTCATTTTCTGTATTGATAAATATTAATTTAAAAGTTATATTACCAAAATGCCGGAAAAGAAAAAAGTGCGAAATTATTATAGAAACAGGAGGACATGGAAAAGAAAAGCTAATGAAAAGCAAGCTTGTTTTATGAAAAGGTTTATTTTTTGTAATCTTCTGCTAATTAATGTGTGCCTCGAATCTTTTATCAACGACAAAAATGAAAGACTAAAAAAAGTAAATTTCTCTAACTAAAAATATAGACTTAAATCAATCTATGTAATCAAACTGTTTTTTCTGTAAAGGCAGAAGATTTTTCAGAAAATGCTGTCAAAGCTGCAGTTTTGAACCGTATTTTCTAAATTTTAAAAAGAATTTACATTTAAAAAGTAATACATAAATAAATTCTGAATTTTATTTCAAGAAAAAAAAATTATATGAAAAAAGCAAATTTACAAATATTTTGTTTCCCGGCCATCATAATTTTTTTTTACAAAATATATAGCTAAAGAAATTTGTCAAAATTTAAAAGAAGCATAAAAATATTCTATTCATTTTTTATTTTAAATTGATTTTTTCCCATATGTAGATATACAAGTTAGCGATGCGGCTTTTCCGTCAATGATCGTCGCAGTTACGGTTGCTAGCAATGACATAACACTATAAGCTGGTTGCACAGAAAAATTCAGCACCGTGGGATTTTGGAATAATTTGAATCTTACTTTTGTTGAAACTAATTGTTGTATTTACAATCTATTTCATTGGTAATAAAATTTTAATTTATGAAAGTGGCATTTAAAAATAAGAATTTGAGAACTTAAAGAGAAGAGTTATTTTAAATATGATTTAAGAGACAGAAATGAAATCAACGTACTGTTTCTTCTCATTTTTTCAGAGTAACGATCCGGGCAAAACGCCTTAGTGAACGGCCACATTTCAATGAAATCAATGAAAAGGTCCACCAGAGATTTTCACCAGGCTAATTGCTTCTAATGTATGAATGTTGTTTTTCAATCACGTCAGGTAACAGCAGATTTAAGCTCTCAGCCTCTTCTGTTCATCTTCAGAGAGGTGGTTTTCAAGGGAACTTCATCTTTTCTACAATACCATGGAAGCTTCAACTACTTCTTGGCTTTGGATGAACTGCAACACAATCAGAGAGAGAGAGATAAATTAATGATCAATTTAACACCTTGGGGATGAGCATCACATATACCTGACTCATAAATTGCTCAGAATCCTTGATTATTCCCACCAGTTATTTTTTATTGTAAATTTTGCTTTATTTTGTCAGGGCATTTTCTCGATTAAATTAAGCAAAATTTTCTGTTTTGAAAAACTGGTGATAATCCAGATAGCATGGACATTAGTAGCAAGTTTGATTTTTTTCTGATCTATTATCTTGTCGTGACAAATTTGAATTGAGAAATTCGCAGCAAAACACCCGCAACGTATACCATCACCCACTTACATGAGTAGTTTGTTGTGAAACGGATGGCAAGACTGTCTTTAATTCACGAAAGTGACAAAAGCAAAAAATCCCTCTGTTGAGAGAATAGATAATTAGCAGATATGCAGAAATTTTATTTGTTTGGCACTGCTTTTATTAAACACTATACTTATCAAATACCAAAAAAGGATTGAATTGAAACGTACAAATATTACCCTAACTTATTTAGGGTGGTAAAAACGATGCATGCACCTTAATGGTATGTATGCATCAGTAGACCTGGTCAGGTCTATGGACAACTTCGAAGGGATTAAACTTAACAGTTCTAAACAGTTAACGTGGCATGGAAAGATTATTACTTTGCAGTATTTTTTATTACTTTTTTGCCATTAATTTGCAATAACTTGGACACAGCATGAATTTAACTTGCACGACAAGTTAGCTGAATGAAAAAAAGATTGTTTACATTTTTTTGTGAAAATTGCATTACTTAGTACTTATGTCATATCTGGTCCAAGTCATTGTGCCAATAGTGGCAACAAAAATATTGAGTGACAGTAACCCTTATTATTATTATTAATTTATTTTAAATTATTTTTTGTGCTTTTTTCAATTTAACTGCATAGTTAATATTATACCTAGAATATAATTACATAATGTATGCAATTGAAATATATAACTTATGATGTATATTTATATTGTCTGATATTTCTTAGTTTCACACAGACAGAAACATATATTTCATATGTTTCTTTACTAGTATTATTTTGTAACATAATAGTAGTGCAGGAGGATGCTGCACTACTATTATGTTACAAAATGAGCAGCCCTCTTGTCCCCACTTGAAAAAACAGTGTCTTTACTCCTAAAAAATTTACCTGCACAGTAATAATTGACTCATTGCTGTCTTTAAAAGAGTTCCCTGACTATTAAATAATAAAAGTAGTTTTAAACATCAAAAGAATGCTTTAGAAAATTGAATAAAGTGCCCTTTTCCACAAGCAGCACCCTGCCCTTTTTTTAAAACTGGGCTAAGATTATATGCATTTAGGAGTGTATATAACAAACTGTAAAAAATAAAACTACTGTCATTCCTGCAGTTTATTGCTTAAAAGCTGTCCATGATGTTGTATATTCGTATATTTAATAAAATTAAAATGTATACACTAAATTACCATTTTTATTACTTTTGTTTGCTTTTATTTATCATTTATATATTATTTATCACTTTTAATGATGTTTTACATTTATTAAATGTACATTAAAGGATCATTTTGAACATGATTGGCAATGGACAGCAAAATGGTCCATCAACAATCATTTTTTCCGATCTATCTACCTGCCCCAGATAATACTTAAGTACAAAAATTTCTTATTGTACGAAGTGAGCAGAGCATTCCTCAACTCTCTGTTATATCGTAGATCGATTATGGTATCAGCAATTTTCTATCTATTTAATCTTGTATAAAAAATAATTAAAATACCTTAGACTCCCTCAAATCCACACAGGTTGGGACCAGAGGTTTTGTGGATTTTAGAATTTTGTGGTTTTCTGGTCATTGCTATGTTTACATTTTTAAACAATAGTTTCAATGTAATAAGGCAAACAAAATTATAACGAATGCTTACAATATAGTAAAATATTAAAATGATTAAGTAAAAAAATAAACTAAAATAATAAAATTTCAGTTAATTTTAAAAGTAATGAAATTATTAAAAGTAAAGATCAAATAAATTGTTTTATAATGTATAATTAAATATGCATGATAAAGATGAGATACATTTATCTCGAATTATTCAATGAAATTTACCTCATAAAGGTTCCCTACTCATTCACAACAAAATCGCAAAATAAGGAAATTTTATTTCAGGTTCAGTCAGATTTAATAATGTAAAAAGCTTCATTAATGAATAAATATATTTGGTAAAAAGATTGTAATGACCAGTGATATATCAGCAATATCTTGAATTTTATCCGAAATAAATTTATACTTCCTTCATGAAAAAGCATGAGTTCAGTCATATTAACAAGAATTACATATTAAAATACCTACAGAATGATATAAAAATTAAAAAGTCTGTAATTTTCTCATAACATCTGTACTGAATTGTTTACATCTGCGATGATGTGTAGATTTTAAGCATTTGCTGATTTTAGGGTTGTGAATTTGAGGGAGTCTACTGTATATATTTTGTGGTTATGATAGTACTTCATAATTAGTTTCAACAATTATTTATTCTTATGCCTATTTTCTCAATTAATGTAATTTCTGGAAGAAACACTCTATCAAGTTGACCTTAAAAAAATAATAATAGTAATATTGTAATAATCTCTAATAAAAGTTTTATGCTTGTAGTAAAAGAACATAATCTGTAATCATTCATATTCAAATATAGTTTTTGTTTTTAAATTGGGCCAAAATATTTCTTTTTCAAAAATTGGGTTGAACCAAACCTGACTTGCATCGAGTGTTGGATGATCCAATTATTTCTGTATAGGACAACTGAATTAAGCCTAAAATCTTGGATAACTTTTTAACTAAAGAATTAATTTTTAAGTAAATTCTTCAAATTTAAGGAACGAACACTTTTTAATTCAGACGTATCGCACAGACATAAAATAATATCAAGATTAAAAGTATTTACGATTTATCACCAAAAAAACGAGCATATTGCTCTCATCTAAAAATCTATTTCAAAATATTCTCTAGACAATCCTAATGCTCATTGAATCAAAACAAGGAAATGTCACAGTTACTTTCCTAACATCGTTGATTTCTAGAATCGTCTGTGTTCAGCTATTAATTTGTGCGTCCCATTTTACAATCAACATGTTTATCGATAGGTCATCACTTTTTCCTTGTTTTATCTTTTTTTAAAATAGTTGAATTATTATTGATTTTGATTAATTTAATAAAATTATGGTATTTTTTCACGATAGGTGTCTTGGCTTTTTTTAAAAGAGGTTGGTGCAATTCGGCTTCAGAAAGTGAGATTGGTTGCCAAATGATAAAACAGCTAGGTAAACAAACCTAATGAAATTTATGCTTGTTTATAAATATGCATTTGTATTTAAATGTCAAACTATCTTATATATGAATATATGTTATTGTTTTTTATATAAAGTAAACTCCCTTAAATCCACATAGGTTGCGACCAGAGGTTATGCAGATTTTAGAATTTTGTCGATTTCTGGTCACTATTTTGTTTCTATTTTCTGATACTATTTGATTTTCCCATTGATCAAAAAACTATCACCAAACTATAAGATTAAATGCCAATAATGGATGATTGTAAATGTCACATTCATTTGACAGTAAACACATTACACGTGTTTGTTATGTCATCAAGTGATTTTTTAACTCAACTTTTTATTTGTAGTTTTATTAAGGTTTTACTAATTTCGTTGTTCTTTCGTTATTTAAAATAAAAATGATGTTAATTTGTATATAATTTGGCGAAATTGGTCGATGGGATAATCAAATAGTACCCATTTTTTAAGCAGCAATTAAATTTAATAATGCACTCGAAATTGTAATGAATGCTTATAATCAGGCAAAATAATTAAATAAAATTTGAAAGTAATAAACGTTAAGAATTATTATTTTTTAAATGTTATAGTAAAGGTTAAGTAAATATTTAATAATGAATAACAACAATGAGAGAATTTTTTCTTGAATATTCAATTAAACTTGCTAATAATTTAAATCAAAATCTTAAAATATGTAAAAAAGTTTTATGTCATGTTTTGCCATACTTAATTATCAAATAAACCCATGCATGTATATTTGGTAAAAAGATTTTGATTGCCAATGGCATATCAGCTCTATTTGAATTTTTCCAAATTAATTTTATACTTCCTTCATGAGAAAAAACTGATAAAAGTAACAGAAATTTCATGAAAAACATTTTAAATAACCTCAGTGGTGCCATCTCTTAATTTGAAAATGAATTAAAACAAAATTACAGGAAATAGTATGCCTATTTGCAAGGGCTTTGTTTAATAATATGAGTAGAAGAATGGATCCTGTTGCACCTACATTTTTCTCTGGAGTTTATGAAATGTCCTTTAAAATTACTGATGTTACAGATTCATTATATATTGGGATAACAAAGCGTTGTCTTTTTGAAAGGTCTGGAAGAACCTAAAAAGGATTTAAAATATAACTACTGCATTGTCGAGAACCTTCCTTAAAGGAAGTATATTTCGTTTATTGACATTGATACAACACCAGGATTCTTTCAAAACAAGTCCATCCGTTTAAAGCAGTTTACCGAGAATCATTAGAGATTTGTTTAAGAAGTCAAAGTATAAGTAACGACACTATTTCATTCACTGTTCCAGAAGTTTCGGTCAGTATTTTGAAAGAACTTTAGTTTTTGCATAATATTTCCAGTAATTTTGTTTTATTTCACTTTTGGGATAACAGATGACGCCACTGAGGTTATTTGAAATATTCTTATGAAATTTCTGTTGCTTCTTTCAGTTTGATATCGATATATCTTCGATTATGTAACATGTAAATAATGTTTTGCCAATTTGCATTTTAGAAAACGAACTCTTTTTGGATGGTTTTAAAGTGAAACCGAAACGTCGAGTATAATTTTTATTTTTGTGATTTTGATTTTTATATCTTTGTTTAAAATCTTGAAATAAAGTGTATGTTGCATAGCAACTTATTGTTTTTGTTTTCACATCTGAGTATAGGATGTAAAGTCCTTATTTACTATAATTTATGTAAATATTTTATTAAAAAAAAATTCCAGTGTATAGAAAACAGTGAATAGATTGCCAGAAAATCATTCTTCTGCCAGTGATTAATGTTGCTAAATTTCTTTTCTCACCAAGGCTCGGTAAAAATTCCATATTTGGGTACATTCAGTGATTTTATTGAAGATAAGGAATGGGCCCATTTGTGATCAGTAAAGGTCATCATTACGGACTGCACTTATGTGATATTATTTATAAAAAAAAAATTATTTACTTAAGTATATTTTACTAAATATGTATGATTTTCAATCATTTAAAATTTTTCAAAGAGTAGTTGAAAATTAGTACAGTAGACTCCCTCAAATCCGCACAGCTTGGAACCAGAGGTTGTGTGGATTTGACAATTTTGTGGATTTCTCGTCATTGAATTTGTTTACATTTTTACAGTAATTTTAATGTAATAATGTAATCGAAATTATAATGAATGCTTACAGTATAGTAAAATATTATAATGATTAAGTAAAGTAATAAATTAAAATTATAATATATTTAAGACAATTTTAAAAATGATTAAAATATTAAAAGTAAAGGTCAAGTAAATAATTAATAATGTATAATTAAACCTGCATAATAAAGATGAGGTACACGTTTCCTAAATTATTCAATGAAACTTGCCTCATAAAGGTCCCCTACTCATTCACATCAAAATCGTAAAATAAGGAAGTTTTATTTCAGGTTTAGCCACACTTAATATCCTATAAAGCTCGATTAATACATAAATATATTTGGTAAAAAGATTTTGACTACCAGTTATATCAGCAATGTTATGAATTTCTTCAGAAATAAATTTATTCTTCCTTCATGAAAAAGCATGAATTTAATAATATTAATAAGAATTACATATTAAATGACATACAGAATAGATATAAAAATAAAAAAAAGTCTTAATTTTGTCCCTACATCTGAAATGAAAGTTTCATTGTTTATATCTGCGATGATGTGCAGATTTCAGGCGTTTGCAGATTTTAGGGTTGCGGATTTGCGGGAGTCTACTGTATTTTTATTAATCTGATCATTAAATACAATTTATTTTGTATGTGTATTTTGCAAAGGTTGTTGTTTAATAACAAACTCAAAAAACTAAGTAGTGCTAACTATATATAAAGAGAAAGAGATTAAGAAATAAAATTCTTTAATAGTATGTCATGATCTTTAATTAAAAAACGTGAAAAAAGGCTAATTAATTTATCCAAAATATTTATTTTTAAAAAAAAACTTTATAAGCAAAGTCATTTTTTTAAACAAATGATTAATTTAACTGGCATAAAATCATGTTTGCTTATAGAAAAAAAAAAAAAAAAAAATCATGGATATTTTTGTTAAATAAATTAGTTTATTTTTCAAGTTTTTAAATTAAAGATTATGGCAATATTAAACTACCATTACATTAAGAAATTTTGAATAAAATAATTAAAAACTGTTATTATAAACTGTTAAAATATTTTTTTTTAATTTCACATTTTATAACATCATAAGTACTTTATCCCCTACCCCGTCTCAAACTATCATAACATTAAAAAAAATTACTAATGCCATAATTTTTAAATAAAAAAATAGCTCATTAATTTATCCAAAATAACATTCATCAAAGGAAAATTTAGAAGCAACAACATTAAAAAATATATAAAATAATCTCTGAATTGTAACATTTTCATATTTCAAATCTGGCTGTCATCTTTGTAAATATGTATAAAAAACAATATAACATTAACACTTTTTAGTTTCTGAGGCTATTACTAAATAAAAAGAAAACCATCATCAGAGCCTGATCAAGCTGAAGTTGGGCCCAGGGCCTGTTAAAAAGTTGCCCACCCCCCCTACCTCCCCATTCCCGGTGACACTTTCAGAAAAAAGGTAGGTTTAAAAAATTATTAGAAAAATTAGATATGGAGGTTTTTTATTACAGTAAAACATTGTTTTTACGTCAGGGACCAAAATATAAAATGCAAACAGTGGAAAAACATAAATTGTGAGAAAATACATACAAATTTGTGGACCCTTGAAATTGGTGGGACCGGGCCGAGGCCCCGAAGGCCCGTGCATTAATCAGGCCCTGACCATCATTAAGCAAAATAAATAAATTGTATTTTTTGATCAGATTATTAAAATATCAATTTTTTTCTGTTCTATAAAAAAAATTTAAATGATTGAAAAACATAAATATTCAGTAAAAAAATATATAGGTAAATAAGATATTTTAAAATTATTTCGCATAAATATGTATATTAATAAATACATATAATCTGTAAAAATATGACAAACAGATAACCTTTACTGATAATAGTTGGAGCCACGTCTAGACTTAAATTGCTAGGATTTTTTGTATGAACACTATCATTTCTAAATTTTAAAACTAAAACGCATAAATTTGAGTTACAAATAACTTAATTACATTTATGCAAATAATACCTCTTATATCAATATATCCAAATCAAGGGATGAAAACTTCATAAAAAAAAAAATATTTATGTTGTTTTAATATAACTTCGTAACATGAGCGGCTTGGCCTGATGTAGCAGATGAAAGCAGAAGAATCACATGATCACTTTGGTAGCGTATAGTTATTTTCAATTTGGAACTTAATTGGATAGCTTTTGAAGGTTTTAAACAAAGTTAAAATAGTTAAAGGTTTTAATATATTTTTACAAATATTTTAAGAGCAGCTTAGACGTTAACCTGTATTTTTTTAATGAAGCGTTCAAAGAGTTATTCATTTGTTTATAGTTTTGCTGGAATTTGTCTCTGAATGACAACAGTGTCGTTTGTTTAGATCTGGTTTCTATGCTTATAATAGCTTAATTTTAATTTAGAACTATATACATTATGAATGGATATGATCTGCATGTCTTATGTCAAACTATGCTGAACAGATTTGATTTCAAGTAGAAGAAATTATCGTTTAGCTGTCATATGTTTCTCATTAAGCCTAACATGGTGTTTAGCTGCAGTCGATTTGAAGACCAGAGTGGTTTTCACCGGAATGCTTACCTACACTTTTCTAAACTCGGATTTTAATGTAAGTAGATGTACAGTCTCCATCTCATAAACTCCAGAAAAAAATATAGGTAGAACAATATCAATATTTCTACTTATATATATACACATAAGTTTCAGTATCTGTATTCGAGTTAAGTTATAATTAAGAATATATAATGGGATAATTTAAAAATGCATGAATTTTGTACTGTTTAAGGAAATGAGAATTGTCAAATCGACTACTTAATTGGCAGTTAAAATTTAATGCAGTTTATTAAAAAATGTCTTATTAGTTCTAATTCTGTTTTTAGATTCAAAGGTAGATAAATCTTTTTCACTGAAGTTAAATAAGTCATTTCCTTGGATCAAAATTGCAACAATCTCTTCATAAGTGAAATCTTGAAGGCGTTTCTGTTATCATTTCGAACAAAACTTTTTCGCTTAAAAAATGTCATCGATTGCAGAAGGAAAATCTTCTTCCAGTAAGCAGCACTTTGTTCCTCAAAATGGTAATAAAGGAAAGCATTCCTCCATAGATAGAAAAAAAAAAGTTTTTATTTGTGAAGTATGTTCCAAAGGATTTTCTAGAAATACTCATCTAAGAAGCCATGTCCTGACACATACAGGTGAAAAACCATTTATTTGTGAAATATGTTCCACAGGATTTTCTAGAAATACTCATCTAAGAAGCCATGTCCTGACACATACAGGTGAAAAACCCTTTATTTGTGAAATGTGTTCCAAAGGATTTTCTCAGGATAGTAATCTAAGAAAACATCTCTTGACACATACAGGTGAAAAACCCTTTATTTGTGAAATATGTTCCAAAGGATTTTCTCAAAATGGTGATCTAAGAAAACATCTCTTTACACATACAGGTGAAAAACCCTTTATTTGTGAAATATGTTCCAAAGGATTTTCTCAGAATAGTGATCTAAGAAAACATCTCTTGACACATACAGGTGAAAAACCCTTTATTTGTGAAATATGTTCCAAAGGATTTTCTCAAAATGGTGATCTAAGAAAACATCTCTTTACACATACAGGTGAAAAACCCTTTATTTGTGAAATATGTTCCAAAGGATTTTCTCAGGGTAGTAAT
Source organism: Maratus speciosus (assembly GCA_963932465.1). NCBI lineage: Eukaryota > Metazoa > Arthropoda > Arachnida > Araneae > Salticidae > Maratus > Maratus speciosus. The sequence continues at coordinate 2,541,016 of OZ010795.1, read as the reverse complement.
CTAAGAAAACATCGCTTGACACATACAGGTGAAAAACCCTTTATTTGTGAAATATGTTCCACAGGATTTTCTCAGGATAGTAATCTAAGAAAACATCTCTTTACACATACAAGTGAAAAACCCTTTATTTGTGAAATGTGTTCCAAAGGATTTTCTCATAATAGTAATCTAAGAAAACATCTCTTTACACATACAGGTGAAAAGCCCTTTATTTGTGAAATGTGTTCCAAAGGATTTTCTCAGAATAGTGATCTAAGAAGCCATCTCTTGACCCATACAGGAGAAAAACCTTTTGTTTGTGAAATATGTTCCAGAGGATTTTCTCAGAATAGTACTCTAAGAAACCATTTCTTGACACATACGGGTGAAAAAACATTTTTTTTTGTGAAATACGTTCCAAAGGATTTTCTCAGAATAGTACTCTAAGAAACCATTTCTTGACACATATGGGTGAAAAAACATTTTTTTTGTGAAATACGTTCCAAAGGATTTTCTGATGGGAGTACCCTAAGAGGCCATCTTTTGACACATACAGGTTAAAAACCCTTTGTCTGTGAAATATGTTCTAAAGGGTTCAATGGAGTACTCTAAGAAGCCACCATCTTTTGAATCATACTGGAGAAAAACCTTTTGTTCGTGAAATATGTTCCAAAGGATTTTCTCAGAAGAGTGATCTTTGTTTGACTTATTTTTGAACACAGAAAATCTGTTCTTTGTGAAATGTGTTCCAAAGGATTTTCTGATAACTGTCGTCTGAGAAAATATTATTTGTCTCAATACTTAATAGACATTTCCTGAAAATATATATTTGTATTTCCAAAATTGAGTATGAACCTTGTATATGTCATTGCATTTACTATTATGGCATCTCTTGTGTTTTAGCATTTAGTAGTAATAAAATAAAAATGTACACTTTTTCTTTCTAAATCCTCAAAAATTCTTCCACAACTTATTGTGTTTTTGGTAATAAGCAAATAACTCCTGACTCATTAGGTTCCAGTAAACTTTTATGTAAATTTATCTTTGATAGTTACTTTTGTTTTTTTTCCCTTTAACTTTGTAAGACCTGGTAAGTTTTGGTAGAAATTAAAACTCTTGGTGGTTAACCCCAATTAAAAGGATGATATTTGACCAAAAAATAAAAAAAAAAAAAAAAAAATTCTGATACACCAGTTTATGTCAAGGGAAGATCCACACGATTGTGTGGTGCAGGCTCAACTTTAAACCACAGAAAAGGAGGAAAATGTATTTTCTTTTTCTTAGGATCACCTACACAAATTGTGTAGCTCTGGACTTAAAAGAATAAAGTATATTTCCCAAAAATAAAACATTATTCTGATCTAAAAGGATAAATCGTACCTTAATATCTTAAGCCATAGAAAAGGCTTTATTGAAGTAATACTTTTGAAAAAATATGAGAAGTATGCTAAAAATATATTTGTGTGCAAAAAGAATCTTACTCATTGGTTAAATTTTCTTAAGAAATTGTCCAAGGATTTATGAGGCTTCTCCCATTATCATGTGAAAAGAAATTACAGGGTGTTCCACCAAGCCTCCCCCCCCCCCCCCACTCTGCACAGCCTGATGGCTCACTTGGAGTACATATGAAATACCTGGAGAACTATATGTCAGTGATCTGTTGGTTTTGAGAAAAGTGTGAAAAAAATGTATGACATTATGTCAATCGCAAAAAATGCTTTAAACATGGAAATTGGCATCTGCCTATGTTTACCGAGAAAAATGTTTGAAATGTCCAGTGTGCTTATTGAAGCATGCATGTGCATGATGAAATAGCTGCTTGCAGCAGCGTGGTGTCTATAAGAGAACAGCTACTAGATGCAGCCTTTTAAACATTATTCAGACGATGGCTTGACATCATTTCAAGGCATGTGCATGCATGCCTCTATAAGCACAGTGTATAATTTGCGTATCTTCATCTGCAAACGTATACAAATACCAATGTTCCCAACAATTTTTTTTTTCCTTCCGTCAGATGACATTATACGCTTCTTTCACTTTAAATCTGAAATTTTGATTACATTAGTTTTTATTCACAACAAGATGTAAAGACAGCAAAGTGAAAAAGCATCCAGGTCAGGGAACGGACTTGGGTGCTTCGTTCAGCTCCCCCAATGCTCTGAACGACACACCTACGCTTCCTTTGCCACCTTTGATGCCCAATTTGTTTTTCTTTTATCGGAAAAAATGTACTTAAATGTACTGTTTACGTAGTGTCCAGGCCATGAGATAGATCGCCAGAAATGGTTTCCAATCCTGTCTAAAACAGTCATTTAACATTATTTAATACATAACATAGTTAATAATGATAACAGTAGGTCGGCCCCAAAATCCTCTCTGTATAAATAGTAGTCGATTCTTATAGATTTCACTCTGCTAAATAAAAATAGGATAACAAAATGACTGTATCACGTAACCTTCTTTTGGTAGGAATGTTTGCTTTTAAAATTAGGGTACTTTTATATCTTGCTAAAACATACGTGGACATTTTGTGAAACATAAAATGTAGATAATAATGCATCTATTACCTGTAAATAAATGTATAAATAGGATTACCCGAGTGACAGCAACATAAGGTATGAAAATAATTTAGTGGATAGCAAATTCAAATAGTAAATTCAGAGATGAAAAGGGGAGGGGACATAGAAAGAAAAATGCACGCTACACAATGGCAGATCTAAGGGGGAGGCGAAGGGGTGATCTCCCCCCCCCCCTTGGGCTAATAAAGGGTTTGTAAAACGACATTTTCATCCTCACAGGAAATGACTTGGGACGGAGTTTTAGCCCGGCGCGACCCCACCCGGGTCGCGCCACTTTAAATCCACGAGACTCAAACTGGGTCAGATGTTTTCTCTTTTAGAGTCGAGTCGTGCCCTGATCTTAATTTTTTCTGCAGATTCGGGTCGGACCAGACTTCTTTTTCCCCCAGATTGAACCTGACCTGGACTTCATTTTTTCTAAAGGTCTGCAGTGGCCAAAAGTTACAGGTCGGGGCTCGGCTCGGAATAACAGCTAAACATTCGGTCCGTGTCAGCCCGTATGGTAAGCATTATTGGCCTGACCACGACCCGTGCACTCCTCTAAATTCTTCCTCCCGAGCCCAAGTTGGTTCGACCAGACCCGGGTTGTGCCAGTTTAAATTCACGAGACTCGGGCTGGATCAGGTCTTTTCTCTTTTAGAGTTGGGTCGTGCCCTGATCTTAATTTTTTCTGCAGATTCGTGTCGGGTCAGACTTCTTTTTCCTTGAGATCGAGCCTGGCCTGGACTCCATTTTTCTTAGAGGCCTGCACTATCCAAAATTTCCAGGTCGGGGCTCGGCCCGGAATAAAAGCTAAACATTTGGTCCGTTTCAGCCCGTATGATAAGCATTATTGGCCCGACCACGACACGTGCACTCCTCTAAATTCCGAGCCTAAGTTGGTCTGTAATCTTACTTATTTGTCATTCGTAAAAATTATATTTGTTTTGTACATTTGTTTAGCGAAATCTTTAGAAATTTAATTTGATTTGATAAGTTACGAGATGCATTTTTTAAAATTTACTCTTTCACTTTGTGGAGCTTTAAAATTATGATTTTCTTTTATCAACCGTTTCTTTCATTCTAAACTGATTATCTTACTGGATTTGTATTTGAATGTAATTGTCTAAGCCATATTTTTACGTAGTGTTTACGTACATAATTGCCTAAATAGTCATCGTTATAGTTATTAATATTGTTGTTTTTCTGTATTCATGAATTTCGAACATAATCTGAAAATAAAATATGAGCATAAGCAAGTGTACTTTATGAATAATTTTTATTGCAGAATGCAGGCAGGGCTGGAGTTGATTTTTTAGCTTTCATACCGGGCGGGGCCAATAGTTTTATTTTTTTTTATGTGGGTTGGACCTGGGCTTGGGCCTGATAACTTCAGCCCAGGTAAACCTCTAACTGACATATCGAAGCTAGTTTTAATTTTTTTTTTTTAATGCTTAATTTCAGCCATCATCCCGTAACTACTGAATGTACCGGGAGTCCTAAAATGGACTGACTGATTTTAAAATTCAATAAATTGCAAATGGTAACAGATATTAAAAAAATACTTGCAGGAGGGTTATAGATGTCGGGAACAGAGGTGATTATGTTCCAAATTTTCCAAAAATTTAACCCTCTCGCTGCGATATTCAAAATTGTAAATAAAATTTATGTAAATGGTTTATTTGCGTCAAACTATCCTTTTTCATACATTTCATGTAGTTTGGACACAATGACGCAAAGAAACCATTTACATAAATCTTACTCACAATTTTGAATAGCGTGACACAAAAGATAAATCAATTTATTGAAATAAATACATTTCAATGCATAGTATAGATTCAATGAAAGTGATATATTTAACAGTGAATTGGAAAATTAAAAGTATTGTGTAGATGTAAAAAAATATTTTAACCAAGTCAAAAATAATTTAAATTGAATTTTAAAACAAACCTTTTAAAGTCACATCAAGGCGTCACTTAAATTTTATATCATATCTTTTAAAACTCATATTTTGAATTTATGAGATATGTAAATGATAAAGCAACAGCGAATAAAATTTTATGCAGCTTTTCATGTTGAACATAACTTTTGCACATGCGATTATAAATAAAACAAAAATAAAATGATGAAATAAATACAAATATATTTTTTAAGAAATAGCATAACGTCACTCAAAATTTGATATCAGTATTTTTAAGTTCCATATTTAAAATTCTTAGAGCATAAGATAAAGTGCTGCGTCAGAAACTTTTAACCCGTCAAGGGTTTTTGCATTGATATTTATTTACACGTGGCTATTATAAACGAAAAGAAAAAAAAACTTTCAAATTAGAATGAAATGATTACGTGTTAAAAGCAGGAAAATATTGAAAATTGCGTCATAAGAACTATATTTACACTTGAATTTTAAAAGAGAAAGGAAATTTTTAAATAAAAAATTGTAAATGGAGAAAATTGCGTCCTATTCAAAATGACCAAATAATAATGCAAAACAGTTTAATTTAAAAAATATATTTGCGCGAGACATTTATTTAATATTTTGAGATAATCTTTTCACCTATTGTTGTTAATTCTAAGATATCACAAATAATATTTCCTTTCTAACAACAAAAGTATTTTCACGTACATATTGAACGTACATATATATACCTTTGGAATGGATCATTTTCTTTTGATGGACTGATAGCTTCCATTATTATGAAACAGCCATTATAAATAAAGTGTTAGTTGAAGATGAAAAAGCAGCCATAAAAAGTTAGAACTCTGATTTTCTGGTCAGAATGGGGAAAAAAATGGCAACTTTTTACGGCTGCTCTTTCATCTTCACCTAACACTTCATTTATAATGGTTGTTTCATAATAATGGAAGCCATCAGTCCATCAAAAGAAAAAAACTCTGTTAAAGAGGAAACTCGGTTAAGCGAGACTCGAATAATCGGGGCTCTACTGTACATTTCATTTAAAAAATGAGCTTTAGAATATTTTTGTTGGTGTTCAGAGGGGAGTCATGACCCACTGTGACTTCCCCCTTGGATCCGTCGTTATAGATTACGTAGTTCAGTATTACATATTTTATGATTACATATTTTAAATTTTAAAGTAAGTCGGCTATTAGAAAATTAGTAAAATTCTCTTTGTAAATATACTTTGCGGAAGGGGTAGGGGGCGCCAAAATCAATGTTTGCTCCGGGCGCAAAAAAGGCTAGTTTCGGCGCTGGCACAAGACAAGAAATCAAATTTTGGGGTAGCATACACAGCACCTCACCACGTTATATATATATATATAAATCACCTCATCACTTAAGGTTTAAGCTTTTCGTGCTCGATACTCCAGTGAGGGGGGAGGGCGCAAAGGTAAAGGCAGTAATTTGGGGTGAGGTGTAAAAAGACAGATTTAGATTGATTATTTATTATTACAACAAAAATAAATTCAATAGAAAATATTTAAAAAAAAATCTTTTTTTCTTTTATTTATAACTCAAAGTTTGAAATTTGCAATACTTTTTAAATTTTAAGTTAGAAAGACATTGACAGGCCGACCCGGCCCATTATAAAAGGTAGGCCTGAACTCGGCCAGACCTGTCGAAAAAAATTATTGGCCTGGCCCGGCGTTATAGCAGCTAAAAGTTCAGCCTGAGACCATACTGGCCCGGTAAAAATGAAAATCTCCGACTCGAGCCTGGCACGGCCCCAGTAAATTTTTACAAAACATTGATTTTTACGTCGATTTGGTTAAAAATTTGCCTGTATGAGGAATTCTGATACAAAATAATTAATATTGGCTTTTTTCATTCTTCTTCTTTTTTTTTTTTTTTTGTAATCTTCATTTTTATAGAAATGCCGTAGGCTGCGATATTTATTTTTTCTTAGTAAATCTCTATTTGTTATATGCAAATGTTTCGATTATCATTAATTTTGTTAATCCATATTTCATGTATTAGAGACTTAAAAATCTAAAAAAGGCTATACAGTAAAATCTTCTAAGACGGAATCGCACAGAAGTAAAAAAAATGCATTATCGACAAGTTCCCTTTTTAATAGGTGTAAATGTATTATATATTCTTTTCTCACATATTATTATATTAATTTTGCATGGAACAACACATTTTGCAGTTTAAAACAGGATTCCGTCATAGGCCGGTTCTTTTTCACACGTATTGCTATATTTTAATTTCAAGCTGAGACAATGATTTTCATGCGGGTTTGGTGAAAACCGGGACTGAAAATTTTGGCCCGTGAAGATTTGGAAGAATGAAACCAGTCCCGGCTCGGTAACAGAAAGCATAAATTAGGCCTGGTGAGGCCTAATTTATGTTTGAAATATTAATTTTTTTGTAGTTTTTGGAGCCATTTGCTTAATATTGGCAACGGAAGTAGTACTCCATTTCTGTAGAAAGAAGGAAAAATAGTTTAAAAATGGTAATTATATCTTTTTGTTGCCATTTTCTAGTAACAACCGAAAGAAAATGTAATTAAAATGCGTTTTATTTTGAAAAAAATATATAAATTAATGATTTCTGTTAAAACAATGGAGCTATTATATACTATATTTAATTGTAAATATCTATGAATCATTAGATAGCCCTTTTTTTTTTTATTTTCTTGAATTGATGGAATCTTTTTGCTGCATTTGTGCCTTATTTCGCGATAGTGATGTGCTATGCATGCTTTTACTGTTGGTGTTTAAGAGTAGATCGTAAATGTGGAATTCTTAAGCGGATGCGATTGACGTCATATTACATAAACTAAAACGTGTGCTTTAAGTCTTAAAATTGAAATATGTTTTGTACTGCAGTAGAGACCCGATTAACCGAGTTATTTTCTTCTGATGGACTGGTGGCTTCTATTATTAGGAAACAGCCATTATAAATGAAGTGTTAGGTGAAGATGAAAGAGCAGCCGTAAAAAAAAAAAAAAGGCCATTTTTTTCCTTATTCTGATCAGAAAATCAGAGTTGTAACTTTTTACGGCTGCTCTTTCATCTTCACTTATCACTTCATTTATAATGTCTGTTTCATAATAATAGAAGCCATCAGTCCATCAGAAGAAAATGAAGTAATGGAAATGCCGGAGGCGACACTAAATTCTGAAAATGCAGAATTCCTGTTCTCTAGTTATTATTTTTCTTTAAAGCGGTTCTCGAGCTTCCTACTAAACAACGCAAAATTTTCTGCCACATTTTCAGTCTCATTTTTAAGCATATTGGCAGGCCTGACTGTTGAAGCGGAATACAATGAAACTAGTTTTACATTTTTTGATAAAATTACTTATCGCGTTATAAGCGATTGGGGTCACATGACAAGTTTTTTGCCTTTCTCGACCTGCCGTGTCTGGAATTCGGTTCAAAACGACAATATTTATAACGACTAATATTCGACGAATAAACGATTTATATTATAACGACTTTGACAATGTTGGCGCCGAAATTCGTCTGACAAATAAATTTTCAAAATCCAAGTGAGATGGGAGAGCAATTAGAATAAATAGTTTATTAAATAAAACTGAAATAGTATGTAAATTCTATTCATCATTAGAAGTTAATAATTGTTCCATAATAGTAATTCTCCGTATTTAACAGAGCCAATACAAAAAAAAATGTGTTCTCTGCTTGGTTGCAGAGTCAGGACTTCCACTATACACTCTGTATTAAACAGAGCCATGATTTAACAATTGGCATCTCTGATTACAGAGTCAGGACATGTTACATGTTCTCTGCTTGGTTACAGAGTCAAGACTGACCATTTTAAAAATGATACATATTATATAAAATAAACATCAAAATAAAAATTACAATATGCAGTTATAAATCTTCTAAATAGCTATAATATTCATTTAAATGACATCCAAGTAATTATAAAACTAATAAATCACCATCAATTCAAAATTATTATAAAGTAAATAAATCTATATTACATGACCTTGAAATCATAATGTTACTCATAAATATTGATTCAGGATTATAAACAATTTAGATAAACAGATTAGATTTTTTCTGTCAAAAGAAATCACTTTTATAATTATGCTTTACAACATGAAAGATAAACAGAGTTAAATTATAAACAAATAAATTTGAGGTTATTTACGCCGTAACATCCTCCGCCTCCATGAACGGAGTTCATCGAACAATTATAACTTACCAAATTTCCACTATCACATACTAAATAATCAAATATTAAATACAAATTTAAAATATTACCTTAAATGTTAAGTATAACTAAAATGAAATGCAATTAAATCCTACTACTTCTATAAAAAACAGTTTCTGGAACAACTAAAAATAGAAAAAGACATTAATATACAAAATAGTTCAGAAAGTTACAAAAATTAGACATAGAAAAATAATAATAATAATAATAAAGTTAGTTAAAATAAAGTAAAATTCTATTATATTAAATGTCCATCGGTAGAGGAGACAATTTTGTGATAGGGCGTTTCAGTTCACCAGTAGAAGTCTTTAATTTGACAACACGAACAATATTATCATCACCAGGAAATAGTTCAATTATTCTGCCCAATTTCCACCTTAATGGGGGCTGGTTTTCTTCCTTTATCAACACCAAGTCATTGATTTTTAAGTTCGGGTTGCTTCTAAACCACTTTGTACGTTGCTGCAATTGTGAGAGATAGTCTGACGACCACCTTTTCCAAAAACTTTGGAAAATCTTTTGTAGCAATTTCCAACGTTCCAAAGGAGTTACATAGGTAGAGGAGATATCAGGCTCAGGTAAGGAGGTCAAGGGTGCTCCTATAATAAAATGTCCTGGCGTCAGAGCCGTAAAGTCATTTGGATCAGAAGACTCAGCGACAAGCGGTCTTGAATTTAAGCATGACTCAATTTGTGCAATTAAGGTCAAAAATTCTTCATAAGTTAAAATCTGATCACCAATTGTTCTCTTCAAATGATTTTTCATTTGTTTTATTCCCGCTTCCCAAAGGCCTCCAAAGTGAGGGGCGGAAGGTGGGTTGAATTTCCATACTATCATTTTGTCAGTAAGATACTTGTGCAATTTTTCATCAGAAGCAATTAGAGACATCATTCTCTTTATTTCGCGGTCTGCCCCTACAAAATTTGTACCTCTGTCGGAAAATATTTCTAGAGGTTTTCCACGTCGAGCCACGAATCTTTTCAATGAGGCTAGAAAGGTTTCAGTTGTAAGATCAGTGACTAACTCAAGATGGATAGCTTTTGTTACGAAACAAACATACAGACAAACATAATGTTTAAAGGGTTTCACACCACGTCCCTTACGAGGTTTGATCAAAAAGGGGCCGGCTAAGTCGACTCCTACTCTTGAAAATACTCGAGCTTGTGTCACGCGTGCTGATGGCAGATTTCCCATCAACTGAGATGAAAGGTGTGATGAATTTCGGAAACATTTCATACATTTCCTTATTTCTCTTTTCACAGCTTCTTTAGCATTAATTATCCAAAATTTTTGTCGAATTGCTGAAATTGTCAATTGAGTCCCGCTATGAAGATGTTTCTCATGAAAATACTTTATTATCAAGTCTGTAACATGATGCCTTTTAGGGAGAATGATTTGATGTTTTTGATATTCAGACAAGTTTGCATTTTTTAGCCTACCTCCAACACGAAGAATATCATTTTCGTCAAGAAATGGATGTAAAGGAAGGAGTTTGCTTTTAGAATTTAGGATCTTTCTGGATTTTAGAATTTTCAGTTCGTCTCCGAATTCATGGTTTTGAATTAATTTCACAATAGCATTTGTTGCCCTTTCAAGTTCTGGAACAGTCAAAAAACCATAGACTCGTTCAGATGGGCATGTACTATTTTTGATGAATCTGAGGCACCAAGCCGTAATTCGTTTTAATTTAGACCAGGATGAAAATTTAAATAAAAGCTCAAATTCTGGAATATTTTGGGATATGGAGCAAACAAGCGTTTTACGTTGTTCTTGCAAGACCTCTTCATCAGGTAGATTAGGTTGAGTTTCAGGGGGAAATACTGGTAACGATTCTTCCTTCAGCCAGCTAGGACCATGTAACCATACCTCGTTATTAATCAATTCAGATGCAGAGCAACCACGAGAGAGAACATCTGCAGGATTTTCCTTTCCTTTACAAAATTTCCATTGTACAGGAGCAACAAGTTCCTGAATTTCGCGTACGCGGTTTGCCACAAAGGGCTTCCAGTTGTTAGCACTTCCTTTAATCCAGTGCAAGGTAATTTGGGAGTCACTTAGACAAAATATATTTTCATTCACAATTTTAAATATTTCCTTTAAATAATTCGCTAATCTTGCAGCCGTAAGTGCTCCAAGAAGTTCGATGCGCGGCAATGTAATTTTCTTGAGAGGCGCTACTCTCGACTTTGCTATTACAAATGAAGTTTCACAAGAAGAAGAATCACGTAAATAAGCCACTGACCCATACCCCTTTAAACTAGCATCAGAAAATATGAAAAGTTGAGCGGTTTCAGGATTTAATTTTGGGATAGTTACAAAATATTTTCTAAGAATTTCAAAATTTACCAAGTCTTTTATTTCATTATGCCATTTTCTGAATTTTCCACTTAAAGAATCTGGTAATGTAGAATCCCAGTCAATTCCATGTTCCCAGAGTTCTTGCATTAAAAATTTAATTCTTATCACGAAAGGGGAAATGAGTCCAATAGGATCATAAATTTTTGCCACAGTTTGTAAAACAATACGTTTGGTAATAATTTTATGGTCAAATTCTACCAAAAGTGGTTGTATGTCTATTTTCAAGGTGTCACTTTCTGTTATCCATATAATTCCTAATACCTTCGAAAGATTTTGTTCAAGAGTGTCTTCCTCAAAGTTTATTCCATGTTCCTTCCATAAAAATTTTAAATCGGAAGAATTGGTTTTAAATTTTCTGAGTTTCATATTGGCCTCACTCAATATCTTCTCTGCACCGTTTGATAAAACAAAAGCTTCATTTACTGAATCAGCTCCATGAAACAGGTCATCAACGTATAAGGAAGTATCCAGCATATTAACTATTTTTCCAAACAAATCTTTATACCCCTCAATGTGATGTTTGATGGTTGCAGAAAGGAAAAAGGGTGAAGTTGTTACACCAAAAGTTACACGGGTCATGCGAAAAACCTTCAAAATGGGATTGTTACTAGTGATATTGTCAAACCACAGGAACCTCAAAAAATTTCTATCTTCTTGTTGTATCTGGATTTGCAAGAATGCCTTTTCTATATCGGCCAAGAAAGCAATTTTGTGGAGACGGAATTTTAAAATAATGTCCAATATGTTAGGATTTAGATTGGGCCCAGGAAATAAGCACTCGTTTAACGATTTTGCCCTCTTATCTTTGGATGACGCATCAAAAACAATTCTTACTTTAGTTGTCGATTTATCTTCCCTTATTACTGGTCTGTGAGGCATGTAATACGTGTTTATTTCATCTTTATTAAACTCACATTCTTCAATTATACCCAAACCACATTGTTCATTTAATATTTTCTCATATTCCTTAAGTAACCATTCATTTTTGCACAATTTTGATTTTAATCCCCAAAGTCTATGTTTAGCTACATCAAAATTGGATTCCAATTCATTTTTATTTACTTTCCACAAAAGTTTAGTTTCATATCTTCCATTTACAAAATTTAAATTATCATTAAATAAATCAAGAGCATCTAAATCCTTTTGTGAAAATAATTCATTTTTACTATCACAAATACCCAAAGACTCTAGTTTCCAAAACTTTTGCAAATCAAAATTTTCTATTTCATTAACAGATACAAGATGAGCATTAACTGTTTCGTTACCTTTAGAGTTTATTTTTCCCACTATTGTGTACCCAAAAAGTGTATTAGCTACATATAAATGGTCATTAATTTCTTCAATGACACCTCTCTGAACATTCCAGAAATAATCAGCTCCAAGTAAAATTTGTACTTCGGATTCCTCGGGCGTAGGGTCGGCTAACCTCCATCTTTTACTTTCAATGTATTTTATAACTAGAGGGTCAGAATTGGGAACCTTCAATGTTGTTGCACTTATCAAATCGGTAGCTAGCACCTCAACATCTATAAAACGATGATAATTCATTTTACTTCGCAATTTAATTTTAAAAACATCATATTCTTCTTCGCGACCTTGATCCATGCCAAAAGCGAATACAGTTAATTGTTCTTTTCTTAAAACAGGCAAATTTAATTCACGAGCTAATGCTTTTGTTATGAAGCTTTTTTCGCTTGCAGAATCAAGTAATAATCGAACTACCTTTGATTTAGAATTACCTTGAGCAGTTACACAACATGTTTGCAATAAAACAGCATGCTTAGAATTTCTAAAATTACAATGAGAATTAGATACAACTGTTTGATTTTGATTTTCATTAATTTCCGGTTTCAAACTTTTCTTAAAGCAAAATAATTTGTTATGTTCAGTGCTTTTACAATTTAGACATGGCTTTAATTTTATGCGGCATTGCGAAGATAAATGCGATTTCAAAAAGCATTTGTAACATCTACCCTCCTTACGTAACATTAATCTTTTCTTATCATCAGCTAAATTTTTACACTCGGAAGATAAATGATCATTACCTTTGCAAAATACACAAAAAACTTTAATAGTGGCATTTAAGGTATTAGCATGTTGATATTTATTTGATGTTTTCTTTTCACGAAATTCAGTTTTATTTTTATGTACAAAAGAAGAGGATGCATCATTTTTAGAACTTGTCATTGACAAAGCCTTTTCTCTACATTCTATTTCACATTTCAGAAAGGCAATTAGATCGGTTACATCTGACTCTTTGCTAGTATCACGTTTTCTATGATATTCAATCACTAATTCATGGGGCAATAGCTTTAGCAAAATAGGATTTAGCAATTGTCCATAAGAACTGGATGTTACCCCCAAATTTCTTAAACTTCTAATATTAACTTCGCACATGTCATGCAATCTTCTTAATGCATTTAAATTTGAACAATTTTTAACTGGTTCCATATTTAATAAATTAGTCATGTGTTTATTAATAATAACATCAACCTTACCAAAACGGTCCTTTAATAAATCAATACAAGTATCATAATTTTGTTCTGTCAAAGGAAACCCTTCTACCACATTATAGGCCCGATTACATAACAAGGATTTTAGATAAGCGAATTTTTCTATCTTAGATAGTGATTTATTCTGGTGTATCGATGTTTCAAAACAGTTAAAAAATTCGACCCATTCTTCGATTTCACCAGAAAATTTTGGAACATTTAATTTAGGCAATTTCATGGCAGAACTCGTTTCTGTTCCACTAGCAGAACCATTCAATGAATTTACACGACTAGTTGCTATCATAGAAACATTATCCTTTTTACATTTTCTTAATCTATTTTTAATTTTAAATTTAGCACTGATCAATTGGTCAGTGTACTTTTCACTATTAGCAATGTCCTTTTCATATTCTTTTAAGTCGGATATTTGAGCTTCAATATCACGATTCAAACTTTGGAAAGCCGTTTCTTTTAAGAGAAATATTTCTTGAAGCTCTAATAATTCATCGGTTTTCGTATTATCAATGTCATCATTTAATAATGTTTCTAATTTTGTAATTAATTTCGTGAAACTCGTTCGTTCAACAGAACGTTTTGCTTTCAGCTTTTCAAGATTTTCCATTTTAAATAAAGAATAATTCTTATTTTAAAACATAAACCATTCATAGAAAATGAAAAAAAATATTTTCTTACCTGTTAATTCCAGGTAATGTAGATGGCATGTCGTAATCCAAATGGCACAATAATAATTCCACACTAATCGCAGGTTGAAAGATAAATCACACTTGTTAATCACAAATCACTTTGACAAACTGCTCACTATTCTTTCAAAAAAAAATGTTTCGCGGGTTACGAGGCACCAAAAATAAATGTTGGCGCCGAAATTCGTCTGACAAATAAATTTTCAAAATCCAAGTGAGATGGGAGAGCAATTAGAATAAATAGTTTATTAAATAAAACTGAAATAGTATGTAAATTCTATTCATCATTAGAAGTTAATAATTGTTCCATAATAGTAATTCTCCGTATTTAACAGAGCCAATACAAAAAAAAATGTGTTCTCTGCTTGGTTGCAGAGTCAGGACTTCCACTATACACTCTGTATTAAACAGAGCCATGATTTAACAATTGGCATCTCTGATTACAGAGTCAGGACATGTTACATGTTCTCTGCTTGGTTACAGAGTCAAGACTGACCATTTTAAAAATGATACATATTATATAAAATAAACATCAAAATAAAAATTACAATATGCAGTTATAAATCTTCTAAATAGCTATAATATTCATTTAAATGACATCCAAGTAATTATAAAACTAATAAATCACCATCAATTCAAAATTATTATAAAGTAAATAAATCTATATTACATGACCTTGAAATCATAATGTTACTCATAAATATTGATTCAGGATTATAAACAATTTAGATAAACAGATTAGATTTTTTCTGTCAAAAGAAATCACTTTTATAATTATGCTTTACAACATGAAAGATAAACAGAGTTAAATTATAAACAAATAAATTTGAGGTTATTTACGCCGTAACAGACAATATTTTCTGAAAAATCTTTTGCGTTTACCAGAAAATGGAAAACGTCTTTCGACTACATAGTTTCTGAATAACAATACCTGCCAATTTCCGAACAAAAATGAATTCAGAAATGTCTCAGAAAGTAGCTCTTTTGATTTGAAAACACCCTTAAGGATTTTTTTCCCGCATTTTTTTAAAATAATTTTTCAAGAAACTTTTAATTTTTCGAAGATACAATATAGATTATATATAATAGTTAATAGGGATGTACCGAATATTCGGTATCTATTCTGTATTCAGCCTTTTCAGCTATGCTAGACCATGAACCGAAAAAAAAAATAATAATAATCCCGCACACTTTAAAATTCTGAATTAGTTTTTTTTTTCCTCAAAAGCATATAAAACCCACTTAAGGTTCCTATCCTTGCAGGCGAAGACACTCGCAAACTAATGCTAAACCTATGGGGAGGTTATTTGCTAATATCCCGTTTGTCTCTCTACATTTTTTCTTTTTCTTTTTTTGGCATTAAATAGCTGAGGTCGATCTCTGCATTGCCCCTTTTTTACTTTTTCGATTTTGGTTGCAGATATTTTTTATGATGACACTTTCATTTTCGGAAACATTTCGAAAGTAAAACTAACGTTATAAAAAATATTTGTAACCAAAATCGAAAAAAAAAAAAAAAAAAGGGGGGCGATATAGAGATCGACCTCAGCTATTCAATGCAAAAATATTTAAAAACGTCGAAATGCAAACGAGATATTAGAAACTACCTCCCCATAGGTTTAGCATTACTTCGCGGGTGTCTTTGGCTTATGGAACTGGAGCCGTAAAGAACGTATACATTTTACTTTATAACGAGACATTCTGTTTTAAAAAAATATAAATAATGCGGAAGTCTCGATACGAGACTCGTTTGAAAAATTTTCGTTTACAAGTATAAATTCTTACAAATTTGAGATAATTAATATTATCGTCCGTAATGTTATGGCCCGTTTAACGCCGGGCGGGTGTGCTATTAGAGAAATAAAAATAACATAAGCATAGTTCACTGGGGAGGAGGTGGGGTCCAGCTTTTCAATACAAATTCCTATGAGGTTGTCATGCATGACAGATTAACCATTTCGCTACGAGTTTCACGTATTTGTGATATGAATGGTTCGCAGAATCCTTGATTAGAACTAATAATAACAAATTTGAACAGATTTTTTTTTTTTTCAATCGCAGAATTTCTGCAATTAATTTGGGAAAAAAAAAAAATCTTTTGTGAATTATCGGTGATAAGAGATTAAAAATTCTTTAAATAACGCTTGTTGCAAAAGGGTTAACCCGGGATTACACGCGCTGCGCTGGGTATGGCATACTCAGGGTGGGCATGGTTATTACATTTCACGCCCTAATTTTCGAAAAGTAATCTGCAAATTATTTTAGCGCGGAATCTGTTAGCAATGTCACCCATTATATAAAATGACAACTTTTGTTTGAATTTATTGGTAGCAAAAATGCTTATTATGTTCATACTGATGATAGTACTGTATTATTATGTAAAATATAATAAACACACATTAAGTAAAAGTACTTTCAATATTTTATATTAAAGTATCTATATTAATAAAAAAAGGTTTCTTGTCCGTGTATCTTCTGCGTGTTTGTTTGTTGGCGACGGTTAGGGAAATCTATTGCACGTAGAAGTCTACAAATTTGGATAAGGATACACATACACAGATCCGAATCCACCTGAGGCTGAGATTTTTCATTTTGTTATAATTAGCTTAATCAATCATTCCTTGAACAAATTTCTGGAACAAAATAGCCTTTGCACAAGCCTCTTGTAATGCACGAGATTTTATCAGTGACTTATTCAGTCCAACCAACAAAACGAAAAAGGTTTACACGTAATTGTGAAAATTAAAGATTTTAAAGAAAATTTTTTTTATGCAAGAGGTTCGGTTCAATATGCAGTTTTAAGTATAATTATGAAAGTAATCCTCAGAGAATCTGGAACTGGTTTTATTGGTTAGGGATGCTACGGTCATCTCTTGCACATGTGAGCTAAACAGACCAGGACTTCAGTTTAAAATGGAATCTGGCCCACAACACACATCCATACCTGGGTGGGTTCGAAACAAGCAAACTCTTGTTCAGTAACCAGCACGCCAATCGCAAGACAAACAGGTTGCCTTTGAATCTGAGAAAAATACTTTGAACAATATATCATTTAATCACAGGAAATCAATAGGTGTCTTTATTAGGTAGCTTTCTTTACAAAAAAGCTACTTATTGCAGCCGTTCGGAGGAAAGCGATTTCAAAAAATTTTGGTATATTTTCATCGATCATGACTCCCAGACCCCGAAACCACCCTCCGTTCAAAATTGATATATATATATATATATCTCTGACCTATGTCACACTGTAACTCCCGTAATTATGAACCGATTTCGATGTAATTCGGTCTGTACATAGTACATACCAATGTCTCGACCGAGTTCGTTGGCCAGCTTCATCCGCCGTTTTGTTTCAAAATGGCGGCCATTTAAAATTTTTAAAAAATTTTAAAACTTGAAATGTGGTACTAAGAAATTAAAAATGGAAAAATATTTTTTCTTATGTATTTGAACTTTATACAAAGATTCCGGGGCAGTTTTTGTTTCGTCTATATCTTAAAAAATGGCTGAGTTATAGCATTTTGAATTTCTAGCGTGGCTGACATTTTGAAACGTCCTGAATTTTGTCACGCGATAAAAGGCGTATTTATGAACCGATTTGGATATAATTCAGTGTGTACATAGTACATACCAATCTCTCGACCGAGTTCGTTGGCCAGCTTCATCCGCCATTTTGTTTCAAATTGGCGGCCATTTAAAATTTTTTTTTAAATTTAAAATTTGAAATGTGGTACCAAAAAATTGAAAATGGAAAAATATTTTTTCTTATGTATTTGATCTTTATACAAAGATTTCGGAGCAGTTTTTGTTTCGTCTATATCTTAAAAAATGGCTGAGTTATAGCATTTTGAATTTCTAGCGTGGCTGACATTTTGAAACGTCCTGAATTTTGTCCCGCGACAAAAGGCGTATTTATGAACCGATTTGGATGTAACTTCGTTTATACATAGTACATACCAATGTCTCGACCGGGTTCGTTGGCCAGCTTCATCCGCCATCTTGTTTAAAAATGGTGGCCATTTAAATTTTTAAGAAAAATTTAAATTTGAAATGTGGTACCAAAAAATTAAAAATTGAAAAAATATTTTCTTCTTATGTGTTTGACCTTGAGAAAAAGATTCGGGAGCAGTTTTTGTTTCGTCTATATCTTAAGAAATGGCTGAGTTATAGCATTTTGAATTTCTAGCGTGGCTGACATTTTGAAACGTCCTGATTTTTCTCACGTAATAACAGGCGTATTTATGAACCGACTTGGATGTACCTTGGTGTGTACATACTACATACAAATATCTCGACCGAGTTCGTTGGCCGGCTTCATCCGCCATCTTGTTTCAAAATGGCGGCCATTTAAAAAAATTAAAAAATAAAAAAATTTAAATGAGATACCAAAAAATTGGAAAGTGAAAAAGATTTTTTTTTGTATGTGTTTGACCTTAATACAAAGATTCCGGAACAGTTTTTCTTTCGTCTATATCTAAAAAAAATGGCTGAGTAATAGCATTTTGAATTTCTCTTGTGGCTGACATTTTAAAACGACCTGACTTTTGTCACGCGATAACAGGCGTATTTATGAACCTATTTGGATGTAACTTGGTCTGTACATAGTACATATCAATGTCTCGACCGAGTTCGTTGTCCAGCTTCATTTGCCATCTTGTTTCAAAAGGGTTGCCATTTAAAAAAAATTAAATTTAAAATTCAAAATGAGGTATTAAACAATTGGAAAATGAAAAAGATTTTTTTATGTGTTTGGCCTTGATACAAAGATTCCGGAGTAGTTTTTGTTTCTGAAAATTTGTTCTTTTGTTTATATCTTAAAAAATGGTTGATTTATAGCACTTTGAATTTCTAGCATGGCTAACATTTTGAAACGATCTTGTATTTGTCACGCGATAACACACGTATTTGCCTATTTCGATGTAAGAAGGCATGTGGATAGTATACATCAACACCTCGACCAAGTTCGCTGGCCAGATTCATCAGCCATCTTGTTTCAAAATGGCGACCATTAAATTAAAAAATATATATATATTTAAAGTGAGGTGCAAAAAGATTAGAAATTGAAAAAGGTTTCTTTCTTAAGTATTTGACCTTGATATAAGGATTCAGGAGCATTTTTTGTTTGTCTTTACCTTAAAAAATGGCTCAGATATAGCAGTTTCAATTTCTATTGTGGGTGACATTTTGAAAAATCTGATTTTTTGCATGCGACAGCACTCCTATATATTAACCGATTCCGATGTGAGTGAGCATGTGCACAGCAATTACTAAGGTCTCGACCAAGTTCACTGCTTAGCCTCATCCACCATGTTGTCTTAAAATGACAGGCACTTTAAGAAATTGCCGAATTTGGCAACCAAATATATGTTTCTTAAAAGAAAAGCAGCTTGGATAAAGCTGACTAATTTCGCGAAATTCTCATTCATTATATTGATAAAAATTAGTATTGAATCTCCTATATTCGGTTTCCACTAAATTGAGCTTCGTGTGTTTGAATGATATAATTTGGCTTTTTTTAAATAAGGATTATGAAAGCTACCTCTTCCTCCCGGCACTGGCCGGAAGGACTTTTTTTTATTTTGAAAAGAAGTTTTAAGTCTATTGCGTAAAACTTTTGACTCTGAATTAAACAACAACAAAAAACTGCAAAAAAATAACTTTTTTCTCAAACTTTATCTTTTATAGACAACGGGCATGACCTTTTCCACCTATTTTGACGGAAGAGGGGTCAAGCCCCTAACCTACCTTATGCTGCTTGGACATATCAGGCACTTCTACGCACTACTACTTCTCATTTAAATTTCATAATTATTGAATAATTATTTAAAAACAATGATTATCAAATTAAATTTTTTAATAGATAGTTTAAAGCAGTTATTAAAGTCAATAGTGGTTATCGTAGTAAGTACCGTTTTCAATATATATATTCTTTTTTTACTCAAGCACCCTGCAAGCAGCGGTTCAAGGGCCCCGCTATAAGCATCTGTGCCCAGGGAACCAAATTTTTAAATCGGTCCCTGCAAGTATTATGTCTCATCAATTTAGAAAAAAAAAATCCCAATTAGACAATTGCCGAAAGCTTACTACCTGATAAAACGACAATACCCACGGAGGTAGAGAGATAAGAGGAGATAATAACTAATGCCTCAAGGCGTAAGCATGACCCTACAATCTGGTCATTTTTTAGGAAGACAGGAAGTTCCCTGTTATTTGTACTATGGTAACGTTAGTAGTAACATCATCAACTATTTCACAGCTTTCAGCCCTCTCAGTAGGGAGCTTCCTGTGATTTTGTTGGAAATCTTCTAAAGTATGCTACTAAGAAATGTTTTTTTTTTCAGATTGTAAAAGAAAACAATATGAGCAAGTTAAGATTTGGAACAGTATAAAATTCCTGTACTCGTTCCATCTGAAACCGGGCCTCTTTGGTCCCTGTCCCCTGGGCTGTTGCCCCATGTCCCCCCCCCCCCCTCTCACCGGCCCTGCACACACTCAAACGTTATTCTTTATCAAACTTCAAAAAAATATATAAAAGCAGCAGTTCTTTTATATATCAGTATCCCAGAAGACAAGGATACAAGTGACAAAATTTTGATTTGGAGTAAATTGAGTTCAAAGTTGATCATCAATAGTAACTGACTGAATTAAAATAAAAACTGTTGCTTATTTCACGGCGGTCTTTGAACTGTTATTTCAATTACTGTGAAAGAAAAAGTGGAATGGATTATTTTTAAAAATTTAATTACAGATTAAAGAGGTTAAGTAGTTGTTTAACGGGCTCTTCACTCACTTGAACATACCAGCTCCGTAGTGTTAAATCTATGGGTAGGTTATTTTCAAATTTCTCGTTAACATTTAAATATTTTTAAACTATTTTTTTTTCTTGGGGAAGGGGGGGGGGGGCATAGGATAGCTGAGATCTATCTGTAATATTGCTATTTTGTACTTTTTCGATTTTCGTTGCAATTTTTTTTAATAAAAGTACTTTAACTTTCGGAACCGGTTTCGAAAGTGAAAGTACTTTTATTTAAAAAATCTGCACTCAAAATCGAAAAGAACAAAATGCTCCTATTAGAGATCGAGCTCAACTAACCTATGCAAAATCGTTTAATTCAAATTTAAACAAGAAATTCGAAAATAACCTGTCCATAGGTTTAACATTACGGAGCTGGTGTTTTCAAGTGAGTGAAGAATCCCCTTAAGTAGTTCACCTCTAGAACGCAGCACACAATTGGAAAATCACTTATACTTATTTGCAGCCAAACCTCGTTAACACGAACACGCTTAACGCGAGTTACTTTTAGCACAAACTGTTTCTGATCAAACTACTTTTAACATGAACAAAAAAGTTTCCCCTTGAGTGTTCGCGTTAACGCGGTTCGACTGTACCTCCAAACAAATAGCCTTATTTCTAGATAGCCTGTGCACTTAGCTCAGTTTTTTCAATTTTGTCACTTATACCACTTGGCTTCTGGGGTCCTCATAAAAGCTATCCTCGTAGCGAATTGAAAGAACCTGTAAAATATATTTCATTTTTAACATATCCTTGATCACCTCACACACAAACCACCACCACCACAATAACAACCACCAAACAGAAAGCACTTCTTCTCGCTTTGAAAAATAAAGCAGAAATTTTCCCAGTTAAAAATGACCATATTCTGTTTTTTTTTTTTTTTTCTTTTTTGACCAAATCTCACAATTTGAAAACATTTTTCTGTAACACTCATAAGTCTGTTTGCTCCCATATTCTTTTACACTATAAAAAATCAGATAATAAACTAAAATAGAAAAGGCCCCAATTAAATTGATGGCATTGAGCTC
This sequence comes from Maratus speciosus, assembly GCA_963932465.1. Lineage (NCBI taxonomy): Eukaryota > Metazoa > Arthropoda > Arachnida > Araneae > Salticidae > Maratus > Maratus speciosus. Next base: position 2,518,959 of record OZ010795.1, on the reverse strand, counting down.
ACAGGCTATTCACACTAATTATATATTATACTCTTATTTATGTCCAGTATTCATAAAATAGAACTCACTCTTTTTGAGCAAAACGGTAAATAATCAGGGAAACGCCTTATCAGAATAAACCACTATACTAAATTAAAGCAAATCTGATAATTCTGCACTTGACTGGTTATTTTAATTTCAAGCGAAAATTTGGAAAAAGATTGCCAACATATCTAAATTCCTTCCTAAAAAACTCCTTTTTTAACGTTTAATTAGTTTTTAAAATTCTAAGTAATTGACAAAAATTAACACGCAATAAATAAATAAATAAATAATACAACTTAATAATTGCAGTACTTCCAGTGGTCTTTTATGCGGTTTGTTTTTTCCTGTGTGCGCTTTTTTCCATGATTCTAGTTTCTTATAGAAATGTTTATTTTAATTTATTTTATTTAGTTTAAATGTTTAGAATAACATATCTAAAAATTACATGATCCTCAACCAAAAATTGCAAAAAATTCGACTTCAATCAATTGCATTTTTAACATAAAAAAAAAAGTAACAAACTGTGCTATTTTCTAATTTTAGGTGTATCTTGACAAAGATCTTGTTATTTACTTATTATCATTATTTTTTCTTTGTTTGTTCTATTAATATCTGAAAATACTAATGCCACTGATCATGACATAAAAAATCGTAAGTTGATAAGTTTGATTCAGAAAGTCTAAAAATTATTATTATTATTACACTCGAACCTCGCTAACGTGAATTATTTTTAACATGAACAGTTCCACTGTCCCCGTCAAAATGAATACGGATTCCAGTGTTTTTTCTCCTTTAAAGATGAACACGTTTAAAATAAAGAATCTATACTAACGATGATTTTGCATGGGACTTAACTTGCTTAGCGTCAAATGTAACAATATGACGACAACTGGTGAAAGTTATCATCATCATCATCCACGTCGAAATAGCGCCAAATTAGGTGCTCCATATTTCAGAATGTAAGTTAACATTCTATACGCTGTCATTTGACTGATTTATTGCGCGCATCTAGCCCTTTATATGATATCGTATACCGTATAAAGAAATGTAAATCTGCTGAACTTTTCGTTAAAATATCATCTTTATTAACTTCTAAATAAATATTCGGATTCTGCCTATTTCTTTAACTGAAAAAATGTATTGTGACCTGGTTTCCTAAAATTATGGAAGAATTGTCAATTGTGGTGTGATCTACCACCTTTTAAAGTTTGACTCATCTTTTTTTATGCTCAATTTATTTTAATTAGAAAACGCATAATACTGACAGCTGCATTCGTAATCGAATAGCGTTTTCCATTTTTCAATAAAGGCACGGGATTTTCAGAAAATGCAATCAAAGTTGGCATTAAAAACTGAATTTTCAGACGCAAGTATCAGAATTACCGTCAGGAGACAACAATTGCTTATAACTTAAAATGTAATATACATTTATAGAAAATTAAAAAAAAAACCCATTCGATTTTAAGTAATTTTAATAGTTATGATTGTCAATTTCATGCTTTTGCTTTGAAAAATGAGTCTGTGAATGTGTCAGAAAGTTTCTTGTTTTAAGTACAGTTTAGCTTTTTCGAGAACCTTTTCTTTTTCCTCTGTAAATTTAACGAATTACCTTTAACATTAACGCAATATTTAATTTACCAAGTAAACGCAAGTCCATGCCGTAAAAGAAGATTAATATTCTAAAAAGGTGGTAGCAGGAATCTTAGGAAATTTATAAAGTTGCCGGATGACATTAGAACTATGTTAGAGAAAACTGCCAAGATAATCGGATCATTCTTAAAGCAGATGCAACATAGCCCCCAAGTAGGAGAGCTGAGGTCTGAGAAATTTTTTTTATCGTTTATGAGCAGCTGAAGGACTTCGAAGTTAGAAAAAAAAAAAGCAAGTGAAATGGTCCATTTTTAAAGGAAGAGGGGCCACCTGATAGTTGAGAGCAGGGTTCTAAGATGAAAACTAGTTAAAAAGGTTCTAGCACGTAGCGCTTTAGATCTTCAATTAGTCTAAATCAAGCATATGGTATGAATTAATTATTAGAATAACATTTTAAAGAAATGCGCCAAAAGGGGAAGGGGGAGGCTTAAAAAGAGCCCTAGGGCCCAAATAAAAATATGAGGGTGTCGGCCTGGGGAGAGGACTTAACTTTATAGATATGAATTGAGAGCGACTGGGCCCCAGGGTCAGGGGTGATTGTGACTCAGAGTGAAAAATACTGAAAATTAACTGATACAAAGTGAAAAACCCTGAAAATTATCAATGCAAAATATACCAATATTAATTTACATAGCAACAGCATGACAATCAAATGACATATTTCTGCTATTGTTTTTTGAAATATACATTTGCAGAAAAACAATTTGGTAAACTTACATTAATTTCACTGAAAGCTAAATGTAGGGGTGATTCTGTGCAAAAAAGAAAAAAAGAAAAAATTCTGAAATCCACAGCAAACTTTCTGAAAGGTCACAACAGAGGGGGAGAGGGAAGGGAATCCACTACGGCACTAACTACGTGTTTTTTCGTGCCCCTTTGGCAAAATTTGCCGTTTTTTCGCGATCTTTTGGCGAAATTTGTCGTTTTTTCGCGATCTTCTGACGAAATTTGTCGTTTTTGCGATCTTCTGACGAAATTTGTCGTTTTTTCGCGATCCTTTACGAAATTTGCGTTTTTCCGCGATTCTTTGACGAAATTAACTTGCTTCTTTTCGTGATCCCTGGACGAAATTCGCGATCCTTTAACGAAATTTGCGTTATTTTCGCGATCCTCTGACGAAATTCGTGTTTTCCCGCAATCCTTTGACGAAATTGCCGATTTTTCTTCGCACGATTGACGAAATTGATTTTTTTCAGCGATCATTTATCAAAATTCGCGATATATTTTATGTCCAAATTTTTGGATTTACGACCTTTTTTTTTTTTTTAATTTTCGGAAATAACTGCCTTAATTTTTCAGAACAGAATCACCTCTGGCTAAATGACTCCATCAAATGGAGAGTGCAATTTTTCTAAAATATGCAAATTTCCAATTCTATAATCAGTAAATAAATTTATTCCAAGTACTCATGAAACAAGCACAAATTAACTGTTAAGAGTAGGATATCTTATTAGTAGATTTAATGCAAGTCATATATATGACACCTAGATATTTGAAAGCAGTGAAAAAATGTCAACACCAATCCAATTTTACTTCAAAGTGGGTAAGTAAAAAAAAAAAAAAAAAAAAAAAAAAAAAGATTTTTTTTTTTTTTAAAGCTTTGTTTTTACACAAGGTAAATTTCTTTTTCCTGCTTTCTTCCTAGGTATTACACATTACACATATGAAATTTTTGTACTGAGATTGAGATGGATGACACAATACCAGGAGGGGGTGATTCTGAGTAAAAAAAAAAAAAAAAAATGTATCTGAAATTCACAGCAACTTGTATGAAAGGTTACAGCAGAAGGGGGTGGGGGGGGGCGGGGGGTGGAATCACTCCTGGTTCTAATTATGTGTTTTTTCTGCGATCCTTTCACGAAATTTGCGTTCTTTTCACGATTCTTTAAATAAATTCATGTTTTTTCCCGTGATCCTTTAACAAAATTTGCGTTTTTCTGCGATCATGGCGATATCTCCCTTTTTCCATCGTTCCTTTGACGAAAATCGCGTTTTTCCTGCGCTCATTTGACGATATTTCCGTTTTTCCATCAATCTTTTGACGAAAAGCGCGTTTTCCCCGCGATTAACGGGTGGTGGTGGGTGATCCCTCCCGGTTTTAATTATGTGTTTTTCTACGGTCGTTTGATGAAATTCGTGATTTTTCCGCGATTCTTTAAAGAAAATTTTTTTTTCATGAGCCTTTAACGAAATTTGCGTTTTCCCCACGATCCTTTGAATGACATTTCTTTTTTTTTTTCCCCGATCTTTTGACGAAATTTGTGTTTATTTCGCGATCATTAGACGAAATTTGTTTTATTTTGAGATTCTTTGACAAAATTCGTGTTTTTTCGTGATTTTTTTAAAAAAAAATACACGTTTTTTCCGTGATTCTTTAACGAAATTTGCGCTTTTCCCGCGATTCTTTGAAGATATTTCTGTTTTTTTCCGCGATCCATTGACGAAAATCGCGTTTTTTCCGCGATGGGGAAAATCCTTCCCGGTTCTAATTATGAATTTTTTCTGCCGTTATTTGACGAAATTCACGTTTTCACGCGATTCTTTAAAGGAATTCATTTTTTTTTTGTGATCCTTTAACGAAATTTACGTTTTTCCCGCGATCCTTTGACGATATTTCAGTTTTTCCCACGCTCCTTTGACGAAAATCTTGCTTTTTCGTGATCCTTTCGAAATTTGCGCTTTTTTTTCGCCTTCCTTTGACGTAATTTGTGTTTATTTCGCGATCAATTGACGTAATTTGGGCTTATCTTGAGATTTTGACGAAATTGTCGATTTTTTTCACCGAACGATTGAGGAGTTGATTTTTTTTCGGCGACCATTTGTCGAAATTCGCGATATTTTTTTAATGTCCAAATTTTCCACTAAACATATCGATCTCATAAATCCGGAAGGATCGATCGAGAAATCCGGGGTACACCCAGAACACAATCACCCCTGCAGGGTCTTAAATGAAATGTAGAAGCGAAGGAATAACTAAACGAAGAAAGGGCACCCAAAATGACGAATATCGGTAAAAGACAAGTTTTTAACAATTTAAGGCATAAAACTTTAAAAGGCCCTAGGGGGTCCGGTCTTCAAAATTTAAAAATCTGAGCTTCGGGTTCATCATGTGCGGTAGATTTCGCTAGCCATCCCACACACACAGACAGAAAAACGACTTTCTTTTATTACTAGTACAGATTAAAAAAAAAAAAAAAACTGTGATTCAATCACCCATTTTCCATATATAATTTAAAAATTATGTGAATTAATGAGAATTATATGAGTTAAGTTGGAAAAGATTATTTCAATAAAAAAAATGAAAATTGTTTCAGAATATCGATTGCTTGAAATGAAACCATAACACATTTTGATCATTTTAAATTACGTTTTAACATTTAATTTTAAAAATAAAGTAAATGAAATTCTTGTCTAACATTTAATTTAAAAAATAAAGTAAATGAAATTCTTGTCATAATAAAACTTTTCGTTGTTAAAAAACTGCCTATCTAATGGATTGTAATTCATGTTTCTTATTTATCGTTGTCACCAATCACATCCCTCATGCTTGATTTGTACAACATATGTTTGCTTTTCCCACCCTCCTACTCCTTACAGACACAATGACGTATCTATTGGCGTACTTATTGGCTAGCATTATTCAACCATCCAAAGCAAGTTATCGCTCTGACCATCCCCAAGACTTTATCTCTTTCTTAAACCTGTTTCATCGCCAAACTTGGCAGGGAAAAGCGTAGCTACACTACTCCCTTCATATTTTTATGTTATTACTTTTACTGATTCCGATTATACTCTTATCCAATACCTAATCTAACAGGTTATTAACACGGAACAGATGTCCAGGTATTTAGACAATGTTAACTAGTTGTTATCAAAAGTATTTTTTAACAAAACGTGCCCCATTGAAGCAGACTAACGAACAAAAAGATGTCATTTTTAAAGTAGTAACATTTGTTTTTTACTGTGATTATAGAATCTGCAACGAAACGCGTTACCGTTTAAAATGCATTTTAATTATATCTGTGATAGAAAAAAAAGTCTCTTTGTATTGCAATATTTGTAAAAGTATTCATACACACATAGTATGTCTTTCAAGTAGGAGGGGAACTCAGTTTACTTACAATAAACAAAAGATAAAAGAACTGTCTTAAATGTCTCTTGAATAATCTCTGAAAAATCAACTCTGTACATAAAAAGGCATCAAAATTTCTGAGTATGGATCACATTTCTAGGTAACTGTTACATCTGCAGATCAAGTGTTCATCTAATCTCATTTTTATACTGAATTTGTTTTATTTAATGACTTTGTTAATGATAAACAGCCTTTATTGGATAATTATTACATTAAACACAAAATGATTAATAGCAAATTCCCTTTATTTAATAATAAACATTCAACTTCCACTTTCATTCCTCTCACATCAGTTCCTATTGACTGGTTTCATGTCTTCCTGAAAATACTCAATGCTCGCTCATTGTAATGAAAAAAGGTTGTTTATATTTTTTGTGAAAATTGCGTTACTTACTTATGTCATGTCCGATCCAAGTCATAGTCACTGCGCCAGTAGTGGCAACAAAAATATTAGTCACAGTAACCCTTCTTATTATTATTGAATTGAATTTTTTTAAATTATTTTTTTGCTTTTTTCAATTTAACAGCATAAGTTAATATTATACCTGTAATATAATTATATAATGCATGCAATTGAAATGTATTATATAACTTATGATGTATTTATATTGTCTGCTATTTCACAGTTTCAGGAGGATGCTGCACTACTATTATGTTACAAAATGGGCACCCTTCTTGTCCGCACTTGAAAAAAAAAGTGTCGTTACTCCTTAAAAATGTACCCGCACAGTAATAATTGACCCATTGCCGTCTTTAAAAGAGTTCCCTGTTACTATTAAATAGTAAAAGTAGTTTTAAAAATCAAAAGAATGCTTTTGAAAATTGAATAAAGTGCCCTTTTCTCACAAGCAGCACCCTGCCCTTTTTTAAAAACCTGGGCTAAGATTATATTCATTCTGGAGGGTACAACAAACTGTAAAAAATAAAACTACCGTCATTCCTGTAGTTTATTCATAAAAGCCGCCCATGATGTTGTATATTTGTATACTTGATAAAATGTATGTACACTAAATTATCATTTTTAATACTTTAGTTTGCTTTTATTTATTATTTATACAGTAGACTCCCTTAAATCCGCGACCCTAAAATCCGCATATTTTTTCAGATGTAAACAATGAAATTTACAGTTAAGTTGCAGGAACAAAATTCAAGATGGCGCTGAAATCAGCGACTACCACAATGTTTTTTTTACATACATACATACACAATGGTGCTACAATCCATGTAGGATTTTGACCTCCCTCAATATACTTCTCCAGACCTTCCGATCTCTGGCCTTTACTTTATAATTTATAATTTGATTTTCTGCAAGATCTTTCTCTATCTCTTTTATCCAACTCTTCCTGGGTCTACCCATACTTCTTTTCCCAAATAAATTACCACTATAAATCTTCTTCGTGCTTCGCTCATCCCTCATTCTGATTAGATTGCCTAACCATTGCAATTTTCTTATTTTTATAGTATTTATTATATCTTTTTCATTATATAACAGTTCTAACTCCATATTTGTCCTTATACGCCATGTATTGTCTTCTTTAATAGGTCCAAAAATTTGCCTTAAGATCTTCCTTTCCCGAGTGATAAGTAGCTTTTCATCTTTTTGTGTAGTGGTCCAGGTCTCACTACCCTAAATTACTACTGGTTTTATAACAGTTTTATAAATTTTAAGTTTGGATGTTCGAGATATTAGAGATGATTTTAAAATGTTTCGAAGAGAAAAATAGCATCTATTTCCTGCTGCAAGTCGGGTTTTAATCTCTGCTTCTACCCTATTATCACAGGTGATCGTAGATCCTAAATATTTAAATTCTGTTACTTCATCAAATTGTAATTCTAGGCCTCGCGGTTAATAAAGAAAAAACATGAAAATGGACCGAACGAAATGACAGGCAACAGCAACTTTAACTATAAATGTTTTTTTTTACTAAATTTTTTGTTAATCATTCTCTTTTGGTTATTACAGCTGATTTATTACTAAATAAAGTTACATTACTTTTGATTTTGATATAAAGTAGCCTATCTATAGAATGACGTATCGATCTTACAATCGCTTTACCACTAGATGGCAGCATAGGACTTTTGGAATCGAATTGAATCCATTTCATCGGTAATAATTTAATATTTTTCTAAATTTCTATTTTACATAATTATTTTTGTTTAAACTAATAAATGATTTTAATATTTTACTCATTTTAATGTTTCAAATATGTAAACAAATCAATGACCAGAAATCAACACAGCCTCTGTTCCCAAGCTGTGTGGATTTGAGGGAGTCTACTGTATATTATCTATCATTTTTAATGATGTTTTTAAATTTATTAAATGATCATTTTGAACCTGATTGGCAATGGACAGCAAAATTGTCCAGGGACAGTCATTTTTGCCGATCTGTCTACCTGCCCCAGATAACACTTAAGTACAAAAATTTCTTATGATATGAAGTGAGCAGAGCGTTCCTCAGCCCTCTCTTATATCGTAGTTTGAATATTGTATCAGCAATTTTCTATCTATTTAATCTTGTATAAAAAATAATTAAAATACCTTAGACTCCCTCAAATCCACACAGGTTGGGACCAGAGGTTGTGTGGATTTTAGAATTTTGTGGTTTTCTGGTCATTGCTTTGTTTACATTTTTAAACAGTAGTTTCAATGATAATAATGCAATCCAAATTATAGCGAATGCTTACAATATAGTAAAATATTAAAATGATTAAGTAAAAAAATAAACTAAAATAATAAAAATTCAGTTAATTTTAAAAGTAAAGAAATCATTAAAAGTAAAGATCAAATAAATTATTTTATAATGTATAATTAAATATGCATGATAAAGATGAGATACATTTATCTCGAATTATTCAATGAAATTTTTTACCTCATAAAGGTAAAAAATCATAAACTCATTCACAACAAAATTATAAAATAAGGAAATTTTATTTCAGGTTCAGTCAGATTTAATAATGTAAAAAGCTTCATTAATGAATAAATATGTTTGGTAAAAAGATTGTAATGACCAGTGATATATCAGCAATATCTTGAATTTTATCAGAAATAAATTTATACTTCCTTCATGAAAAAGAATGAGTTCAGTCATATTAACAAGAATTACATATTAAAAGACGTGCAGAATTGATATAAAAATAAAAAAGTCTGTAATTTTCTCATTACATCTTAACTGAATTGTTTACATCTGCGATGATGTGTAGATTTTAGGCATTTGCTGATTTTAGGGTTGTGAATTTGAGGGAGTCTACTGTATATATTTTGTGGTAATAATACTTCATAATTAGTTTCAACAATTATTTATTCTTATGCCTATTTTCTCAAGTAATGTAATTTCCAGAAGAAGCACCTTATCAAGTTGGCCTTAAAAATATATAATAGTAATTTAGTAATAATCTCTAATAAAAGTTTTATGCTTGTAGTAAAAGAACATAATTTCTAATCATTTATATTATAGTTTTTGTTTTTAAATTGGGCAAAAATATTTCTTTTTCAAAAATTGGGTTGAACCAAACCTGACTTGCATTGAGTGTTTGATGATCCAATTCATTTCTGTATAGGACAGCTGAATTAAGACTAAAATCTTGGATAACTTTTAAACTAAAGACTGCAAACATTCGAAATAAATTCTTCAAATTTAAGGAACAAACACTTTTTAATTCAGATGTATCACACTGACAAAATAATATGAAGATTAAAAGTATTTACGATTTATCACCCAATAAACGAGCATCTCATCGAAATCTAAAAATCTATTTCAAAATATTCTCTAAGCAATCCTAATGCTCATTGAGTCAAAACAAGGAAAAGTCACAGTTACTTTCTTAACGTCGTTGATTTCTAGAATCGTCTGTGTTCAGCTATTAACTTGTGCGTCCCATTTTACAATTAACATGTTTATCAATATGTCATCACTTTTTCCTTGTTTTATCTTTTTTTAAAATAGTTGAATTATTATTGATTTTGATTAATTTAATAAAATTATGGTATTTTTTCACTATAGGCATCTTGGCGTTTTTTTAAAAGAGGTGGGTGCAATTCGGCTTCAGAAAGGGAGATTGGTTGCCAAATGATAAAACAGCTAGGTAAACAAACCTAATGAACTTTATGCTTGTTTATAGATGTATTTGTATTTAAATATTGAAATATCGTATTTATGAATATATACTATTGTTTTTTATATACAGTAAACTCCTTTAAATCCACATAGGTTGGGACCAGTAATTGTGCAAATTCTAGAATTTTTTGGATTTCTGATCACTATTTTGTTTCCATTTTTTGATACTACTTGATTATCCCATGGATAAAAAAACTATAAGATTAAATGCCAATAATGGATGAACGTAAATGTCACATTCACTTGACCTGTAAACACATTACACGTATTTATGTTATCAAGTGATTTTTTAACTCAACTTTTTATTAGTATTTTTATTAATGTTTTACTAATTTATATGTTCTTTCATTATTTAAAATAAAAATGATGTTAATTTGTATAATTTGGCAAAATTGGTCGATGGGATAATCTAGTAGAATCCATTTATCGAACCATAATTTGAATATTATAATGCACACGAAATTATAATGAATGCTTACAGTAAGGCAAAATAATTAAGTAAAATTATAAAGTAATAAATGTTAAGAATTATTATCTTATAAATATTAAAGTAAATATGAATAACAACGATGAGATAATTTTTTCTTGAATATTCAATGAAACTTGCTTATAATTTAAATCAAAATCTTAAAATATGTAACAAAGTTTTATTTCATGTTTAGCCATACTTAATAATCAAATAAACGCATAAATGTATTTGGTGAAAAGATTGTGATTTTCACTGATATATCAGCTCCATTTGAATTTTTTCAGAAATAAATTTATACTTCCTTCAGGAGGAAGTTCAAATTATATTAACCAGAATTACTAATTAAAATATGTACACAATGAAATAAAAATTTTCAAAATCTTGAATTTTTCACCAACATCTTGAACGATGTGTGGATTTTCGATGTTCGCATATTATAAAGAGTCTGCTGCACTAATTACTTCTGTTTGTATGAAGAAAATACATAAAAGGCTTCTTTATGTTAAATAAATTATATGATGTGAAAACAAAAACAATAAGTTGCCATCCAACATATCAGTGTTGATTTCAGGGACAGTCCCCCCCTCCCCCCCGGAGGAAATTTTTGACTTTCTCCTTATTTTTCCTAGTAGTGATATTTTCCTTCGAATCCTCCCGAAAAACCTGCTAAGATGGAATCGTAAGGTACCGTTAAAAAATTCTGTCTTAACAGATATACTTGCATAGCATTTTTGTCGTCAATTACAAGAAATGTTCCTTCTAAGGTATTATTCTGTTACAGATAGGTTCAGTTTTTACGACATATAACAGCTTTGTATAAGTAAGTCTTACAAGCTATTCGAAAAATTACGAAATTAATGTTTATTCTGTTTATTAATATTTAACCTTTCAGCTAACTTTTTGCGCAATAGGTGCGTGTCATATTTTTGTGTACAATAGCAGTTATAAGATTTTAAAGAAGAAGAAACAAATTACATAATTATTAATTAGCATACCGCTAATACTTGCATAATATTTATTTAAAGCATACCAGTAGTAAAACTTGAATTTTAATTTTGGTGCCATATATGAGATTAAACTGTAAGAAATTGTTGTTAAATACTAATTCCATTTTTTTTTTTTTTTTTTTTTTTTTGTAAAATTATAAAATAACTGGTATAAATTTATTTCATTAACATTTTCGAAAAAATTAAATGCAATAAAGTCTGGGAAACAGAACCTGTCTATAGCGGAATGCAGAATCCTCTCTTAAACAAACAAACAAAAAAAATACGGTTCCAGCAAAAATAGTGCACTGCGTGATACTTTCTAAGACGGAAATGTGTCTGTAACGGAATTTTTCTTCCACCTCTTTCAATTTTATATTTGCGGCTTTTAATATACTACAATTGCTTTCATTGGGACCGTAAAAGTTTTCAGGTTAGGAGTAGATTCCATTATTGACAGGTGTGATGTCAAATCACATATTTTTGGCTTACTTACTCTAATTGCATCAATTATTAAATTATTTAGATATTTTTAATTAGACTCTCAATTTCTCTAAAATTTATTTAAATTATACCGTAAAATGTATTTTTTCGCTTAATATCCATTATTCAGTCTTAACAATAAACATAATAATTCATTGAATGTATCATATCACGCTAATAATTTATCTAAATAAGCTTTTCCTATCCAGTGAAATATTATTCATTATATTTTTGAGGTTATAATATTAATTTCATGTATCATAAATAAAACTTTTTCTGTTACAAAGTACTAGCCCATAAAATAAATATTATTACTTCCTTATTGTGAAATTCTAAATTTGTGCGTTTCTTAATTAAAATATGATATATTGTTATTATTCTGTTCACTCATAAAATATCTTGAAAGTTAATCCTTTCAGTAATAATCCATTTGTTTATCCCGTATTACACAAATAACTGCTTTATCTAAATGTAATTTTCTCTTGGAAAAACCAAATTCATTTATCGAATGATAAATTGATTATGCTGTCAAAAACATTATTATAATAGATTTTGAGCGGGTATGGACAACTGAATTAAAGGCACAGAAATGTTTTCATACTTAATAGTTTTAAAAAGATTTAGTTACTGAAAATGTCTAAAAATTTCTATGCAAACTTTATAGATTACATCCGGTATTTACTTGTTCGCTAACATAAAATATTTTATTTTTCTTATTTTATTGTAGAATGCTAGGGAAATTTCATTTTCAAAGACTGCCAATAAGCAATTAGGTGACACTAGTTCTAGACGACACTGTGTCTGGTTAATCTATTGCGATTTTCTGCCTTGATTGTTACAGATAAAAGTTACAGCTTAAATTGAATATTAGATAGGAATTATTTTTGATATTGAATTATGTCAAAACAGTCGAAATTATTTTCTTATATCCAAATTAAAAAAAGAAGATGTAGTGAAGAACCTTTAGCACAGTCATCTGTTTAAAATCAAAATAATAATTCTCGACTAATTTTGAATGAAAGTGAAACCTGCAATGCGATAGTTCCACCCTCGATACCTTCGTGTAGTACTGTTAGTGGACAACTTCAACCGGAAGATAAAAATGTTGGACGCAAGTTCAAATATCAAAAACACTGGAAGATAAATATGAATGGCTGTATTTTGATCGAACTTGTGGTGGTGCATTTTGCAAGCTGTGTGAAAAGCATTTAAAAAATGATGTAGAGGTATTCCAAAAAACAAGTGGAGTATTCATATCAGTGCCCTTCACAAATTTTAGGAAAGCAACTGGCAGTACAGGAAAACTTGAAAAACACTCAAAATCAGAAAAACATTGCAAATCTGTTTTTATGGAAAATGAAAGATTACAGAATTTAAATGCTCCTATACACACAAAAATTATCCAATACAGCGAAGACGAAAGGGATAAAAATAGACAAGCTTTATCTTCATTAATTAGGAGTGTGTATTTTTTAGCTAAAGAGGAGATACCCCACACTACAAAATATGAACCCTTAGTTCAAAGAATTTTAATGAGAGAAAATGAAACTCTTCGCGACTGGGTTAAGTCTCAAAGTGAAAGATCGACTTACATAAGTAAATCAACTGCTTCTGAAATATTAAGCTCAATAGGCACAATCTTAGACAAAGCAGATGACAAAATACTTAATGGTAAGTATTATTCTATAATGGGAGATGAGTCGACGAACATAAACAATCAAAGTGAATTATCACTAATGGTGCGGCATGTCGTCCATGATCCAGTTTGCGAAGTAAGAGAAAGATTTTTGTGCATAATATACTTAGAAAGAACTGATGCTGAATCAATATTTTTAGCTATAGATAATGCTTTAAAAAAAAAGAAATATGGCATATGATAAATTGGTTTCATGTTCTTTTGATGGTGCAGCGAACTTTAGTGGTAGTATAACTGGTTTTCGTGCTCGTATTTCAGAAGCTAAACAATGCGAAGTGCCTTACGTTCATTGCAGATCCCATATTCTATCATTAGCTGTCACTAATTCAAGAAACAAGACTATAATGATTAAACGATTTTTTCACACAGTTAAAGATATTTATAAACTTTTTCACAGTTCTCCTAAGAGAGGAAAAATTTTGCACGAAATACAGAAAGCTTTAAAAGAACCCGTTCAAATCATACCTGAGGCAACGGATATACGCTGACTTAGCAATTACCGTACTGTTCATGCTATATTTTTATCCTTTAAATCGATTATGATTGTATGCGAACACATACACAAGGATGGTGCTGATTTAGCAAGTTTAGCTGTTGGTATTCTCTTGGAAATGATTAATATTAGTTTTATAATCAGTTTAGTCGTTATGGATGAAACACTTAATGCTGTATCGAATTTAAGCAAAATTCTTCAAAAGAAAACTCTTAGCATTTCATTTCTTCCTCAACTTGTTTCTGGGACAGTTGATCACTTGCAAGAAATTGCCATCTTTTGTGATAGTGACAATGATAATAACGAATTGCACATTAAAATTAAAGGTCTCGAGAGTGATGCATCAGAAATTAAGAGCATAAATTTTAATGACACGAAAAAAAATTGCTTAAAAAGTGCAAAAACTTTTATAGAAAAAATGATTCATCAAGTTAAAGAAAGATTTAATGATAAAGCACTGCGCTTAATAGAACTACGTGCATTTTTTCGAAGCTTTGGAGAATTTGTAAAAATAAATGAAAAGCAGTGTAAGGAGCTGTGCTATCTTTTTGGAATTCAGGAAGAGGATGTAGCAGTGGCAGATCTCCGTCCTTTTAAGTACATTGCACACAGTAATTTAGATGATACCAGTACAGATGTCGTTTCTTTCATTTTAAAAGCTGACATTGGATACGAAGTTTTGAAAAAACTTGCCGAGTGTGTATTGTGTGTACCAATTTCAACAGCGAGTGTAGAAAGGCCATTTAGCACAATGAACAGGGATGTAGTGGAGGGTATACGGTGGTATATGCCGTATACCTTCTGGATTTTTTTAAGGAACACCGTATACCCTCTGTTTCTAAAAAAAACTATAGTATATACACTGTAGGGTATACCCTCTGTCTTGAGCGTATAACCTCTGCTTAGAGAGTATGCCCTCTGCTTTTTTTACGACTACACCACTGACAATGAATAGAATTATGACAAAACTTAGAAATCGCATGGGGCAGGATACTTTACAATCGTGTATTAAAGTATCTATCGAAGGTGATGAGGAGCCAACAGATGAATTCATCGATGCAGTGATCACACATTATGCGTCTTCGAAACCAAGACACATTCGCTTAGTTTAAAGGTGAGCAATTACAAATTTAATACTGAACTTATGCGATTTATCAAAAACAGTGCTTTATAAGAAGTAAGGATTAGTTTTATACACAAGGTAGATTTGATGGTTTTACATATAGAATGTTATAATTACTATTAAATTATATAGTACTATTTATTTAAATTGCTATTAATATTTTATAAAATTAAAGTATTTAAAAAAAGAATGAAATCTCTATTTCTTTAGTGGACATGAATGTTACGGAAGATTTGTTTTCATTAATATTAAGAAGTTATACTTAAACATAGATGCAGATAGAAGTATACAAATGGAGTTTCAATTTTAAATTTTGAAATGTTACATAACTTTTATCTTTCATAAGTTTGAAAATATTGCGGACGTTACAAAATAATTAAAAAATTAAGAGGGAAAAAAAATATAAATTTCATGTACAGTTAAAGGTTTTAACGTAGTAGGGCGTTGCCCAACTATATTCTCCCCCCACGAAAAAGGGGAGAAAAATCTCCCTATTCCATTTAATACTGTCCGCGTCTGTGTCTGAAAGCATTATTATTAAATAATAAGTAAATATCAAATAATAAAAATTTGTTATTATATTATTAAGTATGTAAACTCTGTTTGTTATTCTTGTAACGAAGTTTATTATTTAATTGTGATTTACTGCCATTTTTCGGAGCTGTTTCATGAATAACTGTATATTAATAGAAATATTTCAGAGGTAAATTGTAGCAATGTTGATTCAAAACTTTTATGAAATGGGATATTCAAATCCTGTATGGCAAGTTAAACTGTAGGATATAATGAGATTAAATGAAAAACAAATGACCATAACTTATATAAGTTATATTTAGGAGTGACCCCGGTAGCAGAAAGTTCAAGACGGGAGACGGGCGTCGCAGATTTTCTTTTCTCTTTTGCAGATTCTTTTTCATCGAACTTTTATTTTGCTTCATATTATGTTTAGCTCTTTATTACTTAATACAAAAAGTTAAGACTATTATTAATAAAAATTTATAAAATGCCTAAAAACACTACAGGTAAGTGATTGTTTGATTAATTAACGCTTCATTTATAAAAATATTTTACCTGCAGATTATTTTTTGCCCCTGAATTACCTGTCGCAGACACTTGGAGAAATTTCTGCTACGGGGCTAGTGACAGTAACCTAAGAATGCCACACTTTTTTTTTTATCTCTTCAATAATGGTTTGGGCACAATAAAGTACAAGAGTATCTTAAATTAAATAGAATTTTTTAAAGTTTTTTAAATTTTCAATTTAAAATTAAAAAATAGAAACTTATATATAGCATAATCTATGGAAACAGAAGATTTTCAAAATCCCGATTGGAGGGATACTTGTTAAGATGGAAACTTTTTCTGATCCTCGGAGATTCCGCTTTAGCAGGTTTTAGTATATTAATGAAATCAGAGAAAATTTCATGTTGGAATACTAGTGTCCCCCCCCAGGGATCAGAATTTCCCCTCCGGAGGTAAAGGTCTGGATTCAACACTGCAACATATGCTATATTGTAAAACATACACTTTGATGTAAAAATTTAAAATCACAAAAATAAGATTATACTTGACATTTCGTTTTTTCTTTAATACCATTCTTTCTCAAGAGTTAATTTTCTAAAATACTAATCGGCTAAAATTTATTTACATGTTTCATAACAGAAGACCTATTCAAATTGAAAGAAGTAACAGAATTTTCACAAAAAAAAAAAACATTTTAAATAACCTCAGTGGCGCCCTCTCTTATTCAAAAATGAATTAAAACAAAATTATGGGAAATAGTAATTCATATTTGCAAGGATTTTGTTTAATAATATGAGTAGAAGAATTGATCCTTTTCCACCTACGTTTTTCTCTGGAGTTTATGAAATATCCTTTAAAATTACTGACGTTCCCCATTCTTCCTATATTGGGATGACAAAGCGTTGTCTTTTTGAAAGGTCATAAAAAGGATTTTAAATATAACCACTGCATTGTCGAGAACCTTCCTTAAAGGGAGTATTTCGTTTATTGACTTTGACAACACCAGGATTCTTTCAAAACAAGTCCATCCGTTTAAAGCAGTTTTCCGAGAATCTTTAGAGATTCGCTTAAGAAGTCAAGAAATATCTAACAACACTATTTCATTTATTGTGCAAGAAGTTTGGGTCAGTGTTTTGAAAAAACTTTAGTTTTTGCATGCTATTTCCAGTAATTTTGTTTTAATTCACTTTTGGGATAACAGGTGGTGCCACTGAGGTTATTTTAAATGAAATTTCTGTTACTTCTTTCAGTTTGATATCGATATGTCTTGGATTATGTAACATGTAAATAATTTTTTGCTGATTTGCATTTTAGAAAATTAACTCTTGAGTTTTATTTTTGTGATTTAAATTTTTATATATTTGTTTAAAATCTTGAAATAAAACTTATGTTACATAGCAACTTATTGTTTTTGTTTTCACATTTGAGTATATGGCGTATAGTTCTTACTTATTATAATTTATTTAAATACTTTTAAAAAATTGCCAGTGTATAGAAAACAGTGAATAGATTTCCAGAAAATCATTCTTCTGCCAGTGATTAATGTTGCCAAACTTTTTCTCTCACCAAGGTTCGGGAAAAATTCCATATTTGGGTACATTCAGTGATTTTTTTTTTTTTTTTTGTTACCAAGAGTAGGCAATAATATTTCATTATAGTAATTCAAGGTTTTTGTATCAGGAGCTTTGTTTTGAGGTAATCCTAAATGAAAAACGCAAGATTTTGTTTCGAATATTTTAAAAAATAAAAAGGAACAAAGATGAAATTAAAGGTTTTCATCATTGGTGTTGTTTTTTTTTAAAGGTTATTTTGAGCATGCTGATGTTTTGGGTACTTACTACAGATGAGTTCGGGCTCATTTTTTGGAGCCCAGGCCCGCCCGAGCCCGAAAGATTTTTTTGTCATCAGAACCGGAGCCCAATACAAAAAAGATACATAAAAAAATTGCATGATATTTAAAAATGGTTTTGAAAGTGATATCTCATTTTTAAAAACTTCGTATATAGAAATAACTGTTAAATGGAAATTTAAATTCAATCTTATCAAAAGAGCAGTTCAGTATCAAATAAAAATATACTTTATACTTAAAAGGATTCTCATATTTTTTTTTTTTCCCTTTAACACGCAGATTTGACGGACTCGTTAAAAAATGTGTTATGAAGTTTTCAGAAATTACTGTTTGTATGCTGAAGAATCGAACAACGTTTTGCTATTTCCTGTAACAGATGTACATATTTTACTATAATCGATTCCTTTCTCATAACAGTCTTCTGGTATTGACGTGAACCGGAAAATCAATGTAAATTACAAAATTGACGCCGTTATCTTAAAGGTCCGATGCTTTTATATTAAAAGAGGAAACACTGACTGATTGCTTTCTGTCGGAATAACAGGGTAATTATATTTATTTACGAAGGAAAGTGACCTCGTAAATCTACTACAGAGTTCATGACGAAATAGATATAGCAACCAGTAAAGTTATTTTCATATGAAGAACGATTATGACTCGTGCGCAATATAAGATTAAATAATTTGCAAACCTCAAGCTAATTCGGGTCTACTAAAAATCGAAGAAAACATTTTCTTCACGTTAGATAACTAAATAAAAAGTAAATAAACGATCGGATTAAAAAATATGTTCTGTCACAAATGAAAACCCTACTAAAAACAAATTCATTGTTTGTGCTTGTTTTGATTGGCGCCATCTTAATGGATCGTCATCGGAAATGCCGTAGGCATAAATCTGAAAACATCACAAATTTTCTTTTTAAACAGCAATCAAATACTAAAATAAATAAACACGATGTTTGTTTCCCCTTCATTTTGATCAATATAACATTGAAAAGACTTGAAAAATAATTTTAAGCGGGAAAAAAGTTCTTTCAATCTTTTCTATACATAAATAAATAAAGTTTTCCAGTTTAAGAAAGAATAAGCCCGAAGACTAGAATAAAAATAGAGCCCGGGATCAGGCTGAGCCCGTCTCATCTCTAGTACTTACTCCGTAGCTGAAGTTGCTCGTGCACATTGTCAGTTGCTTCTGATGAATCAGTAAAACTGATTAAATGATCATATTAAGTTATGAAAATTATTTTAATTTAGTTGTACTATATTTAAGTTGTAATAAAATTATATATCATAATTCAAATTATTTGTCAATTGTCATGTTTGTAAAAGTAACAAAAAATATTGAAACTACTATAAAAAGCATTTTTCAAAGTACTATTTATATTTTTATTACTATTGCTATTATGTGTTCAGTTGGTTATAAAAGAATTGGTACTTTTCGGTTAGCCGGGCGCCACTGTTATCTATGCATATTTGTATACATACATATATGTAAATATACACATGTATACATATACATATATTGCATATATACACACTTATATATATGTAAATGTATATATACATACATTTATATTACATATATATGTATATATAACAGTGGCGCCCGGCTAACCGAAAAGTACCAAAAAATTTAGTGATCTAATTTATGCTTTAAGAAAACTTTTGTGTAAAGCTAAAAGGGCCATTATTCAATAACTGACAATAAGTTTACCTAGATTTTTATTGATTCTAAAAATGTTTGTTTTTGTACATAAACATTAAATATAAACCACAGTTGCAACACAAATTTTCTCTGAGTAATTAAATAAATTGTAATTTGAAATTAATATAATTAAACATTCTTTAAATGAATAACTTGTTTGTAGATAGTTTGTTAATTTCAATGTTAACACATATATACTATGTTTTCATTTTATTATGTTAGATTTCGTTTAATTATGTAGGACAATTTGTTTATGTTAAATTTTATTTTTATATATTGTAAAATAGTTGACATTTTTTTTTCTTATTTGAGCATATTATTTCTAGTTTGTAGCTGTAAGTAGATCCTTAATCCTTAATCATTTTTTGTGGAAAAGACTTGGAATGGGACTAACATTAAAACAATGTAAAAATAAAAATATGTACATTATTTATATGTAATTTTATACATTAAATTATACAAGTATTTTCTCCATATACTTTCATTTTTTTTTAAAATAAAGTGTTTCATAGTTTGTTTAATATATATATTTAATGTAACAATACTTTTACTTATTTTTTATTCTATATTTATAGCTTACAATTATTCTCTTCTTTTTAACTCGCATGAGATAGTTCCTCCTGAAGGAGGAATTTCGCCTTTTTTAAAAGTAAATTTGGACGTTCTCTGGATTGATGCAAAAATGCAAAGAAAATATTAGAAGAAAAGGGGGGGGGGGGGGTCTATAAAACTTAATAATTAGACATTTTGTCTACTCAAATCCTTGAAATTTGCTTCTGAATTGCTGTACTATTGAGCTTTCAATATAAGTATCTGAAAGTCATGTAAATTAAGTTCTTTAACTAGGGAAAAGGAATTTCCATAAGGTTCTTTTCGAATAGAATAGAAATTTCAGTGATGCATTTTTGGAAATGTATTTCTGGAGTAAAGATCAATTTGGTGTGCATATATTTAGCATAGAGATTTTTTTTAAACTGAAGTCTTAAACAGTCAAATCATTCAAAATAAAAAAAGAATTGTAATTTAATAGATTACAGCAACCATTTGGATTTTTTTTTTTTTTTTTTTTGACTTAATATTTACTTAGTTTTAATTTTGGGGCATTTCGACAAGAGAAGCCAAGAAATATAAGAGGTTAAAAATTGAAAGCAGTTCCACTGAATCATCCACAGATCGCGACAAATCACCTTCATAACAAAATTTAACCGAAAAATCTAAATTTCGTCCACCAAATTCCGTCGCATCCTCTTCAACAACAGATCGCAAAGATCAAACTTCAGACGACCAAAACCTCCATCAATAAACTCTTTAAGTCCCATTTCGAGAAGAAAAACAGTTTGCAAATCGAAAGCAGTTCCACCAAATCATCCACAGATTGCGACAAATTACCTACGTTGAGCTCAATTTTTCCTGGTTAGAATTGACCGATTATAAAACGCCGTGGCTAGTGGATTGGAGCCTCTCGAGACATGGCCTTTTATTATGAATTGATTAAACATTAGATTGTTTCCTTTTTCATGTTTGTCTTTTATTCTGCAATCGATTTTCATGGGCTACATAATCAGTTGAAGACCTCGATTTTCATGGGCTACATAATCAGTTGAAGACCTCGATTTTCATGGGCTACATAATCAGTTGAAGACCTCGATTTTCATGCCCTGCATAATCAGTTGAAGACCTCGATTTTTGCTTTGTAAGATGATTTTCATTTCGACGTCGCTCTTTGGCTTTGGATTTTTCCATATCTGATAATTTACGCCTACCCATTTTGTAACTTTTTCAATTTTTAACGATTTTATGCCTTTCGATTACC
Source organism: Maratus speciosus (assembly GCA_963932465.1). NCBI lineage: Eukaryota > Metazoa > Arthropoda > Arachnida > Araneae > Salticidae > Maratus > Maratus speciosus. Next base: position 2,497,397 of record OZ010795.1, on the reverse strand, counting down.
TATTCAAACAATTTTTAACGACTTTATGCCTTTATACCTATTCAAATAAAAATTCTTCTAAAAGTAAAGAACATTGTTGAATTTTGTTAAAAAAAATGAAATGTGAGCATCATTTGGCCCCATCCTCGACCGAAAACAACAACCATTTCCAAATGGTTAAAAATGCATTTATTTTGAAAAATTAATCTCTGTACTTCACATATAAGTTCATTAGATACATTTGGATGGATTTATACTTTTAGCAAACTGCTCTTTTTTGATTTAATGAATTTATATATTTATTGTTATTTATTTTTTTATTTTAATACTCTCTAAGCTACAAAAAGAAAATAACTATCATATGTACAGTTATAATTCATTTTATTGTATAAATAACTGCTATAATGTGTCTAAATTATACGAGTTTGGCCTTATTGCATAGATGGAAAAAAATTCCCACTTTCATGCCTGTTTCTAAGCAACTTGTTGAACCAAAAATATGTTTTGAGTTTTATACAGGATAGGTGATTTTTAATGTTTAAAACTGTCAAAAAGTTTATTTATGTTTCTAAAACTAAAATGTATGAAAAATTGCAAATTTTTTGTTGCTGTAAAAATAATATTTTGGACTAAATTTTAGGTTTTTGACATGACAGCTAAAATTGGATAAAACCCTCACACTGTCAAAAACTAGCCAATCCTGAGTAATAGTAATTGACTATTTTTGCAGTTGCATATATTTTGTAAGACCAATTTTCAACTGTACATTGGATTTTGCTGGTTGGAACGATTTTCTAGAAATTCCCCACCTATGTATGCCTGAAAAACAATATTAAATGCATGCCTGTAAAATGTTCAAAAATTTGTAAATTTTATAAGAATTTGTTTAACAGTTCAGTAGTTGGTACTTCAAAACAGTTGTGAAAGTTCCACTCTCATATCCACAACTTTTAAGAGTTTTTGCGTGTAACATCACAAAATCTTAATACCTGGAAAAGTCAGGGAAATTTGTTGCTAATCTTGAATAGACAACAGTTTTGGAATACTAGCTATTTGTTTAAAATGTAAAAAAGAAAAAAAGGGTTACTGTAATTAATATTTTTGGTGCCATTGTTGACACAATGAATATGTCCTGTTCCAAATAATAATAATACACAAGTACATAACTCTAGAGTAACTTTGCTCATTAAAAAAAGTTTTTTTTTTAATTATCTTGCTCTCTCTACCACTCTTGTTACATCTCATTGGCTAAAATGGTGTTGGATCATTTGTTAACACTTTACATTCATGGAAGTTTCTCTGTTATTTCCTTTAGTCACAGATTTTAATATTCCTGTAGTTTATGGTATCATTTTGTGACTATATACTGTATTTTATTTCTTTAACCATTTACAAAGATACATTTGTTTTCAGTTCTGTTATGAGAACATTGGCAAAGGCATTGGCACCTTGACAAAGTTACGTCACACGATTGGAGCCTTTTTTCATGCAGCATAAAAAAAAGTAAGTCGACATTTCAGTTTTTGGGGCCATTCACTCAATCAGTCTATTCTTAAACAACGTAAGTCAGAATAATTGAGGACTTTATATTGTAATATTGAATAATAAACAGCATAAAGTTTGCTATCTAGTATAAGTATACAATCGATAGCAACTTGTACTTTGTTTAGTATTTTATACTTGTATAAGTAAGATTAAAAAAAATTCGTGAATCATAAAAAAAAAAAATTCTACTCACAAATGCTATTACATTTTTAAAATCTTTTTTGTGCTAACTGCATTTTTTAGATCTTTTAACTTAATAGGCAAATTATCAGTTAATTATTTTATGGTATTTAAAACTGAAAAAGAACAACAACAACTTTTGGACTTATGTTGTTTTTGCTTGGAATAAATCGATGCTTACAGGCAGGGTTCGCAAAGCTGGACCCAGCCCCCCCCTCCCCCCCAAAAAACAGTTTTTTTTTTTTTTTCCAGACTGGGCCCACTTGAAAAAGCTGACCGAAAAACCCATAATGTGGATTTTTTCAATTTTCAGCAATATTTAAAATTTTAAACAACATATACATTTAATGAATTTAAGTCATTTCAATTTTGAAAAAAATATATATATACAGTCCACTTCCTCTAATCCGCAACTCCATAATCCGCAAACGCCTATAATCAGCACTATATTTCAGATGCAAACAAACATGTAAACAAAGAGTTAAAATTTTTTTAAAGCAAGATAACTCACATTTTGACTGTAATAAATATTGACTAATGTGATGAATTTATTAAGAATTTTATTTAATTTTAAATGCACCAAAATTTTTTAATGCATTTCTGCATTAGTTAGAAAGAAACATTCTGTGTGTCTTATACAGTACAGAACCATTTATCCGGAATGCTTGAGGTCAGATGTATTCCGGATAACTGATTTTTACGGTTAACTGGTTGTGCATTAAAGCAGCATCCATGTGATAAGTTTTGTGGAATATGTGTGGTTGTGGCATTATTTCTGATTTTAAATTATTAGATTGCCTGGATTAAAAATCAATGCAAGAAAGGTCAAAAGTTAACCTGAGTTTAAAAGAAGGTAATTTATGGGAATCCCTTAGGAACAAACACCCTTCTGTTTCCTCTGCATTTAAATTAAAACATCTAAAATACAACTAAATATGTTTTCAATTCAAATACTATATGCTGTCATCAAATTATACAATTGTTTCAAGCAAAGCCTATGTCAAACTGGCAGTGTATGACACCTTTTCTGCAAAGATTCTGAAATCAGTCTATCAGAAATATCATTCCGGATAACTGGTTTTCCGGATAAATGGTTCCATACTGTAAATAACTATTAGACTGCTATATTCTGAATGCATTTGTTGACTATGTAAAAGGTAAAATTACTTTCAAAGAGGGGTTAGTTCTTTTGGATAAATGTCTTAATCTTTTAGAACAACAAACTTTTGTTATTTATCAAAAAATCCAGACTCTTGTAAAAGGCTTCAAGATTAAATTGCAGAGTATAAATTAAAAGCTATAAAGCAAACTATTATCACTGCAATGTTTGAGATCTAAAAAAAAGTAGAAATATTTCTATTAATTGTGCATTAATATATTATTTAAATGTATTTCTAATATTGGGTATAGTTTATATATATATATATAAAAGCAGTTTCTTTTATTTCTGTGTTATTTATGTACAATGTGGTTACTATATTTGTTGATAAATTCCAAATATTACAATGTAAACAAAAAAATGACCTGTAATCTGCAAAATTCTGTAATCTGCAAAACACTTAGTCCTAACCTGTGCGGATTAGAGGGAGTGTACTATATATAAGCCATTACATAAACACCTGAAGTTAAAAAAAAATGTTTTTAGTATATTGAAATATTTAACATAGTTCATAATTATAGGTAAAGACATATATGATAAGAATGTCTTCATATAAAAATTTTGATGAAAATAAAACTTTAAACTAGATAAAAATTTTACTTTTTTTAAAAACTTAATTCATCCAAAAACAGAAAATTACAAATTTAAGACTTAGCATTTAATGATTTGTAAACTTTTAACAATTTCATTACCTTTTTCGACACGGGGATGAATTTGAATTTTTATGAAATCATACGCTTAAAAATAAAAACAAAGAATAGGAGATTCTTCTTTTTATTTGATTTGATTATCTTAATTCATTTATATATTTTTTATTTTTATTTGCATCTGTAAGATATATATATAGAAAGAATTGGTCCTTTTAAAGAGTTTGTTAGATTCCATATTATGTAAAAATACATTAGATATGTACTTTTTATCCCTTCTTTTCTTCCTACTTATATATTTTTAATTTTAATATTTGATTTATTATTTGATTTTCAAAACAAATTTTGCAGGTGAAGCAAATTAACAATTTATATTTTATTTTATGTTAAAAACTAATTTGTGAGAAACACTGACATTCAATTTATTTATACAATTTATAATTTGTAAAATGGCATTACAATTATACTGTATATACAATCAACTCTGTGAAATCTGCTGATGTATAATCCGCAAACGTCTATTATCTGCACTACATGTTGGAATGTACACAATGAAAATTATTATTAACAGTTAAACTTATAAAGTTAAATTTGGTATTTTTTTCAGTTATCAATTTTCCAATGAATAAATATTTAAATAAAAATTGGATATAAATGTTTAAATTTCCTTGAGTAACAAATGAGTGTTCATAGACTACAGAAAAAAATTATTGACAACAAACCAAAACTGAAACTACCATTGTGTTGTGCCAATTTTTAAAATAATAAATAATCAGTAAAATTTGTATTGTATATAAATTTAATTTTTCTTTAAATTAACTTAGATATTTAAATACATTAAACCAATGTTATGTTCTTTTCCATTGTAATTATAATTTTTGTGCAGTTGTCCCTAATTTATACTCAGACTTTAAAAAATAAAATGTAAAAAACAGATGATCTATAATCCTGCTAAAATGTATAATCCACAAAGCCCTCGGTCCCTAAGTATGCAGATTTCACAGAGTTGACTATATTGCATATAAAGGAACAATATATACTCGTGTATAATTTGACTCCCCCCCCCCCCCTCCCTTAATTCTTAAGCAAAATTTTGGAAAAAAATTGAATTTTCATGTATAAGTCGAACCACATTTCTGGTAGTATGTTGAAAAATGATTTGTAATCGAGGATAAAAAAAAATCAATAAATTTTCATTAAATTAGTAAATTTTTTTTAACGTTTCAAATTAGACTTTTTTTTAGTTCCGTTTTAAAACTGTATGATTATGTAAAACTGAAGAAGCTTAAACTAGTGATGGGCGATTTTGGAAAATTTGAGAATCGATTAAAATCGACATCGTATAAAACAGAATCGATCGCAATAAGAATCGATTCCCAAATTCTAGAATCGATACTTGAATTGATATTTCGATGTTCACAGATTCACACAGATAAGCTGAGAAATAGTAATTCCAAAACGTAGCGAATCAACAGGGCCGTAACGACTATTTCTTACTTCCATTTGTGGTGGCCATAGACAATGTTAGCAGCCCAGAAGTAAGCTACTACAGACCTTTGAGTCAAAAAATCAGGTTTTTTAACTTTTAAAATTATTATTTTTAAGATGTAATTTTGATAATAATTTATATTACATTTAAATTTATCTTTAAAAAAGATCTCGGTCAGATAAAAAAAAAAGAAAGAAATGATTTTTTTTTTCATCCGGAAAAGATGTACTCTCTACTCTAACTCTTATTTCCTTCAACCAAATAGATGGGGACTTTCTTCCTATAAACGTCATTCTTAAAAATGCGCAGATGAGTGAAATTTTGAAGGCTCTAAATTTATTTAAAAACTAAATGCTTTTTCAGTCTTTTTAGGGTCTTCTATAAGTGTGGCGGAAATGCAAATATTGCAAATCTTCTTTTAAAATAGCTGTGATGAATGTAATTAACCAAGTATCACATACTAATTATCCCCCAATTAATAATCAAAATTCTCCTTTTAATAATATATTTAACTAAAATTTCTTTCCCTTTTTAAAATATATATCTCCTTATCTCATTTACAGTTTATAAATATCTTTCTTTTTAATGTTTACCAAATATTTAGCTGTTAAGACAAAAAAAAAAAAAAAAAAAAAAAAAAAAAAGTTCTCATCCTAGAGCCATTAAGAATGAAATAACATGCTTTTATCTGGTTAACAAATAAATAAAAGTACATTCCTTGTTTATATGTTTTTTTTTTTCCCAGCAGTAATCGAAAAACCATAAACAGTTATTGACTCATTCGCTGACATGCAGAGTGCACTCACTGAAACAATAATAAATAAAGAAAAGTATCGAGTTAAACTGATGGCATTGAGCTCACAGTTTATTCATACTAATTGTATTTTATACTCTTACTTCAAAGAATGCCTTCCGAAAAATAAATTAAGGGGGAATCGCCCCCCCCCCTCGTCACATCTGTATACTTAAACAATAAGCCTCCAAATTTCATCAGGGAAGCGCGTTATCAGAATAAACTAGTTACCAAATTTGAAGCAAATCAGATAGAAAAACCCATATATCTAAATTAAGGGGGGTTAGCCCCTGTTCCTCCCTTTATACTTAAATAATGTACCTCCAAATTTAATCAGGGAAGCGTCTTATCAGAATTAACCGGTATACCAAAATTGAAGCAAATGTGATAATTCTGCATGAAAAAGCCATTTATCTAAGTAGGGGGGGGGATAGCCCCTGTACCCCCCTCCTTTATGCTTAACCAATGAACCCCCAAAACTAATCAGGGAAGCGCCTTATGAGAATGAACCTAGAAAAAAAATGAAGCAAATCGGATATTTCTATCGAGAGTTATCGCGTTACGTATGTACGTACGTACATACATACAGAAACTGCGGGCACATTAGCTCTCGGGCTTTGATAGCCTGTGAGCTAAAAAGAAAAGTGCCCAGTTAAACTGATGGCATTGAGCTCACAGGCTATTCACACGAACTGTATATTATGCTCTTATTTCAAAGAATAATGCCCCTCGAAAAATAAACTAAGGGGAGGGGGGGGGGGAATTGCCCCTACCCGTTTCCTCTCTTTATATTTAACCAATGACCCTCCAAATGTCATCAGGGAAGTGCCTTATCGAAATAAATCGGTATACCAAATTTGAAGCAAATCTGATACAAAAACCCATTTATCTAAATTAAGGATGTATTAGCCCCCGTTTTCCCTTTTATATTTAACCAATGAACTTCCAAATCTAATTAGGGAAGCGCCTTATCAGAATAAACTGGATACCAAATTTAAAGTAAATCGGATAGCAAAACCCATTTATCTAAATTAAGGAGGGTATTATCCTCTCGTTCCCCCCTCCCCCCTTTAGACTATAACAATGAACCTTCAAATATAAATCAGAGAAACTCGTCATCAAAATTAACCGGTATATCAAAATTTGAAGAAAATCTGATAATTCTGCATGAAAACCCATTTATCTAAGTTAAGGGGGGGGGTAGCTCCCGTTCCCCCCTTTATACTTAACCAATGAACCCCCAAAACTAATCAGGTAAGCGCTTTAGCAGAATGAACATAGAAAAAAAATTGAAGCAAATCGGATATTTCTATCAAGAGTTATCGCGTTACGTACATACATACATACATACAATACCGACGGGCGCATTAAATCTCAGGCTTTGATAGCCTGTGAGCTAAAAAGTGCCAAGACCGTGTAACTAGGGAGGGGGGAGGAAGGACAGAAAATAAAAGAGGACGTTAAAAGCTTTCCAACAAATGTTACACGAGATGGTTTGGAAGAAACAATAAATATGCCCCCCGGGGGCAGGTAAGTCTCAAACGGTGGGAGGAGCGACCTCAAATGTATCTTTGGTCAAGGTTTCAAAATGAGGATTTGTAATAAAATAGAACGAGAATTGGGCATTTTTAAAATAGCATGCATATTTTGAACAGACCTGTAAATTAAGATTGGCGAGGAAGGGGGGGAGGTGGTGGTGGAAAGGATGAACTTGAAAAATACAACATAATAAACTAGTAACCCGAATAACTAGGCTTCGAAACAAAAGTATAACGATTTAACCTAGTATTGAATTCAGGGGGTGACCCGGGGGAACATTGGAATGTCCCTCCCGAAAGTTTTGAGATTTTATGCTTTTTAATGGAAAAATGTGCATCCCTCCCTTACGGAACTCTAAAATCTCCCCCTCCCCCCCCCCCCCCCCCCCCTCATTCCGACCGGAGCTATCAAGAAATCAACCCGCCATTCAACGCTGAACCTAGAAAGAAAAAATAAAAAAGGCTCTTATACAAAATTTTACAGCAATTCTGCCACTAAAACAGTAAAATTGGAGGAATTTATTCAACCCGAATCGTGGATCATGCGCGATGCGATTTGATTTGAAGTAAATCAAAATATAACGATTTCAGCCGCATCTAAAAATCGGCATCGAATCTGAACTGAATCGATTCGCCCGAATCTAAAAAATAAGTAAATCAAATAAAATATAGTGATTCTGCCCGCATCTAAAGATCGACATCGGCATCGAATCTGAACTGAATCGATTCGCCATTTCTGATCTTAATTTACGGGCAGAATCGATGCGGTCATTTTTTCTTGCTTTCTTTTGTCTTTAGAAAAAGAAAGCGTTGGATTCGTGAAAAATTTCGACTTCCGGTTTTCGAAGGATTTATAGTTTTAGAAGATCTTGTCTGGAATACGATTTGACTATTTTTATACATTGTCTGTCTGTCAGTCTGTCTATTTGTTTGTCTCTGCCAAAAAATTGTGAGCGGTCTATTTCAAGAACTAATGCATGGAATCTGTTGAAACTTTAGATTCAATAAGACTTTCATATAAATTGGTGCTGATTACTTTTTGATGTAAATCTACCGACAGGTGGCGCTGCTACGCTGCATTTTTCCGATTTTCGCAATAGCTCTATCTCAAGAACTAATGCACGGGTTTTCATCAAACTTCACATTCAGTTAGACGTTGGCATAAATTGTTGCATATTAGATTTCGGTGTAAATCGCCCAACAGGGGGCGTTGTTATGCAGATTTTATCAGCAGTGTTGAATTCAGACAATTTTCTCCGGGAGGGATTTCTGCGGATCCAAAGAGGGACAGTTCAGAGGGGAAGGGGATTGGACTTTTGTACATTAAGCATAAAATCTCAAACCTTCTGGGGGTACATTTGAATGTTGCACAGGGGGGGGGGGGGGCACATGTCCCTCCGGGCTACCCCCGGAATTCAACACGTTTTTCTGGATTTAAACGATTTTGGGGATCATATCTCAAGAACTAATGAACGGAATTTCATCAAACTTAATATTCTGTCATAAGTTGTTCATGATTAGGTTTTCGGGTAAATGATATAACAGGTTGTGCTGCCATGCTGCTTTTATTTTAGCAGTGTTGAATTCAGACATTTTTCTCCGGGAGGAATTTCTGTGGTTCTGGAGAGGGACATTCTAGAGTTTCGGGGGGGGGATTGGACTTTTGTCCCTTAAGCATAAAATCTGAAATCTTCATGAGGGAAATTTCAATGTTCTGTGGGGGGGGGGGGGGGCAGTTGTCCACCAGTACCAGCCCCTGAATTTAACACTGTTTTTCAGAATTTACACGATATTAGCGATAATATCTCAAGAAGTAATGACCGGAATTTCATCAAACTTAATATTATGTGTCATTGACATAAGTTGTTCCCGAGTGTTTCGTGTTAATCATGTAACTGGCTGCGCTGCTATACTGTTTTTTTGCATGATATTCATGATAGCCATATCTCAAAACTAATGCACGGAATTTAATCAAACTTCATATTCTGTTACACTTTCAGATAAATAGATCCTTATTAGGCTTGGGTGTATACTGCCCAACAGCTGTCACTTTTATGCTCTTTGAATTGGGATTTTCCGTTGCGGACATCTAGGCTAATATCAGACGAACGTCTTTTTGCACACTTTTTTTTCGCTCTTACATCGTCCCTACACACGCTAGCGAAGGTGTAGGGATGGCGTAAGAGCGAAAAAAGCGTGCAAAAAAAAAGACGTTCGTCTGACAGAGCCTAAGAGGGTGTGAGCCGAAATTCAATGACTTGTTAGGAAAATGCAATGCTTATATTTTCTTTTAAAAAGGCACATACTTCAACGAACCTATGCTTTTTGAATCCTCATGATGCTCATAGGTTATCATTATTTGACACCGTGATAGAGAATTTTGAAGTTTTAACATTTATGAGGCAGAGGAAAGTTTTGGGATTGGACATCCAACTACTTTATCTTCAATTTTTGAAGGAAAATGAAAATGATATTACCTTATTTTGTCTTACAGACATCGATTAAAAAATTCATAGTATCGATTAAATTGAGTTGGCCGTAGTATCGATTAAATCGATTAAAAAAATCGAAATCGCCCATCACTAGCTTAAACCTATTTTGAAACCTATTCACATCAATTTAATGATACTTAAAAAGAAAAGATTCTTTCAAAAATCTAATCAAACCTTATTTTTAAGGGACAACTTCTTTTAGACTGCTAAAATTTAATACTTCTTTGTATTGCAGGACTTTTGGGAGAGAGATATTAGAAGCATTCTCAAGTAGAACTCTTTTTAAAAAGGGGATTAAAATGTTGAAAGCATATTTGCCAACATTCAACTAAACTTCCGTAAAATGTGAGTTAAATTGACCCAGGTTATACCCGTTACTAACCAGGAAATGTATTTGATGTATCATTATACATTTAAAATCATGTTTCTCTATGAAATCTATTTGAATTAATCTCTTTAGTAAATTTCTGGTTCGAAACGTGTTTAACCTGGGTCAATTTAACTCACATTTTACGGAAGTTTAAGGGAAAGTTGGCAAGTATGTGAAAGGAACGCCCCTGTATTGAAAGGAATTCTATCCCAAGAGAAAATGGGTGCAAAACAATTACAGGGACAATATTTTGAATCCCTTTTCTGTCGATCACAGGGAATATTTCAATTTTCTGCTTTTATATCTTTCTCCAATGTTTAGCCATGTACAATTACTTAAAAGAATTGCCCATTTGCCGATTATTTGCAATTTTTTTTTCTTTTTTTTTTACTAACTCGTATATAAGTTTACTCCCCATTTCCAACTCCCAAATTTTTTTTGTCTAAAATTCTTCGACTTATACACTAGTATATACGGTATATTTTTTGTTGTATACCATATATAATATATAAACAGTGTAGTATACAATAATGTAATATCAAATATATTGTACTTTTGAAAAAACACGATTTCTCCAGGAAAATTTGGGTATTTCATGAAAAAACCCATTTGGGTTGTTTTTTTTCAAAATAATCCGGGTTTTTGCAAACTGTGCATATAGGACACCATTATCTGAAATTCTGAAATCTGTTAAAATTTTATTCGAAAATTTTACAGGTTCCTAATTTTTAAAATCCATTATTTCACTGTGTTAAGAACTGAAATGATTATAGGTGAAAACTGGGAAATTGAGTTAGTAGCCAGTGGCCGGTAGACTCAGTTTCAGTAGTGGCCACTTTTTAAAGTTAGTGGCCACAATAATGTTTCAAACTTTCTTGACATCTACATAAACTATAATCGTTGTATATATACATATTTTTCTATAAATCAGAGTTTTATACCAACCAACTATTCGTGATAAGAATAGGGAAGCAGTCGAAATTCAAGAAAATTACACTTTAAAACCACAAAATCTATTATCGTATTGATTTTTTTTAGAATATATTTTTAGATTACTTGTATATGTTCATAAACACTAATTATCAATCAAATTACTATTACTTTCTTTATACAAAAAATAACTAAATCAAAATTCCAACCGTTAGGTGTATACAATAAAAAAATAATCAAATAAAACACAATAAAATGTTATTTGTATTTTATTTAATAAGTAAATGTGTTATTAACATACTACACATACACACATTAATTACATACAGCTGAAATCTAAGCTGGTGAGTGTATTTCGCAGGATTAAACAGTATCTCTTGAAGAAAAATAGTCTAACTGGTGAACATGTGGCAGGAGTCGAAATATTGAAAATACTGCAATGTTCTTAAAACACGCTTGCATTCGGTGAAAAAAAAAAAAAAAGGAATAAATTATTTGAAATGCATGTGGAATCAAAGCTGATGAATATATTTTGCAGAATAAAACTGTATTTCTTGAATGAATAAAACAACTGAAGGGCAATGGCAAAAAGCCGAAATATTGAAAATACAGCTAAATCACTGCAATCTGCTTGCATCCGGTAGAAAAAAGAATTAACCAGTTTGCTAATTAGATGTAATCAAAGTAGAGACGCATATTTCTATGAAAAAAGCTATATTTCACTTGGCGATCGATAACAGATTTTTTATCGCCACTTGGCGAGTGGCGACTACGGTGGCGATCGATAGCCGATTTTTTAATCGCCACTTTTACAACTTTAATCGCCACGTGGTGAGTGGTGACCGCCAATTTTCACCTATAGAAATGATATGTTACATCAATGACATATGCTAGGAACAAAGGACTCCTCCCTTCCCCCCCCCCCAAAAAAAAAAAAATAATAATAATTTTCTTATAACGTCATTGCCATAATTCTCTTTTTTTTGTGTGAAAAATGTTACCTGTTTTGTTTGTTTATTAAAAAATGTATTGTTTACGTATTGTCCATGCCATGAGATAGATCACCAAAAATGGTTTCCAATCCTGTCTGAAATAGTCGTTTAACATTATTTAATACATAACGTTGTTAATAATGATAAAACGGGTTGGCACCAAAATCCTCTCTGTAAAAATAGTAGTCGATTCTTATAGATTTCACTCTGCTAAATAAAAATAGGGTAACGAAATTACTGTATCACGTGTCATTCTTTGGGTAGGAGTGTCTGCTTTTAAAATGAGGGTATTTTATATCTTGCTAAAACATTGGGGAAATTTTGTGAAACAAAAAATGTAGGTAATAATACATATATTACCTGTAAATAAATGTAAATTTGGACATGAAAAGGGGAGGGAACAAAAAAAAAAAAAATGCACAAACAACAAACTAGATTTTCATGCTATATTTTATCAATTTGATCTCTAAGCCAGTGAAGACATTTTTTCCCTGATTCCAATTTTATCTAGCGTTGCAAATTAATATAATAATCCTTCATTATTTGTTTATAAAACTGTTTCTCGGAAAAATGGTACGTGCTGGAGCCATTTGGATAACATATTTAGAAATAGGAATATTAGATCTGTACACTTTACATATTTTTATTTTGCAGGAAGGAAATTTTTTTGAATTTTTGCCAACCAGTGTAATTAATGACAAATAAATAAATGAACTATAATGCATAAATAAAAAACTGTAAACCTTAATAAATAAACTGTATTATGTATTTTTATATTATAGCTCTTATTATGTATGATATGCTATAAAGTTGTTTAAAAAAAATAAGGATTACTGTACCGTGTTTTTCGGCCTATAATCTGCAGCTGCAATTTTTAGTGCTTATAAAAAGATTTCATCAGATAATACGCATCGGCCTATAATCCACGGATAATACGCCGGACTATACGAGGGTTACTCATTGTTTTCAACATTCCAAAGTACTACTCATAAACCACCTCCCTATTTATTTAGTTGCTCTATTTAAATGATAATTGTAATAAAATAATTGAAAAAAAAAATTATAAAATAATTACAAGTTAGAAACACAAATACTTTTTTTTCATTGAATCTTATATCTAAAACGTAGACTGTGTTGTGAATACAGATAATTCTATAATAATTGCTGTTTTTAAATCATTTTCCACTTTTATAATAATGTTCAGTTTAAACTGTGTAGTGGTTAAATAACACGGTTTCTGTTAGGCATTATTTATTATATTGCATTGTAATTTTTGAATGAGATGAGTTGAGAAACGCTTTGTCCTTCATAAAAACATGTTGCCAATTTCAACAAAATCTGTCAATGAACAACTGCAATATCATTTTTTTCCTCTTTTTATAACAGCAAGGAAAAAATATATGTTTTGTTTTTCAATTTGTTTCTTTTAATCATTTTTTCTGTTTGCTTGCAGCACAATCATTTCTTTTACCCACACTCAAACAATGCAAACTTGCTGACACATCCACAGAGTCCTTTTTTATATGTAAAAAATGTAATTTGAATAGTTTCTCTCTTGCTAAACAGGAAACTTTTGCATTGTCACTATATTTTGAGGGGCTACTTCTCTCATGTGAAAACACCCGCTCCTTAATGTTAATCCTATAGTTTTAACCATTTCTTTATACCTTGACGTTATTTTAAAGCATCATTAAAATAACTTGTTATAAAATTCATTTACTGCATTGATTAATAATAATACAATTTAGAATGAGTTATAGATACTTTATCTTATTCGAAAAGCATTATGGGTTGAACAATAAAAACAAAAATATTTTTAAAAGGATGATTTCTTGTGCCTTTGCATCTTTTCAGCTTTCTTGATGTTGAAAGATTGTGGGTGAAAAGTTTCAGTTTGGAATTATTCCTATATTTGTATTGTAACACCATTATGTCTGTACATTTCCGAATTATATAAAATACTAAAAAAAAGATTTGAGTGAAGCTTTAAATGTTACACAAAATCCCTATAAATTCAAATTTAATTCATTTTAATTTGCAAAATCCTTCTGGAATTTATTAAATGATTGCGTCAATCTTCTAATGTAGTTTCAAAAATTCACGAAAAATGCTTTAAAAGATGAAATTTTCATGAATTCATAATATGGGACGTGAAGGGTTCTAAAAAAAGAAAGAAAGAAAATCTTGTATTCAATATATTTAAATGATTTTTTTTCTTCTTGGATTTGATAGCTGAGTAGACCTCTGCAAAGACTTTTTTATTTTATTGATTTTGTTTGCAGGATTTTCATGCCTTGTGTTAAAATATTTTCAAGAAAGTTACTTTTATAAGCCCCCTCCTCACTTTTGGCAATATTTCATGTTGTCAAAAGCAGAGGGGGGCTTATTTTTAGAATTTTATAGTATTATGGCATTCATAAAATGTATTTATTTTTTTGGATTTGACAAAAGTTGAAATAGTTTTAAGATAAATTTAAATTGTTTTACATTAAAATAGTTTAAATATTATTTAAAACAACTTAAGATGTCCTATGTATGTATTAAGATGTCCTATGATATCATATGTAAACATCATATAAGATGTTTATCATATTTAAGATGTAATAAACATTTAAAATAGTCTTAAATGGTTTTACGAAAATAGCAATTTTTCAGTTAATTTTATACATTTTTTTTAAATAAAAAATTAAATTACTTTTTTGTATGTTTGTCTCATTTTTATGACAATTTTGATAATAATTAGCAATTTAAAATTTACAAAATCTCAAAAAAAAAAAAAAAAAAAAAAAAAAAGTTCAGAAGGCAGATGCCTTAAAGGGAATTTAGCGTTTGTTTACGTTTTTGAGCTGGTTATAATTAGTGTTACAGAGTTCAAAGGTACAGTCGTGAAAAAAAAAATAAAAATAAACACCCCCTACTAACATTGCAACAACTTATTGTAGAAGAAAATGATTGATGCCAAGTGATTGAAAATAAAGTCTATACTTTTAAATGATGTCTATAAAATTGTCTTAGGAAGCCATCTACCTATCAAAACCAGACCAAACTTTGTTTTTTTTTTAATGGTAACACACAATTTTGACACTACATTTTAAATCTTCAGTTCAAACTATGGCTACAAACAAAATTTCAAGTCATTTGGATGATACGTTTTTGATTTATAAACATTCAAAATTGACAGCTTCTTCTTAAATTTCTTTTTCATATTTTCATTAATTTCTCCTGAAATTATAATCCTAATGTGATCATTTTTCGTGTGGTTACAGTACTAAAAAAACCAAACATTGAGTTTTTAATTTTAAAATTCTTATAATATGAATTATGAAACTAATATTCGAAAAAAATATATGAATTGCAACCTACCTTTTAAAAGTGTCAAAATGCACCGTGCTTTTTTTTTAAAAATTGTGAAATTCTCCTGAAGTTGCAGCCAGAGATTTCTTGTAAAAAAACTTTTCCATTCCACAGTATTTCTAAATCCATGTGCCCAAGGCCTTACAAAAATGATAGAACTATATTTCTTTAGAAAAAAAAAGGATATTTTAAATGTTATTTAATTGTATTTTTCAATTTTTAATTCATAAAATTATTAAAAATTAATAACAGTTTATTTATTATACTAAAAAATTATATATATATATTTTCTTATATACTATATTCTATATTTTTATGCTATTTCTTATAAACTATATTCTATATTTTATATACTATTTCTTATATCCTATATTTTATATACTATTTCTTATGTACTATATTCTATATCTTATCATGGAAGACGGTAGTATTCCGAGTGACGCAGCCTTAAGCCTAAAATCGTATCGTATCGTATCGTAGAATTCGTAGATGGCGGAACTCATATATACAGCTAACTCGACATCAAAGAAAATGCGAAAAGCCGCCTCTTAATAACTCATCAAATATAGGTCCTATTGTTCTGATTTTTTTAAAACATTCTTATATCTGCAGTCTAATGCTATTCTGAATTTTTTACAATTCTACGTGCAGTATATTTTCAGATCTGTAAACCCATTTTGAAAGCAATTTCGATGGTGTAAGTTTGTCTTTTTTTTTTCTCCGAAACGGTCTAGATTTTTTAAAAAACATTAATATATAAAATGAATCTGTTTTCGACGAAGTGGATAAGACTGACCTAGTATCTAGGAAAACTCTTAATTTTTATATAATCCGCATGAAAAAATGGACTTCTTAGGATCGCGGATTACATGTTATTCTATGGGCTAGCAGACAGAACGTTGCACATCGGTTTTGCGCGGTTTAGGTCCCAGTTAAAAATCTGAATATTGGCAATAAATCTTTTTTTAAACTACGAAAACAGTTTATTATGTGCTTTAAAATACTTAGACTGATTTTTTAAAATGGAGCAGTATTTTGTAATTATAGGTATTTTATTTCATTGTTATTCATAGTAAGTAAACATTTTTTAATGAGAAAATATTTCACATTTTAAAAAAAATTCTCGTATCGAAATTCGATATTTATCGAAAATTCTCGTATCGAAATGAAAATTCATCGCGTTCGCCATAAGACTTCGCCATGTATCACTACGCGATACGCGAAGTTGACTGAAGAAATAAGAAATATCAAAGATCTTGAAATGGTATTCCAAGGGGAGAAAGTGAGTACAATTTCTAATTATCCAGACAGCATTCTTTGCAACCGATCCTTTCTAATTAGTATAATGTTCTGAATTGTTTTTATTTTCAACAATACTTATAACTGTTTTCCTTACAAAATAACGTTCATGTGTGTCATAGGTATTTCTTGTGATATGTGAGTGTAATACAGATAGATTACTAATTTAATTTTGAGTTTTCTTTTAAAGAAATGAAACAAAATCTTTCATTTTTAAAGAACGCACAATTTAAATAAAAGGTATGACGAAATCAAAATTAAGATTTCCAATCCCGTTTATAAAATGATTCATTTGCGAATCGTTTCTAATAATATTATAAACGAAAATTGACTTAAAATGACATCTTTCGGTTATTTATTTATTTTTTTTTATAGCTCTTTTCAGCTTCAAAAATTAAAGCATCGTAGTATTTTATTTTTATGAAATTTAACCTAAAGGGGAAGAAAATTCTTATTGCCGTTTATCTCTGTAACAAAAGAAAAACAGAAGAAAAAAACAACAACACCTGAAGCATTTCTTTTAGGCTAATTGATTACAGCCATGGGTGCAAGACCTTCAGTCTCAGGACTGATTTCAGTCTTGGACATATTTTTGACTGATAGTAAATTCTACTTTATATACTTAAATTATCACGATTAGCTCAAAATGAACCATTTTATCCTGACTGGTTGTTTTGAGCTCCTAAAAGTAAAAATTTTCATCATGATACTTTTCCTTATTTAGTAATTAAGTTTATAGATAAATAAGATAAAACAGCTTTTTTGCAAAAGTAAGATACTTGTTTTTGTTTAATTTTAAAGTTAATATGCTTAAAAGAAAGCTTTAAATAATTTACTTTAAAAAAATATAAAAGTAGCCAGCTCCCTTATATGGTATTTGTGTTAATGAAGTATTATTGTAAATAAGAACAATTCAGAACATATTACTATTTAGAAAAGATTGGTTTCACAAAATTTCATTAGCAGCTGCATTGTAGCTGTCATGATAATTAGACTTTGTATAAACTAATAAAGTGATTACTCAGTAACCATTTCAATTAATATATTAATCTGACTCGCATCTTAAATTAAATATTAAGTTTTTATTCTGCTTTCATTAAACCATTCACTATTCTGTAACATTCCGCATATTCCGACTACAAAAACTCTTTTTATCAATTCCACCTGTACGCGGGAGGGTTGCCGTGCCACTTACAGAATAGCGCGTTTATCGCCTCGTTGTGCAATAGCATTTGAAAGATCACCACACTAACATAAAAAAGTAGCAATAAAAGGAAAACAAAATTAATCCGTTGATTGTAAAAACCCTCTCCATTCTCGGTCGGGGGAGGAACATCACAAGAAAAAATAACCTCGCGAAATTTGACAGTATGTCATGGGGGGGGGGGGGGGGGATCCAAAACTTCATGAAAATAGTTGTAACTTTTCTAATAAATATGTTACATATAACATATGGTAGTAATAATCAGTATATCTGATGAAAATACAAGTAATTTTTTAAAATAAACTATTTAATGATTTTTTTTTATCCCTATTACTGTATTTGATTAATAGTAGTTCAAGAGCCATAATTTTATATTGTAAAATCCTTAAAAGCACTCTGCAAGCAGTTCTTGTTCAATCACAAAAGCCTGCCACTAAAAAATTTTAATGCAGAAGATGTAATGTATTTCTCAGATATAAACAATGAATTTTTCAGTTAAGAAGCACATGTATTTTACAAATATTGCTATTTCTTGGAACACTAAATATGATACATTATCGCCTTTAACACATTATTTTGGAGTAATGAAAACATTGTTATTATATTAAAATTTTTTGTAAATGAGTGTTATAATCAGAGCAGCTCATGACAGGTTTTTCTTGCAGCACTAAAATGCATGCTTTCCAAAAGTTTTTTTTTTTTTTTTTTTTAAATTTTGCCTTATTTAATGGAAGAAAATTCTGCTAAAAATAAGGCAAAGATTTCATTATTAAAAATACTGAAAAAGAATAAATTGGCCAGCCATGCATTTAGTGTTCCCAAAACTGTCAGTCATGATTTACCACTGTTTATAATGATTTTGCCCAGGCATATTTGGATGTTATATTTCAAGGTAATATTCAAGGTAATTTAATAATGTGTGATCTATACCTATTATATAAAATATCATAATTTGCACATTTTCTGGTTCCAAGGAGTGTAATTTAAAGCATGTATACGAAGTAAATTTAATGATGTATGAAATATGATCTATATAATGCAAAATTCTATAATACGCACAACTTCTCATACCAAGGTGTGCATTATAAAGATCTTCTACTGTATTCATATGTAGTTCACACATCAAAAACCTTAAAGATTTAGTATCTGTAACAAGAGGGCATCATTACAACTTTATATTTTTTTCATTCTGTAGCACAAATTACTCAGCTTAGAATTTGCCAATCAAAACATTGCCATCTTGATTTTTTTCCACTGTCTTTATTTACCTCAGAAGTGATTAAGATTTTTTTATATTGTAAATCCTAAAGGTTATAATAGCAAAAAAGCATCTTTAAGCCCTTGGGAATGAGCGACCGGTATACTTAGCCACTTAAGGTGTTCAGAATCCTTCATTATTCTCACCACTTATTTTTAATTGTAAAGTTTACCTTCTTTAATGGGAGCATTTCTGTGATTCAATTACAGAAAATTTTCTGTTTTTAAAAACCTGTAGTAAAAGGTTAAAAATTAACCAAAGGGCTCTTGTCGTGAAGGGGTTAAACATCTTGAATTACAGTGAACTTTAATAACCCTTGGCTTTAATTGCCAGTACTCTTCCAATTGAGCTATCTGTACGACAGCCCAGCCAACACAATATTCGCTCAGAACAACTATTATCATGACATCAATTGATTGTGTGAAAAATAATTAAAAGTGTACATGATTATATATTTTATTATTAAGCAAAAGACTTTGCAGATCCGATTTTCTAAAAAGTTTTAAAGATTGAAATCTCTAGGCTGGAGTGGGAAAGTGGTAATTTTGAGGAATAGGAGGATAATTTATATAGAAGAATTTTCTGTATAAAAATAAAGATTTAATTTTTTTTAATGTTGGGGAGTAGGGGGAGGGAGAAGAGGTGAAATGTACAGTCGTGGAAAAAAAAAGTAAACACCCTCTACTAACTCCTTAACAAATTATTATCGTAGACAAAAGTTATTGGTACCGAACGATTGGAAATAAAGTCTATTTTTAAATGATGTATATAAAATTTGCTTGGGGGGCCATCTACATATTAAAACAAATCCAAACTTCATTTTTTTCAATGGCAATACCCAATTTTAACGAGATATTTCAAATCTTCGGTTCAAACTATGCCTAGGCACCAAATTTCAAGTCATTTGAATAATAAGTTTTTGAATTATAAACATTCAAAATTTAGTGCTTCTAATGTTAAATTATATTTTCATATTTTTATTCATATCTCCTGAAATTATGCTCCTAATGTGCTAATTTTTTGTGTAGCAGTAATACTAACATACCCAAACATAAATACGTTGAATTTGCAATTTTTATAATTTTATGATATGAATTATGAAATTAATATTCGAAAAAATTATGAATTGTAACCTAAAATTTTTTTGATTTAGATTTATTAAGTCCTGCTTTATGGAAATCCAAAATTTCACATTTTTCTTCCAAATAGTTTTCAAATTATGCTTAAAAAACGGCAAAATTATGGTTTAAGGGACCGTCTATGATAGAAGTGACTAGATATTTTGAAATGTCTTACGCTGTCCTGTAATCTAGCAGACTTCATTGACTGCTTGAGTGACGCTTAAGGTGCCTTGATCAAGAAGGGGGCTCTCTCGGTTAACAATCGAGTACCGAACTTCAATTTGGATACAGCCCTTAAAATAAGCTTGTTTTAAAATAATTAATTTCTCGGGAACTTATAGTACGAATTGCATAAAAATTTGTTTTTAGGCTAATTAAATGGTGTAGAATTCATTTCTGCTGAAAAAATTGTGTACTGCTATTGAAAAAAACAAAGTTATGGTTCGTTTTAATATGTAGATAACCCCTTAAGCAAATTTTATATACATTTAAAAGTAGACTTTATTTCCAATCGTTCGGTACCAGTAACTTTCTTCTACGGTAATTTGTTGAGGAGTTAGTAGGGGGTGTTTACTTTTTTTCCCCATGACTGTACATTAGGGAAGTTAGTGCTTATTTATTTATTTATGTTAGTGAGCAACAAATGTTGCAGATTTTTTTTTTCAAACTAATTTTTGAAAGATTTTATTATTTAGGTAAGCTGGAGAGGTGGGTGCAAAAGCAGAAGTGGAATCTTCGGAGTTCAGGGGATTATTTTATATGATTTGTTATTATTGTTAATAAAGAATTTTAAATAGGGATGGTGAAAGATTATTTTATATAAAATTAAAGAATGTTTAATTTTTTTGCACTAGGAATGAGAAAAGGGAGAAGCAGAAATTTGTAGTTTTGGATTTAATATAAATGTATGGAATTACTTTTATAAGTGAGCGATGATTGTTATATATATATATAAAGGTTTAAAGAGTAATATTTCTTGCTATTTTTCTTAACAAAGTAATTTTTTTATATAGTAAAATTTAACATAGCTTTTTATATCTCTGAAGCAAACCAACAGAAATACCCTCTAAACATGCATGTTGTACATTACTTCCATATCTTACCAAAGAGTTCTTATAAAAATCTCATTGCACGGTGCTCTTTAAAATTGAAGTATGGTCATCCTTTTTTGCGGGGAGGGAGGGGGGGAGAGATTGAAGGTGAATTGAAATCCTGACTATGAATTCTTTGTATTGGTCTTTAATTTTTTTTTGTGTGTGTTTATTGTTTTATTTATTTTTTTCAATAACCTCAAAAAAGTAATGATATCAATACAAAAACCCTTAACGGGTTAAAAGTTTGTGACGCAGCACTTTATCTTATGCTCTAAGAATTTTAAATATGGAACTTAAAAATAATGATATCAAATTTTGAGTGACGCTATGCTATTAATTATAATCTCTCTATATATTATTTATTTCATCTTTTTACTTTTTTATAATCGCATGTGCAAAAATTATGTTCAATTTAAAAAAATGTATAAAAGTTTATTCATTGATGCTTTAACATTTACACCTCTCATAAATTCCAAGTATGAGTTTTAAAAGATATGATATCAAAATTTTAGTGACGCTTTGATGTGGCTTTAAACGATTTGTTTTAAAATTAAATTTAAATTATTTTTGTTTTGGCTAAGATATATTCACACATCCAAATAATAGTTTTAATTTTCCAATATACTTTAAATATGTCACTTTCACTGAATTTATATAATGCATTTAAATGTATTTATTTGAATAAATTGATTTATCCTTTGTCCAATGCTATTAAAAATTTAAAATAAGATTTGCGTGAATAATTTTTTGCGTCATTGTATCCAAACTAAGGGAAATGTATTCAAATGGATACTATGAGACAAAAAAATTATTCACGCAAATCTTATTTTAAATTTTTAATAGCATTGGACAAAGGATAAATCAATTTATTCAAATAAATACATTTAAATGCATTATATAAATTCAGTGAAAGTGACATATTTAAAGTATATTGGAAAATTAAAACTATTATTTAGATGTGTGAATATATCTTAGCCAAAACAAAAATAATTTAAATTTAATTTTAAAACAAATCGTTTAAAGCCACATCAAAGCGTCA
The DNA here is from genome assembly GCA_963932465.1 of Maratus speciosus. Classification (NCBI taxonomy): domain Eukaryota; kingdom Metazoa; phylum Arthropoda; class Arachnida; order Araneae; family Salticidae; genus Maratus; species Maratus speciosus. Next base: position 2,474,914 of record OZ010795.1, on the reverse strand, counting down.
CTAAAATTTTGATATCATATCTTTTAAAACTCATACTTGGAATTTATGAGAGGTGTAAATGTTAAAGCATCAATGAATAAACTTTTATACATTTTTTTAAATTGAACATAATTTTTGCACATGCGATTATAAAAAAGTAAAAAGATGAAATAAATAATATATAGAGAGATTATAATTAATAGCATAGCGTCACTCAAAATTTGATATCATTATTTTTAAGTTCCATATTTAAAATTCTTAGAGCATAAGATAAAGTGCTGCGTCACAAACTTTTAACCCGTTAAGGGTTTTTGTATTGATATACATTACTAATATATTTCCTCATGAAATAACGCCCTTTTTTAGAACTAGCATGCTGTAGAGGTCTGCATGGACCGAAACTTCCTGGCCCGGCCCGAACGAAAGCTATCTTGGCCCGGCCCAGCCCAGTGTAAAAATTAAAAGTTCGGCCCGAGCTCGGAACGGCCCGTTTATATATTCACAGTTCACGGCCCAGCCTGTACAGAAATCAATGGAACCAGGCCCAGCCCGGTCCAATCTGGCCCCACTTTATTTCTACAGAAAATTCAAGATTTTTCTTAACATATAATGGATATTGCTTTAAAGAATACTGCATACATATTTATTGGATAATTTTGCAGTATATTTTAAAATTAAGATGTGTTCGTAAGACAGACAATACACAATAGCAACATTAATGATTACATAGATTCTCAGACGTTTCAACATTCAAATTCATTCAAACATTCATTAAAATATTAATGTAGTTTAGAATAAAAGAAAAAAAGGTGGGTTAAAAACATCATAACTTTTGAAGCTATATAATAAAAAGTAGATTTGTGAAATTATTTCTCTGTCATTTATTAAGGCTTTTCTCAAATCCAAGGGAGGTAATTTCTAAATTCATTTCTCTTTGGAAACGCATAAGTTCATATTCAGAAACTATGTAATCGAATGGCGTTATCCATTTTTGATAAAGGCAATATATCTTTGAGGAAATATTGTCAAAGTTAGCGTTTTGAATTTAATTTATGGAAGTGATAGCATGGAAAAGGAGAAAAACTTGCAGCCATGAGACAAAAATCTGTTATATCTTGAGAAGTAATTTATAAAAAATAGAAAACGCTATTTGATTTCACATTCCTTCAATAGTCAGGCTTGCCAATTTTATGCATTTACAGTTAAAAATTAGTCAGAGAATGTGTCAAAGTTTCGTGTTGTTGAGCCATGAATTTGAGAACTGCCTTAAGGTATATTTCTTAAGATTCCATTAACATAAGTTCATTATCGCTATTAATATTTTTACAAAACATATTGTCTGCCCTACACATCCTGAGAACAATTAAGTTCACTTCCGGCCCAGCTCAACTATGCAGAAAAAAAATGCAAGCCTGATCTTGACTCGACACAAATCTGCTGGAAAAAAATGAAGCTTGGTCAGACACTATGTAATTTTCCGATGCCAATCTCTACACTGGACATGTTACATTTCTGTATTGTTGTTGTCAAACTAGCATCGACTCGTGATGCACATTTAGACTTATTCTCGCGAAAGTCACATTCATTAAAAATAGTTCATATTTTATCGGCCTTATTTAAAAAATTTTTTATTGGCCTAGCAAGTTGAAAAGATTATCTTAATTCTGCCGGCCTGGCCCGAGCTGTTTGAAGATTCGCTTTCATTTCGCCAGCCCAGGTCCGTGCAGACCTAGCATACTACCCCTTTTTCTTTCTGGAATGAATACTAAATTATTAATTATCATTTTAGTAATTAAAGCTTATCTTATAATTTAAACCAATCTCATTGCAGTTGTACAAACTGCTCGGGAAATTTCCTTCTATTGAATAGGCTTAGCAAGATAGTCTTTGATCAAATTTACAGCCTCTTTATCAGCAGATAAAGCCTCTCCACATTTGGTAATCTGACAATACCAAATTGTTTTTTAATTGATCTAACCATCCTTCACTGGCACTAAATTCTGAATCTTCCTCCTTCTAATAGTCGGGAAATTCGCAATGCTTGTTCCTGCAACAGGCAATCCATTTCCTTTTAAGTAATTTAAGTATTGATGGCACAAAAATAAAATTTCCTCAGACTTCTTTATGCTTACCTTTCAGCACGGCTTTTCTTTTTTTCATTCCAATTCCACTGGTTTGGGCAGCACACCCCTTTTGAATTTCTGCTCAATTTTTCTTTCAGTCACCCACTGTACATTTTACCAACTCCTAACTCTGAAGCAATAGTTTTTGACATTATCTCAGACTGCAGTCGATTTATAGTGCATAGTTTCTCCCCCATAGTCCCAACAACCTTTTTTTGTTTATCACCCATTTGGTTATACTTTGAGGAAGTAACACAAAGCACACCAAAAATCTATACGAATGGAACGAGGAACAGCAGCAAATAACGCCTGCACTTGTTAACATCCGAAGCACAACTGACGAAACAGGTTATCAAGCCTTCACCCATTTCCTCGTTGTCTGTCATTGCTCTGCTATTGCGCAATCCCTTCTTGTTCCTTGTCAAAAGTCAACAATTTTCCACAAACGGGAACCTGCCTGTCTCGGCCGCTTGCAATATTCCTCATTTCTTTTGTCGGAAGTTCACTGTAACAAAGTCACTAGCTCGCAACATTCAGCAGAAGAAACCTGTCTCACTTGCTTTTTAGGTGCGTTCGTAATTATATAAATACATAGAGTCGTCATTTGGTCCGTCTGTCTGCATATAACAGAGCAAAAATGACCCAAATGAATTTTTAATATAGAATGGTTACAAAATTTTTTCGAGTCATTTCAAATTTTATGAAAATCGGATGTACAGTTTAATGACAGTCAAAAGTTTTCCATTACAGGACGTCCAAAGGGAAAAAATTATTTCAAGTGCATTTTAATGATGTGACAGACTTTCGAACAGAATGAAATGGATAGGCACTTATGAAGTGCACTAAAATATACATTCAGTAGAATATGTGGTGCAAAAAATATTTATAAAACTAGTTATAGTACGAACGCACCTCATTCGCCATGTTTGACATGCAATTTCCAACTTTTTTCTTTTAGAAACTACTAATTTTTGAGTTTTGTGGGCAGTATAGTTAACCCAGTTTTATCACCATTATAAACACGGTCTGGAGTGAAACTGTACCACTCATAAACACTTTTTAAATTTTTCAAAAATGTAGCCACATTCACTTTGTTGAAGTGGGTGGACCTCCCTACACTTGTGGCTTCAGGTGTTCTTAGTGAAAGAGCTCGATGACGATCTATGAAACCGTACTACCAGCTATTTCCAGCACAATTTGTTTTGATCCGTGCAGCAGGCAATTTTCCTTTTAAACATCCCCAAATTCACATGCCAGCAAAAAAAAACCTGTTTCTTGTTTAGGCCCTAGTTCATATAACTCACACTAAGTCTTCTAGCTTCTTTACTTCATCTGTTGAGAAAATCATTCCACCTGTTAGATCAGATCTAAAAATTAGATCAGTTTTATTCTCAGATGATTTTAAATTTTATCACGCTCCTTGCAAGAACTGATTTGGAAATGTTCATAGCTAACGCTACTTCTGTGATGCTTTTCTTTTCTCCCACAACCCTCTGCACAGCCTGTAGCATGTGTTCATGGGTCAACATTCTTCCGCCTTGCTCAACTTTCTTCCATTTTTGTGGCATTTTCTGCAAAATAAAAATAATGTACTTTTACATACCTTCCTGAATAGTGCATTGCCATGGAAAAATAAAAGTTCGATAATTATTTCAAAACAGTAATATTTTATTTAAAAAAAACTAAGGAAATTGATATTATAGAAATAAATATAAATGTTTAATACTAATAGTTGACATCGATAAATAACGCATGAGTAAGAAAAGAAAATTTGTACTGCTTTAATTTTTCAATGAGTATTTGTTTAAATAAATCATGAAAGTAGTTAAAATTCCAATTTAACTTGCAAGTTTTATTTCTTACACTATTCAACTCCAAAACAAGATAGTCTTATGAAATACCCAAAAATTGTAAGTAATTAAACATAATTATTTGGATGGAGAAATCATTTGTCGAGATGGGGCATGTCCCATCCCTCCCTTAGAGCAACATTTAAAAAAAAAAAGGTTTTTACAGCAAGCATGTGGCTTTTAGGCTTAACTGTTCAATAAATTATATATTGTTGAGATTACAAAATATTAAAAACAATTAAGATAGCAACAAAGAATTTAACTGAAAATTTACATTTGAAATCTGAGTAGTTACTTACTTTTGCTGGGATGAAATTCTTCCGACTTTATGTAAAGTTTTGAGAAAATTTTCGATTTTTATCTGTGAAAAAAAAAAACAGACTTCGCCTTTTTTTTCTTTCTGGCAACTTCAAAAATGCGACAAATGAAACATGTCTCGACCGCATTATACTCTCATAAAGTTGATAAGCTGAGAAGTCCTGACAATCTCTTCGATTCTTTGATAAAGTTCACATTTTTTCTGCGTTCCTTTGACGAAATTTGTGATGTTTTTTTTGCGAATTTTTGACGAAATTCTCGCTTTTTTTGCAGCCGTTTCACGATTTGCGTTTTTTCAGTGGCCCTTTTACGAAATTCGTGATTTTTTTTTTAGCTGTCTTTTGTCGAAATTCGCTTTTTTCAGCATTCATTTGACAAAATTCATGTTTTTTTCGCGATCTTTTGACAAAATTTACGTTTTTCCTTTGATCTTTTGACAAAATTTACGTTTTTCCTTTGATCTTTTAACGAAATTCGTGTTTTTTTCTGCGATCTTTTGGCAATTTTTGCATTTTTTTCCACGATCTTTTGGCATAATTCGTATTTTTTTCTGGCAATCCTTTGACAAAATTCGCATTTTTTATTCTGCGGTCCTTTGATGAAATTAACATTATTCTGAATCCTTTTACGAAATTTGTGTTTTTTTCGCAATTCCCCGGTAGCAGAAAGCTCGAGACGGGAGACGGAAGTCACAGATTTTCTTTTCTCCTTTGCACATTCTTTTTCATCGAACCTTTATTTTGCTTCGTATTATGTTTAGCTCTTTATTACTTAATACAAAAAGTTATGATTATTATTAATAAAAATTTATAAAATGCCTAAAAGCACTACAGGTATGTGATTGTTTGATTAATTAACGCTTCAGTTATAAAAATATTTTACCTGCAGATTATTTTTTGCCCCTGAAGTATCTGTCGCAGACACTTGGGAAAATTTCTGCTACTGGGCACAATTCTTTAAAGAAATTTCACGTTTCTACCGCTATACATTGACGAAATGGGCTATTCTTTCTGTGAACGATTGACGAAATTGGTTTTTTCCGTGACCATTTGTTGAAATTCGCAATATTTTTTTATGTCCAAATTTTTGGACTGATCTATTTTTTAAAAATTTGGGAAACAAATGTCTTAATCTTTTGAAAAATTCGGAATAGAATTAACCCCTGTCACAAAAAACGAAAAATCGAGGATGCATGGATGAATCTCATGCCTGGTTTGTGCAAAAAATGGTTTTGTGCACGGTTTTTTAGCTTTTTACAAAATTTGAGCTTATGTGTAATTTCACACATTTTTTTCTTTCATTACTCTGATGCCTGCTTTCGATATTGTCCTTTTTAAGAAATTCACAAACTCATAGCTGCATAAAACAAAAAAGATTTATAGCAACAAATAGAATGCAATGATTACTCCATGTGGTTGAAGTGTCTTAAATTAAAAATGAAGCTTATTTTAAGCATTATTGCCGATGTCCCATCCCTTCCTAATCTCCCCTACTGATGTACAGAGAAAAAAAATATTTTTTGGATCAGAAATTTTAATGATATCAAAAGGAAAATCCTCCTTGCCCTTCCCCTAGAGACATCTTACAATACAGAGTGCCAGACCCCCCCCCCCCTCACCTCCCTACTCCCCTAAAGTGATATCATGGAAGACGGTAGTATTCCGAGTGATGCAGCCTTAAGCCTAAAATCGTATCGTAGAATTCGTAGATGGCAGAAGTCATATATACGGCTAACTCGACATCAAAGAAAACGCGAAAAGCCGCCTTTTAATAACTCAGTAGATATAAGTCCTATTGTTCTGATTTTTTTAGAACAGTCTTACATCTCCAGTCTAATTCTATTCTGAAATTTTTACATTTCTACGTGCAGTATATTTTGAGATCTAAATAGCCATTTTTAAAGCGAACGCGACAGAACTGTATGTAAGAAGTTCCTAATGTCAAAATCTGGAAAACGGTTCTAACGATTTTCTTTAAATTGATATACAATATTAATCTGATTAAGATGAGTTGAATAAGACATATCTTTTATCTGGAAAAACTCATTTTATTTTTGACATTTTCGTTTCCGTTAATGCCCAGTCAACCATTAATCTCTGGTAATTTTCTCGTCTGTGATTAGTGAGTGCGAGGCTAACATTAGCCTCGTAATGAGTAGGTTTGACATCATCACATCGCGCCAATGAGCGCGAAGGGCTGTGACTTTCAGTAGATAGATAATCCATGTTTATCATGTTTATTTGTGTAGCGAGCAGAAATTACAAATTACGCTATAACGATGGATTTAGTGTTTTAAGTCGTTTTTTCCTTTCGGATTTGAAGTTAATTATTTTATATTTCCTTATTTACATTTAGTTATTCGCGTTTGTAACAAAAAACTCGCCCTCTAGCGATCTAAAGGGTACTACTGCTTCTTTCATCGCGTTAGCATTACTTACCGTGAGTCAAATATCATTTGGGATTTTTAATTCTTAATAAATATGAATAAAACCGCAAAAAAAAGATAATACATGCTGTTATGTGCCCCAATGCAACTCTAGATAATCGAAAAATCCCGATTTAAGCTTTCATTTATTTCCAAATGAAAAAAATAAAATACCTGTCGTCTCTAAAAACGGCAACAAAACTTTGATCAGCAGAAAATCTGATGTCTCGTTGAGGCTGACAGTTTGTTCAAATTTAATCGTGATTTAAATCAGATTATTAAAAAAAATAATGGATTAAAATATTTTTTTTAATGATGTGAAAATATATTAAAATAGATGTTACCAGGTTTAAAAAGCATTTCATTTAAAACTTTAATTAAATCTGGCCATCGTCATAAAAACTTTCTTTGAATAATCAAATTATTCACTCTTTTATAGAAAATAAGCACAACAAATAAAATACCTTTTTCTAGATTAAATAAAATAAATAAATAAAAGATTCTTATTTGTTTTTTATAAATAAATACATAATAAATTTCAGGTAAAAGAAAATTACAGAATGATAACATCTGTTATACAGTTATAGTAAGAGAATGGAAAAAAGTAAAAAAATAATCTAATTAGTATAAAAATGTTTAGGAAGAACTACTTCAGTAAAAGTTTATAAAATATTTTCTACATTTGGATTAGCACAACATATCAAAGAAAGCAATTGATAAAAGATGTAAAGTAACAAAACTTTTTTGCTTTTTAATTGGAAGAGCTACGTTCCAATCAAGGTTAATAAATATCACGATAATTTCAAAATGGTCAACTTATAAATTAGACATACCATACAAATTAGAAATTGAAACATAATGCACTTAGCATGAAAACTAATATATTTTAAATGTCTTTCTTCTTCTTTTTTTCTTTAATATTTTGGGTAGTTAATGTTGATAGTAAGTGTGACTAACCATTAATATGATTATATTTAGTCTCTGTATATGTATGAATTAACAGATATTATTATTATTTTTGTTGTTAATGCACATATATCTGCATCAGCTTAGAATTATGCAACTGCAATATTTTTACAAATTACAAATACATAAAGAACTGCCATGAAATTTCTTTCGTTTCTTTTATTCTAAGAATTCTATTAATTTCATGCATTAAATTACCTAATGAAATTATTTATTTATCGTTTTTATTATTTATCCAATTACCATCTATTATTTTAATAATTAACGATAAAAATATTCTTTAATATCCTAATTACCGGTTTGGTTGTTTTAAAAACCTACAATTTTGACGGCGATTAACCCTTTATGTCCCAAATTATGAATTCATGAAAATTTCATCTTCTAAAGCATTTTTCGTGAATTTTTTAAACTATATTAGAAGATTTACATAATCATTTAATAAATTTTAAAAGGATTTTGCCAAATAAAATTAATTAAATTTGAATTTATTGAGATTTTGTGCAATATTTATAACTCCATTCAAATCTTTTATTAAAAAAATATTTTTTAGTATTTTGTAGAATTAGGAAATGTACAAATATAATGTTCTTACAATAGAAATATTTCCGAACTGAACCCCCCCCCCCCCTAATCTTTTAACGTGAAGAAAACTGAAAAGATGCAAAGGCAAAAGAAATCATCCTTTTAAAAATATTTTTGTTTTGTGCAACCAATAATGATTTTGGAACAAGATAAAATAATGTATCTATAGCTGATTCTAAACTGTATTACTACTAATTGATGTATTAAATGAATTTTATGAAAAGTAATTTCAATGGTACTTTAAAATATCGTCGGGACATAAAAGGTTAACACAGAAAAACAATCATAAAAATCCATTTTTAATAATAATAATAATAAAAATATGTTTTTTTACACCCTACATTACAAACATACTAAAGTAAGCCGATTTTCCATTAAGAGACTTAAAAAAGCAAAAAAAATTATTCCACAAGTAACCAATTCACACGAGGCAAACACAAGACACAAGCGAAAGCCAGCAGTGATAACCGCGTTCACGTGGAACTGTTTACAAACATTAGCAGGTCTAAAAGCGCCACCTATCTTTGATTACAAATGCGAATTCCTGAGTGCGAAGTGCTGTCACTTTCAAGTGATAGATAATCTATATTTATTTGTGTACTTCTTGCGAGCAGATGGATTTGAAATTAATTATTTACATTTAATTATTCCTAATACACAGAAATTTTGCCAGTCTTCGCTTGGATGAACTTCTTGCACCATGATAATATATTAGCATAACTTGACCAGGTTGAAAGCTTAATCCAATTTGCTATGCTGTCAGATTTACATATGTCTCAGCAGGGCTGTACGAATGGTGCAGTCACCCCAGGCGCGGAGGGGGTGCCAAATTAATACTACAAACCTCGTCTTTTTCTTCCTTTAAAAAAAAATGTATATTTACATGTTGTTAATTTTTTTTTTTCAGTGAAAGTACAAACATCTTTCGTTTCAAAGTTATTGCATTCTCCTTTACCTCATACCGACAGAGGCGTCCCTACGGGTGTGCGACAGGTGCGGCCGCACAGGGCCTCGCACCCGAAAAACCGTTAACCAATATTTTATGAATATTAGGCAGTTTTTATGTTTTTCTCTTGGAAAAAAAAAAATATTTTGTCCTTGTAGGAAGGCAGCCGCTGACAATTTCTTAATAGTCACTTTTTACCATTTAATGTCCCTATGGCAGGTGCGAATCCAGCAGGTCCCTATGGTAGGTGCAGGGGGGGATAATCACGCTGATCCCCGCCCCTCCAAAAAAAATATAAATCCAACTTTTGTATGGCAGTTTTTGCGGAAAATACAAACAAACGGAAACCCGAAAGTTTTCGGGTACAGAAGTGGGCAGGGGGGCAAACGGCCCCGACCATCCTGCACACCAAATAAATATATATATATCGGAAAAACGCGAATTTCACCAAGGATAAAAAAAAAAACGCGAGGTTCGTCAAAGGACTCAGTAAAAACATGAATTTAGTCGCTGCATCGTGGAAAACACGTGAATTTCATAAAAGAATCACAGAAAAAAATGAATTTCGTTAAAGGATCGTGAAAAACGCGAATTTCGCCAAAAGATAAAAAAAAAAACATGAATTTTGTCAAATGATCAAGAAAAAACGCAAATTTCGTCAGATTATTGCGAAAAAATGTGAATTTTGTCACAAGATCGAGGAAAAAACGCAAATTTCACCACAGAATCGAGGATAAAACACTAATGTCGTTAAAAATGCAAAATTCGCCAAAGGATGACGAAATAAACACTAATTTCGACAAAGGATCGCAAAAAAATGCTTGTCACAGGATGGCGGAAAAAACACTATTTTTGTCTCCACTATTGCAGAAAAAGTGCGAATTTTAGCCTCAGGATCGTGGATAAAACAATAATTTCACCAAAGGATCATAAAAAAAATGCGAATTTCGCCAAAGGATCACGAAATAAATGCAAATTTCATCACAGGATCGCTGAAAAACAGGAATTTTGTCAAAGGAATGCCGAAAACAGGAATTTTGTCAATGCATTGGTTAAAAACGTGAATTTCGCCAAAGGATTGATTAAAAACACAGAAAAAAATGCAAATTTAGCCAAAGGCTGCAAAAAACTGGAATTTCGTCAATGGATCGCAGAAATAACGCAAATTTCGTTAGATAATTGCAAAAAAACACAAATTTTGTCACAGCATGTTGAAAAAAGCATGAATTTTGACACAAGATTGCAGATAAAACACTAACTTTGTTAAAGGATTGTAAAAAAACACGAATTTCATCAAAGGATCACGAGATAAATGTGAATTTCGTCAAAGGACCGCATTGTAGTAAAAGCATTGTTGCAGTAAAAGATCTTTTTAATGCAATTCTCTGTATAACAGACAGCTTCTTTAATGTAAACAATGAATTTTACTCTTAAAAAGAGCCTGCAATCCATTTTGTAGAAATATTGCTACCCTCTAGAGCAGGGGTTCCCGAACTTTTAGATCGACGTACCACTGAATAGAAGTTCATACTTCCGCATACCACCAAGTTACAAACTCCATGCTATTACAGAAAAACCTGTGTAAATGGAATATGTCTAAAACAAGGTATTTGTGCAGTCTTTTGTGCTCCGTCTAAGCAGATTTTACTGTATTTAATTGGATTATTACTTTATTAAATTGGTATACTTAGATTGACTGCTTTATATTAACATTCAAGTAAAAAGTACTAGTATCATTATTACTATATTATTAATATGTACATTATCAAAATATAGTGTTTTGATTTTTAAAAAAGCTACAATACTTAATGGCACATTGGTGTAGATTGATACATATGCACTAGGATGACTATTAATTCTGTTGTATTGCTAATGATAAGGGTGATGCTTGCTTTACCAAACACATCTTCCTCATATCTGATTCAATCTTAGTTGTAGACATAAATCAGATTCGATGTTTATATTTATTCCTGTATTTGTTTTTCATATAAAGAAGTGACGAGAAAGCATTTAAAACAAATGTATGTTGTGCTAAAAGCAAGCAATAATTTTCAGGGTTGTAGTGGGTATCTGCCCGGGTACCCACTTAGCTACCAGCGTTAAATCTGCACATCATCACAGATGTAAACAATGAAACTTTCAATTCAGATGTAAGGACAAAATTACAGAATTTTTTAATTTTATATCATTCCGTTTGTATTTCAGTATGTAATTAATTCTCTATAATATGACTGAACTCATGATTTTTTAGGAAGGAAGTACAATTTATTTCTGATGGGAAAAAAAAAAAAAAAAAAAAAAAAAAAAAAAAAAAAAAATTGGTAATCACAATCTTTTTATCAAATATTTTTATGTATTTTAATCCATATTTTTTGACTATTAAGACTGGCTAAACCTGAAATAAAACTTCCTTACTTTATAATTTTGATGCGAATTAATAGGTACCATTAGGAAAGAGGTAAGTTTCATTCAATAATTCAAGGAAAATGATTCTTATCTTTATAATGCAGATTTAATTATACATTATTATTTACTTGATCTTTACTTTTAATAATTTAATCATTTTTTAAATTATCTTACTTCTTATCATTTTAGTTTATTACTGTAATTAATTATTTTAATATTTTACTATATTGCAAGGATTTTTTATAACTTTGATTGCATAAATACATTCAAATGACTGTTTAAAAACTGTAAACAAAGCAAGGACCAGAAATCTGCAAAATTCTAAAATCTGCACAACCTCTGGTCCCAAGTTGAGCGGATTTGAGGGCGTCTACTGTATAAGGATTTTGTTCAGAGGTACTGTTTGTTTTCGTAAAGCGAAACCTTCTGCGCTTTTGTGCATGTATCAGGTCTGTTTTGATTTTATCAAAGTAGGGATGATCGGAGCCTGTTTAGCTGAGTGACAACATACAACTGGAACTTCGGCAAATACCCATCTCAGCATTACCCCTTTGGATCGTAAAATTGTCTCAGAGTGTTAGGCACAGCTTTCGAAAACGAACTGTATTTTTGATGTGTTTATAAGGCATCATTTTGTTTACATTTTAAAACTTCATCTAAATAGTTGTAATTTTTCTAATAAATATGTTACATATAATGTATGGTAGTAATAATCAGTATATCTGATGAAAATTCAATTAATTTTTTTAAAATAAACTATATTTATTTAATGATTTTTTTTTTTTTAATCCCTATTACTGTATTTCATCAATAGTAGTTCGAGAGCCATAATTTTATATTGTAAAATTATTAAAGTATTCTGCAAGCAGTCCTTGTTCAATCACAAAAGCCTGCCACTAAAAAATTTTAATACAGAAGATGCATATAATGTTTTTCTCAGATGTAAACAATAAATTTTGCAGTTAAGAAGCACATGTGTTTCACAAATACTGCTAATTTCTTGGAACACTAAATGTGATACATTGTCTTCTTAAACGCATTATTTTGGAGCAATGAAAACAATATATTAAATTTTTTGGTAAATGAGTGTTATAATCGGTGGCAGCTCTTGACGGGGTTTTTTTTTTTTTTTTAGGCACTAAATTCATGCCTTCCAAAAGTAATATTTTTAAAAAAAGAAATTTTTGCCCTATTTAATATAAGAAACTTCTGCCAAAAATAAGGCAAAGATTTCATTATTAAAAATAGTGAAAAAGGAATAAATTTGCCAGCCATGCATTTAGTGCCCCCAAAACTGTCAGTCACGAGCTAATGGTAATAATAATGTGTGACATGATCTATCAGGGCCGAAACTAAGGGGGCGAGGGGGCATGTGCCCCGGCGCCAAATGAAGGATTATACTTTTGGAATGGATCATTTTCTTCTGATGGATTGATGGCTTCCATTATTATGAAACAGTCATTATAAATGAAGTGTTAGGTGAAGATGAAAGAGCAATCATAAAAAGTTAGAACTCTGATTTTCTGGTCAGAATGGGGGGGGGGGGGGAATGGCCTTTTTTTTACGGCTGCTTTTTCATCTTTACCTAACACTTCATTTATAATGGCTGTTTCATAAAAATGGAAGCCATCAATCCATCAAAAGAAAATAACTCAGTTAAGCAGGACTTGGATAATCGGGACTCTACTGTATATTTCATTTTTAAAATGCTCTTTAGAAAATTTTTGTTGGTGTTCAGAGGGGAATCATGACCCCCGTGATCTCCCCTTTGGACCCGCCATTGTAGATTACGTAGTTCAGAATAACATGTCTTATGATTACATACTTTAAATTTTAAAATAAGTCGGCTATTAGAAAATTAATAAAATTATCTTTGTAAATATACTTTACAGAAGGAGGGGGGGGGAGCGCCAAAATCTATGTTTGCCCCGGGTACAAAAAAGGCTAGTTTTGGCCCTGTGATCTATACCTATTATGTATAGGTGCAGGTTCACAGTCGCCTTGTGACGACTAAATTTTTTGCTTCGGCCGCTAACTTTCAATGTCTCAGTCGCCATACGTTATACAGGGATGCTCCTTTTCTGCTAATGGCGGATTTCTACCTTTTTTAAAAAAATGAAATCAGTGTATTTTCCTTCCTACAGTCCTGAATGATATGTTTAACACAGAAAACTATTGTATTACATAGAAAAACAAACGTCTGAAGTGTGTTTTGATTTTTATAGCGCTAAATAATTTTTCACATTCACAAATTTTTTAATGTAATGTTATACGATAAAATCAAAATTAGAACTATTGTTGTCCTAATATTTCCCACTACCATGATTGCTTAACTTTACATTTTTTTTAAATGTATCTTGTCCAACTATATCTTCTGAATGAACATAGTTTAAGATTTGTATTAGACTTAATAATTAAATTTAAAGAATTTTGTGATTAAATTAAACAAACCCATTTGATGTAATTAGTCTGTATTTTCTTGTACTTAGACATATGTATATATAAAATAAATTATTTTCCACTTTGAATTCAGTCCCTTACAAACACTAAATTCTTTTTATGTGTTTGTTTCACAATAAGGCCACTGGACTTTTTGGGCTTAGGAGCCACTTTCTACTTCCAGATATTGGGAATCTGCACCTATACTATTATGTAAAATTTTATAATTTTCACTATTTCTAGTTCCAAGGAATGTAATTTAAAGCACGCTTACAAGTTAAATTTAATGATGAATGAAATATGATCTATATAATGCAAAATTCTGTAATATGCAGAACTTCTCATCCCAAGGTGTGTTATAAAGATCTATCGTATTTATCTTCATATGTAATTCACTCACCAAAAACCCTAAAGATTTAACATCTGCGAGTGCTTTTTTTTTATGCTGTGCAGTAGGGGGAGAGAGGAAAGGAGAAATGTACATTTGGGGAGTTAGGGCTTCATTTATTTATGTTAGTGACAAATATTGCAGATTTTTTTTTTTTTCAAACTAAAGTTTGGATATTTTTAATTATTTAGGTAAGCTGGAGAGATGGGTGAGAAGGGAGAAGTGAAATTTTTGGGACTCAGGAGATTATTTTATATGTTTTACTATTATTGCCAATAAAGAGCTTTAAAGAAGGATGGTGGAAGTTTGTTTATATATATATGTTTAAAGAGCAATATTTCTTGCTATTTTTCTTAAGACAGTAAATTTTTTATTTAGTAAAATTTAACATAGCTTTTTATATCTCTGAAACAAACCAACAGAAATACCATCTAAACATGCATGTTGTGAATTACTTCCATATTTACCAATGAGTGGTTTAAAAAAAATCTCATAGCACAGTGCTCTTTAAAATTGAAATATGGGGCATCTTTTTTTGCGGGGAGGGAGGGGGAGAGATTGAAGGTGAATAGAAATCCTGACTATGAATTCTTTGTCTGGTCTTTAATTTTTATTGTTGTTGTTTTATTTTTTTTATCATTAACTTAAAAAAAGTACTGATATCAATACAAAAACCCTTAACGGGTTAAAAGTTTGTGACGCAGCGCTTTATCTTATGCTCTAAGAATTTTAAATATGGAACTTAAAAATAATGATATCAAATTTTGAGTGACACTATGCTATTAATTATAATATCTATATATATTTATTTCATCATTTTATTTTTTTATAATTGCATGTGCAAAAATTATGTCTGTTATTAATATATTTTTGGATAGCGTGGCACAAAAGATAAATCAATTTATTCAAATGAATACATTTCAGTGCATTATATAGATCCAGTGAAAGTAATATATTCAACAGTGCATTGGAAAATGAAAAGTATTGTTTAGATGTGTAAATGTATTTTGCCAAAAGAAAATTTAAATTGAATTTTAAAACTAATCGTTTTAAGCAACATCAAGGCGTCACTTAAATTTTGATATCATATCTTTTAAAACTCATATTTTGAATTTATGAGAGATACGAATGATAATGCATCAATGAATAAACTTTTATACAGCTTTTTAAAATGAACATAATTTTTGCACATGCAACTATAAAAAAATAAAATGATGAAATAAATATATATAGATATTATAATTAATAGCATAGTGTCACTCAAAATTTGATATAATTATTTTTAAGTTCCATATTTAAAATTCTTAGAGCATAGGATAAAGCGCTGCGTCACAAACTTTTAACCCGTTAAGGGTTTTTGTATTGATCATTATATATGTACAACCTCTATCTCATAAACTCCAGAAAAAAAAATATAGGTAAAACAGGATCAATATTTCTACTTATAAATAAACACATATGTATCGGTATCTATATTCGAGTTAAGTTATACCTAAGAATATATAATGTGATAATTTAATGCATGAATTTTCTACTGTTTAAGGAAATGAAAATTGACAAATCGGCTACTTTATTGGCAGTTAAAATTCAGTGCAGTTTATTAAAAAATGTCTTGTTTATTATTTTTCATTCTGTTTTTAGATTCAAAGGTAGATAAAACTTTTTCACTGAAGTTCAATAAGTCATTTTCTTGGATGAAAATTGCAACTATCTCTTCATACTGATATTTTGAAGGAATTTCTGTTATCATCTGAAACAAAACTTTTTCACTTAAGAAAATGTCATCGATTACAGAAGGAAAATCTTCTTCTAGTAAACAGTACTTTGATCCTCAAAATGATGATAAAGAAAAACGCTCCTCCATAAATACAAAAGAAAAAGTTTTTATTTGTGAAGTATGTTTCAAAGGATTTTCTAAGAATAGTGATCTTAGACGACATCTTTTGACTCATACAGGTGGAAAAACTTTTGTTTGTGAAATATGTTCCAAAGGATTTTCTACGAATAGTACTCTAAGAAAACATCTCTTGGCCCATACAGGAGAAAAACCCTTTATTTGTGAAATATGTTCCAAAGGATTTTCTCAGAATGGTAATCTAAGAAGCCATCTCTTGGCCCATACAGGGGAAAAATCTTTTGTTTGTGAAATATGTTCCAAGGTATTTTCTCACAATGGTCATCTAAGAACCCATCGTTTGAGTCATACTGGAGAGAAACCCTTTGTTTGTGAAATATGTTCCAAAGGATTTTCTCATAACAGTACTCTAAGAAGCCATCTCTTGACCCATACAGGGGAAAAATCTTTTGTTTGTGAAATATGTTCCAAAGGATTTTCTCGGAATAATGATTTGTGGAGACATCTTGTGACACATACAGGTGAAAAACATTTTATTTGTGAAATATGTTTCAAAGGATATTCTCTGAATAGTGATTTGAGTAGACATCTCGTGACACATACAGGTGAAAAACACTTTATTTGTGAAATATGTTCCAAAGGATTTTCTCGGAATTGTGATTTGAAGAGACATCTCGTGACACATACAGGTGAAAAACCCTTTATTTGTGAAATATGTTCCAAAGGATTTTCTCGGAATAGTGATTTGAGGAGACATCTCGTGACACATACAGGTGAAAAACACTTTATTTGTGAAATATGTTCCAAAGGATTTTCTCGGAATAGTAATCTAAGAAGCCATTACTTGACACATACAGGTGAAAAACCGTTTATTTGTGAAATATGTTCCAAAGGATTTTCTCAGAATAGTGATTTGAGGAAACATCTCTTGACACATACAGGTGAAAAACACTTTATTTGTGAAATATGCTCCAAAGGATTTTCTGATAGGAGTACTCTAAGAAGCCATTACTTGACACATACAGGTAAAAAACTCTTTATTTGTGAAATATGTACCAAAGGATTTTCTCAGAATAGTGATTTGAGGAGACATCTCTTGACACATACAGGTGAAAAACATTTTATTTGTGAAATATGTTCCAAAGGATTTTCTCTGAATAGTAATCTAAGAAGCCATCTCTTAACACATACAGGTGAAAAACCCTTTGTATGTGAAATATGTTCCAAAGGATTTTCTCAGAAAGGTAATCTAAGAAAACATCTCTTAACACATACAGGGGAAAACCCCTTTACTTGTGAAATATGATCCAAAGTGTTTTCTCAGAATACTTCTCTAAGAAGCCATCTCTTGACACATACAGGTAAAAAACCCTTTATTTGTGAAATATGTTCCAAAGGATTTTCTCAGAATAGTGATCTAAGAAAACATCTCTTGACACATACAGGTGAAAAACACTTTATATGTAAAATATGCTCCAAAGGATTTTCTGATAACTGTTATCTAAGAACGCATTATTTGTCTCAATACCAAATAGACGTTTCCTGAAAATATATATTTGTATTTCCAAAATTGACTGTGAACCTCGTATATGTCATTGCACCTACTATAATCTCATCTCTTGTGTTTTAGCATTTAGTAATAAATTAAAAATGTACACTTTTTTCCTAAATCCTCAAAAATTCTTTCACAGCCTATTGTGTTTTTGATAATGAGCGAATGACTCCTGACCAATTCATTAGGTTACAGTGAAGAAACTTTGGTAGCTCTCATTTTTTTTGTTCCAGTTTAACCCTTTGAGACCTGGTAAGTTTTGGTAGAAATTGGTTGTTAACCCTAATTAACAGGAACCTATAAAAATATGTATGCTAATCACTTATAATTAAACAAAGCTAAGAATGCTATAAAAGTGATATGATACCTTTTTATTTAGATTAACGCTCGTTTCATCGCACAAATTTAATATCTGCCTTGTTGCAAAGCCTTCCATGAAATTCAAAAAATATAGTATGCAAGAAAATAGATCCAACTGAATCAAACCAGTTATCATGAGTATATGAAATACCTTTCACCAAAGAAGATGGAGCAAAGCAGGTATGACAAGCAGAAAACTTAAAACTAGAATCAAAGAACATAGAGCAGACGTCAAATACAACAGGAGAACCACAGTTTTGGCCAGATTGTGCAGCAAAGAACCGTTACAAATCGATTTAAAAAATAGAATAATAATTTAGCCATCAGGATTTTATCTACCATTCATTATCCGGGAAACAATAGAGATATATTTACACAACGAGAATATTTGCAATGATTCAGTGTCCCTTGAATGACCTAAAATTTGGAAAGACATGCTTTGCTGTTTTAGTAACAATAGTAAGCAGGGGCGTAAATCCTGGGGGGTACGGGGGGGTGCAACACCCCCCCCCCCCTACGAAAAAATCAGTCGGAAAATTTCGCGTTCGATCGGAAAAAGTACGTTTAGTCGGAAAAAATGGTATTAAACTATAAAAACTTATAAATTGGAAAAATGAAAAAACCAGTCGGAAAAATTCCCGTTCGATCGGAAAAAAGTAAATTTAGTCGAAAACAAAAATGGCATTAACGGATAAAAACTTATGAATTAGAGAAATATTTTTGTAGTTTTTAATTAGTGAATAAGAAAAACAAGTTAGAGCGAAGAAAACCTGTAAAATTTTATTCTTAGTCGGATATTTTTCCCTTGTAATTTTTAATTAGAAAATTAGAAAAAACAATTTAGAACGAAGAAAACCTATATGAATTTATACTTAGTCGGAAATATTAAGGATTTTATTTTTGTGATTAAAACTATTCAGAAAAACTTTGAATTGTCAATTATTGTGAACTCGAAAACCTCGATATGAAGAAACAAAATATTTATATACATATTCCAGCAATGTTAATATTATTTGTAACCTTGATATTTTGATCAAAAACTTTGATATTCCGAACTTTTTTCTGTTCCCTTTGACTTCGAGATATCGAGATCCAGCTGTATTTATTTATAGTCGGAAAGTTTTTAGTTTAGTCTGGAAATTTTAAGACATACTGATTGAAGTGAAGAAACTTCTATTTTTTTTTTTTTTTTTTTTTTTTTCTAACTTTAAATTTAGTTGATATCCGATGAATTTAAATGATACCTGATGAAAATTCAAAACTGAATTGCAAATATTTAGTATATATGTCGTAGGCTAATTGAGAAATCCGGCTCTTTGCAAACAGGCTCTTTGCAAAGAGCCGGGAAAACTGGAGAATCCATCTCCCTTTTTCCAATTAGCCTAATATTTTTCAGGCTTATTGCAAAGAACCTAGGAAGCGTTAGGCTTATTGAAAAATGACCACTTATTATCCGATCAGGGTGATATTTTTAGCTCATAGGCTATCAAAGCCTGAGAACTTATTTTCCCGCCGATTCTGTATGTACGTGTGTACTACGTACGTACGTATCACGATAACTCTTCATAGAAATATCCGATTTGCTTCAAATTTTTTTTCTAGGTTCATTCTCATGAGGTGCTTCCCTGATTAGTTTTTGGGGTTCATTGGTTAAGGATAAAGGGGGGCTAGTCCCCCCCCCCCTTAATTTATATAAATGGGTTTTTCATGCAGAAATATTCGATTTGCTCCAAATTTGGTATACCGGTTTATTGTGTTAAGGAGCTTCCCTGATTAGATTTGGAAGCTCATTATTTAAGTATAAAGGGGGGAAAGGGGGGCTACCCCCTTAATTTAGATAAATCGGTTTTTCATGATGAATTATTCGATTTGCTCCAAATTTGGTATACCGGTTTATTAAGTTAAGAAGCTGTCTTGATCAGATTTGGAGGTTCATTAGTTAAATATAAAGGGAGGAAAGGGGGATAGCCCCCCCCCCCCCCCCCCGTAGTTCGACTAGAAATATTCGAAATATTCGTAGAAATATTGGATTTGTTCCAAATTTGGTATACCGGTTTATTGTGTTAAGCAGCTTCCCTGATTACATTTGGAAGATCATTATTATGTATAAAGGGTGGAAAGGGGGGCAATTGCCTCTCCCCTTAATTTAGATAAATGCGTTTTCCATGTAGAATTATTCGATTAGCTCAAATTTGGCATACTGCTTTATTATGTTAAGGAGATGGCTTGATTAGATTTGGAGTTTCATTAGTTAAGTATAAAGGGAGAAAAGGGGGGGAAGATAGCCCCCCTCCCTTAATTTAGGTAAATGGGTTTTTAATGCAAAATTATTCGATTTGCTCCAAATTTGGTATACTGGTTTATTATGTTAAGGAGCTTCCCTGATTAGATTTGGAAGTTCATTAGTTAAGTATAAAGGGAGGAAAGGGGGTTAGACCCCCCCCCCTTAATTTAGATAAAAGGGTTTTTCATGCAGAGTTATTCGATTTGCTCCAAATTTCGTACACCGGTTTATTATGTTAAGGAGCTGCCTTGATTAGATTTGGAGATTTATTGGTTAAGTATAAAGGAGGGACAGCGGCTAGTGTCCCCATAATTTAGATAAATGGGTTTTTCATACAGAATTATTCTATTTGCTTCAAATTTGATATACCAGTTTATTACGATATGGCTTCCTTCATTTGGTTTGGAGGTTCATTGGTTAAGTATAAAAGGGGGGAAAGGAGGGCAATCGCCCTCCCCTTAATTTAGATAAATGGGTTTTCATGCAGAATTATCTAATTTAGTTTAATTTTTTTTTCAACCGGATCCAAACTTGAAGGTTCCATTTGAAGTCAACCCGAAAACCGACCACAACCAGGTTTCGGATTGAGTTCAATTAGAACTTTCAGGTTCGGATCGGGTTCCCGGTGGACGGAGATTATTTTGTCTGGCTTGCATCGGGTTATAGTTCTTTGGAATATTTTTGTCGGTTAAGATTTGGTTCGGGACGGGTTTCAGGTTGACTTCGAATGGAATTTTCAGGTTCTGGTAGCGTTGCGTGTCCACGGAAACTAATTTGTCTTGTTCGGATCCGGTTATGGATCTTTGGAATATTTTTGTCGGTTATCAGATTTGATTCGGGATTTCGGGTTTTTTCAAATGGAACTCTCAGGTTCGGGTCGGGTTGCATGTAGACTGAAATTATTTTGTCTTGCTCGGATCGGGGTACGGTTTGTTGTAATTTATTTGTTGGGTTTGGGTAGGGTTATGCGTTAATAAACCTAATAAAAAGAAAATTGCCTAGTTAGACTGATGGCATTGAGCTCACATGCTATTCACACTAATTGTATATTATACTCTTATTTCAAAGAATAATGCCCCTCGAAAAATAAATGAAGGGATTAGTCCCCGTTGCCCTCCTTTCTACTTAACCAAAGAACCTCGAAATCTAATCAGGGAAGCTACTTAACATAATAAACTGGTATACCAAATTTGAAGCAAATTAGATAATTCTGCATGAAAAAACCATTTCACTAATTTAAGGGAGGTATTAGCTCCCCAATTTCTCCCTTTATGCTAAACCAATGAACTTTCAAATCTAATCAGAAAAGCTCCTTATTAGAATGAACCTAAAAAAATAAAAATTAAACTAAATTAGATAATTCTGCACGAAAACCCATTTATCTAAATTAAGGGGAGGGGCAATTGCCCCCCCCTTTCCCCATTTTAATACTTAATCAATGAACCTCCAAATCAAATGAAGGAAGCCATATCGTAATAAACTGGTATATCACATTTGAAGCAAATCGAATAATTCTGTATGAAAAAACCATTTATCTAAATTAAGGGGACACTAGCCCCTGTCCCTCCTTTATACTTAACCAATAAATCTCCAAATCTAATCAAGGCAGCTCCTTAACATATAAAACGGTATACGATATTTGAAGCAAATCGAATAACTCTGCATGAAAAACCCATTTATCTAAATTAAAGGGGGGGGGTCTAGCCCCCTTTCCTCCCTTTATACTTAACTAATGAACCTCCAAATCTAATCAGGGAAGCTCCTTAACACAATAAACCGGTATACCAAATTTGGAGCAAATCGAATATTTCTTCATGAAAAATCCATTTATATAAATTAAGGGGTGGGGCTAGCCCCCTTTATCCTTAACCAATGAACCCCAAAAACCAATCGGAGAAGCACCTTATCAGAATGAACCAAGAAAAAAAAATTTGAAGCAAATCGGATATTTCTATCAAGAGTTATCGCGTTACGTAAATACGTACGTACACACGTACATACAGAATCGGCGGGTACATAAGCTCTCAGGCTTTGATAGCCTGTGAGCTAAAAATATCACCTTAATCGGATAATAAGTGGTCATTTTTCAATTAGCCTTACGCTTTCTAGGCTCTTTGCAATAAGCCTGAAAAATATCAGGCTAATTGGAAAAAGGGAGATGGATTCTCCAATTAGCCTACGACATATATACTCGTATCCAAAATTTTAGCGTATATGACAAAAACGTAGAAAGGGAGTATTAAATATCTTACGAAATTATTGAAGTTTATAGCCCAAATTCACAAGATAATTATGACTTCGCGTATCGTATTGAGATACTAGTTAAATAATTTTAAAGTGCTGATGTCGATTCTTTTCGAATTCTTAATAAATTTATCTAAAAATTAGGGGAGAAAGTCTATGGTTAATATGAATAGGAAAATGCGGATTGGAATCAAAAACTGCTTTGTTACATAGCGTTACTAAACGTACAAAATTTGATTAACTTTTATTGAAGTACTAAGAAATGGATATAAGTTTTGTTCATTCGAAAATTTTCAATCTTTTAAATTTTGACTTTGTTTTTATGTTGTAGACGTACATCGTACACTGGTAACAGGATTCCTTATGCTTAATTCAGAAGTTGAATTTCTATCCGGAGTGGAGTCTGTGTGAATAAATATGTTATACGCAGAAAAAATAAAATGCAATCAGCCCTTTATTGGTAAAAAAAAAAAAAAAAAAAACGGGCATCGAATCCCCAGCTCTTCAATCATCCAGTTTCATCAAATTTTGTACATTTAGAAACAAGATATATCGCTATCAAACAAAGCAGTTTTTAGTTCCAAACCGCAATTTTCTACACATATTAATCATATAGTACTTCACCACTAATTTTTAGAGACATACATTAATAATTCAAAAGGAATCAACATTTGAAAACCTATTTGAGTATCTCGATACGCTCTGTCATAATTATCTTGAGACTTTCATCTATCATCTATAAAGTTTAATAATTTCGTAAGATATTTACGATATCCTTTCTTCGTTTTTATCATATATGCTAAACTTTTGGACATGAGTGCGTGTATATATATGTATATATATATATATATATATAGTATATATATATATATATATATAAATATTAATTAGTCGGCATTTTGTTGGCAATAGTACTCGGAAATTTTTCTTCTTGGAGTCGGAAATTTATGAGTCTACACCCCCCTACGCAACCAGGGTGGTTTACGCCCCTGATAGTAAGAACTAATCCACGCTCACAAATATCCAATTTCGTTTTATTTTATGTTTGCATGAATTTTCATTATGCATCAAGTCGCGTACCATTATTTACCAATTTATTGTTTTTAAAATTTGTTTGCAAAAATATTTTTATCATAAATGATTTTCAAAATGTCGCTGTTTCTGTGATGAAACGAGCGTTAATCTAAATAAAGGTATTATGTCACTTTTGTAGCATTTTTAGCTTTGTTTAATAGGATCCTATTTTTTTAAAAAGAAATAAAAAAAATTCTGATGCCAGGTTATGTGAAGGGAAGTGTGGTGCAGGCTCGACTTTAAACCACAGAAAAAGAGGAAAATGTATTTCCTTTTCCCTTTAGGATCACCTACACAATTGTGTAGGTCAGGTCTTAAAGGGATAAAGTATATTTCCCAAAAATTAAATATTATTCTGATGTAAAGGGATAAATCGTACCTTAATATCTTAAGCAACAGAAAAGGCTTTATTGAAGTAATACTTATAAAATATGAGAAGTGTACTAAAAATATATTTGTGTGCAAAAAGAATTTTACTCATTGGTTAAATATTTTTATCCTGAAATTTTCCCAGGATTTAAATGAATCTTATCCCATTATCACATGAAAAGAAATTACAAGGTGCTCCACCAAGCCCCCCCCCCTCCCCTCCTAAACTCTGCACAGCCTAATTGCTCACTTGCAGTACATAAGAAATACCTGAAGAACTATACTTCAGTGATCTATAGGTTTTTGAGAACAATGTGAAAAAATGTATGACGTCATGTCAATCACAAAAAAAAATACTTTAAACATGAACATTGGTATCTGCATATGTTCACCTAGAAAAATGTTTGAAATGTCCACCTTGCTTATTGAGGCATGCGTGTGTGTGGGGTCAGTGGCTGATTGCAGCAGCTTGGTGTCTACAAACGAATAGCTACTAGATGCAGCCTTTTAAATATTATTCAAACGATGGCTTCACATCATTGCAAGGCACCTGCATGCATGCCTCTATTAGCGCAGTGTATATTTTGCATTTCTTCATCTGCAAACGTATGCAAATACCAATCTTCCCAACAAGTTTTTTTCCTTGTGTTAGATATAACATTATACGCTTCTTTCACTTTAAATCTGAATTTTTAATTACATGACATTTTTATTCAGATTGCTAACAAGGTGTAAAGACAGCAAAGTGAAAAAGCATCCAGGCCAGTGTTTGAACCTGGGTGTTTGGTTCCAGTGGCGTATCCAGGATTTTATTTCGGGGGGGGGGGGGGGCTGACTGAAATTTACATAATGTTCTAAATCTTACAAAACGCATTGAATTGTGTTATAAACAGAAATCATATTTGCCAATAAGGCCGTAGACAGGGGGGAAAGGGAAGGGGCAGGGGTGACTTTGTTCCGAAAATTTGGTCAACAGTCCGAAAATTCGAACTTAAAAAAATATCGCGATTTTTTACATGGTCGCAAAAAAAAAAAAAAAATCAATTTCATCAATCGTTCGCAGAAAAAAAAATTCCAATTTTTTTAAAGGATCCGAAAAGGAAAAAAACCGAAATTTTGTCATAGGGCCATGGATAAAATGCGAAAATTGTCAAAGGATTGCGAAAAAAAAGTCAAATTTCGTCAAATGATCGCGGAGGAAACGCTAATTTCGTCAAATGAGCACAGAAAAAACCCGAATTTCGTCATAAGGCCGCAGAAAAAAACGCGAATTTCGAAAACAGATTGCTCAAAACATGCATTCCGTCAAAGGGCTGCGAAAAAAAAGCTAATTGCGTAACGGATCGCCAAAAAAGCTAATTTCGTCAAAGGGACATGGAAAAACATGAATTTCGTCAAAAGGGCGCAGAAAAGCGCTAATTTCATCAAAAAGACGATAAAAAAAACGCTAATTTTGTTAAAAGCCGTGGAAAACGCAACTTTCGAAGAAGGATTGCGAAAAAACGCGAATTTCGTCAAATGGCCACCGAAAAAGCGCGAATTTCGTCAGATGACTACAGAAAAAACGTGAATTTTCTCAAAGGGCCGCAGAAAAAAGGCAAATTTTGACAAAGGATCGCTAAAAAAATACTCATTCCGTCAAAGGGAGCGGAAAAAACGCGAATTCCGTCAAAGGGATACAGAAAAAATGTGAATTTCGTCAAAAGGCAGCAGAAAAACAAAAATTTCATCAAAAAGACGAGAAAAAAACGCAAATTTCGACAAAGGATTGCTTAAAAGAACGCGAATTTTGTCAAAAGGCGCAGAAAAAAACGCAAATTTCGACAAAGGATCGCTAAAAAAACATACATTCCGTCAAAGGGAAGCGGAAAAAAGCGAATTTCGTTAAAGGATCGCAAAAATAAAGAAAAAACAGGGTCACAAAGAAGGGCCACAGAAAAACGTAAATTTCGTCAAAAGGCTGCGGAAAAAATCGAATTTCGTCAAAAAGCCTAGGAAAAAAGCAAATTTCGTCCAAAAATCGCGGAAAATGCTAATTTCGAAAAAGATCGCTTAAAACACGAATTCCGTCAAAGGGCTTCGAAAAAAAGCTAATTTCGTAAAGGATTGCAAAACAACGCGAATTTCATCAAAAAGACAAGAAAAAAACGCAAATTTCGTCAGAGGGCCGCAGAGAAAACGCAAATTTCGACGAAGGATTGCGTAAAAAAAACGCGAATTTTGTGAAATGATCTCGGAAAAACGCGAATTTCGTCAGAAGACCCTAATAGAAGTCTGTCTGAAGACCCTGGCACCCTTGCAAGGGGCTCGGTGCAGGGCCCCTTGAAGTTTTAGTGCACTAAATGGTAAATAACATGCCTCTTTTGTACCCGATCTTCTTCGTTTTGGCGATGAATTCTCCTTTGAGTTTCTATCCCATTTCTACATTTCAGTTAAGACCCTGGCACCCTTGCAAGGGGCCCAGTGCAGGGCCCCTTGAAGTTTCAGTGCACTAAATTGTTAATAACATGCCTCTTTTCCATCCGATCTTCTTCGTTTTTGGGGTGAATTCTACTTTCAGTTTCTACCACTTTTCAACATTTCAGTTAAGATCCTGGCACTCTTGCAAGGGGCCCGATGCAGGGCCCCTTGAAGTTTTAGTGCACTAAATTGTAAATAACATGCCTCTTTGTACCCGATCTTCTTCGTTTTAGGAGTGAATTCTCCTTTGAGTTTCTACATTTCAGTTAAGACCATGGCACCCTTGCAAGGGGCCCGGTACAGGGCCCCTTGAAGTTTCAGTGCACTAAATTGTTAATAACATGCCTCTTTTCTATCCGATCTTCTTCGTTTTTGGGGTGAATTCTACTTTCAGTTTCTACCCCATTTCTACATTTCAGTTAAGACCCTGGCACCCTTGCAAGGGGACGGTTACAGGGCCCCTTGAAGTTTTAGTGCACTAAATTGTTAATGACATGCCTCTTTTCTATCCGATCTTCGTCGTTTTTGGGTTGAATTCTCCTTTCAGTTTGTG
Source organism: Maratus speciosus (assembly GCA_963932465.1). NCBI lineage: Eukaryota > Metazoa > Arthropoda > Arachnida > Araneae > Salticidae > Maratus > Maratus speciosus. The sequence goes on along the minus strand of OZ010795.1, from coordinate 2,447,741 downwards.
GCCCATTTCTACATTTCACTTAAGACCCTGGCACCTTTGCAAGGGGCCCAGTACAGGGCCCCTTGAAGTTTTAGTGCACTAAATTGTAAATAACATGCCTCTTTTGTACCCGATCTTCGTCGTTTTGGGGGTGAATTCTCCTTTGAGTTTCTACCCCATTTCTACATTTCAGTTAAGACCCTGGCACCCTTGCAAGGGGCCCAGTACAGGGCCCCTTGAAGTTTCAGTGCACTAAATTGTTAATAACATGCCTCTTTTCTATCCGATCTTCTTCGTTTTTGGGGTGAATTCTCCTTTTGAGATTCTGACCCATTTTTACATTTCAGTTAAGACCCTGGCACCCTCGCAAGGGGCCCGGTACAGGGCCCCTTGAAGTTTTAGTGCACTAAATTGTTAATAGCAGGCATCTTTTCTATCCGATCTTCTTCGTTTTTGGGGTGAATTCTACTTTCAGTTTCTACCACATTTCAACATTTCAGTTAAGACCCTGACACCCTTGAAGTTTTAGTGCACTAAATTGTAAATAACATGCCTCTTTTGTACCCGATCTTCTTCGTTTTGGGGGTGAATTCTCCTTTGAGTTTCTAACCCATTTCTACATTTCAGTTAAGACCCTGGCACCCTTGCAAGGGGCCCGGTACAGGGCCCTTGAAGTTTTAGTGCACTAAATTGTTAATAACATGCTTCTTTTCTATCCGATCTTCGTCGTTTTGGGGTTGAATTCTCCTTTCAGTTTGTGGCCCATTTCTACATTTCACTTAAGACCCTGGCACCTTTGCAAGAGGCCCAGTATAGGGCCCCTTGAAGTTTCAGTGCACTAAATTTTTAATAACATGCCTCTTTTCTATCCGATCTTCTTCGTTTTTGGGGTGAATTCTCCTTTTTAGTTTCTGACCCATTTCTACATGTCAGTTAAGACCCTGGCACCCTTGAAAGGGGCCCGGTACAGGGCCCCTTGAAGTTTCAGTGCACTAAATTTTTAATAACATGCCTCTTTTCTATCCGATCTTCTTCCTTTTTGGGGTGAATTCCCCTTTTGAGTTTCTGACCCATTTCTACATTTCAGTTAAGATCCTGGCACCTTTGAAAGGGGCCCGGTACAGGGCCCCTTGATGTTTTAGTGCACTAAATTGTAAATAACATGCCTCTTTTCTACCTGATCTTCTTCGTTTTGGGGGTGAATTCTTCTTTCAGTTTCTACCCCATTTCAACATTTCAGTTAAGACCCTGGCACCCTTGCAAGGGGCCCAGCATAGGGCCCCTTGAAGTTTTAGTGCGCTAAATTTTTAATAACATGCATCTTTTCTATCCGATCTTCTTCGTTTTTGGTGGGAATTCTTCTTTCAGTTTCTGCCCCATTTCTATATTTCAGTTAAGACCCTGGAACCTTTGCAAGGGCCCCAGTATAGGGCCCCTTGAAGTTTTAGTGTACTAAGTTGTTAATAACATGCCTCTTTTCTATCCGATCTTCTTCGTTTTAAGGGTGAATTCTTCTTTCAGTTTCTGCCCCATTTCTACATTTCAGTTAAGACCCTGGCACCTTTGCAAGGGGCCCAGTACATGGCCCCTTGAAGTTTTAGTGCACTGAATTGTTAATAAATTGCATCCTTTTTATCTGATCCTCATTTTTGGGATACTTTCTCCATTTAGTTATACTCCCGTGTCTACATTTTAGTTAAGACCAATGGCCCATCTAAGGTTCTGTAGGGCCCGGTGCAGGGCCCCTTAAATTTTTTGTGTGCCATTTGTTTTTCATATCCTAATTTTCTGACCTTCGCAAAGCGTAATTTTAAAGTTGAGTCTTAAACTCTTCTCCTTAGACCAACAATCACATTTATTCGGGCCCTAGGGCCCTTTTTTAAGCCTTAGCCCAATTTTTTGCACATTTCTTTTAAATTATATTCTAATGATTAATTCGTACCCTATGCTTAATCTCAAGTAATCGAAGATCTAAAACGTTGTAACATGTTTTCATGCCTTTTCTCAACTATCAGTTGGCCCCTTTTGGGGCCCCTGTTATAATTCCCTTAAAAATAGTCCGATTCACTAGCTTTTTTTTTCTAACAACATCTTAGGTTCTCCAATTATTACATGAACGATAAGAAAAAAAAATATTTCAGGCTTCAACAACCACCAATTTTGAATATAAATCGTCTTCTTAGGGGCCTTGGCGCATCTTCTTTAAAAATGATCCGAATTCCTTGCAATTTTCTTTACCATCGTTCTAGCGTCCTCAGATTACATTATAGCCTCCCAAATTAGGTTCATTTAAAAGAATTTCCAAAGATATAAAATCAATAAAACTTAAGTTTTGTTTAAGGTTATTATTTACAAACCCTGGGCGGGTCTGCTAGTGTATAATAATAGTTGAGAAATCTGTAAACTGCCCTCTTATAGGAATAACATTAGCTTGAGTGTTTTTTTTTCGTGACTAGTGTAGGCTTCACTCAGAAACACCCGGATACTAATGTTAATCCTATGGGGAAGTTATTTTCAAATATCTCTCTTGAATTTTGATATTTTCGAATGATTTTTTTTTTTTCATAGGAGAGCTGAGGACGATCTACAACTGGGCTAGTTTTTACTTTTTTGATTTTAGTTTAATATTTAAAAAAAAAAAATACTTATACTTTTGGAACCGGTTCTAAAATTGAAACTATCCTAATATAAAAAAAAAACTATAACCAAAATCGAAAAAGTAAAAACTAGCCTGGTTATAGATCATCCTCAGCTATCCTATGCCCAAAAAAATTCAAAAATATTAAAATTCAAATGAGATATTTGAAAATAATGCCCCCATAGAAAAATGAGTGTTTTCCTTTCTTCCCATGACTAGTGTGAGCTCTTGAGAGACTACTTCAATCACGTAAAAACACCTGTTCACTGATGTTAATCCAATGGTAGAAATTTTTTAAGATATCTCATTTGCATTTGAATATTTTTAAATGATTTTTGCAATGGATAGCTGAGGTAGATCTATACAACAAAGACCTTTTTTCGATTTTGTTTACAGGTATTTTTAATTAGGCCAATTTCATTTTCAGAAATGGAAGCATCGTCAAAAGAAAAACCTACAATCAAAATAACAAAAGTAAAAAACAGCCTTTGTGGACCTCAGCTATAAAAGAAAAAAAAATCATTTAAAAATATTCAAATGCAAACGGGATATCTTAAAAAAAATTCTCCCATTGGATTAACATCAGTGAACGGGAGTTTTCATGGGACTGAAATAGCCTCTTAAGTAGCTCTTTCTATGCTTATGTTTTACTACATATAAAAATTAAATGCAACTGATGTTAAAATAAGTAAGTACATAAATTAATTAATTATTCATATTTTAAATTTGCAAAAGAATTTTTAAAAAGTAGAAAGGGGGGGGGGGGGACAATAGTTGAGTGATACATACTCATATACTATCTATAAAATACAGTTAAATAATAAAATTTATTATTTAAATCCAATGCAAAAGATACCAATTTTAAACTAAGTCTAAATAAATGTTAGACTTAAAAAAAAATAAAAAAACACCAAATATTTAATCTTTATAATTTTAAACAAAGGAGATAAATTTTGAATAGCTACCAGAATTATATACAATAACGGTATTAAAGTTCCAATAATAAATGCTTTTTTTAGTCTTATTTCTTACTTGAACAGGAGTTTGGCGACCATCCTTAAACATCCTTGGCTTAAAACAACTTGCAAACAGACAAGAGTCATAAATCAGTGTTGTCCATTGGCATCAAACCTCTGCGCTTTTCCATAATTTCAATCTAGCTGGATACACACTCAAAAGCAGAGAACAAATAACACCTCTTAATGCTTTTAAAAGTGGTACCTGCTGGACACTATAACAACTCGTAATTATTGTCATTGGATCCTATAGACTCTTGCACATACTTCACAGTGGACAAAAAGTTGAAGATTCAATTTACTGGTTATATTTCAACTGAAAAATAAAGTACAAAATATTACAACTGTAATACTGGTGTTTCATCATCTAAGAAATATTTTTTTGTTTCTTAACCCGTCAGCACATGCGCTGGTTAAAACTGACCCCAATTATATTGTAAAGCCAATCTACAAATATAGGCGCATGTGCTGACGGGTTAAAAAATACGGGATTCCATTAAACATTGTAAAATCATAAAAAGAATAACAACTACAGATGACAAGTTAAAAGAAAAAAAAGGCTTGTCAAAACAATATAACGCCACTAGATCCTATACTTGACTGGCCCTGTATAAAAAACTTGCACAATAAGAGCAGGTGGCGTTCTTTCATTACAGAATAAGGAAAATTATTATTTAAAATTATTGAGCATATAGTAAGTTAAATATAAGTTACTGTCAAGAAACTATAGATAAAACCAAATCAAAAATAGAGAAACAAAACTATGTGGAAGTAAGAAAAGATTTTAGTAATTGTTGTTAACAACAAATTGCATAAAAAAAACCCCTAAAAATCTTCGAAATAGATAAGAAAGATGGATATTTTAAACAAATATTAACAAGTCATTTAAACAATTCTGGTGGCACATCAATATTTAGATTGAACGAAATATATAATTGCTTGTTTTATTGGACACATACATCAGACTTGTGTGCTTGACAACAAGGTCCGCTTATAAGTCATCGTCGATATACAGGGACGAGATAGCACAATGAAATTTACAACACAGAGAATTTTTTACATACGGGAGCTCCACAAAGAGTGTGCAGTGAAGCCAGCGGGAGTCGAACCCGACAAGCCTCCTACGCTCTAAAGCGATTAGCAGCGTGGCGCGTTAACCACTCGGCCACGGAGGACCCCCGAAATATATAAATTTACTTCATCAACAAATCTGTAAACAAAAAAATATACGGGGTGGAAAGGAGGCAGAATCTAAAATATAATTTCTTTTTATCATATTACAAAACAAAATAAAACAAACTTTTACCTAGAAAATAAAATTTATTACATACCAATTTGCTGAAAAATATTCACATTTTGATCGTAAAACAGGTATGAATAAAAAAATTATTCATACCCTGATAAAAAAAAATTATTCATATCTAATGCGATTTATTTCGTAAAACGTAAGATATATTTTATCAAAATACATAATGAATAACTGTTTACATCCGCCATTACATGATTCCACCTTCCGAATGATATTCCACCTGCCTCTGAGCAGCCGGAAAAAAAGTAAGAGATATTCCGGACATTCGAAATGCCTGAATTCCGAATTTTGAGAGGAGAATCGCTAATCTCCGGAATGACATCCGGAATCGCTGAATTCAGTACGATATTCCGATTCCGCAAGAGGGGAAAATACGGCCGCACATCTTCTGAATGGTTTGAAATTTTAAATATATAATTGTTGCAAAATTTTGTGAAGTCATTTCAAATTTTATGAAAATCGAATGTAAAGTTTAATGACAGGGACAGTCAACAGTTTTCTGTTACATCAAGGGGAATGGGAAAAAATTATTTCAAGTGCATTTTAATGATGTGACAGATTTTTGAACAGAATGAAACTGATAGGCACTTATGAAGTGCATTAAAATATACATTCGTCGAAAGTATGCTATGCGGTGCAAAAAATATTTATAAAACTAATTGTAGTACGAACGTACCTCATTTGCCACCTTTGATGTGCAATTTCCAATTTGTTTTTCTTTTATTAAAAAAATGTACTTAAATGTACTGTTTACGTATTATCTAGGCCATGAGATAGATCGCCAAAAATGGTTTCGAATCCTGTTTAAAATAGTCATTTAACATTATATAATACATAACATAGTTAATAATGATACCACCAAAATCCTCTCTGTAAGAATAATTGTCGATTCTTATAGATTGCACTCTGCTAAATAAAAATATAGTAACGAAATTACTGTATCACGTACCATTCTTTTTGTAGGAGTGTTTGCTTTCAAAATTAGGATATTTTACATCATGCTAAAACATAAGTGGAAATTTTGTAACGCAAAAAATGTAGATAATAATGCATATATTAGCTGTAAATAAATGTATAAATATATGATTACCTGAGTTACAGGGGCATAAGGTATGAAAATATATTAGTGGATGCAATTAGTAAATTCGGACACGAAAAGGGGAGGGGACATAAAAAGAAAAATGCATGATACAAATATCAACAAACTAGATTTTCATGCTATATTTTATAAATTTGATATCTGAGCCAGTGAAAACACTTTTTCCCTGATTTCAATTTTATCTAGCATTGCAAATTAATATAATAATCCTTCACTATTTGTTGTTAGTATAAAACTGTTTCTCAGAAAAATAGTACATGCTGGAGCAATTTAGATAACATATTCAGAAATAGGAATATCAGATCTGTACACTTTACATATTTTTAGTTTGCAAGGAATTTCTTTTTTTTCTCGACCAGTGTAATTAATGACAAATAAGTAAATAAATGAAATATAAATGAACTATAATGCATAAATAAAAAAACTGTAATAAATAAATAAACTATATTGCATATTATTATTATATTATTATGTAGGATAATGTTATAGAGTTGTTAAAAAAAGTAAGGGTTACTGTAATTAGTGTAATTGGCAGCATGCTTGTTGCAGTTGTATCTGACACACACACACACACACATATATATATATAATATATAAGTACCAAAAAAAAAAAATTCTGTGCATGGTTTATTTCTGCATAATGGAAACATATTAACCACACAAAGTTAGTTATCCGATTCTGATAATGTTCGAATTTACGTAGTTGAATAAACAAAAGAAACTGTAGATAGTCCTCTCTTCTTTTTTTTTTCTTTTTCGGTTTCTCTGTAGTGTGCTTTTTTGTGGCATGCTCCAATTTTAGGTAGATTTCGTAAGAAATACTACGTATTACAATCTCCGCTATGTAGGGATTTCTGTAAAATATTTGCAGATCTACACTAATCATGACCCCTAGAACCCAAAACCACCCCCAGTTCAAAACTTTATCTATCTATCTTACTTTTTTATGGGCACAATAAATTCCATAATTTTGCATAAATCTCTTCCAAACTGATATATAAAATCAAGGACCAGACGAGTTTTTGATAGAAATAACTCTTACAACAAAAAAGAAAAAAAAAAGAAGGGGGAGTTGAAGAAGAAAAAAAAAGTCATAACTTTTTCAATTCATAAGATATCATATCCATTTAAATTTACTTTGAATGTCCTTAATATTAGCTACAACTTTTATATTGACAAGTTTTTGATAGGACCAAATCTTGCAGCAAAAAAGGAGGGGGGGGGGGGGGATTGTAGAAGGAAAAAAACCACATTTCTGTTAATCTGCCACTAAGGTGATTAAAAAAAGTATCATTGGCGTGATGAAAACTTTTAACAACACTCAGAAATACTGTATATAGGGTTGCATTATTAAAGGTGCACGCCTCTGAATAAAAAGGCTCTCATAATTTAAAATAGAGTGTGTGTTCATTTAATGAAACAAAACTTTTGTAGTAACATGTTTTTGATAAGATGAACTCTAGTAATGAATGATATTACTAAAAATATTCTGAAGGGATGAAAAAATGAGGCTCGATTAACAAATTATTGTATTGACGTGATTCTGATAAAACCAACTCTTACAGAAAAATGAAATTAAAAACTCATCAAAAGTGGCTGGATAAAATTGTTGAGCTGGGTAATCTTCTGGTCTAATCTTTATTTAGATTTTGTTGATGAAATTAGTACTTAACTTCGAAATCTACCTCCGCCTGTCGGCCAAGCCGACAAATAAATTTTTAAAAAATACCTTATTGCATTTTAATACAAATTTGTTCCACAGTCTAATTTACTATTATTGCAACATGTTGAAAATTTTAACAAAATCTGTCAATGATCAACAGCAATATCATTTTTTTCTCCTTTTTTTAACAGTAAGGAGAAAATGTACGTTTTGTTTTTCAATTTTTTTCTTTTAATCATGTTTTCTGTTTGTTTGCAGCTCAATCATTTCTTTTACCCACACTCAAACAGTGCAAACTTGCTGACACATCCATGGAGTTCTTTTTCTATGTAAAAAATGTAATTGGAATAGTTTCTCTCTTGCTAAACAGGAAACTTTTGCATCGTCACAGCATTTTGAGGGGCTACCTCCCTCATGCGAAAACACCCACTCCTTAATGTTAATCCTATAGTTTTTTTAACCCCATTTTTACACTTTGACAGTTTTTTAAAGTACCATTAAAATAACTTGTTATAAAATTCATTTAATGCATAGATTAGTAATAATGCAATTTAGAATGAGTTGTAGATACTTTATCTTATTCCAAAAGCATTATGGGTTGAAAAAAAAACATATTTTTAAAAGGATGATTTCTTTTGCCTTTGCATCTTTTCAGGTTTCTTGACGTTAAAAAATTGTGGGTGAAAAGTTTCAGTTTGGAATTATTCCTATATTTCTACTGCAACAGCATTATATTTGTACATTTCCGAATTATATAAAATTCTAAAAAAAAATTATGAATAAAAGATTTGAGTGAAACTTTAAATATTACACAAAATCCCTTTAATTCAAATTTAATTAATTTTAATTCTCAAAATCCTTCTGAAATTTATTAAATGATTGTGTAAATCTCCTAATGTAATTAAAAAAATTCACGAAAAATGCTTTAGAAGATGAAATTTTCATGAATTCTTAATATGGGACATGAATAGTTTTAAAGGAATCTTGCATTTCAATATTTAAAAAAAAAAAAATTTTCTTTGATTTGATAGCTGAGGTCGATCTCTGCAAAGACTGTCTTTTATTTTATTGATTTTGTTTGCAATTTTTTTTTTAAGCCTTGTGTTAAAATATTTTCAAGAAAATTACATATATAAGCCCCCTCCTCATTTTTTTCAATATTTCATGTTGTCAAAAGGAGAGGGGGCTTATTTTTAGAATTTTACGGTATTATGACATTCAAAAAATGTTTTTTTTTTTTTTTTTTTCATTTGACAAAGATTGAAATAGTTTTAAGAAAAATTTAAATTGTTTTACATTGAAACAGTTTAAATATTATTTAAAACAATTTAACATGTCATATGTATGATCTCATATGTAAAATGTCATATGTATGATATACATAAAATATCATATACGTACATCACATAAGATGTTTATCCTATTTAAGATGTAATAAACATTTAAAATAGTCTTAAATGATTTTAAGAAAATAGCAATTTTTCGGTTAATTTTATATATACTTTTTTAAATAAAAAATTAAATTACTTTTTCATATGTTTGTCTCATTTTTATAACATTTTTAATAATAATTAACAATTTAAAATTTACAAAATCTGAAAAAAATTTTTTACAGAAGGCAGATGCCTGAAATGGAATTTAGTATTTGTTTACGTTTTTAAGCTGCTTTGAATTAGTGTTACAGAGTTAAAAGGTACAGTCGTGGTAAAAAAATTAAAATAAACACCCCCTACTAACATTGCAACAAATTATAGTAGAAGAAAATGATTGAAAATAAAGTCTATTTTTAAATGATGTCTATAAAATTGGCTAAGGAAGCCATCTATCTATCAAAACCAGACCAAACTTTGACTTTTTAAATAACACACAATTTTGACACTATATTTTAAATCATCAGTTCAAACTATGGCTAGAAACAAAATTTCAAGTCATTTGGAAGATACGTTTTTGAATGATAAAAACTCAAAATTGAGAGCTTCTTCTTGAATTTCATTTTCATATTTTTTATTAATTTCTCCTGAAATTATAAACCTAATGTGGTCATTTTTTGTGTGATTACAGTACTAAAAAAACTAAACACTGAGTTTTTTTATTTTAAAAATCTTATAATATGAATTATGAAATTAATATTCGAAGAAAAATATATGAATTGGAACCTACCCTTCTAAAAGTGGCAAAATGCACTCTGGTTTTTTAAAAAATTGTGAAATTCACCTGAAGTTGTAGCCAGAGATTTCTTGTAAAAAAATTTCTCCATTCCACAGTATGTCTAAATCCATGTGCCCAAGAGCTTACAAAAATGATAGAACCGTATTTCTTTAGAAAAAAAAAACAGGATATTGTAAAAGCATGTTGTTATTTAATTGTATTTTTTAATTTGTAATTCATAAAATTATTAAAAATTAATAACAGTTTATTTATCATGCTAAAAAATTATATACTTTTTTTCTTATGGTTACCAAACACATTACTAGTATATTTCCTCATGAAATAGTGCCCCTTTTTTAAAACAAGCATGCTGCCCCTTACTCTTTCTAGAAGGAATACTAAATTATTAATTATCATTTTAGTAATTAAAGTTTATCTTATAATTTAAACCAGTCTCATTGCAATTGTACAAACTGCTCGATAAATTTCCTTCTATTCAATAAGCTTAGCAAGATAGTCTTTGATCAAATATACAGCCTCTTTATCAGCAGATAAAGCCTCCCCACTCGTGATAATCTAACAATGTCGAATTTTTTTTTAAAACGATCTAACCATCCTTCACTGGCAGTAAATTCTGAATCTTCCTCCTTCTAATAGTCGGGAAAATCTCAATGCTTGTTCCTGCAATATCGGCACAGTAACAGTCAAGCCATTTCCTTTTAAGTGTTGATGTGACAAAAATAAAATTTCCTCAGACTTCTTCATGCTTACCTTTCAGCGTGGCTTTTCCTTTTTTTTTATTCCACTTCCGCTGGTTTGGGCAGCACACCCCTTTCCAATTTCTACTCAATTTTTCTTTCAGTCACCCACTGTAACTTTACTTTTTTAAACTCTTAACTCCGAAGGTATAGTTTTTGCCATTATCCCAGACTGCAGTCGATTTATAATGTGTAATTTCTCTTCCATAGTCCCAACAACCTTTTTTCGTTTATCACCCATTTGTTTATTCTTCAATAAATAAACACAAAGCACACCAAAAGTCTATTCAAATGTTACCGAGAACATCGTCAAATAACGTCCGCACTTATTAACATATGAAGCAGAACTGATGAAACAGGTTATTAAGCCTTAACCCCCTTCCTTGTTGTCTGTCATTGCTCTGCTATTGCATTCTGCAATCCCTTCTTGTCGAAAGTCAGCACTTTTCCATGGACGGGAACCGGCCTGTCCCGGTCGCTTGCACCATTCCTAATTTTTTTTTATTAGGCCGGTTAATACGGTGGTCCAGATAGTCGGGAGTTTACTGTAACAACGTCACTCGCTCACCACGTTCAGCTGAATAATCCTATCCCACTTCCTTTTTTCTTTTAGAAACTTTAATATTTTTTAGGTTTATGGGCAGTAGTTATCCCAGTTTCACCACAATTATAAACACGGGTCTGGAGTGAAACTGTACCACTCACAAACACTTTTTAAATTTTTCAGAAATGTGTCCACATTCACTTTGTTGAAGTGGGTGGACCTCCCTACAGTGGTGGCTTCAGGTGTTCTTAGTGAAAGAGCTCGATGACGATCTATGAAACCATAGTAACAGTCATTTCCAGCACAGTTTGTCTTGATCCATGCAGTTTTCCTTTTAAGGCATTCCCAAATTCACATGTCAGCGAAAAAAACCTGTTTCTTGTTTAGACCCTAGTTCAGTGTTTCTCAACCTGTGTGCCACGAGAGATTGTCAAATGTGCCATGAGGGTTTTTAACAAATAATTAAAATTGCATGGTGTCAGATCAGGGATACAACATTTTCTATTGAACTCCAGACTTTAACTTTCTATTAACTCCAGATATGTTGATTGTTATGAACCAGGTGTTCCAAGTTGTCAATTTCATCAAGAGTCGATCACTTAAATCTGCCATAGCGACACAATGGATTCCGACTATAAAACTCGTTTTAAAAACACCGAAGTGCGTTGACTTTCAAAGGGAAATGTCTTGAAACGACTCATATACCTGCAATCAGAGTTGATTTTGTTCTTGGAAGTTGGATAAACATCTTTTGAATTTTCTCTTCATTGTGAGATTGGGTGGCTTAACGTTTAATGTGTCTCGGTCTTATTTGAAAATCTGAAATCTTTGAATTTAAGTCTTCAAGGTCCATCTGAGAATAGAGTCACATCAACATAAAAACTAAAGTCATTTGAAAAAATAAATTAACACCATGGAAATCTGAAATATGAAAAGGAAATTTTGACTGCTTTCCAGGTGTCAATGAATCTCAACCGGAAACTAAACAACAACAATAACAAAAATAAAATCCGCAGATCAAATTATAAGCGGCAACTTAAAATCTTACTTAAAAGCTACTTTCCTTCGCTTTCAGTTGAAAAATATCTAGGCTTAATGAACACATTTGTAATTTGCAAGACACCGAATATGACAATACATAATAACAGCTTATTTATTTGAGAAATGATCAGTTTTATCGCTCAACATTCTTCGAGAAAATTTCGGATCACTTTTGGCTATCTGTCAAAAATTTGTATCATGCAATCCATTTGAAAGATATTAAAATTCTTCTGCCTTTTGCATGTTCATGGTTCTGTGAATTTGGATTTTCAGCATTGACAGAATCAAGTGCAAAAAGCAATAACGACTTTTGAAAGTCGAAAATGAAATGTGAACTTGTTTGGTGTCTTTGGAACACCGCTCTAATTTATTTCTTTGAGAAAACAGGCTTATTTACAGCGCTCTCATTGAATAAATTTTGTGTATATATATATATATATATATATATATATATATATATATATATATATATATATATATATATATATATATATATACATACATAGCTGCCAACTTTTACGCTTTTCTGCTACCACGAAAATTTAATAGAGATTTTCGCCTTGTTTAATCGTGAGATTTGGATGATTAAATAAGACAATATTTACGTTAAAATTTTAGTGGTAAGAAGAAAGCGTAAAAGTTGGCAGCTATGATGGATATATATAGATATTGTATCATACAAATTTTACATTTTATATGTTCAAGTGTGCCGCAAATATTTCCAGATATTTTTAGTGTGCTGTCAACTAAAAAAGGTTGAGCAACAGTGCCCTAGTTCACATGACTCGCAGTAAATCTTCTAGCTTCTTTTCTCCATCTGTTCAGAAAATCATTCCACATGTTAGATCAGATCTAAAAATTAGATCAGCTTTCTTCTAAGATGATTTAAATTTTATCACGTTCCTTCAAAAACTGATTTAGAAATGTTCATAGTTAACGCTACTTCTGTGATGCTTTTCTTTTCTTCCACAACCATCTGCACAGCCTGTAACATGTGTTCATTGGTCAGCATTCTTCCGCCTTGCTCAACTTTCTTCCATGTTTGTGGCATTTTCTGTAAAATAAAAATAATGTACTTTTACATACCTTCCTAAATGGTGTATTGCCATGTTAAAATAAAAGTTCAATAATTATTTCAAAACAGTAATATTTTATTTGAAAAAAAACTAAGGAAATTGATATTATAGAAATAAATACAAATGTTTAATACTAATGGTTGACATCGATAAATACTGCATGAGTAAGAAAAAAAAAATTGCACTGCTTTAATTTTTCAATGAATATTTGCTTAAATAAATCAGGAAAGTAGTTAAAATTCCAATTTAACTTTCAAGTTTTATTTCTTACAGTATTCAACTCCAAAACAAGATAGTCTGATAAAATACACAAAAATTGTATTTAATTAAACATAATTATTTGGATGGAGATATCATTTGGGAGATTGGACATGTCCCATCCCTCCCTTAGAGCAACATAAAAAAAAAGTTTTTTACAACAAGCATGTGGCTTTTAGGCTTCACTATTCAATAAAATATATATTGTTGAGTTTAGAAAATATTAAAAACATTTAAGTTAGCAACAAAGAATGAAACTGAAAATTTATATTCGAAATCTAAGTAGTTACTTACTTTTGCTGGGATGAGATTGTTCAAACTTAACATAAAGTTTTGAGAAAATTTTCGATTTTTATCTGTAAAAGAAAAAAAAAATAAGACATTGCCTTTTGTTTAATTTCTGGCAACTGAAAAAACGCAACAAATGAAATATGTCTACACAGCATTTTACTTTCATAAAGTTGATAAGCTGAGAAGTCCTGACAATCTCTTTGATTCTTTGACGAAATTCGCATTTTTTCCCATGTTCCTTTCGGGGGGGGGGGGGGGGGGTTGCGAATCTTTGACAAAATTTGCACTTTTTTTTTAAGCCATTTGACGATTCGCGTTTTTCAGAGGCCCTTTCACAAAATTCACTTTTTTTAGCGGTCTTTTGTCGAAATGCGCTTTTTTCCGCATTTATTTGACAAAACTCATGTTTTTTTCTGCAATTTTTTGACGAAATTTGTGCTTTTTCCACAATCTTTTAACAAAATTCGTATCTTTCTTTCATCATTTGACGAAATTCCTGATTTCGATATTGTCCTTTTTAATAAATTCCCAAATTCATAGCTGCTTGCAACTAAAAATATTTATAGCAACAAATAGAATGCAATGATTACTTCATCTGGTGGAAGTGTCCTAAAATAAAAATAAAGCTCATTTTAAGCATTATTGCCGATGTTTCATCCCTCCCTAGTCTCCCTGATGTAAAGAAAAAAATAGCAAAAAAAAAATTGATTGGATCAAAAATGATAATGATATCAAAAGAAAAATCCTCCTTGCCCTTCCCCCTACAGATATCTTACAATAGAGAGTGCTAGACCCCCTCCCCTCATCCCTAAAGTGATAACATTATATACCCCATCAAAAATGACGGAATGTGCATATACATTTTGTTCTTCAAAAAGTATTATTATTTTATTTTTCATGATTACAACAAAGATATTATGTAAACTACAGTTTAAAATCATATTTTAAATGTTTCAGCATGGAACAAAAAAAGATCAAAGTTACATTGCATTTGTAACATATATATTATATACAGGGTGCAATATGTTATCTATCGCCGACCTTTAATTTCTCAACTGTTGGTATAACTGTTGGACAGATAGTTCCAATTACAAAAACGTTTCAAATGAGGTTGTGATTCATGTTGTGGTATTATTTAAAATATAAAATCAATTTTATAAAAATTGTTCTTCAAAAAGTATTATTATTTTATTTTTCATGATTACAACAAAGATATTATGTAAACTACAGTTTAAAATCATATTTTAAATGTTTCAGCATGGAACAAAAAAAGATCAAAGTTACATTGCATTTGTAACATATGTATTATATACAGGGTGCAATATGTTATCTATCGCCGACCTTTAATTTCTCAACTGTTGGTATAACTGTTGGACAGATAGTTCCAATTACAAAAACGTTTCAAATGAGGTTGTGATTCATGTTGTGGTATTATTTAAAATATAAAATCAATTTTATAAAAATTACGAAATCTAACTTTTTATACAGTCACCCAGTCCCTATAGTTATATTTAGTAAAAGTTTACACATATCTTAACAGATATAACACAAAAAGTTTGACATCTGTACTCAAAAATTGACACAGTTATTAAATTTCAAAGTTTGATAATTTTGCACGTGATTTTGTCTTTCATTGAGGAATCAGTTAAAAGATGAATTAAAGTAATTTCAGATCAAAATCAGGGTGCAATTCCAATGCCATTTATCTAGTCCTTAGTGAGTATGTTTTATTTTCCGGTTGTCGATCCTATCTACTTTGACATTTGAATGTTGTTCGACCCATAAATGTTAACTCAAATTTTTAAATGAAACAACCCTCTTTGGTGATTCCCCAATTTGGCGATACCGGCTAAAGGTGGTTTCGCCGTAAAAAGAACATTGCACCCTAACTTTGATCTCGAATTACTTTAATTCATCTTTTAATTGATCTCTCAATGAAAGAAAAAATCATGTGCAAAATTATCAAACTTTGAAATTTAATAACTGAGCCAATTTTTGCAGTACAGATGTCAAACTTTTTGTGTTATATCTGTTATGATATGTGTAAACTTTTACTAAATATAACTTTAGGGACTGGGGAGCCGTATAAAAAGTTAGATTTTGTAATTTTTATAAAATTGATTTTTTTTTACTTTAAATAATGCCACAACATGAATATTTAGCTCATTTGAAACGTTTTTGTAATTGGAACTATATGTCTACGGCCAACGGTTGAGAAATTACAGGTCGGCGATAGATAACATATTGCACCCTGTATGTACACACACACACATAGAGTGAAATACGTTTAACACGAAACTGAAGGGAGCAAAAAAAATTTTCGTGTTAAAAGAATTTCGCGTTAAAAGAATTCGTAAAAAAAAAAAAAAACTCACAAATATTTTCGACGTCATCAAATTTTATGTCGATTTCCTGTTAAATTACTAGTAAGTTGCATCCATTAAGATAAAAAATAATTTTTTATTTTTTTTTTTTTTGGGGGGGGGGGGGGGGGATCAGGTATCTTTTTTTTTAAGTGTCTTTTTCAGCATTCTGAGATCTAGCTTGTTTGAACAAAAAAGCAAAGCTGTCTCTAAATCTTCGTGCTTAGCAGTTCTCATGCGTTTTCCCTCTGGCTCAAACATACTGCGCTCAAACATTAACGTAATGGGATCCCTGTTGTTTATTACCATTGATAAAGTAGAATTGGCAATGCCAAACTCTTTGCAGATTTCTGTTTTCGTCCTGCTTTTTCATCAACTGCATGAAGCAGCTTCATCTTCATTTGAAGCGAAATAGCAGTTTGTTTTCGCACCGATTTCTCAGCCATTGTGTTCATAAAACATGAGCAAATTTACAAAAAACACGAAATTCACTGATTTTCACCCAAAATTCAGTATTTTTAACACAAAATTCAACAATTTCAACTCAAACTAACTAGATCGAAATCGAATTTCTTTCGTGTTAAGCGATTTTTGTTTCGTGTTAAAAGAAACAAAATGCATTAAATTGTATATTATACTGTCCGGACTGCTATATCATTTCGTGTTAACCGATTTTTCGTGTTAAACGTATTTCACTGTATATATATAAATTACTATAGGAAAAATTACGCTTAATTCTATAAAAGTTTTTATAAAATATTTTACATATTCATATTGCATAAGTGTGATTAACGTTTTTTAGCTCAGATTTGTGTATTTTAGTTTTAAAATATCAAAACACTAATGTATTGATCCAAGGTCATAGCCATTTAAGATAAGAAATGGCCCATTTATGTTTAGTAAAGGTCATCATTACAGACTGTACTTATATGATATGATTTTAAAAAAAACTTATGTACTTAAATACATTTTACTAAATATGATTTTCAATCATTTAAAATTTTTCAAAGAGTAGTAGAAAATTAGTACAGTAGACTTCCTCAAATCCGCACAGCTTGGGACCAGAGGTTGTGCGGATTTTAGAATTTTGTGGATCTCTGGTCATTGAATTTGTGTACATTTTTACAGTAATTTTAATGTAATAATGTAATCGAAATTATAATGAATGTTTACAATATAGTAAAATATTAAAATGATTAAGTAAAGTAATAAATTAAAATAATAATATTTAAGACGATTTTAAGAATGATTAAAATATTAAAAGTAAAGGTCAAGTAAATAATTAATAATGTATAATTAAACCTGCATAATAAAGATGAGATACACGTTTCCTAAATTATTCAATGAAACTTGCCTCATAAAGGTCCCCTACTCATTCACATCAAAATCGTAAAATAAGGAAGTTTCATTTCAGGTTTAACCAGACTTAATATCCAAAAAAGCTTGATTAATACATAAATATATTTGGTAAAAAGATTTTGACTGCCAGTGATATCAGCAATATCTTGAATTTCTTCAGAAATAAATTTATACTTCCTTCATGAAAAATCATGAGTTTAGTCATATTAATAAGAATTATATGTTAAAAGACATCCAGAATTGATATAAAATAAAAAAAGTCTTAATTTTGTCCCCACATCTGAACTGAAAGTTTCATTGTTTATAGATGCGATGATGTGCGAATTTCAGGCGTTTGCGGATTTGAGGGAGTGTACTGTATTTTTATTAATCTGATCATTAAATACAATTTATTTACTATGTGTATTTTGCAAAGGTTGTTGTTTAATAACAAACTCAAAAAACTAAGTAGTGTTAAGTATATATAAAGCAAAAGAGAGTAAGAAAGAAAATTGTTTAATAGTATGGCATGATATTTAATTAAAAATGTGAAAAAAGGCTAATTAATTTATACAAAATATTTATTTAAAAAAATTAAAAACTGTTAAAATATTTTTTTTTAATTTCACATTTTATAACATCATAAATCCCCCCCCCCCCCCTGAAACTATCATAACATTAAAAAAATTACTCATGATATAATTTTTAAATAAAAAAATAGCTAATCAATTTATCCCAAATAACATTCATCAAAGGAAAATTTAGAAGCAAACAACATTAAAAAATATATAAAATGATCTCTGAATTTTAACATTTTCATATTTCAAATCTGACTACCATATTTGCAAATATGTATGCATAAAAAAAAAACAATATAACATTAACACTTTTTAGTTTATAATGTTATTACTAAATTAAAAGAAATCCATCATTAAGCAAGGTAAATAAATTGTATTTTTTTATCAGATTATTAAAATATCATTTTTTTTTCTGTTTTATAAAAAAAATTTAAATGATCGAAAAACTTAAATATTCAGTAAAAAAATATATAGGTAAATAAGATATTTTAAAATTATTTTGCATAAATATGTATTAATAAATACGTATAATCTGTAAAAATTTGAGAAACAGATAACTTTGACTGATAATAGATGGTGCCACGTTTAGATTTAAATTGCTAGGATTTTTGTATGAACACTGGCATCTCTAAATTTTAAAACTAAGTTACAAATAACTTAATTATGTTTATGCAAATAATACCTGTTATATCAACGTATCCAAATCAAGAGATGAAAACTTCAGAAAAAAAATTATTTTATGATTTTTTAATATAACTTCGTAACATTAGCAGCTTGGCCTCATGTAGCAGATGAAAGCAGACGAATCACATGATCACTTCGGTAGCGTATAGTTATTTTCAATTTAGAAATTAATTGGATAGTTTTTGAAGGTTTTAAAAAAAGTTAAAATATTTAAAGGTTTTAATATCCTTTTACAAAAAGAGTAGCATAGACGTTAACCTGTATTTTTTAAATGAAGCATTCAAAGAGTCATTCATTTTTTGTAGATTTCCTGGAATTTGTTTCTGAATGACAACAGTGTCGTTTGTTTAGATCTGGTTTCTATGTTTATAATAGCTTAATTTTATTTTAGAACTTAATACATTACTAGCAGGAATGACCGAGCTAAGCTCGGTCAAAATTAGCTCTGTGTTTATCTCGATATATTATTCCCACTGAATCATTCTTGCTGTTTTAGATGCAATTAGCTTAACCCTGTGACATAGTGACCCAAACTGACCCACTTGACCCACTAATAGAATTTTTTCGAACGTGCGACCTAAAACAATGCTATTCTCGAGCCTGAAAACGGTGAAATACAAAATTTAGTGAAAATCGTTAGTCCTTTTCTAGATAAAATTAGCTTGACCCACGTTGATTCAAAAACCGACTAACCGAAATTTATCGAACATGTGAGCTATTTCAATGGTCTTTTTGTACTGTGAAACGGTATAACAAAAAAAATTGTCAAAATTGTTTGAACGTTTTTGAGATGCCGTTAGCTTGACCCTTTACCCCGACCCATTATCACCAAAATGACCCACGAATAGAATTTTTTCTTGAGCATGCGACCCAGCCCAATGGTTTTAACTTGTCCAGAAACGGTAAAGTACAAAATTTTGTCAAATGATTTTGAACCGTTTTATAGATACAGTTATCTTGATCTTGATCCATTAGGACCCAAAATGGCCCATTGATTGAATTTCCTTGAACATGCAACCCTGCCCAATGGTCATGGACCCATGCAGGAAACGGTATTATTCAAATTTTTGTCAAAATGTTTTGAAGCGCTTTTTAAATACAATTAGCTTGACCCTGACCCATTGTGACCCAAAATGACCCACTAATAGAATTTTTTTTGAACATGCGACCTAACCCAATGGTCTTCTCGAGCCCCAAAACGATAGAATACAAAATCCAGTCTAAATCGTTTAAGCCGTTTTTTAGATACAATTACCTGGATCCTGACCCACTGTGACTCAAAATAACCCACTAATCGAATTTTCTCGAATATGTGACTTAGCCCAACGGTCATCTCAGGAACAGAAACGGCCGTATAATAAAAAAATTTGAGAAAATGTCTTGAGCCGTTTTTCAGATGTAATTAGCTTGACCCTGACCCGTAATGACCCATAATGACCCACTAATCGAATTTTCTCGAACACGTGACCCATCCCAATGGTTTTTTCGTGCTCGAAAAGATAGATTACAGAATTTCGTCATAATCATAGAGCCGTTATCTATATAACCTTATCTGGACCCACGGTGACCCAAAAATGACCCACTAATTGCATTTTCTTGAACACGTTACCCATCCCAATGGTCTTTGCGAGCCCGAAAAGGGTTAGATACGAAATTTAATCGAAATCGATTGAACCGTTCTCTAGATATAATTGGCTTGACCCTGACCCATCATGACGGAAAATGACCCACTAATCGAATTTTCTCGAACACGAGACCCATCCCAATGGTCTTTTCGTGCCTGAAAACAGAAAGGTATAAAATTTCGTCAAAATCGTTAGAGCCGTTATCAAGATAAACTTAGCTTGACCCACGATGACTCAAAAATGACCCACTAATCGAATTTTCTCGAACATGTGATTTAGACCAATGGTCTTCTCGTAATCCAAAACTGTAGAATATAGAGTTTAGTGAAAATCGTTAGAGCCGTTTTTTAGATAAAAATAGCTTGACACACAGTGACCCAAAACTGACCCACTAATCGAATTTTTTCGAACACGTGACCCATCCCAATGGACTGTTCGTGCCCGAAAATGGTTAGATACAAAATTTAGTCAAAATCGATTGGGCCGTTTTTTAGATATAATTAGCTTGATCCTGACCCATTATGACCCAAAATGACCTATCAATCGTATTTTCTCGAAAACGAGGCCCATCTCAATGGCCTTTTCGTGCTCTAAAGTGGTTAGATACAAAATTTAGTCAAAATAGATTGCGCCGTTCTCTAGATATAATTAGCTTGACCCTGACCCATTATGACCCAAAATGACCCACTAATCAAATTTTCTCGAACACGAGACCTATCCCAATGGTCTTTTCGTGCCCGAAAATGGCTAGATACAAAATTTAGTCAAAATCGATTGAGCCGTTCTCTAGATATAATTAGCTTGACCCTGACCCATTGTGACCCAAAATGACCCACTAATCGAATTTACTCGAACACGAGACCCATCCCAATGGGCTTTTCGTGCCCAAAAACAGTAGGGTGCAAAATTTTGTCAAAATCGTTTGAGCCGTTATCTAGATAAACTTAGCTTGACCCACGGTGACCCAAAAATGACCCACTAATCGAATTTTCTCGAACATGTGACTTAGCCCAATGGTCTTCTCGTAATACAAAACTGTAGAATATAGAGTTTAGTGAAAATCGTTAGAGCCGTTTTTTAGATAAAAATAGTTTGACCCACAGTGACCCAAAAATGACCCTCTAATCAAATTTTCTCGAACACGTGACCCCTCCGATTGGTCATTTCGTGCCCGAAAATGGTTAGATACAAAATTTAGTCAAAATCGATTGAGCCGTTTTTTAGATATAATTAGCTTGACCCTGACCAATTATGACCCAAAATGACCCACTAATCGAATTTTCTCGAACACGAGACCCATTCCAATGGTTTTTTCGTGTTCGAAAACGGTAGGGTGCAAAATTTAATCAAAATCGTTAGAGCCGTTTTCAAGATAAAATTTACATACACACACACACACACACACACATTTTTTGCTCACATTATAGTATAAGATAAATGAATATGATATGCATGTTTTATGTGAAAATATGCTGGACAGACATGATTTCAAGTAGAAGAAATTATCATTTAGCTGTCATATGTTTTTTATTAAGCCTCACATGGCATTTAGCTGCAGTCGATTCGCAGACCGGAATGGTTACCTACACTTTTCTAAACTCAGATTTTAGCCCCACCAGTGGCTGAGAGGTTCTGCTCTCGAAGCTGGTAGACGGGAGGTGCTGGGTTCGATCCCAATCGCGCCCGTCGGCCTAATCGTTCGGAGTTTTCGTGGTTTTCTTCGAACCTTGGACTTCCAAGCGTTAATACGGGTTAGGTTCCCTTAGAAAGACCCCCACGAAGGGCACTCCCCCTGGGCCTATATCCCTCGTGCAGATAATTGGCCGTCATAAATACAACCAACCAACCAACCAACCAACCAACCTAAACTCAGATTTTATTATAAGTAGATGTACAGCCTCTATCACTTAAACTCCAGGAAAAAATGTGGTCTCCAGCCCTGTGTGGCGTGGTAAGCTTTCCGCGTTTGTAAATGTTTACTTTTTGCTGTGTTTAAGAGTTGTTTATTTTTATTTTTTTCTCTGGACTGGTTGTGTTGTTTTTATCGTAAAGTATGTCGTCCATTTTTACTATTACAGATGCGAGTGCTAGTGACCTTTGTGCAAGAAGTTAGTAGCCCTTCGCAACAGGTTACTTATGCGTTCGCAAATGGAGTCTCCAGTGTTTGCGTCTTTCTTGAAGCGACTGAGGGTAAGATTCCTCGAAATAGGCCTGTGGCTTTAAAAGCTGATTTTGATAAAATAGTTGGTTCAAATGCGCCTTTAAAAATTCGTTTTACCAGGACGGATTAGTCGAGACGTCGGATGCTCAATGCGCTCAGGCGGTCTCTGGTATTGACAAATTACTTAATGTGCAGGTCAAGGCGTATATTCTACAGGAAACTATTACGTCGCGGTTTGTCTTACACAATATCGATACGAGTATTAGTCTCGAAGAGTTGGGAAAGGAAATTCAAGCTGAAAATAAGCTGAAGGTTAAGGATTTGCGGCGTTTTACCAGAAAGGATAATGGAGTTACCAAACTAACGGAAACTGTTTTAGTGACTATTTACGGCACATTTATTCCTGAAAGGATCAAGTTGTTTTATATGACCGAAAGAATTAGACTTTTTTATGACAGACCACGCCAGTGTCTTAACTGCTGGCAATTTAACCATGCTACCAGCAAATGTTCGAATGAAACCACCTGCAGAAAGTGTGGGGGTAAACATGCGTCTGCCACATGCAGTACTGCCGAGCTTACGTGCTCTAATTGTCAAGCCTCCCACCTGGCGTCTGATCTGAAGTGTCCAGCCCGACTAAGGGAAATGGATTTTCAAAAATACAAATCTGATAACCATCTATCAATCACCGAAGCTCGTAGACTGTATGCAAAGATTTCTAATCCAAAAACGTATGCTGATTCTGTTAAAATGAACTCTGAAGTAACCTTGAACCCCACATATGTAACTAAAGCAGATCTCGAACAAAACAATCGATGGAACTCTTTTTTCAGCGTACCCAAGAGTGCATCCTTAGTGTGTTACAACAACAAACGAACTTATTCATTCAAACCATGGAAGGATTGGTAAAGTCTTTCACGGCGGCCTGTGCGGCCAATACACGGTCTGCTGGTGCTTCTAAAGATACGGTGGGCAGCTCTCCCTACGATCGGCCGAAGAAACTTAAAAAACAAAAGGTGACGGCCCCGCGGCTATCCTTAGTGAACTGTCGGGAACAGGTTTACAGTAAAACGAGCGGGAACGAGTTTGTTCTGAAATCGGGCTCTGAAGAAGAGTCTGGTGGCGACGACATGGAACAGGTTTAGCGGCCCCTCCTTCTATGTTTTTTTTTCCTTTTTTGTGCTGCCCTTTTTGGTGTTCGCCTGTTGGACTTTTTGTTGTTTGTGTGTTTCCCAGGTGTTCTTTGTCGCTTATTTATGGTGCAGTTTTCGATCCCTTTTGCTGTGATTCAGTGGAACTTAAGAGTCATTAAAAATAAAGTCCATTGGTTGAAGTGTTCCCCCTTTTCGAAGGCCGATGTTTTTGTTTTTCAAGAATCCTTTCTTAGAGCGGATGATTCTTTTGCCTACCCGGGTATGGTGATCTATCGTCAGGACAGAGCTGGCAGGGGTGCCGGTCTGCTCACTGCTGTGAGTAGTAAGCTTACCTCTGTAATGCTCGATTTGGGCTCTCTTAGCACCCAGGGTGTGGAGGTCCTTGGGGTTAGGGTTTGGATGGCAAGACGGTGGGTGACTATCGTCAATGTTTACGCTCCCGAGGGTAGAGTTAGTGAAGCGTGGCTCCAGCAGCTTACCAATAAGATTTCGCATCCCTTCCTGATACTTGGTGATTTTAATCAAAAGCATCATGCCTGGGGCAGTTCTTGTAACACTTCGGGCTCTGAAGAGATTCTAAACTGGCTTCTCAACAACAATGTTTGCATTCTTAATACGAATCATCCAACTCACGTCACTCATTCTGGCTCCGCATCATTGATTGATCTCTCTTTTTCAAGCCCTGATTTTTTTCGGCTCACTGACACATACGTTCACCCTGATCTGTTTGACTCTGATCACTGGCCTATCATCCATAAAATTAACCATGTTACTACGAACTACCTGCATACTTCTACAAATTGGGATGGAGTCGAGTCTTGCCTTAATCGGACCCTGGATATTCATGGCGTCACCTCATTTGAGTACCTCCATAAGAGCTTTCGAGATGTTCTTTCTCATAATTTTTTCAAGCATAGGGTGCAGCGGCGGGATAACCCCCCCTGGTGGGACTCACGTTGCGCGTGGCTCCTCGGCCAAAAGCGGAAATTCCTGAGATTAGCCAGAATAAACTTATCGAGGGATTGCTGGAAATCGTATAAGTCTTATGCTGCTCAGCTCAAGCGCTACATGAATTATCAGGCTCGCAATTACTGGGGCGATATATGTGAAAAGGCCGCCAAAGGTACTATTTATCGAATCATCAAGGCTTTAGCCAAGAGGAGTAGCTCTGAGGAGTCAAATTTCTATTTGATGGACGAGACTGAAGAGCTTCTCGACAGGTCTGACCAAGCCAATGCCTTTGCCGAGCAATTTCGAAGCACCCGTGAGTTCTGTAGTATCCCTTTTGATCTTAGCAGTTCGGATGAGCATTGGAACAACCCGATCACGTTCGAAGAGTTGAACCGTGCAATTCAGGGCACGAAGAATACCACCCCTGGCGAAGACGGAATTCCGGCTCGTGTTTATAAAGCTCTTACAATTGGAAACAAACAAAAGTTGCTTCGGCTTTTTAATGATAGTTTCATGTCGGGCAGTGTTCCGGAACGCTGGAGAACTGCGGTGATCCTGCCTATCTGGAAGATTGGGAAACCTAAAGGGTTTCTTAGCAGTTACCGGCCCATCGCTCTCACGGCTGTGGGGTGCGAGATTATGGAGCGCATCCTCCTCAAGAGGATTCTCGACTGGGTTATGCCTAGACATCTTTTTAATGATCGACACTTTGGTTTTCTTCCCAATAGCGATTGCACGAAGGCTTTGAAGCTGTTTTACTCAGACATTAAGCGTGCCAGATCGGAGAGGAAGTACATCATCGCTCTCAAGCTTGACATCCACGCAGCGTATGACTCTGTATGGAGGGATGCTCTTATTTACAAGATGGCTAGCCTGGGCATTGCTGGAAGAACGGCCTTGTGGATCTTAAAGTGGATCGAGATTAGGAAGATCAAGGTTAAGTGGAGAGGTGTTTTCTCTCATCTGGTGAACTCTTTTCGTGGTGTGCCGCAAGGCAGCGTCCTTTCGCCCATCCTGTTTATGATCTTCCTGTGGGATTTATTCGAAGCTGTTGATTCGGGGGTTCAAATCATTGTATATGCCGATGACATCCTTCTCTACTTTTCAGATCTTTCCTTAAAAGATGCTTTTTTTGAAACTTCAGGAGATGCTTAACAGGATCAATGCTTGGTGCACTTATTGGAAGCTTGAGCTCCGGCCTGATAAATGCTCGGCAATAAATTTCTCTCTGCAAAAGGATTCTCCCCTGCAGAATTTCAGTCTTCATGGATCAGACATCCCGTGGCAGAATACTACTAAGATCTTGGGTGTCATTTTTACTCACAACCTGTCATTCAATCAGCATATTGAGTTTTTATGTAAAAAATGTATGAAGCGCCTTAATTTATTAAAAGCTGTAGCCAGTCCTCAGTGGGGAGCGAAAACCGTCCATCTCATTCCTTTGGTCAATTCCCTTATTCGGGGCGTTATTGATTATGCGTGTCCTGTGTACGGCGTTGCCGCAAAGACCTCTCTAAAGAAGCTGTATGTGGTGTATAATGCGGCCCTCCGTTTTGCGACCGGCCTGCCCAAGTGGACTCCCATCTTCAAGCTTTATCGTGAATCCAACCAAGCTCCTCTTAGTTTTCGACGAAGCTATCTTACCTCTTCTTTTTACATCCGGTGTACGTCTGCTGTTAATTTTGGTCGTCCCTGCTCCAATTTTTTTCCTGATGGGTTCTCTTGGACTACAGACCATGCTATTGTGACTCCTGATATGCTGATTACCTCTCACTGGCCTTGCGGGAGCTTAAAAGATGTCTGTGAGATCATAGTTGATGAGTTGCCGTTTCAAACTAAAAACCTCCCTCCCACCGCCATCAGTCAGTGTTTCAGTCTGTACATGGATGAGTTCCGTCATCTTACCAATTCTTGTTTTATTGCCACGGATGCTTCGAAAAACGATTTTAAAACTTCTATTGCTGCTGTTAATATTACTGAAGATGCATCCTGCGATTACCTCACCCATCATTTAAACTCTACTTTTACTGCAGAAGCTCTAGCCCTTAATCTGGCTGTCCAGCGCTTTCTTAT
The DNA here is from genome assembly GCA_963932465.1 of Maratus speciosus. NCBI lineage: Eukaryota > Metazoa > Arthropoda > Arachnida > Araneae > Salticidae > Maratus > Maratus speciosus. The sequence goes on along the minus strand of OZ010795.1, from coordinate 2,420,994 downwards.
CAAGAGTTACAACTACTTTATTTTGTCGGATAGCAAGTCTGCCCTTGAAGCTTTAATACATATTAACCATAGGTCCCCAGCTGTCATCTTACACCTTTTCCAGTCTTTATGCAGCGTCCGTGGTTCCGTGGGTGGGATTACCTTGATCTGGGTCCCTGGCCATGTTGGTATCCCTCCTAATGAGAAAGCTGATAATCTGGCAGCACTTATAGTGGGGTGGCCCCTGAAGACTTAAAGAGGCATTTAAAGGATCAGCTTCATGCTAGCTTCCAGAGCTGGTGGGATGATTGTAAATATGCAGTCGATTCTCCGTATCTTGGTCCGAATATTTATAAGTGGACGCATAACCGTAAAGAGGATGTTTTTATTGCTCGTTTCCGGACGCAAACGGCTGTCACTGACAAAAAGTTATATATTTTCAAGTTAAGTATTTCTCCCACGTGCTCTCTTTGTTCTACGGAGGATGGGACGGAATTCCATTACGTTTTCAAGTGACCTGCTTTTGATGCTGAAAGAACGATGCTACGGGATGCCATGGCATCTGTTAATTTCTTTCCTGATGGCTGGACTGACCTTTGGGAATGTATCAACTCTAATCGTCATTGTTTTCGTCTGTTCATCAATCTCTTCCTCGGGAGCGGGCGTTTTTAGTCGCCTTTTTCCGTTTATCCTTTCTCGCTTACTTCATAATTTTTTCTTAATACCTGTGTTGTCTTTTTGATTTTGGTGCTGCTTGTCTGGATGAGTTGTTTGGCTCCTTCGTTCTAGGTTGCCCCTGGTTTATTGATTAGGGTGCGTCTTTTTTGTGTTTTTCGGGGTAGTTTTTGTCCTCTTGTTGGGTTATCAGTTGGGTATCAGTTTGTTGTGTGGGCTGTCCCACTTTGTTTCTGGTGGTGAACTGGTTCTTTATGTTTCGTTGGTTTGGGTATATGTGATCATTTGAGGTCATGCCGGCCGGAGCCGCAGCACCTACCTCAAAGCTCAAATAACAAAAAATGTACGTAGAACAGAATCAATATTTCTAATTAAATATACACATATGTATCGGTATCTATATTCGAGTTTAGTTATACCTAAGAATATATAATGTGTTAATTTAATGCATGAATTTTGTACTGTTTAAGGAAATTAAAATTTTCAAATCGGCTACATAATTCGCAGTTAAAATTTAGTGCAGTTTATTAAAAAATGTCTTGTTTATTAGTTTTTATTCTGTTTTTAGATTCAAAGGTAAATAAAACTTTTTTACTGAAGATCAATAAGTCATTTCCTTGGATGAAAATTGCAACAATTTCTTCATACTGATATTTTGAAGGAGTTTCTGTTATCATCTGGAACCAAACTTTTTTGCTTAAAAAAATGTCATCGATTACAGAAGGAGAATCTTATTCTAGTAAACGGAACTTTGTTCCTCAAAATGGTGATAAGGAAAAACATTCCTCCATAAATACAAAAGAAAAAGTTTTTATTTGTGAAGTATGTTCCAAAGGATTTTCTAAGAATAGTGATCTTAGACGACATCTTTTGACTCATACAGGGGAAAAAACTTTTGTTTGTGAAATATGTTCCAAAAGATTTTCTACGAATAGTACTCTAAGAAAACATCTCTTGGCCCATACAGGAGAAAAACCCTTTATTTGTGAAATATGTTCCAAAGGATTTTCTCAGAATGGTAATCTAAGAAATCATCTCTTAACACATACAGGTGAAAAACCCTTTATTTGTGAAATATGTTCCAAAGGATTTTCTCATAATAGTGATCTAAGAAAACATCTCTTACAACATACAGGTGAAAAACCCTTTGTTTGTGAAATATGTTCCAAAGGATTTTTTGATAAGAGTGCTCTAAGAAGACATCTCCTGACCCACACAGGAGAAAAACCCTTTATTTGTGAAATATGTTCCAAAGGATTTTCTAAGAATAATTATCTTAGACGACATCTCTTGACTCATACAGGTGAAAAACCGTTTCTTTGTGAAATATGTTCCGAAGGATTTTCTCGAAATAGTAATCTAAGAAAACGTCTATTGAAACATACAGGTGAAAAACCCTTTATTTGTGAAATATGTTCCAAAGCATTTTCTCAGAATAGTGATCTAAGAAATCATCTCTCGAAACATACAGGTGAAAAAAACCTTTATTTATGAAATATGTTCCAAAGGATTTTCTAAAAATAGTCATCTAAGAAGCCATTTCTTGACACATTCAGGTGCCCAGCAGCAGAATTTTTTTCTGCAGTCTGCAACACAAGTAGAAACTTTAAAAACAGTCTGCAGTGCTTAAGGACAAACGCCCTCTTTCTAATCCTTCATGCACTCAACCCCCCCTTCCCCCCAGTATTTGTGATTAACATAAAAGTAAAGTACTTTTTTAAATAATTTACCTTTGTCCTCAAAATTTTTCACACCACTATCTGAAAAATCTTTCATAAAATTTGTCAAAATTTCTGTGAAGTTAGAAACAAACAGTAAAAATAACATATAAACACCAATTTCTAAAATTTTTGAAAAGATTGATACAATGTTATAATATAAAAAATTATATATAGATGTGATAATACAGGGATGAAAGTGCACTAAAGCCACTTTGAAGCAGCAAATTTTGTAGCAGTAAAATCCATTTTTGTAGCATCAAAAATCTAATTTTTTAGCGGACTGAAATTCTTAAAAATCAAATTTGAGTAATTCATGCAAATACTATAAGTAATTCTAATGCATTGTTTTATTTAGCAATCTTAGCTAGTCGTGCAATTCAAAATTTAACATGCTTTCACCCAAAACGTGGCTAACTAATATTTAAGCTGCCACTCAGCTATAAAAAAAAATCTCGTGAAAACATCAATCTTGCAGCAAATTTTTCCGCGATTCTTTGACGGAATTCACCTTTTTTTTCTTCGATCCTTTGTGCGTTTTTTCGCGATCTTTCGACGATGATCGCATTTTTTTCGTGATCTTTCGACGATATTCACGTTTCTTTCGTGATCTTTCGACGATGTTCGCGTTTTTATTAGCGATCATTCGACGATATTCGCGTTTCTTTCGTGATCTTTCGACGATGTTCGCGTTTTTTTAGTGATCATTCGACGATGTTCGCGTTTTTTCGCGATCTTTCGATGAAGTTCGCTTTTATTCGCGTTCTTTCGACGACGTTCGTGTTTTTTTCGCGATCTTTTGACAAGGTTCGCATTTTTTCCGCCAATCCTTTGAAAAAAATTCACCATTTCTCCACGACCTTTTGACGATATACGTGTTTTTTCGCGATCTTTTAGCGAAATTCGCTTTCTCCCGCAAAAAACCAGAAGAATTAGAAAAAACTAGTTTTCTATTAGTTTTTTCCAATTCTTCTTTTTTTTTTCCAGTTTCTTCCGGAAGAAACCCAACCCTCGTTTGCATCTTGTGGAACAACTTCTGAAACACAAAGTTATGTTTTAATACTATATCTCAGATGTGTTTTATAAAAATTGCCCACTGTTCCACTGGAGGCAGGCACAGTTTTCCGTAGCAGTAAGTCAGAAATCTCATTTTCAATTATTACTAGATGTCCTACTGTTGCTCTGATGCGACGATACAGGCACATTTCATATTTTAAAAAAAACAAAATGTACTGGGTAGCCAGATTAACACACTCTTACTCTCACCTCGCTCTATGTCAAATTATTCACTGTAAAGGCTTTAAATTTTGCGTACATGCTATTCAAGACATCGGGAAATGGATTACGCTAAAACATTTAGTCCCAGTTACACCTGTAGAGGGTGCTGTACAAAAGTAAATGGGAAAAAAAGAAAAATAATCATATATGACAATAAAGTTTTTTCCGTTTTTATTTTCAATTCCTACTATTAGCTCACACTCTCCCTATATTTATTTATTTATTGTACTTATTTTTATTATGTTGTTCAAATTTTCAATCGTTAATAAAATACTTATTATTCCTCCAATCAATAAACTTGTAGTGGATGACACTTGATATTAATCCAGTTTTTTTCAAATATTAATTCATTAATTAAATTAAATAACTTTAATAATCGAGAGAGCCCTCTTCTTGATCAAGGTATTTTAAGACCGAGAGAGCCCTCTTCTTGATCAAGGTATTTTAAGACCGAGAGAGCCCTCTTCTTGATCAAGGAATTTTAAGCGTGTCTCAAGAAGAAAGAAGAATGGGAGAAAAAAAATTTCTCTTATTGACCTAAGTAGGAATTGACTTAAAATTTTTTTTATTACTTTTTCTATTGTCCTAATGGAAAAAAAGGTAAATATACTGCCATGTAACTGTTCATTTTGTAAGTACAAAAGTTTCCACAGACCCATGGTTTGCAGCTACGTTCTGGGTATGAAAGGGGATAAACACTGTGGAGTTTTCTTCTGCAACGTTTGAATAATGATAAAGCAACCAGCCATAGGTTTCTGACAACCTTTGTCCACTGTATCTTAATCCATTTGATTTTTGGCTGTGGGGACACTTAAAAAATCTTTTTTTTTGAGCTCTTGGCATATCTGAAAGACGGTATCACTCCGTTTGTGAGAAGCATCTCAGTTGACTCATTAAGATCTGAAGTTGAACAAGCTGTCCACAGACTGCCGATTTCACATCTTCATGAAGGAAACCCTATTGGGCAGCATTCCGTGCGTAGATAAGGCTCTTGTCACGTAAACATTGGGTACATTCAAATAAAGTTTGTAGAGATGCATCTTTTCAGCGTATGTACATGTCATACAGCGCCATCCATCGGTGGTTTCTGAAACTATTTTTTCAGCTAATTCATTTCCCCATGTCTTGAGTAGCATGTGCACAAAATTTGAAGGTCATGCACTAAGTAGTTGAATATACCCAGGATGATTGGGACAAACTTTAATGGGAGGTATGGAGACATCACAGATTTTCAGGTTTGCATAGCAACCCACAGTCAGAAACGGCTTCGTTCGCCGTTAGGTGGTGTTCACAAGACCCACGCTCACCTGATTTAAACAGCATGGATTCCTTTCTTTTGGCTACACTGAAAAGTTCTACTTACACATCGCCTGGGCATTCCCATATGGATCTGGTTCCAGGACTCGTCTGTTCCGCTGCAGATATCCAACAAAATACAGGTGTATTTGAGTGAGTCGCCAACAGTGTAATGCATATTTTAAATTTAATAATTTAAAATAATTGAAAAACACTATGAAATTGCATTTGAAAATGCCCTAAAATACTATGTGTAACTAGTAACATTTTATGCGGTGTCGCCATCTGTTGTAAATTAGAGACATTAAATAACCTCATTTTCTTTTTTATCATCATTTCTTATCTATAAAGGCTAAATAAATAATACAAATCACAATAATAACAAGAAAAAATGAAAAGATTCAAATGAAACTAATAAAAAAAAAGAAGAAGAAATGTGTTATAATGGGAAATTTAAATCAGACTGACATAGAATTAATTTTTAAAAAAAATAACTTTATCACTACATTAAGTCATTTTAAATAGTGATATATAAAGTAAATATTATATATATCACCTTCAAATATCAAATTAAATCACAAATTCAATACTTAATAATAATAACAATAAAATAAATAATACCAATAAATCCGATTTTGCGTTATTTTGGCGCAATCTACTATAACTTAGAAGAAAGAAAACCAACGCGATATAAAATTCCGAAAGTTACTAAAAAAAAAAGGCTGTATATTGTTATTATCACTATTATTTTATATATTTAGTAAAAATAATACGAAGGCTAATGGTATTATGAAAAATATTAATTATACTTATAAATATGAAGTTGCGTAGCTGTACAGAATCAAAGTAAGGATCAGTAGTTCGATGACGTGAATCGATTCTTAATCAAATCGTAAAACGAATAACTGAACTGCGACAATATGAAAAGAAAAGGTAAGTGCAAACGCCGAAAGGAGATTTGAATAAACTGAAATAAATAAATGAAATCAAAGGTAAGTAGAATAATAGACTTAGTTCAAAAGAAAAAAGTAAAGAAATGATCCAAAAGTAAAGAAATGTCCAACAGTGTAATGCATGCATCGCTAGCAATGGTTGAAACTTTTTACATCTTTCGTGACATTTTCACATACCATCTACCACAGCCCATCTAACATATAAAAAAAACTGAAAATTAATATTTTATATACAGAGTGAACATAATTATAACACTCCTATTTTGATCTCTCTATACAGGGTGTCCCAGGATTATTGGAACAAACTTTAACGCTCGTATTCACGAATAACTTCGACCCGGAGTTATGCAGAAAACCCGGGTTGAAAACTCAAATGGCATTCACCGTCAACCCCACTGAACCAGTTCGAGGTTGAAATCTAACGCTGGGTTCAGTAACCCAACCTTGGTCTACAGCAGGGTTCAACCCAGGATTTTTCAACCGAGCATGCGTATTTAACGAAAAACAAGCGGTGAGAGTGAGAAGAGGGAGAGGGACCGCCATTGTAAAATGGCGGCAGACGTGCTGATAGAATGTGCTGTGTAAAATATAGAAGTTCTACTATTAAATAAAACGGAATAACATTATGCGAAGGTATGTAATCTCATATATATGTAATTATCTTCAATATTTTCATCTGATTTGTTTATATTTATGTATATAGACTCTATATATTGAATACATGTTGAATTGTTTGTTTACATAAATACGCGTGGTCTCGAAAAATTTATTTGCCTTAAAAATAGCCAATATTACTTAAACAGCCGAATAATTGCTTCTAAAGTAACAACTGTCGCGTTTAAGGTCATTTATTTTTTGCAATTTTGATGTTAAAAAATTCACAAATGTATTTTAACAGGACCGAAATAAACGCCATACTTGCATAAGTTCTAATTAAAATGTGAGACTCAGGCTAATTTGCATTTTTGTTTAAGTAAAGAAATACACAGATTATCTTAGAATATCCATAGATTCTCTGTAGGTTTTTGATCAGTACTTATAGAATGGTTTAAAATTAAATTTTGGGTCTATTGTGTAAAAGATATATTATTGTTTATGTACAAACTGAGATAAATATAAATCAGATCTATAAATTAGATATTTTAACTTAAAATTTAAACAATTTGAGTTTTATTACTTTATTGATTTTTTTTACGATTGTTTGTAAGCTTCTACGTATGTTTCCCAATTTTTGTGGAATTTGAAATATTTATTTTTATTGCATTTATTTTTCAACTGTATTTTAATTTCAAAATTATACATAATATAAAATATTGCATTAGTACTATTTTATACGAAAATAATAATAGTAATAATAAATCCTAAAATGAATAACTTTTCAATGTTACCTCCTGAAATTGTGACTTTTTTTAGAGATCACTTATAATTTTTGCTTCTTAATTGACAGCTAAATTAAAATAAATTACTAAAGGGTTGAAATACGCTGGTAAAAAAAAAAAACTTTCCTTTTTTAAAATAACCCACACCAAAAATATTTCTATCAGCCCTTGCAGTAATGATGACTTTTTAAGGTAAATAAATTCTTCGTGATCATGAGTATTTATGAAAGCAAACAATTCAACATGTAATGAAGGAGATATAATGTATAAATATAAACAAACCAGTCAAAAAATGTATAGATAATATATATATATATGTGTGTGTATGTATGAGATTACATATATTCTTCTATTTTTGGTAATATGTACTTTAAACTTTCTTTTTATTTCTATATCTTACACAGCATCTTGAGAAACGTTTAATTTGCTTAAATTAAAGAATGACACCAAAAAAAGAGAAAAAAAATAGAGGGAATGGGTAGGGTGGTACAAATGGGAACTTGTTTTTCTCCACTGATTCACAAACAACAGACAGCTATTTTATTTATTAGATAATGTAAAATTATATGAAATTATTAATAATTAATTTGAGTTGTTTTGTTAGATTACAAACTATCATTATTCTGCCTATTTAGTCTAGAAATCTATCATTAATCAGTCATCAAAAAAAAAAAAAAAAGAATCCCACTTTTAATTTCAATTCTAAATGAGATTCTTATTACATCTAATGAAGTGATATCTAAATGAGTTAAAAATATGAAATTAAGAAGCTGGAAAAAATATAGAAAATAAAATAACATTTTCTAAATAAATACATTTTTTCAAATGCAACACTGCAACCAAAAACAAGCGTCTTCGTGCATGTAATAATATTTCGTAATTATTAGGCTAATTTATCAAAAAATAGTCAAAGATAATCAAGTGAATATCTTTGATCTTGTAAATGTGATAATAGAAAAATTCTCATACAAATGGCTGGAGGGGAAGGGGTGGGGATAGGTCTTAAAAGCTGGTCGATAAAAATTCAACTTTCTGTAATATTTCACATTTATTTGTCCAGATAGTATTCAGAATACATTTATCATGATTTAGGAAAGGCCTTATTCGATTATATGTATTGAATGGAAATTCATACACTATACACTAGTAGTCTTAAAAAGTTTAAAATATTTGTGTTCCTTAAAATAATATCTTATAAAATATCTCCACTGCACACAGTTTAAACTTAAAGGAAGTATAGAGTTTTATTTAGCGACTAGTTAAATGAAAAATGTTTATCAATCGCTCGGAAGTGATAACTATATGCGCCTATGGAGCGCCTCTGCGGCTTGGTACCTGGTGCCAGGGCACCGCTACGATCACCTGTTCCGCTCTTTCTGCAGTTCTGTTAATATTATTTCACTACTTTTTCCTGTCAACCTGGAATATTAATTTCTATCTAATTTAATTAGAATTAAACATTTTAATTAGCTCGCTGAAAATCCAAACAATAAAATTAATACATCTGGGATACCATCTATACTAATAAAAGAAATAGTATATATAAAGTACAACAGGCTACATTCTTAATTTTTTTCCTTTTTTCTCCATTTTAATATTTTCATTATCAGAAATTGTTTAATTGCTAACTAGAGCTATTAATAATAGAAATCATCATAATTGCTGTTGAAATAAAATGTTAGTTTTTATTCAAATCAAGTTTCATTAGTTTTGGCCCAAATCAAGTTCCATTTTTTAGCAGCTATGCGAAAATTTATTTTGAAAAAGAACCTTTCAACATTTATTTTAGCAGTTGACACGCTTCATATCATTAACCTAACTCAGTAATAAATTTAAAAAAAATAATAATTGTTTAAAAAATATTAAAACTTTCAAGAAAAATTAAGTTGATCCATATTTAGTGATTACAGGTTTTTATTTTGTCCATACATTTTGTGGGAATAATAATTAAAAAAAATCACACTACATTGAATCTTTTTCTTTTTTTTTTTTTTTTTTTTTTAATTGGCGTTTTTCTTCCAAAACATAAACAAACGAAGTCTAGACGCGAAACCGAACAAGGCATGTGATTTTTTTTAAACCAATAAACACATTTCGTTCAACCTAGTTCGAGAAACCCCGAGTTGGGTAACTTTTTATCCGAAGTAAACGGTGAATATGAGTTTTTAACTCCCGGTTGAAAATACCAACCTGGGGTTACTGAACCCGCGGTTTAACCCTCGGTCGAAGTTGTTCATGAATACGAGCGTAAGGAGAAGCAGGAGACATCACAAGCATTAGCATTCAGATTTGCATAGCAGTAAATACTTCAGATCATCCCAGTGACCAATAAATTGTTTCAGATGATCTCAGTCTCTTCGTTTCTTGTACCTGCCATACTACTTTCCCATGGGTTGCTGTGCAAATCTGAATCCTTGTGATGTGTACCCTAGCCCTCCTTAATTTTGGTCCCAATCATCCCGGGACACTCTGTATAGAGAGCTGCGCAAGGTGACATCACGAAAAGGCTGCTGCTGTAGGACAGCTATTGCCACCTTTATCAATGTTTTTTTGTATTTGTGTGTCCTGCAGCTTTTTTCATTGTTCTCCGGTAAAAGTCACGTGATGTGAACTGCTCTATAGAGAGATCAAAATAGGAGTGTTTTAATTATATCCACCCTGTATATAATTCGTTAATTTTCAGATTTTTTAATATTTAAGAGAAACTCTCAAAATGTTGATGAGCCAGTTTCCTGAATATCCGACATCCTTTTTAGGATCTCTCATTTAAATGGATTCATCTGTTATGCAGAATATACGATATTAATTTTTTTTTATTCCTTGCAACTGTCCTGTTTTTCTACAATAATCTGTCTTCAGGTTTTAGGTAAATGTTATAAATTCTTAAGATTGTCAATTGAAATGTGCAGAGCTCAGACAACAGTGGATTTATTCTTCGTGATTCGATGCTGGGTTGTGTAACGAATTCGGTTCATTCAAACTCAGCTGAAATTTTGGATGGAAATGGCTGAAGAGAAGTTTTCAGCTGTGTTAACCCTTAACCGGAAACATTAGATTCCCGTGGACAAACGGAAACGTGCCGTCTGTGAGACTGCTAAATTAAAAAAAATTGCTGTAAAATTTTGAAAGGAAAATAACTCTTAATAATTTACCAAATAGTGAACATAAACACTTAATATTTACTAGTAATGCATTAACAGGACCCATTTTTTAATAGGACAGCATAAAAGTAAGTTTTGAATGTCGGAGACAGAAAATATTTTGAAATGACACATTATTGTTCAAAATATAAAATTTTCGTCATGATAATTAAATAAAGGCTAATATTTTTATATATTTCGGTACGATATGAATTAGAAAAAAATATTACGCAGCAAAATTAACAAAACATTTAATAGTAAATATTGCAGCATGTTCTAAATATCTGCATTTTTTATGCATTTTTGACAATGTTGAGTCACTTTCGTGTTCAGAATTTATATATTCATCATCTGAAATACTTTCAATATCGCTTACTTACTTCATCAAACAATCCCAAAACAGTTTCTTCAGTCTTTTTTAACACTAGAACGCCGAGTCAATTTGACACCGACCAACAGACTAACTGTCGACTCAAACCAGAAAATTCTTCATGAAATAAGATAAATATAAATTACGCTGAAATAAGTTAAACAAATAACTTAAATAATTTTAAATAAATTTTCTGGTTAGAATTTTTTCTACAAAACTTACGTAAAATTTCCCGGCGTTCCTGAACTGTAGCGTACCCGCTTTGACGGCTCCTCCCTATCAATACCCCAGAGCAAAAAATTACATAAACGGAAACATGTCGTCTCACAGACTGCGTTGAAAATAAAATAATTTTTCTTTCAATAACTAAAAATGCGCAGGTGTAGCAAATGGGTGGGGGAGGCAGAGGACCAGTAGCGTAAGGATTAGATTGTGTGATAAGATTGGGGACTCGTTCATTTTTCTTTAAGGGGTAGATATGTAGACGCAACCATCTCACAGATGGTGCAAATATGGTATAACATTGATTTCCCGTGCAAGGTTAAGGGTTAAGCATTTTTTAGCTGAACTAAATTTAAGAAGCCTTTAATATTTTAATCAGTTTTTTTTTTAACACTGCATTACACTAAATTTTCTCCTGTGTTATTTATCTTTTTTTATATTATTATTATTTGATTTTTTTTTTATCTCAGGCCCAGATTAAAACAAATACATACAATTCTAGTTATAGAATTACAATATTCTTTTTCTCATTACTAGGGTAATTGCAACATTTGAGACATTCTGAGACGTAGTGGAAGCAGAGCCGTCCTTAAGGGTGCACGACAGGTGCGGCCGCACAGGGCCTCGCTCTCAAAAAAAAAAAAAAAAAAAAAAAAAAAAAAAAAAAAAAAATTAATACTAAATAGCTAAATGTTTGTTATTCATTTTATAGTGAGTTATTTATTTTCTAAAATAAAATTACAAGTGTAAATATGCTCATTTGTAAAATGTTTTATGAATAACATGTTCGGTGCAAGTTGTGAATGTTGGAGAAGAGAATAGATTGTTTGTGGCTTATATTCAATTTGAAAGAATTGTTATACTGTAGCTTAGAGGCGGATTACCCATTAGGCTGAGTAGGCTCAAGCCTAGGGGCCCGGTGCTAAGATTTTCTTTCAATTTTTTTCTTCTTATCGGATTAATAATTTATGTAAAAGGGAAATGATGTGCAGTATTTTTTCTTTCACTCATTTATTGAATATTATAGGTAATTAACATATAGATGTGTAATCCAAATGCTACTTCCCTTTGAATTTATTTCGAAATTCTTGCAATTTTTCGGCTTTCAGTTTGTGTTGGAGTTACACAGAGGCGGCTTTTGTTTAGTCACTGGGCGAGATTTTGTCAGCATTTCTACATATGACATCTTTTAAAGAAGATGTTAAGTTTTAATCAAGCATTTTGTCTATTTTTTGCCCTTAATTTTTAGCACCCTGGGCGATCCCCGACCTCACCCACTTATTCTAGTAAAATTATTTGTTAAACCAATAAACTTGTTTTGAGATTAGAATTTCCATATAATAAATGTTTATGTGAAAATACGTTGACTTTTAAATGTATTTGATGTATTCAGTTCTAAAAAAGAGATGTATGCAAAAGATTCAGACATGTTCTCAGAATTGCATTATATCGGATGATAGAAACATTCTTCCAATTGCAAAAAAGCGTACAAATCAAGTACAGTTTTTGTTTTAAAAGGAGCTGTATATATATATATATATATTAAAATATGAAATTTTACTTTATATATGGCTTCTGTGTTCTAATAACTGATATTTACAGAAATATTGTTCAACGTCTAGAAAATAAACTTAAAAAATCCCATTTTTGTATGACCAAAACTTACCGAATTATGACACTTTGAACTTTATGAGATTTCAATGTTTATTTGCACTAAAAACATTCATTTCGGTTTTAGTGCCAAAAAACACTGAAATATATCGCTTTGCAGGAGAGGAGGGGTTCCCTAAAAAAGTCTAGCCTAAGGGTCCTGCAGGTAGTTTATCCGCTTCTGAGAGGCATAACGAATATGAAATTGTGTTCTTAAGGGTGTATTCGAAAAAATATTTTTCCACGCTCAACAGCTCGAAATTTTCTGAGACATTTTCAGACTCATTTTTAAAAGTAAAAACATGAAACTTGCTGGGGTGATTTTTGAAGAGTTGTATAAGGTGCCGTGTGATTTCATTTTTCGCTCAATTAATTACAATTTGATTTTTAAGCAATTATTTTCTCAGTATGGCCATCTTTTTCATCCCCAGATCACCCGCTTCCGGAAATTTCGGTTCAAAACGCCGATTTTGACAGCATTTTTTACAATATTTTCTGCATTTATCAAAAGATCGAGAAGCACGGCACATTATGCAGTTTCTAAATAAGAGAATTTCCCAGTTTGATGCGTTTGAGAGCAAAAATGAATTTAAAAATGAATCAGAAAATAAGCAGTTTGGATCGGAATACACCCTTAATACATTGGTACCGATGATGATTCTGACAAACTGCTCACCCTTATTTTAATAATTATTTGTAATGTAACGACACAGATTTGATTGCCTTCTTATGTAATCAAGTTTCAATTTTTTATTATAGGGGTATCGATGTTTTCCTGTGCACACACATACGTATATCCCATCGCGTAAACATGATAGAAAGGTCGGGTTAGTTCAAATCCCGTTCCCCAAACCCCTGAGGCTAAACCAAAGATTTAAAGATTCCGAAAAAGTGAAAGGTTAAATTTTAAACTGTTGTGAAGAAAAAGAAAATTTGAGGAAATATTGTTTTTGACTCCGATTTTTTTCTATTTTTAAACTTTCTTATTACATAAAAGATATCAACCTGTTTAATATTTACTAATTAAATAAAAAACTCTAAAAAGATTATAATTAAAGAAAGAATGGAATTTAAAGATCAAAAGTTTCATCTTTATGTCAGCTGCCCTTGCCTTAAAGCAAGGCGCGAAATTTCCACTCGCGAGTTCGCCAATGGCGAGCAATTATTTAAGTTTGGCGAGTAAGTTTTGTCTTTTAAAATGTCGTGAGTTAAATCAAACTATATACGCTCAGAATATTGTGCCCCAATCCAGCGACATGCGGATCTTGTAGATCTTTTGTGCTTAGCTGAGAAATGTGAATATTTTAACAATGATGGCAATGAAAAACAATGCAGGTATTTTATCCATTTTATTGCTGAAACTATTGAGTTAGATTTAGTGGAAAAATTAAAATAAGTGTACACATATCAGCATTCTAGTTGATGGTACCACAGATAGATTAGATGTTGAACATGCAAATGTGTATGTTCGATACGTGGATGCAAAAGATAATCATATCACAGAGGACAGTTTAGGAACAATAGAGCTGCCAAATTCTACTTCATCCAGTTATTTTCACAACAATAACTGATTTTATAGATAAGAATACAGGTCCAAATGAATATAGAAACAGGTGTTATATTGTAGGCTTGGGTATTGATCTCCAAATATGACTGGATACAAATCAGGACTGGCTATGAAAAAGAAATCTATTTGTGCTAAATTGATATAAACATCCACTGCCTTGCACACCATTTGCAGTTGGCTGTTTTGGATGCACGTGGTGAAGTTAAATATCTGAAAACATTTGATTCAATCTTCAGGAGTATTTTTAAATTTTATCATGTCTCGACTAAAAGACCTCATATATTAAAGGAAACAGCAGAAATTGTAGGAGAAATAATTCTTAAACTGAGTGATATTTACATTAGTTGATGATTATACATCAAAGAAAGGGCTATAAAAGCTCTTTTGCAAGCCATACTGAACATGGCGCCAACGGAAAAGACAATGATAGTGCTAAAGCTAAAAGTTTGCTGAAAAGATTGTTGGTTTCAAATTTATTTAAATTCTGTACTTCCTCTGGGATTTCTACAGGAAATCTAACCCTTTAAGCGTGACATTAAAAAGCAAGAAACTTCTAATTTCATCTGTAAATAAACATTGAAAATTGAATCTCAGTTCTGACAAATCTCGAATATAGTGTTGTACAGAACGAACGGGAGTTTTGGACCAACTATTAATCTCAGGGTTAATCAATATTTGTACTGCTGGCAAATATTAAAGAAGTGGAGCAAGAGTTTCAGACTTTAAGAGGGAGATTAATTAAACATGCAAAGATATACATCACAAAAAGACTGTAATGTCAACAGATGTATTAATACATATTAACATCTTTACATGTTTTTGACACTTTGTGTTGGCCTTCCAAGGAAAGAATTATTGAATTTGGGTTGGAAGAATTAAAAAAGCTCTTCATGTATTTGAAACCAAGTCTCTTTAATGAAAAGGTGGATATTGCATCGTTGCATGGCAGAGTGGGCAGAATTCAAGTCTATGTTCCCTTCACTAATGCTGAAAGATATGCTGGAGAAGTTTTATAATGAAAAGTAATCAGCTAGATTCCCCAGCTTGCTCCAGATTCTAACAATTTATGCTGTTCTACCAGTGATCATAGCTTCGTGAGAGAGGCTTCAGCTGTCACATCAGACTGAAGACTGCATACAGGAACTCTCGGAACACTGGATGATTTACTCAGAATTTCTATTAATGGTTCCACTCTGACAGATTTTGATTACAGATGCGATTGACAAGTGATATTTCAGTGCAGAAAGGCCACGCAACACAAACATGAAGTTCTAAAAGTACAGGAACTTTAATTTTTTCATGAGTTTTAGTGGTATGTGACAATTTCTGTAACCATTGAAACCTTATGGCAACCTTATTCTGAGTTAATGTTTTTTTTTCTTTTTCAGTATGTTTCGATTTTTCAATTTATGCATTCTTTTACGATTTCGGTCACTAGAAAAGTTCTTCATACTACACCTGTTAACACTTGTTCATATATCTCATGAATGTAAAATATTCCTGATTTAACATACAGCTCCTTCTAACAACGGTCAATTTAAATTAAGTTTGTTATAAATAGTTCATTTTTGGGCAAGTGTGATGACCGATGTTGCTGTTAGGATGAATGTAAAATAATGGCGAGCAAAAGTTTTAGTCTGGCGAGCACCTTTTGAACTGAAATTTCATGCCCTGCCTTAAAGCGTCCTCTGTAGGCTGTTTAATTCAAGCTTTGTATTAATATATAATAGCCTAAGAGAATGGCAACATCATTTTAGAATAATCGAATTTCAATCGAAAATATTAATCGAATCATACGAATCATCGAATGTGTATGTGTGTTGCATTTCGTGAATATTTTTGTTTTGGTATGTTATATTTTTATTGCTTAAATTATTTAATCCCAAATAGGAGGTTGGTACCGAAAATAACACTTTTTACGTATATTATGTCGGATTATATTCTTATTCAATACGTAATCTAACAGATTATGAACGCGATGTTAACAAATTGTTTTTCAAAAGTATTTTTTCATAAAGTCCATTGAGGCAAACTAACGAACAAAAAAAAGTCCTTTCTAAAATAGTAACGTTTGTTTTTTACTGTTACTATATAGTCTGAAGCTAAACGCGTTACCGTATAAAAAGCTTTTTAATTATATCTATAATAGAAAAAAAATCGCTTTGTATAAGTGTTTGCGTTTGTATTCATGCACGCATATTTGGCTTTCAAGTAAAGGGGGTCTTAAAACCAATGCTTGCAAAATATTTAGAAGACTCATTCATAGAGGCTTTTTTTTGGGGGGGGGGGGGATCTCAGTTTACTTACCACAAACAGAAGAATATTCACCTCTTGCTGATCTTTTTATTCTGTAAATGCGTAGTAGGCAGGGTTGGAAAAAAACCGGGTTTTTTTGTAAAAAACCAAAAAAACCGGTTTATTTGGTTTAAACCAGGTTTTTTTGGTTTAAACCGGGTTTTTTTAAATATAATTTCCTATTGTATACAGATGCATATCTGTTGATAAAGTAAACATTTTTGGATATTATGTAAGTAATATAACTTCAGAAAATATTTAAATTAAATAATTACAGAATTACATAGATTTCAATTATATAGAAAATTGAAATCATTTCTAATTTAAACATTATTAGTAACACCTATGTCTTATGTTCAAAGTAAACTGCTCTACGCAGTGAAACATTGATACCTTGAAAATCTTATGAAGAATCTTTTGATTAATAATATAATAATCAATCAATAAACATTTGATGCACTTTCATGAATATAATATATTATTCTGTGGTTGTTATTATTATTATTTTTTTTTAAATATCCAAATACTTCTGGTTATTTTGTTTTCTGAGTGATAACTCCAAGTGTCCAAGTCAACATTTTTGGCCATTAGATTCAGCAACTAACAGAAAAGATTGATTGGTATTACTGAAATGTTATAAATAGCATTCAATTTTTGAAAGCTGTGTTATTCAATTTGATATCTTAAGTTACTCTTTTAAATTCTTTAAGGATAATCTTCCCCAATCCCAATCCAGAAAATTTTCTTTTACAAGGCTGTTCTCAAATCCAAGAAGGCAACTTCCTGACATAAGTTTTAATTTATTTTTGTGCGAAAATGAATGAAACTAGCTGGTGTTGTTCAGAAACTATGTAATTGAGCTGTTTTTTCCATTTTTTTTTGCTAACTCAATAGATCTTTCAGAAAATAGAGTCAAAGTGGGCGTTTTGAACCGAATTTCCTCGCGAAGGGAGAAAAAGCACTCAAAAGCAGGCGAAAAATGGGTTTGTCACGTGATCGAATTTGCTGATAACTCAATAGGTAATCGATTGATCAAAAGATGGAAAAAACAGTTCAATTCCAAATCGCTTCCGTGACCAGGCTTTACAATTTTATACCTTTCCGTTAAAAAATGAATTTGTAAATATGTCAAAACTTTTTGCGCCTGTTGAGCAGAGCAGTTAAGAACAGCCTTAACCAAAATCTTAAAGATCATTGTATTTTGTTATTAACTGCTGTAAATAATCTGCATTTTTTAAATGAAAATATTTTATGCTAAATATTGAATAATATTTATCTATTTTATCTTTTCTAATTTCACATGTTTTAAGGAAAATCTTTTAGAGTACCAGATATGTTCATCAGCACATGCTAATTTTCATTCTACATGCATAGAAACATGACCTAGGCTCATTATGTCTCATGTTGACTGCTGAGATGAAGTGTTAAAAGTAGAAACTACTTCTATCTATAATTTAAAACAAATTACAAAAAAGAGAAAATATTATATTAGACTTTTTCTAAAAAAACCAAATGGTTTTTTTTGACAAAAAAACCAATTGGTTTAAACCGTGGTTTAAACCATGGTTAAAACCACTTGGTTTAAACCGTGCCAACCCTGGTAGTAGGTATTTGTGACCCTTACTTAATATTTGAATAACCCTTTTGTTATTTTGAGACCAGCAATGTGTATTTAATTTGTGTTGTATATCTGTTTTTAATTTGAATGTTTTATAAGAACCCCCCCCCTTTTTTTTTTGTTCAGAGTTTGAAATGAAAGGTAGGAGAGGGAAGGGGTAGAGGAATCTTAAGATACATTTCCTAACCCTTTAAATGTAATCTTTTTTTTTTTTTAAAATATTGAATTTGTTCGAAAACTGCTTTAAATGTTTCTTGAATAACCTCTGAAAATCTACTCTCCTCGTAAAAAGGCACCACTATTACTCAATAGGGATGACATTTCTAACTATTCAGTCTGCAGATCAAGGGTTCACCTAGTCTCTTTTTTATACTGAATTTGTTTTATTTCATTTCTTTTTTAATGATAAACAGCATTTATCGAATAATATTTACATCAAACACAGAAGGACTATTAATAAACAGAAAATTCACTCTAATTAAAATAATAAACTTTCAACTTCTTGTTTCATTTCTCTCACATTTAAGAACTGCTGTGGTCTTGAGAGACTCGATGCTCGCTCATTGTGAATGGGGACTGATACTGTATACGATTGTGTATTTTTTGTGAAGATTTTGGTACTTATGTCTTATCTGGACCTATTCACTGCGTCAACAATGGCATCAAAAATATTAGTTACAGTAACCCTCATTATTATTATTATATATTTATTTGTGTTTTTCAATTTAATTGCATAGTTAATAATATATAATATGATTTAGCATAAATATATATATAACATATAATATTCATTGTTACAATATATTTATATTGTAATTAATTCTGAAAGGTGTAACGAACCGTAAGAAATAAAACTATCATCATTTATTGCTAAAAGCTGTCAATGATGTTGTATAATTCGTATTTGAGAAATGTACACTAAATTATAGTTTTTATTATTTTAGTTTGCTTTTATAGTGTTTATTATTTTTAATGATGTTTTGTATTTATTAAAGGTACATTAAATTATCATTTTGAACACTATTGGCAATATAAACAATCATCTTTGGCGATCTATAAGTAGTAATACACAAGTATACTAAAATTTCTTATTATAGGAGGTGAGTAGAGCATTCCTCAATGCTCCATTATATCATAGTTTGATTATTGTAACTACAATTTTCAATCTATTACATCTTGTATGAAAAATAATTAAAATATTTGTTTTACATTAATGATACTTCATAATTAGTTTGAATGATTAACTATTCTTGTGCCTGTTTTCTCAATTAACGTAATTTCTGAAAGAAACAGCATACCAAATTGACCTTTAAAAAAAAAAAAAATTAGTAATATTGTGATCATCTGTAATAGAAATTTTATGCTTGTAATAAAAGGACATAATCGATAATCATTTATATTCACTTATAGCTTTTGTTTTAAATTGCAAAAATATTCCTTTTTGAAAATCAGGTTAAACCAGAACAGGATTGCATGAAAGTCGGCTATAATTAAAAATAGCCACTCCAGTGGTTTTTATAAATTTTAACCGTCTTTTTTTGAGATAATTGGCTTTTATACAGTGAAGCATTTTAATTATAACATGCACATTTTTAAGGGCTTTTTAATTAGTTTTAATGACATTTAATTGACTTAGAATTTAATAAATAACACAATTTCTGAATAATGAAGACGTTATTACTAGAATAACACATAGATGGAGCTGCTAGTCATTTGTAGCCAGAATTGCAAATAGATCAGCTAAATTTTAAATCGGCCATACCAATTGTTTTATCTGGTTTACACTGACCTTTAATCCTCCCTTCTTTTTTTTTTTTCATTTTTACCGCTGTATAAAATTAAAGAAGACAATGGTTGCTTACTTACATATTTTATTACTTAACTAATTTTAATAGCTTTAATACATCATCTTATTTTATTTCTCAAACATTTAAAATCATACATAATGTCATATAACAGAAACACTATTCATGACTATTAAAAACTGTATTATGAATAGCATATGCATGAATAGGCTCTTTTAAATAGCAACGAGCTTTTCAAAATTTTAATTCAACAAATTTTATTCGGAGAACATTTTATTTTTGTTTAATGGTTCTCTTTATTTTATACTCTTATGTACTAAACTCTTCTCAAATATTATATCCTTCCTCATTTCTCTGTCAACATTGTTCATTCTATGACGTAATCTCTTCGTATGTAAGAACGTTTCCATTTTGATGTGGTTACATTTTGCCATTGTTCAATTAAATATAATCTTTAAAATGTGTAATATATGTGGAGCTATGTAATAATAGAATTTCAAAACACCACTTTGGAGTCTTAATTTATATTCTTTTTAATATTTTAAATTTTTTTCAGACATAATGCCTTCTAGTGGTTATAAAGACTTAAAATTTAATAGAAATTTATAATTTTTTTAGTAGAAAATATTTATAAGTGTATTAAAAATAAATTAATTTAATATAAATTATTTGTAAACCAACTTTAAAAAAAGAAAAAATGGATTTTTTCAATTAAAGCTGACTTTTTTTGGCCTTGCTAAAAGCCAGCAACCCTGGGTTAAGACGAACCTGACTTGTATTGAGTGTTTGATAGGATGCAATTAACGTCTATATGCGACAACTGAATTAAACCTGAAATTTTGGGATAACTTTCTAACAGAATCATATAAACATTTGAAATAAATTCTTCAGATTTAAGGAGCGAACACTTTTTAATTCGGACGTATCACACTGACATAAGAAAGTAGAGTACATGTATTTTTAAGAAGTTGCATCCAATCTATCTTAAATATATTTTGTAATAAAAGAATTGGAAATATATATGGAAATTTGCTCTGGTGGTCACAAGAGTAACAGTGGGCTCCCCTTATCCAAAATTTAATGATTACAGTTATTTACCGGGTGTCCCAAAAATGACTGATGTATTTTAAAATTCAATCACTTGCAAACGATGACAGATACTAAAAAAATTCTTGCAGGAGTGTTATGTAAGATGTCAGGAGCTTTTAGGCTGCGATTCTCAATTTTAGTTAGAAATAGAACCGATAGAGGGCGCTGCAAGCAATAACCGCTTAATCCAGGCTCGATTTTTCGGCCTCTCTCTTCTTCCATGCGAACAAAGGAGATTAAAATGTACTGAATGATTCCCGAAGTACCAAAATTTGGGTCTGGACTGAGCACCTACTGCTCTCAGCACCCTCTATTGTTTGAAATTCGAACTAAAATCAAGAATCACAGTAAAAAAAACTCCTGACATCCTACATAACCCTCCTGCAAGATTTTTTTTTTTTAATATCTGTCACTGTTTGCAAGTTATTGAATTTTAAAATCCATCTGTTATTTTTGGGACACCCGGCAAATAATAAATAAGTACAAAAATTTCTTGAATAAAAACAATAAAACGATTAATAGAAAGAACTTTTCGGACAAAGGGAAATTTTTTTTAATGCGTTATGCAAAAGGGGTTCTATTGAGGTAGTTTCGGGATTTTTCAACTTTCGGTTCTGTTCATGTAAAATTCGCGAAATTTTCAGCTCGAGGAATCACCGATATCTTCATTTTTGCGAAAATAAGTGCTTTTACAGTAACTCGCAGCAAGTCTTCTAGCTTCTTTTCTTATTCTGTTGAGAAAAATCATTCCATATGTTAGATCAGATCTAAAAATTAGATCAGCTTTCTTCTCAGATGATTTCAATTTTATCACGTTCCTTGCAAGAACTAATTTGGAAATGTTCATAGCTAACGCTACTTCTGTGACGCTTTTCTTTTCTTCCACAACCCTCTGCACAGCCTGTAACATGTGTTCATGGGTCAGCTGTGTTCTTCTGCCTTGCTCAACTTTCTTCCATTTTTGCGGCATTTTCTGCAAAATAAAAATAATGTACTTTTACATACCTTCCTAAATAGTGTATTGCCATGTAAAAATAAAAGTTCGATAATTATTTCAAATCAGTAATATTTTATTTGAAAAAAAAAAACTAAGGAAATTGTTATTATAGTAATAAATATAAATGTTCAATACTAATGGTTGACATCGATAAATAATGCATGAGTACCTAAGAAAAGAAAATTTGCACTTCTTTAATTTTTCAATGAATATTTTTTTAAATAAATCATGAAAGTAGTTAAAATTCCTATTTAACTTGCAAATTTTATTTCTTACACTATTCAACTCCAAAACAAGATAGTCTGATAAAATACCAAATAATTATATGTGATTAAACATAATTATTTGGATGGAGATATCATTTGGAAGTCATAGTGTCCCATCCCTTAGAGCAACATTAAAAAAAAAAAAGGTTTTCACAACTAGCATTTTTTTTTTCAGTTAAGTTAGAAACAAGGAATGAGACTGAAAATTTACATTCAAAATGTGAATAAATACTTCCTTTAGCTGGGATGAGATTCTACTGACTTTTATCGGAATTTGTGACTTTATGCAAATTTTTAAGAATTTTTTCGATTTTTATCTGTAAAAAAAAAATCGGACTTTGCCATTTTTTTTCTTTGGCAACGGAAAAAATACAACAAATGAAACACATCTTGCCAGCATTGTACTCACTTCAATTTTGCCAAGCTGAGAAGTCCTGACAATCTGTTTGATGAAATTCTCATTTTCTCTGCAATCTTTTGACAGAATTGGCGTGACGTTTGACGAAATTTGCATTTTTCTTTTTCAAGACATATGATGAAATTCGTGTTTTTTTCTGCAACCCCTTGACGAAATTTGCGTTTTGCACGATCCTTTGAAGAAATTTTGCGTTTTTACCACAATCTTTTGACGAAATTGACTATTTTTTTTGTGAACGATTGACGAAATTGATTTTTTCCGGCAATAATTTGTTGAAATGTGTGATTTTTTTTATGGTGGAATTTTAGGACTGATCGATTTTTAAAAATTTTTGGAACCAGATGCCTTAATTTTTCTGTTCTTAAAATTCAGAATAGAATTACCACTGCCAGAAATGACGAAAAAAACGAGGACTCGTGAATCCGCGAAAGGATCTCATGCCTGGTTTGTGCAAAATATGGTTTTGTGCACGGTTTTTTAGCTTTTTACAAAATTTGAGCTTACGTGTATTTTCAGGCTTTTTGTTCTTTCATCACTCTGATGCCTGCTTTCGATATTGTCCTTTTTAATAAATTCACAAACTCATAGATAGCTGCTTCCAGCTAAAAAGCATAATTTATAGCAACAAATAGGATGCAATGCATAATTACTCCATCTGCTGGAAGTAATCTTAAAAATAAAGCTTATTTTAAGCGTTATTGCCAATGTCCCATCCCTTCCTAATCTCCCCTACTGATGTAAAGAAAAAAAAGAAATACCAAAAAAAAAGAGAAAATTTTGGTTGGATCAAAAATGATAATGATATCAAAGGGAAAATCCTCTTTGCCCTCCCCCTTGAGATATCTTACAATAGAGAGTGCCAGACCACCATCCCCACACACACCCTCCTAAATTGATAAAATTATATATGTACAGCCTCTAATTCATAAACTCCAGAAAAAAGAGTAGGTAGAACAGGATCAATATTTCTACTTACATATACACCCATATGTATTGTTATCTATATTCGAGTTAAGTTATACCTAAGAAAACATAATGTGATAATTTAATAATTTAATGCATGAATTTTGTACTGTTTAAGGAAATGAAAATTGTCTAATCGGCTACTTAATTGGCAGTTAAAATTTAGTGCAGTTTATTAAAAAATGTCTTGTTTATTATTTTTCATTCTGTTTTTAGATTAAAAGTAGATAAAACTTTTTCACTGGAGTTTAATAAGTCATTTCCTTGGATGAAAATTGCAACAATCTCTTCACACTGATATTTTGAAGGAGTTTCTGTTAGCATCTGGAACAAAACTTTTTCGCTTAAGAAAATGTCATCGATTACAGAAGGAAATTCTTCTTATACTAAACAGCACTTTGATCCTCAAAATGGTGATAAAGAAAAACATTTCTCCTTAGATAGAAAAGAAAAAGTTTTTATTTGTGAAGTATGTTCTAAAGGAATTTCTCAGAATAGTAATCTAAGAAAACATCTCTTGACACATACAGGGGAAAAACCTTTTGTTTGTGAAATATGTTCCAAAGGATTTTCTCAGAATATTAATCTAAGAAGCCATCTCCTAACCCATACAGGTGAAAAACCATTTATTTGTGAAATATGTTCCAAAGGATTTTCTAGAAATAGCCATCTAAGAAGCCATCTCCTGACCCATACAGGCGAAAAACCTTTTATTTGTGAAATATGTTCCAAAGGATTTTCTCAGAATATTAATCTAAGAAGCCATCTCCTAACCCATACAGGTGAAAAACCATTTATTTGTGAAATATGTTCCAAAGGATTTTCTCGGAATGGTAATCTAAGAAAACATCTCTTGACACATCCAGGGGGAAAAACTTTTGTTTGTGAAATATGTTCCAAAGGATTTTCTAGAAATAGCCACCTAAGAATCCATCTCATGACCCACACAGGAGAAAAACCTTTTCTTTGTGAAATATGTTCCAAAGGATTTTCTGATAAGAGTACTCTAAGAAGCCATCTCTTGACACATACAGGCGAAAAACAATTTATTTGTGAAATATGTTCCAAAGGATTTTCTCAGAATAGTACTCTAAAAAGCCATCTCTTCACCCATACAGGGGAAAAACCGTTTATTTGTGAAATATGTTCCAAAGGATTTTCTCAGGATAGTAATCTAAAAAAACATCTCTTGACACATACTGGTGAAAAACCGTTTATTTGTGAAATATGTTCCAAAGGATTTTCTCAGAATAGTTATCTAAGAAAACATCTCTTGAAACATACAGGTGAAAAACCATTTATTTGTGAAATATGTTCCAAAAGATATTCTCAGAATAGTTATCTAAGAAAACATCTCTTGACGCATACAGGTGAAAAACCGTTTATTTGTGAAGTATGTTCAAAAGGATTTTCTCAGGATAGTAATCTAAGCAGACATCTCTTGACACATACAGGTGAAAAACCGTTTATTTGTGAAATATGTTCCAAAGGATTTTCTCAGGATAGTGATCTGAGAAAACATCTCTTGACACATACAGGTGAAAAACCGTTTATTTGTGAAATATGTTCCAAAGGATTTTTTCAGAATAGTAATCTAAGAAAACATCTCTTGACGCATACAGGTGAAAAACGCTTTATTTGTGAAATATGTTCCAAAGGATTTTCTCAGAATAGTGATCTAAGAAGCCATCTCTTGACCCATACAGGAGAAAAACCTTTTGTTTGTGATATATGTTCCAAAGGATTTTCTCGGAATAGTAATTTAAGAACCCATTGTTTGACCCATTTTAGGGAAAAGAAAACCTTATATTTGTAAAATATGTTCCAAAGGATTCTTTGATAACTGTTATTTAAAAATGCATTATTTATCTTAATACCAAATAGACATTTCCTGAGAATATGTATTTGTATTTTCAAAATTGAGTATGAACCCTGTATATGTCATTGCATTTACTATTATCACA
Organism: Maratus speciosus; assembly: GCA_963932465.1. Lineage (NCBI taxonomy): Eukaryota > Metazoa > Arthropoda > Arachnida > Araneae > Salticidae > Maratus > Maratus speciosus. The sequence continues at coordinate 2,395,352 of OZ010795.1, read as the reverse complement.
TCTCTTGTGTTCTTGCATTTAATAATAAAATAAAAATGTGCACCTTTTTTTCCCTAAATCCTCAAGAAAATTTTCACAGCGTATTGTGTTTTTGATAATAAGCAAATAACTCCTGACCAATTCCTTATGTTACAGTAAACAATCTTTGGTAGTTTGTTCTCATTTTTTAAAAATTCCACTTTAACCCTGTAAGACCTGGTAAGATTTGGTAGAAATTAATAAGGTCCTAATTAATAGGATCATATAAAAAGATGTGTGCTAATCACTTATAATTAAATAAAGCTAAAAATGTTATAAAAGTGATAATAATAACTTTATTTAGATTAACGCTTGTTTCATCACACAAATTTAATATCTCCCTTGTTGCAAAACTTTCTGTGAAATTAAAAAATATAGTATGCAAGGAAATAGATCAAACCAGTTATCAGGAGTATATGAAATACCTTTCACCAAAGAAGATGGAGCAAAGCAGCTTTATATAGGTATGACAAGCAGAAAACTTAAAACTAGAATCGAAGAACACGTAGCAGACATGAAATACAACACGAGAACCACAGTTTTGGCCAGATTGTGCAGCAAAGAACCTTTTAAAAGTAGCAGAATGATTTATCTGTCAAGATTTTATCTACATTCCATTATCTGCGAATCAATAGAGATATATTTACACATCGAGAATATTTGCAATGGTTCAGTGTCCCTTGAATGACCTCAAATTTGGAAAGAGATGCTTTGCTGTTTTAGTAACAATAGTAAAAATTAATCCACACTGACAAATATCCAATTTCATTTTATTTTATGCGTGCACGGATTTTCATTATGCATGAAGTTGCGTGACATTATTTACCGAGTTATTGTTTTTAAAATTTGTTTGCAAAAATATTTCTATCATGAATCTCTCTATTCTAAAAAAAAGTAACTACCGCTGTCACCGCCGCCGCTGCCGCCGGTTTTGAATTTTTTGTGACCGGAGGTCTTTCTTCGTTAATATTAAGAAAAATAATGCATACAAAAATATGAAAATCGGTAGTATTATACAGAAATGTTTGATAAACACGCTGATGCACACAGTTTTCAGATCGAAGAATTATTTTAAGAGATATTTAATGCTAAAGTTGGACAAAATCGTTCCACTAAAAAAGTTTTATAGCAGCAAAAACTATATATGGCAGTGTAATCATTTTTAGATCATTTTATGCGTTAGAATTTGCCGGAGTGCAGATTGCATTAATTTTTTTATTTTGACTCATTTTTTCAGGTTTTATTTCTATTTTAAATTCAAAATTTCAGCATTTCTAGAGATATTTTTTACAGATTTCAGAAAATTGTACTAATTTAAACTGTTGCCAACTGTATAAAAAGCGCAAGCAATAATATTTGCTTCAAATTAAAAATTTATTTACACGTGACTATTATAAACAGGAAAAAAAACTTTCAAATTAAAATTAAATAATTACGTATAAAAAGCAGGAATTTATTAAAAATTATGTCATAAAAAGTACACACGTGAATTTTATAAGAGAAAGGATATTGTAAAATAATAAGTTCATTAACATGCGTTAGAAGTCGTAGGAGAAATTACGTCACATTATAGTTATTACATAAAATGAACACAAAATAATATTGCAAAAAAGTTTAAATTTAGAAATTGCGCTAGACATTTATTTAATATTTTTTTGAGAGGATCTTTTCAACTATTTTTGTTAGAAAAGCGCAAATAATATTTCATTTCTAACAAAAGTATCTTCACGTGAATATTTAAAAGAGAAAAAAATAGCTTGGTAAAAATTACGTTAGATTAAAAACGATTAATTTAAAATGTCTCATTTAAAAGAACTTTCTTTTCGCTTTGTTAAAAAATACCAGGAGACAAAGACTCTTTACTTAATTCCTTTTATATTAGCTTATTTTGAAATGTTGTTACACGTATCTACGTCATCAAGTTATTTTTATTCGACGTTTTATTTGTATTTTTATTAATGTTGTACGAATTTATTTGTTCTATTGTTATTTAAAATAAAAAATTATGTCAATTTGTATAATTTGGAGAGTGGTTTGGCGATTTATATAATTTGGCGAAATTGGTCGACGAGGTAATCAAGCAGTACTAATGTGCTTTAATCATAACACTTTAAAATATATGATGATTATGCACGTTAAAAATGTAATTAAATGAAGCAGATAGCGCGTGTGGAAACTTTTGGCTGGGGAAAAGGATTATCCTGGAAGTGAATATGTAGAAAAGGTATTGTGATCTTCATGAAGGCAAAGTAAAACGTATGCAGATTAAACAAAATAAAGACAGTTTATTTTTCCTTGATTCCAAACACAGACTTGACATTAATAGTAAAAGCAGCATTCATTTTAAACAGACATTTTGTAGGCCTTGATGACAATGTTTCACATATCAGAACCGACATTGTTATTTGTAAATATCACAGACTTTGAACTTTAAGATAAAACATAATTAAACAGATAAAAGCTAATATATAACATCCAGAACGTGGTCCAGCCACGTTCAGTAACTTGAAATATTTCTTCCATTAGAGGAAGATAAAAGTGCACTTTATTAAGATTGGAATCGCGTATTTATATAAAAATGGTCGGATTGAAAACGTCGTTTCAGATGAACGAACCAATCAGAGAACGGCATCGAATCGATGCAAAGCAAGATTCGATGAAAAGATTCGATTTGAAAACGATATTCTAAGTCGCCATCTGGCGGGAGAAATATCGTCACGGAAGTTGAAACGTAGTCGAAAGAAAGTTTTTGCCGGTGAAGTACGGTAATGTAATGAAATTAAAAACGGCAAAATGGTATGAATTACTATGGATGTTAAAAGGGTCAGGAAACTTTTATTACAGCTGGATATTGTCTAGAATCAATAGAGAGGGTAAGTAAAAGTTTAAGAAATATTTATTACTGTCTTTATTTAAGAAATAAATAAATGTAAATAAAGTAAATAAATGACAATGAACTTAAAAATAAAATGAAGTTTGTGAAATGAGGTTTTATGACAGGAGATGATAAGAGGCAATGAGAAATACAGTGTTTGTATCTCTATCAAATGCCCCCCCCTCTCATTGTCTCTTAAAAGAGATAACTTGTGAAAACAAGTAAACTCAAAGACGAAGGATTTTAAAAAAAAATCCAAAGACTATCACCAAACAGCATCTTCACAAAATTTTAAGTTTAACAACATAAAACTATAAAAAAAACTGGATCATAATAAAGGACAATAAACTGGAAGGGTTTTTTTTTTTTTTTAAACTTGAAAATTTTTAACTTTAAAGTGCATACCTGAAACATTACACCTAAAAAAAATTTAAATGCCCCCCCCAATATGAGGACTTGAAAAATGGTTCAATTTTGAACCTCAAAAATTGAAACAACCTAAATGGTTGAAAAAGTGAAGTTTGAACTTCATTAACAAGTTTAAAGAGAAGTTTTAAATACTTCAAAAAGATTAACTAGGAAAAATTTAACAAATTTTAACAATTTAACTAGAAAAGTTTAACAATTGATGATCTCAACGATTTAAATTGAAAAATGAAGTAGTAATGCATGGAGAACTTGCTGGATAAAAGAAAATGATCCAATTTAATGAAAGCTTGTTGGCTATAAGGTACACCTTCTAAGTCCAAGACCAGAGGTCGACGTAATCCAGACAGAAGGTTTAAAAAGGTCCAACAATGTTAAATGCAAAATTCTCACACAGTTACTTAAAGAAAAAGAGATGAATACGTACCAATTCAAAAATCTAACAATTTCCAATTTGGAAATGTCAGCATCAGCTCAATATGACAACTTGATCACCATGTTACATTAAATACAATTCTTTATTACAATTATAAAAAAAAAGTTATGTAGATAATTAAACAGTTAACGATGATTCATATTCCAGACATCTAGGCTCGAGAGACAGGAACTAACGGCTCTTACAAACTAACTAGCTTACGTATTCATAAATGAATAAAGGGCTCATTCATACAACTCGCAGTCTTCTGGTGCACCAGAATCAATTAAACCACATAAAATAGGATGGCGCTCTAGATGCCTAGGATGAACAAAGCAAGAATTAATTATATGCATAAAATAAATTTCAATGTATAAGCACAGTTAATCACAATATTGGAGGTCTTTCAAATATTAAAAACTGTTATGTAAAATAAACCTCTTTAAAAAGAATTCTTTAAAACTTATGGCATGATCAAGTGACGCTGATGATATAAAAAAAATGCATACAGGCAAATTAACAAAGTTAAGTAGCAAGCGTCTACACTAATCCCTTAACACTTGTGAATAACAATTTCAGAAGGTACAGTGTAGCGACAGAAAGCTTAAAAAAAACAATTTTACAATTTAATTCACCATAATAGCATTTAATGAGGTACGATTTATGAAAAATTTATATATGAATGAGATACTTTAAACTTAAAACATATTTAGCTTAAAATTAATATTACATCAGAAAAATTAACTTTAAGAAGCTCATGATCTCACTCTTAGATAGAGGTTTGGTAAAGGTATCCGCCAGGTTAGACTTGCTCCGCACGTGAGAAAGCAAAAATTCCCCCCTGTTGAAAAGATCCCTTATAAAAAATAACTTAATATCAATATGCTTGGACTTATAATTCTCAACAGGAGATTTAACGAAGTCGATTGCAGCCTGATTATCCGCTTTCATTTCGGCTTTCCTCCCAAGTACATGAATGATCCCTTCCTGCGCACACTCGCGACGTATCCGGTCAAACCAGACCAGGTTCTTGACGGCCTCAGTCATTGCCACGAATTCAGACTCCATAGTCGATAACGAGACGCACTTCTCCTTGAAAGTGCGCCAATCGACAGGAGCTTCGTCAATCATGACTATTTGGCCGCCGATCGAGGTTCGGTCATCGCGGTTAGCCGCAAAGTCGGCGTCAGTGAAGATCATTAGATCATTAGATTTGCACGAGAGTTTAAGCCGGAAATGTTTAGTGGATCTCAGGTACCCTAGCAACCTCAATAATCCGTCCCAGTGTGCAATCCCTGGGTTTGACTGGAATTGACTTAAAACATTCACGGCGTAAGACAAGTCAGGGCGAGTGCGATTAGCAATAAAAGAGAGACAACCTAAAAGGCTGCGATAAGGAATATGTGACATTTCCTCTATATCTTGATCAGAAACAGGACACTGCGACCTCGAGAAGACTACACCTTTACTAATTGGTAAAGATGAAAAAGGTATCTTGAATTTTTGAAAACGATCACATACATCTTCGATGTAGTTCTTTTGGTGAATTATAACTCCGGTTGGAGTATCTTCAAATTGTACACCCAAAAGCTTTCTTGTCTTCCCAAGTACCTTAATGTCAAATTTAGACCTCAGTTTACTTAAAGTCTTGTCGATTAGCTTCTGAGTCTTCCCGAAAATCACGATATCATCGACATAGAGTAAAAGTAAAATATCAGAGTTAAAAATATAAACACAGTTGCAACTTGTAAACTTTTTAAAACCAAGTTCTAGTAGGACTTTGTGTATTTCCAAAAACCATTCTCTCCCGCTTTGATGCAAACCGTACAGGGCGCGATCCAATTTGCAATACAGATGCTCTTTGCCTGGCTCTACAAATCCGGGAGGTTGACTCATGTATACGTCTTCACTCAGTGGTGCATATAAGTAGGCGCAGGTTACGTCACACTGAGTGTGTGACCACCCGCTGTACGACACAAGAAGAGAGAAGAAGAACCGGATGACGCCAAAATTAACAACGGGGCTAAAAGTCTCTTCGTAGGACTGGCCCTTAATTTGTTTAAAACCTTGGGCAACAAGGCGAGCCTTGTGCCTGGCGATCCGTCCATTTTCATCTCTTTTTGTCGTATACACCCACCTGCAACCGACTGGAGAGACATGCACTGGCAATTCTGCCAAGTGCCAAACCCCACGGTCATGCATGGCCTGCATCTCAAGCTTCATCGCTTCCCACCAGATCGCACTCTGTTCGGATTTGCATGCTTGTTTAAAAGTGCGGGGAGTATACTTTTCACCAACTAGTCATGCTGTAGGATTTATATAACTGGATTCACTGGAACAGGATTCATCTTCAGTATTTGAATCACTATCTGAATTTGAATTATTTGGTTTTGGGATTTGACCTGAATAGTGATTTGAACCCTGAAAATCGAAAATCTCTGGTTTAAACAATATCTTGTTTTCCTTACAGTATTTCTGTACCTCATTCAATGAACGTAATCTGTTGGTTTTTCCCGTTTCATAATAATATATATCATAACGGTTCTCATTTCTGCGCTTGACTGCTTTCCTCAACCAACTAACTTCTCTAAGTGAGGGAATAACTGGTTGATTGATTTGATTGGACCCTGAATCCATGTCCTCCCCCCTCCCAATCGGGGAATCTTGAGAAGTGTTGGAAGGACCTGGGATGTCCTCAGGTTCATCTTCGACAACATTATCTCGATTCCTCTCCGTTTTGGGAGAGAAGAGGGCATATTCATCAGAGCCCAGCCTTGCTCCATTGCGCTTCAAACCATCAGAGTTCTCATTGAAAGAGACATTCGAGGATTCTACTATTTCGTCAGTATCTGGCAACCATATACGGTATCCTTTTGTACGGAAAGCGTACCCGACCAGGAATCCCTTCTTGGCTCTGGCATCCAATTTCCCACTTCTCTGTTTGGGAATTTTCACATAGGCTGTTGTGCCAAATGGTTTTAAGTGCCTAACAGAGGGTTTCCTGCCACCGTATAATTCAAACGGTGTCCTTCCTAAAAGTTTAGGACATACTCTGTTCCATGAGTAAACAAAGAATTTTAAAGCCTCAGGCCAAAAGGTCAAATCCAAATTGCTGTCAATCAATAACGTCCGCATCCCATCGGCTGCTGTGGACATAAAACGCTCAGCAACGCCGTTTTGTTGCGGTGTGTAGCAGTTGGTAAATTCGTGGCGGATCCCCTTCTCCTCAAAAAAATTTTTAAAAGAATCATTGTCGAATTCCCCACCGTTGTCAGTTCTAAAGCTCTTAACTTTACGATTCAGGTAAGTTTCAGCTCTAGTAATGTGCCTTTTTACCACGTCAAAAGTATCTGACTTTAATCGCAAAGGGTAAACTGACACACGGCGAGAAAAATCATCAATGATAGAAAGAAAATATCTTTCACCATTTCTGCCTTCAACTCTACAGGGTCCCCACAAATCGGCATACAGCAATTCCAAGGGATGATTGGAACGAATATTTTTATTATATTTATGGGAGATACTTCTTAATTTCCCCAATTTACATGATTCACAGAACAAGTTTGATTCCTTCAGACCTGGTAAACCCCGAACACCATTTTTACGACTAGTATGAGCAATTAATGAAGGACTAATATGTCCATACTTCCGGTGCCAATTAAGCATTTTTTCATTATTTACTGAGGAAGTCTCAAATTTAACAGATCTAGACTTGGAAACTGGAATTTTAGGGTAAAGACGATAGATGCGGTCTTTCAGATAGGCACTAAATAAATACTCGCCCCCCCGACGGAACCTTACCTCACCATTAAAACCATGAAAGGTTAGACCATTTAGGTCGAGTTGTGGGCCAGAGATCAAATTTCTACGAAGTTGGTCACTATACATTACATTACATAGAGTGAAAACTCTTTGACCAAATCTTAGTTTTACTTCCCCCTTCCCCTTTATAGGAAATAAGACATTTTTCACTGCTACAGACATTTCATCGTTAAGCTCTTCAAATTTAGAAAATAAAGCTTTATTAGAACAAAAATGATGGCTAGCGCCACTATCGAAAATCCAGTCACAGTCACTATTAACTTTACTCAAACTTGAGTGAGAGATAAAGAAAACAGACTTACGTGAGGAATCTGATAGTTTTGCACGAGAGCCACCATTCCTGCCTTGACAGAAAGTAGGAGAACGGAAACGTCTGCGGGACTTGAACTGGTCTCTGGAGCCTCTGGATCGTCTAGGAGCAACAGGTGATATGTCAGGAGAGTCATCACAGGAATCAGCAAAGGAGTCGGTGAAGGAATCAGCAGATGGGTCAGATGATGAATCAGTGCAACGTCTTTCTGATGAGCAATACCGGTGACGATGACGAGAACCCGATCTTTCTGTAGAACTGCGACGTCTATAAGGCACAGGAGAAACATTTCTTGAACACTGAGGGCTACCTGGGACTCTGGCATAACAATTTATTTGTAGATGCCCTGGTTTGCCGCACCTCCAGCATCTTCTACGTTGAATCTTACGAAAAGTAGATTTTTGTTTCACGGAAGATTGCTTTTCAGCCGTTTTATAAGTATTGGAAATGTTAACATATGTTGCACCGTCTTTGTCACGTAATTTTTGACGGGTCTCTTCAGCTACTAATTCGTCGACGATGAGGTCAAATTTAAAACTATCATCTGGCCTGGCCAAAACTTGCTGTACTAATGTGTCATATTTTGATGGAAGGAAACGTAGAAACTGATAGCTGAGATAATTCTCGGAAAAATTTTTATCAATTTGTTTAATTTCCGTGAATATTTTCTTCAGCCTTGTTGCAAATAAATTCATTGTTTCCCCGTGTCGTATCCTTTCCTCCATCAAACTATTGAAGACTGTCATATGGTGGGTGCGGGAGTCTGGATGAAAATTTTTATGAAGGCGTTCCCATGCATCTACTGGTTCAGAACAATCTGCTATTAATCGCTTGAACTCAGGTTCAATGTTAAGGTAAATCAGCGATAGAACCTTATTTGCACGGGTTTTAAATTTTTCGACGTCTTCAGCAGTGACTGTGGTACTTACTTCAGGGATACTCTGTTTTTTCTCAACAATTTCCCATAGGCCCTTTTCAAGTAGTAGATATTTCATATCACAGCTCCATGTGGAGTAATTTCTGGAGCTCAGCTTATCAATTATGTTAGTGGCCATTTTTGGGAAAAGAAGAAAAAATTTTTAAAAATTTAATGAAAAAAAAACTTTTAGTAACCACAGTATGACTGCCCCCCCCCCCCCCCCCCACTTAATGATCAGCTCTTCTTCCTCTGTCAAGCACTTGTTTGGAAAAAAAAATACTAATTTTAACATAAAAGTTTCATAATGTCAAATCATAAAAATAACAGTCTTTGTCATAATAAATTGTAATGAAAAACGGAAAAAAAAAAGTTCAGAAATCAGCAAAACTATTTGATAAATAATACAGAGTTCAGCAATCAAAAATTAAAGTTCAGCTTTAACAGGTGAAAGGTCAGCAGAATTAACTCAAAATTTCAGTAAACTAAAATAAATCTTCTTGGTATCTTCTATAAAAACTGCAAATTAAAGTTATTTCAAAACAAACTGAATCACAAGTCGGCAAAATCAAAACGGCAAAGTTCGTAAATCAGGAAAGTAAAAGTTCGTAAAAATAAACCAATTATTCATTAAACTAAATTAAATCTTCATAAAACTGCATAATTATTCTTGATTATTGCAAATAATAACTGAAAACCAACATATTTCGTAATTCAACTGCAACTTAAAAATGTAAACAAAACGTAAAGATCGCTCACTTGACTGAAAACTTCCACTTTTTCAAACTTCTTCAGGCTTTCCTTTTCTTTCCACCATAACCCTTTAATGTGCTTTAATCATAACACTTTAAAATATATGATGATTATGCACGTTAAAAATGTAATTAAATGAAGCAGATAGCGCGTGTGGAAACTTTTGGCTGGGGAAAAGGATTATCCTGGAAGTGAATATGTAGAAAAGGTATTGTGATCTTCATGAAGGCAAAGTAAAACGTATGCAGATTAAACAAAATAAAGACAGTTTATTTTTCCTTGATTCCAAACACAGACTTGACATTAATAGTAAAAGCAGCATTCATTTTAAACAGACATTTTGTAGGCCTTGATGACAATGTTTCACATATCAGAACCGACATTGTTATTTGTAAATATCACAGACTTTGAACTTTAAGATAAAACATAATTAAACAGATAAAAGCTAATATATAACATCCAGAACGTGGTCCAGCCACGTTCAGTAACTTGAAATATTTCTTCCATTAGAGGAAGATAAAAGTGCACTTTATTAAGATTGGAATCGCGTATTTATATAAAAATGGTCGGATTGAAAACGTCGTTTCAGATGAACGAACCAATCAGAGAACGGCATCGAATCGATGCAAAGCAAGATTCGATGAAAAGATTCGATTTGAAAACGATATTCTAAGTCGCCATCTGGCGGGAGAAATATCGTCACGGAAGTTGAAACGTAGTCGAAAGAAAGTTTTTGCCGGTGAAGTACGGTAATGTAATGAAATTAAAAACGGCAAAATGGTATGAATTACTATGGATGTTAAAAGGGTCAGGAAACTTTTATTACAGCTGGATATTGTCTAGAATCAATAGAGAGGGTAAGTAAAAGTTTAAGAAATATTTATTACTGTCTTTATTTAAGAAATAAATAAATGTAAATAAAGTAAATAAATGACAATGAACTTAAAAATAAAATGAAGTTTGTGAAATGAGGTTTTATGACAGGAGATGATAAGAGGCAATGAGAAATACAGTGTTTGTATCTCTATCAAGTACCGCAGCGGATTTGGCGATTTATATAATTTGGCGAAATTGGTCGACGAGATAATCAAGCAGTACCGCAGCGGATTTGGCGATTTATATAATTTGGCGAAATTGGTCGACGAGATAATCAAGCAGTACCACAGCGGATTTGGCGTTAAAATTCCCCAATCAAAGACAAATGATTAGAAATTCGTTTATAGGGAGATCGCCACTGCTTTTTACATTATAATTCAATCTTTCAAAATATTTTTAAAGCCGATCAAATTAGCGTGCATTTAGAGTCTGCGGTGTCTGGGCAGGGGTTGGCGAGCGTAGCTCGTAGGGGGCTGAGCCCCCTAGTGATTTTGAAAATTCTGCCGTTTCTGGGATCAATCAAGCGTTAATCTAAATAAAGTTATTATATCACTTTTATAGCATTTTTTGCTTTGTTTAATAGGATCCTATTTGACCGAAAATGAATTAAAAAAAAATTCTGATGCCAGGTAATGTCAAGGGAAGATCCACACGATTGTGTGGTGCAGGCTCGACTTTAAACCACAGAAAAGGAGGAAAATGTATTTTCTTTTTACTTAGGATCCAATTGTGTAGGTCAGGTCTTAAAGGGATAACGTATATTTACCGAAAATTAAATATTCTGATCTAAAAGGATAAACCGTCCCTTATTATCTTAAGCGGTAGGAAAGACTTTATTGAAGTAATAATTTTCAAAAATATGAGAACTGTGCAAAAAGAATCTTACTCATTGATTAAATTTTCTTATTAAGACATTTTCCCAGGATTTAAATAAAGTCTATCTCATTATCATGCGAAAAGAAGATACAGGGCATTCCACCCGGCCCCTCCCCCAACTCTGCACAGCCTGATTACTCACTTGGAGTACATAAAAAATACCCGAAGTACTATACCTGAACAATGTATAGATTTTGAGAAAAATGTGTGACATCATGTCAATCAGAAAAAAATACTTAAAACATGAACTTTGGCATCTGCGTATGTTTACCAAGGGAAATGTTTGAAATGTCCACCGTGCTTATTGAGGCATGCATGTGCATGGAGTCAATGGCTGATTGCAGCAGCGTGGTGTCTTCAAAAGAATAGCTACACTAGATGCAGCCTTTTAAATAGGATTAAAGCGAGGGCTTGACATCATTTCAAGGTACGTGCATGCATGCCTCTATAAGCACAGTGTACATTATGTATCTATCAGCAAACGTATACAAATACCAATGTTCCCAACAAGTTTTTTTCCTTGTGTCGGATAGGACATTGTACGCTTCTTTCACTTTAAATCTGAATGTTCAATTACATGACTTTTTATTCACATATCTAACAAGTTGCAAAGACAACAAAGTGAAAAAGCATCCAGGCCAGTGTTCGAACCTGGGTGTTTGGTTCACCCCCCCCCCCCCTCCCGATGCTCTGCCATCTAAACGACACACCCAGGCTGCCACCTTTTATTCTATATGTTTGGTTTGGCTGCAACTGCAAGCCACTGTGGTACTAGCTGTGGTTTATGACGTTATCCCATCTTGTGCTGTGGTTCACATGATGTCTTGTCACAATACAATCGAAACTGCCAATGGTCGTCTGATGGTTTCAGGGTCCTGAGTCTAACGTGTCCCACTTTTCAATGTCTTTCATCGAATGAATTTCACTGTCCAGTAACTTCCTTTCAGTTTTTTTGCCTGGTCCAATTAAATGTCTGTATATTGACCTCTGACACACGTGCGGAATGCCACTCTCTGCAAATTCCGTATCAATCCCGTCTGTATCACTTGAAAATTTTGGTCAGACTTAAGGAAGTTTCATAGTTATCGCACTGAAATATTAACACTTATCATTTAAACATGTTAGTGCTACATAAATATGCAATTGAAAAATGTAAAGCAAGTAGTATGTGAATATTCTCCCCGACCCAGTAAATTTGGGTCTAACTCTTCAACTCACTGCAGTAGAATCCCTCTAATTTTTTATATCTTGACATTCTTTATAATCAGGTTCGGGGCAAACTGCTCAGCCGTGTTGTTAGGGTTCTCTGGGGCCCCACATTTTTCCAAATAATTCAAAATCATTTGCCTCTTTGCAAAATAATAATAGTAACTTTACTTCTCTCATTTTGATCATTTAAATTCTCCTTTGAAGTTTTTTTTTCTGGAAAAAGTTAGTATAAACTAGAGTTAAAAGTTGCCTTGAACATACCGCCACCTCAGAGCAACACTACGGCATCTAGTAATAATAAAAATGAGATGTCTGACATGCTGCTATGAATAACTGTGTTTGCATCAAGGGTGGGAAGTTTCTTCAAAGTGGAAAAAGCCATCCTGGAGAAATAGGTTTCTTCGAAGCGGAAAAAATGTTTTTTTTTTTTTTTTTTTTAAACCAAATTTAGAACATAAGTTGCAACTTTGTAAGGTACAATAAATGCATTTTTCTTAAAGATAACCTTAAGAAAATTTCATTAAAACTACAAAAATTTAATTATAGGCTAAAACTCATTAATAATTAAATGAGTTTTTAACCAAGATCATACACCTGACTAAAGCTTTTCAGTTGTTAGATACCCGAAGAAAAGAACTTTTATGCAAAATCCATTAAAAGTTATCAATTTCAATTTAATTGGCATATTTTTATTATTATCAGTTGCATTTATTTAACTGGTCGTCATTCTATGAATCATTTGCCTATTGTAGGACGAAATTTATTTTACAGATTATTTGAATGATTTGAAGACAGTGTTTACATGCATTTTATTAAGGAAACTAATAACAACTAAGGAATTAATAATTAAGGAAAATAATGTAGCATAATATTATTTAGAGAATAAGGCATTTTTATAGGAAAAATAAAGAATTCATAGTTTTTTTTTTTTTTTTTTTTTTTTTTTACAGACATGTTACAAACAATGAAAAAAACATCCCCTACTCCTAAAGTTTAAAAAACAATCACCTGTAAATACCTGAGGTTGATTTTTAAAAAATAACTTTTTTTTTCAAAAAATAATATTTTAAATATTGAATTTTCCACTTTAGATTTCACATAGGTAATTATTTATGTTTTGAATTTAGTTTTTTTATATACTTAACACTAAAACTACCGCGAGAGGTCAAATGACCCTTTTTTAATATTTTTTTTTTTTTTTTTTTAATTTCTTAAACTAAAACATTACGAAATTTCTTTATATTTCACGAATTTTATTAAAATATTTGAGCCTATTATTCCTTAAAATGCCTTATCTCCGAACTACATTTTTTGCCTAAAAAAAATAATTTAGGATGAACTACCACAAGGGGTCAAACGACTCCTTGTGGCCAAAAGGGAGAAAAACGTCTTTGTCACATGATCAAAATCACTTAAAACTCAACAGGCAATTTATTGATCAAAAAGTGGAAACCACAGTTTGATTCTAAATCACTTCCATAGTCACGCCTTCATTGTTTTATATCTTTCCGTTAAAAAATGAATTGTAAATGTGTCGAAACGTTTGCGCTTGTTGAGCAGAGCAGTTGAGAACAACCTTAAATTGCAGAAATGATAATTACTTATTTGGAAATGTAATTATTTGTAATAGTTTTCAGTAGATGGCAGCACTAAAATAATTATTTTTAAATGTCATATTATAGTATTTTTTTTTTTTCATTAGCTTTATATTTCATTTATTTTGCACTGTGTTTGTAAAAGGGGTCGAAAGTGCCTATATGTTCTTAAAACTAAGGAAATAACTCATTTAAACAGGCAATAATTAATAAAGAATTGCAAAATTGAATCTTAAACAGTGTAATAAGTTTTTCAATCATTGGAAAAAATGTTCTGAAAACTAGCAGCAGATGGCAGCACCAAAATGAGTATTTCCAATGGTCAAAATTTCAGTAAAAATAGTCTTATTTTCTTTTGTCATAAGATTATTTCAAGAACATTGCTGTCTTAACATGATTTGCCTAAAAATAGGTGTTAATTTTCTTTACCGTCCTTCCCCCCCCCCCCTTACCCTTCCTTACTTAACATCCTTTTAAGGTGCCTGCCTACCCTCAAAGAGGATTTTTTTTTTTTTTTTTTTTTTTTTGAGAAATTGCCTGCTGATCTGCATTATATTATAGAATATATCTAAGAATTGTGAATAATATGTAAAAATATGTATATTTTTTAAATATTTTGATTTTAAAACTCAAAACATACATAAAAATTGCTATAAAATGGCACTTTTGCAAAACATCAAAACTCAAATTTAAATGAAGATATTTTTATTCTATAAAATTTATTATGATTCAGGAAATTTTCTTGAGGTACTGAACCATTTTTATAACTATAACTATGTTATTAATAAAAATATAGAAATTAACACGTTTTTGCACGCAAAAAAATCAAGAAAATATATGACAATTCATAAATTGTGTCAACTAAAATATGAAAAAATAACTAACTGTAATCATAATAGAGGCACATTACCTAAATAAACTCTTTTAGAGTATTTTCGCTAAGTTTCATGATGTTACAATTATTATTTTTCGAGTTATGATTTTTTGCGATAAAGCAAAATGTTAAAAATCTCATTTTGAGGAAAAGCAGAAAATGTAATTATAACCAAATTTTACCTATTAAAAGGAAAATCTAATTAAAAAAAGCTCCTGATTTATAAAGTTCACCCTCTATATTACTTACATTAGTTATTCTTTTTTTCTTGATGGTTTCTAAAAATTTTCTTTGTTTATGTGAAAATATTTACGGTCACTTCGGTAGGGGAGGGCTAATTTTAGGCGAAAATTGCATTTTAAAGGTAGGCAGGCACCCACCTTAAGACAATGTTATACCAAAATTTTGTACTACATTGTTATTGTTTCTTATTTGACTCTGTGGGTACTATGAAAATTCATTACAAATAAAAATTTAGAAAAAAATAAAAAGTGAGAGAGGTAAAACTAAACTCGCAAGTTTTTTAACTTGAACCTCAGTTAAATAAAAAAAAATCGTCGCTGATGACCGTTTTCTCTTTATTTTGAATTTTTAAGGCATTCGTCTATAAGTTTAAAATATTATTTTATTAAGTTTAATTTCACCCGATTTGTATTCCTCATAAGCCGAATTTTCATTGAGAAAAATCGGGAAAAAGCCAGGGAATAATTTTACCAGAATTTTGTAGGAAATGGGGATGCACCGAATATTCAGTATCCATTTAGTATTTGGCCATACTACTTGATATTCGGTTAGGCCGAATATCAAATTATTCTGTACGTTGAATATTCGGCTTGCCCAAATATCAAATTATTCTGTACGTCGAATATTCGGCTTGCCCAAATATCAAACTATTCGGTATGCTGAATATTGAAATATTCGGCCAGACCGAATCGACGGGTTGCACATGACGTCACATGTCTGAAATCGCTTCGTATGGAGCCCAAATACAAGGCGAATATGGTACTCTCCATTTGATTTTTTAGCACTGATTTATTTGCACTATAATAATAAATAAATATTTTTATTTGATTTATTTGCACTATAATAATAAAAATAAGGAAGCTCTAAATTAAAGAGAAAGATAACACCCCAGATAGCAATTTTAGTTTGCAGAAAATTTTCAGCAAAAGTCTTTTCCAGGTAAAATAGGTTTTTACAGTAACAAGTGATTGCTATTCACGAAAGCTTGAGACAAACCTCGTTTTGGCACTACAAATTAAGATCCGATGAGTCTCCAAAATGTAAAGTTGTTTTACTGTGTTTTTTTTTTGTTTTTTTTTTGGGGGGGGGGGCATTTTTTGATGGGCATTTTAGCTCGAGGGGGGGAAATTCAACTTTTTTTAAATAGGTCAAGTGGGATATCGTTTCGTATGTATTTGAATAACATTATCGGCAAATCGATACGAACATCTATAAGAAAGTTACAGAAAAGATTTTATCAATGCAAAGTGGAAAATTATATTTTATTTTTTACATTTTACGTTTAAAAAGAGTTTTTTATATCATATTAAGCAGGGCTCTCAAATGGTCCGCCAACTGAATACCAATAAATTTTAACAGAAAAATTTATGGTAGGTTTGCGCTAGAATTAACTTTCAAATGTGTTTCCGGGGCGGTTTGTAAGAAAAATCTAAAAAGAAATTTTTTCTAAAATAATATTGGTATTCAGTTGGCGGACCATTTGGGAGCCCTGTATTAAGTCATCTCAAAACTATTAAATGTCTTCAAAATAGCAATAGTCAAAATCAGGATAATTTTGAGTTTATTTCAAAGTCATTAAATTTACCAAAATCCACTACTTATAATCTGGCCTAGCTTTGTAAACAATGATCGTATCGGCTTGCTCGCGATATCATTTGATTCAGAATAAAAAAATTCACAACAAACGATACCCCATTTGACATTTAAAAAATAAGTTCTGTTCGCCCATGCGTGTTAAAGTCCCCCCCCCCCCCCTTCTTCAAAAAGAACCCCACGATGATTCAACTTTATTTTGGGGGAACAAATCGTATCTACATTTCTAGTGCCAAAATGAAGTTCTTACCAGATAAATTTTCTTGAATGGCTATCAGTTGCTGCTGTAAAAACCTACGGTTCCTGCACCAAATTATAGTTTTCGACTTCGTATTCATAAAACTTGTCGTAACTATGTAACAAATGATCGTATCAATTTGCAAATGGTAATCATTCCATTAAAAAAATAATAATAATAATAATAATAAACGATACCTGTCTCTTAACATACCTAAAAAAATATTTAGTTTGCCCCTCCCACTCCCTGAGTTAAAAATGCCCCCAAAACATGATAAAAGAACTTTATTTTTTAAGGACTCATCGAATATTCATTTTTAGTATCAAAATGAAATTCTTCCCAAACTTTGGTGAATGGTCACTAGTTGCCGCATTTCTACTCAAGTTTTGATTGTATATTTTTTATCTGTACGCTAATAGTCGTACTTTTGATTTTTGAAGGTTGTGCGAGTTTTGTGCAGGATTCCATTTAATCGGAGGTTTGTCAAATGCTTGACATTTTTATGCTACATAGACCGAGTAAACAAGGACTTATAGTTTAAAGTAGATTCCAAATCACCACAAATATACTACCACAACCGCAGGAATTAAACCCGACATAGTTGAATCGGAGGCCACAGGGCTAACCATTCAACTACCTGGTAAGCCCCTATAACTTCCAATAATATACCTTAATTTGTTTAGAAGTTTTATTAGACTCGCCAATTCTCAATTAGTTGCTTATTCCCTTCTAATTCTTAGAAGGTAATTAAAAACATTATCTAAAAATAAGTGGTCCATGTACATAACCAATGCAAACAAACCTAGATGAGTATAAACACACACCCTCAATTTTAATTTCATATATAATTTTATTAAAGAAAATATAATTTATTTTCATTTCTTTTTGGCCAGAGTGGAATATCTCTCTATTCTAAAAAAAAGTAACTACCGCTGTCACCGCCGCCGCCGCCGCCGGTTTTGATTTTTTTGTGACCGGAGGCATTTCTTCGTTAATATTAGTTAAAAATAATGCATACGAAAATATGAAAATCGGTGGTTTTATACAGAAATGTTTGATAAACACGCTGATGCAGACAGTTTTCAAATCGAAGAATTATTTTAAGAATTATTTAATGCTAAAGTTGGACAAAATCGTTCCACTAAAAAAGTTTTATAGCAGCAAAAACTATACATTGCAGTGTAATCATTTTTAGATCATTTTATGCGTTAGAATTTGCCGGAGTGCAGATTGCATTAATTTTTTTATTTTGACTCATTTTTTCAGGTTTTATTTCTATTTTAAATTCAAATTTTCAGCATTTCTAGAGATATTTTTTACAGATTTCAGAAAATTGTACCAATTTAAACTGTTGCCAACTGTATAAAAAGCCCAAGCAATAATGTTTGCTTCAAATTAAAAATTTATTTGCACGTGACTATTATAAACAGGAAAAAAACTTTCAAATTAGAATTAATGATTACGTATAAAAAGCAGGGACTTATTAAAAATTACGTCATAAAAAGTATACACGTGAAGAGAAAGGATATTGTAAAATGATAAATTCATTAACATGCGTTAGAAGTCTTAGGAGAAATTACGTCATATTTACGTCACATTATAGTTATTACATAAAATGAACACAAAATAATATTGCAAAAAGTTTAAATTTAGAAATTGCGCTAGACATTTATTTGATATTTTGAGAATTAATTTAAAATGTCTCATTTAAAAGAACTTTCTTTTCGTTTTGTTAAAAAATACCAGGAGACAAAGACTCTCTTTACTTAATTCCTTTTATATTAGCTTATTTTGAAATGTTGTTACAGATGTATACGTCATCAAGTTATTTTTATTTCGACGTTTTAATTGTGTTTTTATTAATGTTGTACGAATTTATTCTTTCGTTATTTAAAATAAAAATTATATCAATTTGTATAATTTGGCGAGTGGTTTGGCGATTTATATAATTTGGCGAAATTGGTCGACAGGATAATCAAGTAGTACCGCAGCGGATTTGGCGTTAAAATTCCCCAATCAAAGAGAAATGAATAGAAATTCGTTTATAGGGAGATCGCCACTGTTTTTTAAATTATAATTCAATCTTTCGAAATCTTTTTAAAGCCGATCAAATTAGCGTGCATTTAGAGTCTGCGGTGTCTGGACGGGGGTTGGCGAGCGTAGCTCGTAGGGGGCCGAGCCCCCTAGTATTGCTAAAACTTATTAACTTCCAGAAGCAAAAAAAAAAAAAAAACCTCATTTTAAAATTAAAATTTCCCTATGGGGCGATCCATAAATGATGTCACTTTTTTTCAACATTTTTAACCCCCTCCTCCCCTTTGTCACTCTTCACCATACCCCCTCCCCTCCCCTTGTCACATGTCACGCTATATTACGTAAATATATACTTGCAGCTCAGAAACAAAGCACTATGTTATAGGTCATATTTCAAATTTTATTTTTGAACTTTATGTGTTTTAATGACATTTATGAGCATAACAATAAAACTGATTCGTGTCTTTATTTTATATGAAATAAGTTTACGGTTTGCAACAAAAAACATAATATACAATAATAATAAAATATTAATATGAAAGAGCAATTGAAAACAGTAGTATTTTAGAATTTGAAATGGAATTTAATATATTTGGTTTTTAAATCCTATATTTACTTTATGAACACAAAATACTTTAAAACAGAATGATTTTGAAGAAGAACCCTCAATATTAGTTTTACTTAAATGGAATTGCCATAACATTTCATTTGTCACATTAATATGAACATTTATAAAATTATATATTAAATCATAAAATTGAAATTACTCCGAATCATTTACTATAACGACTCTTCCTCCCTTGGAGAAAATATATGCTCGTCCATAGAGTACACAGGCATTTTGGCATCGCACTCATCCTCGGGAATAGTAAGTCCTCTAATATCTATGCAATGTTAGTAAGACCTCTAATGTTTAACCAAAATGTGTGATGTCAGACTTCTTCTTACCACCTCCCACCCCCTTGTCACAAACTGTCACAATTTCACGAACCCCTCCTCCCCCCCTCCAAGCGTGACATCATTTCTGGATGGCCCCTATTCACAAATCTGATTAAATATAATTCCACAAAAACGAAATATTTGAAAAGTTTCAAGAATTTAAAAAGAACAAAGTTATAATAAAACAATACAGTCTATTAAATTACAAAGTTTATTTTCACACAGCTACAAATAATAGTTTCTAATACAAAGTATTAACATAATATTTACCAAATTAACATACAATTATTTAACATTCTTCTGTATATTATTTCCGTGTCTTTGCATCCTAAAAGAGAGAAACAATAGAGTGCATTTTAAAAGTTACAAGTTAAATTTTCACAGTTTTCAAGAATTCTGCTTAGATTTAGTTCTAAAGGTGATCACAAATTATAACTCTTCAGGCAAAATGACCGAATCGCTAATGTTAATCCAACGAGAAATATCTCGCCTGTATTTTCATATTTTAAAAAGACTTTCTTTTGCATTGGGTAGCTGAGGTAAATTTCTGCAATTGCGGTTTTTACTTTAAGTTCGTTGAAGTTTTTATTTAATTTTCTTTCTTTCTTTTTTTTTTTTTTCTTTTTTTTTTTTTTTTTTTGTGCGGACACTTTCACTCTTTTCACTGTTTATACCGGCTCGAAAGGTGAAAGTATATAACAAAAATCATTTAAAAATATTGAAATGCAACCGAGTTACCTTAAAAAAATTCTCTTATTGGATTAACATTGGCGAATTGGTGTTTCCGCTTGACTGAAGTAGCCTCTTAACCCTTTAAGCCCTGACCCACACAATTGTACAGGCGATTACTAAAGTAAAGGAGAATGACTACCTCCTGTTTTTGTGCGATTTAAAACCAAATCCGCACATTTATATGAGTTAATTGGCTTTAGATGTTTTGATAAGACACAACTAGGGGGTACCATCTACAATACAGGGTTATATTTTCTGCTTTTAAAAAGACTATATCATCTGACAGTAACAGACAAAAAGTATGAACTGTCGTAATTTCATTTAAATATGATTTATAATGTTTGCTTGGATTTAATATTTCTTTTCATATAGTTTATTCATGATTTTAATTGATTTTGTCTTTGATAAATTTAATTAGGCTTCACAAAAGTTGAAAAACAAATGAACCACACAATTGTGCGGGTCCGGCATTTACCATTTCCAAAATAGATACAATTCCTAATATATATATATAAAAAAATTTTAAGTGATTTTTTTAAACTTATGTTTTTAGCAATTTATTTTTTATTAATTACATTTTTAAAGCTGACCAATTTTAAATTAATAGGTTTGTACTATTCGTGATTTCTATTTAAAATGGATAGTATTAGATATATAATATGCACATGTAACGAACTGTATGTTTCTGCTCTGAGTTATAGATGCCATATATGATTTATAAGTTTTATATGAGTTATATGCATACCACGAGATTGATTTTTAAGTTTGATAAATTCATTCCATTTTGTCGACACAGCAAGTAAACCACCAGGAATAAATAATAAATTATAGAAAGTTCAGCAAATGCTCGACAGATTCCGTAGTGTCTGCTTGAATTTACCAGGAGATCAGGGAAAATTTTCCATAGATGAGCAGACGATTCCTTTTTTTAGGACGTGCCTCGGTAAAGCAGTATATAAAAAACAAACCACACTCTGTTGTAACAGCATCATCTGGGATAGTTTTAAATTTTGTATTATACCAGTGGGAAAGTACAGACCTGGTCCACAAGGATCTAGGCTTAGGACCTGCTGTCAGGGCCGAAACTAAGGGGGGGGGGGGCAGAGGGGGCATGTGCCCCGGGCGCCAGAACGAAGGGGCGCCAAATGAAGGATTATACCTTTGGAAAGGATTATTTTCTTCTGATGGACTGATGGCTTCCATTATTATGAAACAGCCATTATAAATGAAGTGTTAGGTGAAAATGAAATAGCAGTCGTAAAAAGTTAGGACTCTGATTTTCTGGTCAGAATGGGGAAAAAAAATGGCCATAATTTTTTTTGAAAAAAAAATAAGAATAATAGGTATAGGGAAAAAGGGACGAAATGGGAAAAAAAGGGACTGTAAGGATGGCACGGTAAGGAAAATTATCACCTATTTTTAGGAAAATCATGTTAAGACTAAGTGATAGCCACAATGTTCATTGACTTCTAGAAACAGTTGTTAACATTGGATTAAATAATTTTTTTTTCTTAATTTACTTCGAAAAGTGCAGAAATAAACCTTGGGGACGGTAAGACTACCAATAAAGCCACGATCTTGAAATTGATATTTAAATGCTGATTTAAATTTTGCAGTAAATTTCCTGTCAAAGAATTTTAGACATTCTTTCTCTAGCATACTTCTCCATGAGAAAAAACTTGAAAAAAATTCTGTGGCTGCATCTGAAGTGATTTTCTGTATAAGTTTAGCAAGAGGGACGGTAAGGATGAAAAACCCAGGGACAGAGTTCAAAAAATAATATCAACCGTAAAAATGTGTGCAGGTTAATTTTTTGCACAATATTTATATTAAACAATTGTCCCAGTTTCGAAAAAAAAATGACATCGAATTACTTTTATTGAAACAATTTTATACAGATAGCTCCAAATTTAAAAATCAGCACCAGGGACGGGACGGTATAGGCGTTTTCCTGGTATTTGGACCCCCAACATCGTCCAAAACTTATTTATCTCGTTAATATTGTTATATGCAATCATGCAATGGAATGTTCTCCAGTATATGAAATAAAAAAAAAACACAAAAGAATGTATTAAAATAAAAATTATTATTCAGGGACATAAAAGTCAAAAGACTGTGAGAATTCCCCATATATTGTTGTGCTTTTGTACTTTTTTGGTTTTGGTTACAGTTTTCTTTTATATGAGTACAGTTTCACTTTCAGAACAGGTTTCAAAATTGAAAGTATCTGCATATAAAAAATTGCATAAAAGCTCGAAAAGGTACGATTGCACAACTATATATATCAACCAGGTGTATCCTATGCAAAAAATAATATTAAAAAGTATTAAAATGTAAGCCCAAAATATGCAAAGAACTGTCCATAGAATTAACATTAGCTTGAATGTTAAATTTTACTTCGGGGGACTAGTGTCGGTTTTTAAGAATTACATTTTATTAAAGATTGTTATCATAGAAGAAAATAATAAAGATGCAGTTGAACACTATTTTACATGTGAAAAAGGATTCAAAACGAAACATCTTTAATAATAACACAAATAAATAGTCTTCGAATCTGACATTAACAATATAACAATGGAATTAAGGTTTTAAGGTCCAAAGTTTTAATTATCAAAAAAAAATATTTTGTAACTATTAAAATAATATTTTGGTTCTATGGTATCCGAGGTTTTAAGTATCACACAAAGCTATTTTATAACTTTTTTTTTTTTGGGGGGGGGGGGGGGAAGAGTTTAAGTAATTAGTCAATGCATTTTAGTTATTTAGCTCTAATTCATTGCAAAAATTCTGGATTTTTTTAAAAAGCTCCGTATACTCCCGGTTTCTCGAATAAATCTATACCATACATACTCTAGACATGACGTTCATGACTTTAGCGTACACCCTCTAATTTTTTTTACAATTACTAGGGGGCTCGGCCCCCTACGAGCTACGCTCGCCAACCCCCGTCCAGACACCGTAGACTCTAAATGCACGCTAATTTGATCGGCTTTAAAAAGATTTCGAAAGATTGAATTATAATTTAAAAAACAGTGGCGATCTCTCTATAAACGGATTTCTATTCATTTCTCTTTGATTGGGGAATTTTAACGCCAAATCCTTTGCGGTACTACTTGATTATCCCGTCGACCAATTTCGCCAAATTATATAAATCGCCAAATCACTCGCCAAATTATATAAATTGAGATAATTTTTATTTTAAATAACGAAAAAACAAATAAATTAGTACAACATTAATAAAAATACAAATAAAACGTCGAAATAAAAATAACTTGATGACGTAGACACGTGTAACAACATTTCAAAATAAGCTAATATAAAAGGAATTAAGTAAACAGAGTCTTTGTCTCCTGGTATTTTTTAACAAAGTGAAAAGAAAGTTCTTTTAAATGAGACATTTTAAATTAATCGTTTTTAATCTGACGTAATTTTGACCAAACTATTCTTTCTCTTTTTAATATTCACGTGAAAATACTTGTGTTAGAAATTAAATATTATTTGCGCTTTCCTAACAAAAATAGTTGAAAAGTATCCTCTTAAAATATCAAATAAATGTCTAGCGCAATTTCTGAATTTAAACCGTTTTGCAATATTATTTTGTGTTCATTTTATGTAATAACTGTAATGTGACGTAAATATGACGTAATTTCTCCTATTTAAGACTTCTAACGCATGTTAATAAATTTATTGCTTTACAAATTCCTTTGTCTCTTAAAATTCACGTGTAATTATAGTTTTTATGACATAATTTTTAATAAGTTCCTGCTTTTTGTACATAATTATTTAATTCTAATTCCAAATGTTTTTTTCTGTTTATAATAGTCACGTGTAAATAATTTTTTAATTTATTTACACGTATAAATATTTTTTTTTTTTTTTTTTTGAAGCAAACATTATTGCTTCCGCTGTTTATACAGTTGGCAACAGTTTAAATTAATATCCCTTTCTAAAATCTGTTAAAAATATCTCTAGAAATGCTGAAAATCTGAATTTAAAATAGAGATAAAACCTCAAAAAATTAGTCAAAATAAAAAAATTAATGCAATCTGCACTCCGGCAAATTCTAACGCATAAAATGATCTAAAAATGATTCAATTCCTATGAACAGTTTTTGCTCCTATAAAACTTTTTTAGTGGAGCGATTTTGTCCAACTTTAGCATTAAATATCTCTTAAAATAATTCTTCGATCTGAAAACTGTCTGCATCAGCTTGTTTATCAAACATTTCTGTATAATACTACAGATTTTCATATTTTTGTATGCATTATCTTTCTTAATATTAACGAAGAAAGACTTCCGGTCACAAAAAATTCAAAACCGGCGGCGGCGGCGGCGGTGACAGCGGTAGTTACTTTTTTTTAGAATAGAGAGATAACACTGCAAACCAGATCAATATTTGTCATAATTTTACGAACCGGAATATTGTTCCGATTTGCTCTGCACATTTCAAGCCCAGGTTTGCTGTCGCGAAAAATTAACAATTTCAAAATATTCGTATTTAAAATTTAAGAAAAATAGGAAATAAAACGACTTATACATATCCGATTAACAAGCAGTTATGTCAAAAGAAAAGAGAAATTTTTAAAAAATTAAATAAAACTGACGCCGGAAGGAAATACAGTTAATAACTTTAATAAAAATTAGAAAATAGCGATACAATAGAAGTCCATGATAAGAAGCATGGAGAATAGCACACTAAGAAACTGTTTAAAATACTTGATATTTATATATAGAAAGGGGTTTAATGGCCATGAAAAGATAATTTAAATTTAAAAATACATTCGAACGCACTGCTGAATTCAAGAGGAGGGGGATTCCCCCCGGAAGGTTTGATATTTTATGCTTTTTAATAAGCAATTTCCACACCGAATCTCTAAAATGCCCCCCCCCCCCCCCCCCTCCAGAGCCGCAGAAATTAATCCCGGAGAAAAATATCTGAATTCAACACTGTTCGATCGGCGTGAGCAAGAAAAAAGGCAAATATTAATTAAAACGATATCTTAGAAATTCCCCTTAAAGTTGAGAAAAATTCATTTAAAAATTAAAATTTTCAATAATGCCTTAACATGGACCAAAACCAAACTATTTAAAAAATGTAAGCATTCCTCAGTAAATAAACATAACTTTTTAATTTATTAAAATTTCTGTACGAAATAAGTTGTAGTTTGTACAGAGAAAATACAAAAATATCCGAATCACATTTGAATAATTAAAATAATAAATACCTTTATATCTGTGTTCTTTACTTGAACGCTAATCCAATGGCGCTGCTTCATGGAATTCAAGAAAGAAGTGTTGGAATTTTGTCTTTGTAAAATTTCCGCGCATGCGCGTTTATATCTGTTCTCCTTCCAACAAAAGGAATTTTTCGCTTACGTCGTTTTTTTATGACAGTGTTGTATCAGGTTTAGAGCAAAGTTGCGTTGCAAGAAAGCGATTGATTATATTCCGTCTACCTAGTAATGTCCTTGCGGCAATATTATTACTTCAAATTTTTCGTGACAAGAAAATATCAAGAAAAAATTAATCTTGCTGCAATTGTTCATGCTATCTGGGACGTGCTTTTAACGGCAAACGGGAAGTTCTGTGCTCCACGTGTGTGCTCCAGTAGCTATAGTATCAGTCGTTGCTAATAGCAACGTGACGTCAATGCAAGGGGTCTATACTGAAAAGACTTTTTTTTAAAAATGTTTTTAAAACCTTAAAACAACTTCTACTTTTAATTGTCAATTCATAAAAATATTTAGAATAATTAGAAAGTTCTTAAATTTTTGGATGTTAGTGACCTCTACCATAGCACGATCATATATATAAAACAAGAGATGTCTGCCTGCCTTCCTGGCCGAGGCAAGCGCCAAAATTATAGCACCTAGGCCTCTGAAATTTTCGTCATGTGTTGATTTTGTCCTCAGAAAGTGTACTTCGCAGCCGGATTTTAAAATTTCAATTTCAATTTTTTGTTTTTAATTAAAACTTTATGAGTTAGAGGCTATTTGCAACTTTCCGCCAATCCGCGGCAATGAAGCAGCCAGCCAATGAGAGCAGGCGTTAAATATTGGATCTAGCGTAGCGGCAAAGGGCAAACTCCCAATGTTTATGTGTCGTCAGCTTCATGTAAGTACGCTTTTGCACTTTTCTTCCTATAAGATTTAATATTATTTACATTAATTGTGATATTTCGAAGTGTTTTTTGCAAGGTATACAATTCATGTAAGTTTGTTTAAATTGTATTTATTCTCCCGGTAGCAGAAAGTGCGTGACGCGCGACGTGCGTCGCAGATTTATTTTGGACCTTGCAGATAAATTTGCCAACTTGAAGAAGAAAAAAGTATTTCCTTAAAAAGAGAAAATTCTGACAAAAAATATCGCGAATTCGACAAATGGTCGCCGAAAAATATCAATTTCGACAATCAGTCGCATAAAAAATCGGTAATTTATAGCCAAAGGGTCGCTTTAAAAACGCGAATTTCGTCAAAAGAGCCCGGAAAAAAACATGCATTTCGTTCCAGGTATGTGAAAAAAATGCAAATTTCTGTCACAGGATCGCGGAAAAAACACGAATTTCGTCAAAGGATCGCGGAAAGAGCGTGAATTTAGTCAAACGATTAGGGAAAATGCAAATTTAGTCAAACGATCGCGAAAAAACGGAAATTTATGTCAAAGGATCGCGAAAAAACGCAAATTTATGTCAAAGGATTGCAGAAAGAACGCGATATTTCGTCAAAAGATCTCGAAAAACGTAAATTTCTGCCAAAGGATAGCTGTACAAACTTGAATTTTATCCAAAAATCCTGAAAAAAAACGTGAATTTCGTTCCAGGGGCGCGAGAAAAACGCAAATTTCTGCCACAAAAATGCGGAAGAAACTTGAATTTCATGAAAGGATCGAGGGAAAAACACGAATTTAGTCAGACAATCGCGGAAAAATGCAAATTTCTGTAAAACGATCGCGAAAAAACGCAAATTTCTGTAAAATGATCGCTGAAAAACGCAAATTTCTGTCAAAGGATCGCGAAAAACGCAGATTACTGTCAAAGGGTCACGAAAAAAAGAAAATTTATTTTAAAAGATCGGAATTAAATTTGCGGAATTTCGCCAAAAGATCACGAAAAACGCAAATTTCTGCCAAAGGATTGCTGTAAAAACGCGAATTTCGTCACAAGATCCCGGGAAAAAGGTGAATTTCGTACCAGGGGCGCCGAAAAAACGCAAATTTCTGTAAAACGATCGCGGAAAAACGCAAATTTCTGTCAAAGGATCGTGAAAAACGCAGATTACTGTCAAAGGGTCACGAAAAAAAAACAAAATTTATGTTATAAGATCGGAATTAAATTTGCGGAATTTCGTCAAAAGATCGCGAAAAACGCAAATTTCTGCCAAAGGATTGCTGTAAAAACTCGAATTTCGTCAAAAGATCCCGGGAAAAGGTGAATTTCGTCCCAAGGGCGCCGAAAAAACGCAAATTTCTGTCACAGAATCGCGGAAAAAACACAAACTTCGTCAAAGAATCGAGGAAAAAGCGCAAATTTCGTAAAGGATTGCGAAAAAAACCTCATTTTTGCCAAAGGATCGCGAAAAACGGCAAATTTCATCAAAAGATCGTGAAAAAAAAAACGGCAAATATCGTCAAAAGATCGAGAAAAACGGCAGATTTCGTCAAAAGATCGCGAAGAAAAACACATAATTAGTGCCGGCAGTGGATTTTTGCTTCCTTCCCCCTTCCCCCCCTCTGTTGTAACCTTTCGGAAAATTTGCTGTGAATTTCAGAATTTTTTTTTTTACTCAGAATCACCCCTGGTATTAATCAGTAAGAACGCTGTTTATTTTAACACTCATAATGTTTGTACATAAGAAAATGTAACATGCTACTCCCGCAGACAATTTTCATCCCACTAAATTGCTGTCGCAGACACAACCATAACTTTCTGCTACTGGGTTTGTGTTAATGGCGTAGTCGCGAAAGAATGAAATGTGTTTCTTGAACTTTACTTTCCCTGAAGTAAATAGTTCTATTCTTGGGCAATTAAAAGTGAAGTTAATGTTCGATTCTTATTAAACTCCTAATATATCTCAAACGAAAATCAAATTTCAAATTAATTTTGCTTAAAAGGCGCAAAGACCAGCTTAGTGAAACAGATTCCATGCCGGGAATCGAACCCGAGCCATCAGTATAGCGCACTGACGTTCTACCGCTAAACCACATGGAACGATACCCAGCCTGGAACTTCTCACTATTACGAGTTGGCAAGGCTACAAACGCAGCACAAAATGGAATATTTTCCGTGAGCCACCAACATGGGGCAAACACACGAGCCGTTAATTCCCAAATTGGCTCAGCTGAGCTTAGCAATCTTATTGGCTAAACCTGATATTTATATAGTAGAAAATTATATTTATTTTCTTATGAAGTAGTGTAATGTAAAATAGAATGCAATTATAATGACTTAAATTGATTTATTTTGTTAAATTTGATCAAAATCACAGTAAAGTAACCCAAAATATTCATATTAACGAACAATCAGATTGCTGAGTTCGGCTGAGCCAATTTGGGAATTAAAGGCTTGTGGCAAACACAGACACTTAATTAAATCCAGCATCGAATGAATCTATATTAATATTTTGGAAATTTTTCCAGAGAGAAACATTCGCCTTGAATACAATATTTCAAATGAAAATCAAATTTCAAATTATTTTTGCTTAAAAGGCGCAAAGACCAACTTAGTGAAAAAGATTCCATGCCGGGAATCGAACCCGGGTCATCAGTATAGCGCACTGACGTTCTACCGCTAAACCACATGGAACGATACCCAGCCTGGAACTTCTCACTATTACAAGTTGGCAAGGCTACAAACGCAGCACAAGATGGAATATTTTCCGTGAGCCACCAACATGGGGCAAACACAGACACTTAATTAAATCCAGCATCGAATGAATCTATATTAATATTTTGGAAATTTTTCCAGAGAGGAACATTCGCCTTGAATACAATATTTCAAATGAAAATCAAATTTCAAATTATTTTTGCTTAAAAGGCGCAAAGACCAACTTAGTGAAAAAAAATTCCATGCCGGGAATCGAACCCGGGCCATCAGTATAGCGCACTGACGTTCTACCGCGGAACCACATAGAACGATACCCAGCCTGGAACTTCTCACTATTACAAGTTGGCAAGGCTACAAACGCAGCACAAGATGGAATATTTTCCATGAGCCACCAACATGGGGCAAACACAGACACTTAATTAAATCCAGCATCGAATGAATCTATATTAATATTTTGGAAATTTTTCCAGAGAGAAACATTCGCCTTGAATACAATATTTCAAATGGAAATCAAATTATTTTTGCTTAAAAAGCGCAAAGACCAACTTAGTGAAAAAGATTCCATACCGGGAATCGAACCCGAGCCATCAGTATAGCGCACTGACGTTCTACCGCTAAACCACATAGAACGATACCCAGCCTGGAACTTCTCACTATTACAAGTTGGCAAGGCTACAAACGCAGCACAAGATGGAATATTTTCCATGAGCCACCAACATGGGGCAAACACAGACACTTAATTAAATCCAGCATCGAATGAATCTATATTAATATTTTGGAAATTTTTCCAGAGAGAAACATTCGCCTTGAATACAATATTTCAAATGGAAATCAAATTATTTTTGCTTAAAAAGCGCAAAGACCAACTTAGTGAAAAAGATTCCATGCCGGGAATCGAACCCGAGCCATCAGTATAGCGCACTGACGTTCTACCGCTAAACCACATGGAACGATACCCAGCCTGGAACTTCTCACTATTACAAGTTGGCAAGGCTACAAACGCAGCACAAGATGGAATATTTTCCATGAGCCACCAACATGGGGCAAACACAGACACTTAATTAAATCCAGCATCGAATGAATCTATATTAATATTTTGGAAATTTTTCCAGAGAGAAACATTCGCCTTGAATACAATATTTCAAATGGAAATCAAATTATTTTTGCTTAAAAAGCGCAAAGACCAACTTAGTGAAAAAGATTCCATGCCGGGAATCGAACCCGAGCCATCAGTATAGCGCACTGACGTTCTACCGCTAAACCACATAGAACGATACCCAGCCTGGAACTTCTCACTATTACAAGTTGGCAAGGCTACAAACGCAGCACAAGATGGAATATTTTCCATGAGCCACCAACATGGGGCAAACACAGACACTTAATTAAATCCAGCATCGAATGAATCTATATTAATATTTTGGAAATTTTTCCAGAGAGAAACATTCGCCTTGAATACAATATTTCAAATGGAAATCAAATTATTTTTGCTTAAAAAGCGCAAAGACCAACTTAGTGAAAAAGATTCCATACCGGGAATCGAACCCGAGCCATCAGTATAGCGCACTGACGTTCTACCGCTAAACCACATAGAACGATACCCAGCCTGGAACTTCTCACTATTACAAGTTGGCAAGGCTACAAACGCAGCACAAGATGGAATATTTTCCATGAGCCACCAACATGGGGCAAACACAGACACTTAATTAAATCCAGCATCGAATGAATCTATATTAATATTTTGGAAATTTTTCCAGAGAGAAACATTCGCCTTGAATACAATATTTCAAATGGAAATCAAATTATTTTTGCTTAAAAAGCGCAAAGACCAACTTAGTGAAAAAGATTCCATGCCGGGAATCGAACCCGAGCCATCAGTATAGCGCACTGACGTTCTACCGCTAAACCACATGGAACGATACCCAGCCTGGAACTTCTCACTATTACAAGTTGGCAAGGCTACAAACGCAGCACAAGATGGAATATTTTCCATGAGCCACCAACATGGGGCAAACACAGACACTTAATTAAATCCAGCATCGAATGAATCTATATTAATATTTTGGAAATTTTTCCAGAGAGAAACATTCGCCTTGAATACAATATTTCAAATGGAAATCAAATTATTTTTGCTTAAAAAGCGCAAAGACCAACTTAGTGAAAAAGATTCCATGCCGGGAATCGAACCCGAGCCATCAGTATAGCGCACTGACGTTCTACCGCTAAACCACATAGAACGATACCCAGCCTGGAACTTCTCACTATTACAAGTTGGCAAGGCTACAAACGCAGCACAAGATGGAATATTTTCCATGAGCCACCAACATGGGGCAAACACAGACACTTAATTAAATCCAGCATCGAATGAATCTATATTAATATTTTGGAAATTTTTCCAGAGAGAAACATTCGCCTTGAATACAATATTTCAAATGGAAATCAAATTATTTTTGCTTAAAAAGCGCAAAGACCAACTTAGTGAAAAAGATTCCATGCCGGGAATCGAACCCGAGCCATCAGTATAGCGCACTGACGTTCTACCGCTAAACCACATAGAACGATACCCAGCCTGGAACTTCTCACTATTACAAGTTGGCAAGGCTACAAACGCAGCACAAGATGGAATATTTTCCGTGAGCCACCAACATGGGGCAAACACAGACACTTAATTAAATCCAGCATCGAATGAATCTATATTAATATTTTGGAAATTTTTCCAGAGAGAAACATTCGCCTTGAATACAATATTTCAAATGGAAATCAAATTATTTTTGCTTAAAAAGCGCAAAGACCAACTTAGTGAAAAAGATTCCATGCCGGGAATCGAACCCGAGCCATCAGTATAGCGCACTGACGTTCTACCGCTAAACCACATAGAACGATACCCAGCCTGGAACTTCTCACTATTACAAGTTGGCAAGGCTACAAACGCAGCACAAGATGGAATATTTTCCGTGAGCCACCAACATGGGGCAAACACAGACACTTAATTAAATCCAGCATCGAATGAATCTATATTAATATTTTGGAAATTTTTCCAGAGAGAAACATTCGCCTTGAATACAATATTTCAAATGGAAATCAAATTATTTTTGCTTAAAAAGCGCAAAGACCAACTTAGTGAAAAAGATTCCATGCCGGGAATCGAACCCGAGCCATCAGTATAGCGCACTGACGTTCTACCGCTAAACCACATAGAACGATACCCAGCCTGGAACTTCTCACTATTACAAGTTGGCAAGGCTACAAACGCAGCACAAGATGGAATATTTTCCATGAGCCACCAACATGGGGCAAACACAGACACTTAATTAAATCCAGCATCGAATGAATCTATATTAATATTTTGGAAATTTTTCCAGAGAGAAACATTCGCCTTGAATACAATATTTCAAATGGAAATCAAATTATTTTTGCTTAAAAAGCGCAAAGACCAACTTAGTGAAAAAGATTCCATGCCGGGAATCGAACCCGAGCCATCAGTATAGCGCACTGACGTTCTACCGCTAAACCACATAGAACGATACCCAGCCTGGAACTTCTCACTATTACAAGTTGGCAAGGCTACAAACGCAGCACAAGATGGAATATTTTCCATGAGCCACCAACATGGGGCAAACACAGACACTTAATTAAATCCAGCATCGAATGAATCTATATTAATATTTTGGAAATTTTTCCAGAGAGAAACATTCGCCTTGAATACAATATTTCAAATGGAAATCAAATTATTTTTGCTTAAAAAGCGCAAAGACCAACTTAGTGAAAAAGATTCCATGCCGGGAATCGAACCCGAGCCATCAGTATAGCGCACTGACGTTCTACCGCTAAACCACATAGAACGATACCCAGCCTGGAACTTCTCACTATTACAAGTTGGCAAGGCTACAAACGCAGCACAAGATGGAATATTTTCCATGAGCCACCAACATGGGGCAAACACAGACACTTAATTAAATCCAGCATCGAATGAATCTATATTAATATTTTGGAAATTTTTCCAGAGAGAAACATTCGCCTTGAATACAATATTTCAAATGGAAATCAAATTATTTTTGCTTAAAAAGCGCAAAGACCAACTTAGTGAAAAAGATTCCATGCCGGGAATCGAACCCGAGCCATCAGTATAGCGCACTGACGTTCTACCGCTAAACCACATAGAACGATACCCAGCCTGGAACTTCTCACTATTACAAGTTGGCAAGGCTACAAACGCAGCACAAGATGGAATATTTTCCATGAGCCACCAACATGGGGCAAACACAGACACTTAATTAAATCCAGCATCGAATGAATCTATATTAATATTTTGGAAATTTTTCCAGAGAGAAACATTCGCCTTGAATACAATATTTCAAATGGAAATCAAATTATTTTTGCTTAAAAAGCGCAAAGACCAACTTAGTGAAAAAGATTCCATGCCGGGAATCGAACCCGAGCCATCAGTATAGCGCACTGACGTTCTACCGCTAAACCACATGGAACGATACCCAGCCTGGAACTTCTCACTATTACAAGTTGGCAAGGCTACAAACGCAGCACAAGATGGAATATTTTCCATGAGCCACCAACATGGGGCAAACACAGACACTTAATTAAATCCAGCATCGAATGAATCTATATTAATATTTTGGAAATTTTTCCAGAGAGAAACATTCGCCTTGAATACAATATTTCAAATGAAAATCAAATTTCAAATTATTTTTGCTTAAAAGGCGCAAAGACCAACTTAGTGAAAAAGATTCCATGCCGGGAATCGAACCCGAGCCATCAGTATAGCGCACTGACGTTCTACCGCTAAACCACATAGAACGATACCCAGCCTGGAACTTCTCACTATTACAAGTTGGCAAGGCTACAAACGCAGCACAAGATGGAATATTTTCCGTGAGCCACCAACATGGGGCAAACACAGACACTTAATTAAATCCAGCATCGAATGAATCTATATTAATATTTTGGAAATTTTTCCAGAGAGAAACATTCGCCTTGAATACAATATTTCAAATGAAAATCAAATTTCAAATTATTTTTGCTTAAAAGGCGCAAAGACCAATTTAGTGAAAAAGATTCCATGCCGGGAATCGAACCCGGGCCATCAGTATAGCGCACTGACGTTTTGCGCCTTTTAAGCAAAATATTCCATCTTGTGCTGCGTTTGTAGCCTTGCCAACTTGTAATAGTGAGAAGTTCCAGGCTGGGTATCGTTCCATGTGGTTTAGCGGTAGAATGTCCGTGCGCTGTACTGATGGCCCGGGTTCGATTCCCGGCATGGAATCTTTTTCACTAAGTTGGTCTTTGCGCCTTTTAAGCAAAAATAATTTGAAATTTGATTTTCATTTGAAATATTGTATTCAAGGCGAATGTTTCTCTCTGGAAAAATTTCCAAAATGTTAATCCTAATATATCACGATATAATTTCATCATATAAGTATTTCACGCCCTGAGGATTTTAAATTCAGTTCTTTTCCTTTTTTTAAAATCTTTTCTACATATGTTACACTTTATTGAATGTTTTCATAATGCCAGGCATATCAGTTTAAAGTTTAGGCGTAATTCAATGAACGAAATTTTTGAGTACTGTTATTTATAATCTTTCTTCCTGTTAATGTTGACTATATTTTTAGACACCCAAGAACGGTGAAATCATAACATGCTATAAATTGTACAACTCAGGGGTGGGGAATTTCTAGAAAATCTTACCAGCCAAGGATTTATTTCACCAGCCAGTAAAATGCAATCTACAGTTGAAAATTTTTATGACAAAATTAGGCAACTCAAAAATAGTTGGTTGCCATTACTATAATGCATTTTCATATTTTTCTTCCCTATAAATTTTAAAAACATAAACAAGAGATGAAAGTTTAATATAAAATAGAACTTAGTACCATGTTTACATCGCAATAATTAGGAAAGTTGAAAAATATAGCTAACTACTAAAAAAAAAGTTTTTGGCATATCTCTATAGTTTGCAGTTTTCAAAAACTACCTAAAAATTCACTCGCCAATGGCGAGTAAAATGATACATTTCCCTACCCCTGGTACAACTGAATGCAAAATCCTGTGAATGTAGTATGAGATGTATGTTTTAATTAAGATTTGTTATTGAAGAAATTAGTTTATTTCATATACAAAACACCATATATTATGAGTTTGGTAAGAAATCCTAACAAAAACCTATATCTTGCACTTTACTGAATGTTTTCATAGTGTCAAGCATATGAGTTCAACCTTTAGGCCTAATTCAATGAAGCGAAAATTTTGAGTATTTATTGTTATTTAAATCTTTCTTCCTTTCAATGTGATGACAACATACATTTTATACCAGATTTGCATGCCTTTCTTGGACGATTCTTATGAAACTCAATTTGTCACAAAATGGTGATTTTATTGACTTCATTTTTGCAAATTAAAATGGTTTCATGACAATATACATCTTTTCCCAAAAACGGACATGCAGTCTGGTATAAGATATATATTAGAGTCCTGCGCGGGTCGGGTTGTACCCGACCCGAACCTGCAAATTCCATTTTAAGTCAACATGACCCGAACCCGCAAAAGTAATTTTCAGAAACCCGACCCGAACCCGAGGTATTTCAACCTGCAACCCAACCCGAACCTGCAATGCAAAAAAAAAAAAAAAAAAAATGTTTTAATGCCACTATGGAAAATAATCTACAATTGTATCTAATACAATTTTTATGTTTTACATAGAAGAATGAACAAATCTATATTCTTTAACATTCAAATATAGTAAAACCTCTGAGCACGTTGGGATCGTTGTATAGAGTCAAACATCGAATCTGGTTATCCCGAATTTTGTTTTTTCGTCTCGGAATGAATCTAATTTTCTTTCTGCAAGTCGGGTTCGTATTACAAGAATTCTTTCGGGCCATCTATAGGTTTTTTACTGGATTCGTTATAATCATTATCGTATCAGTAATTGAAAAAGTATGTTTATATTAATTTCCAGAAACGAATTCTAAGACTAGACAAAACTGACAGGCACGCATTTTGTTTTTGTGAAACTTTGATCTGCGGTTTTTATAGAATTTTAATGTGAAAAAATATTTTGGACATTCTTTTAAAAAATCGAGTCAACCCGAATCCGAACCGTAAACGTCAAAAAGCCAACCCGAAACAATGAAAGCCAACCCGAACCGCAACAAAAGACATTGAAGTCAACCCGAACCCGATCCGCAACGGCAAAATATAGACCCGACCTGAACCGCAGGTCGGGTTCGGGTAAAAGCGGGTAACCCGACCCGATGCAGGACTCTAATGTATATGTTGTCAAGTTGTCATCGCCCAAGAATGGGAGAAAAAACCCCACCAACTTTTGACTTCAGGGAAAATGAATGAGGTTATTTGGGTTTTCCTTTTGTTAATATTTTTTCGCCACATAGACTTACCCATATATTATGAGTTTCGTAAGAAATCCCAATGAAAACACATATTATTTATTTGCTTTACTGAATGTTTTTCATTTCTTATCAAAATCATGATATGTAACATGCGAGAAATTGTAGAACTGAATGGAAAATTCTGTCAGTGAGGTCTACGATTTATGTTTTCTTTCAGATTTGTTATTGAACTCATTTCATTTAAGAATATTTTTAGGCGCCCAAGAATAGAGCATGTGTTTTCATTAAGATGAGCAAAGATTAACAAAAGGTAAAGAACTGAATGAAAAATTCTCAGTGCGCTAAATACTTATACAATGAGCATTTTGTGATTACGAGTTTCATAAGAATCGCTCATGAATGCACTCTTAATCGCCCAAGAACGGAAATTATTTACTTCATAGAAAGTAAAGTTCAAGAAACACATTCCATTCTTGGGCGACTGTGCATATATAAATCTCCATTAACACGAAGAACGACTACAATTGAAACTAACTTATGTGGTTTGTATACTTTGCACAAAAAGTAAAAAAAAAATTGTGAAATATCACAATTAATGTAAATAACATTAAATCTTATAGAAAGAAATGTGCAAAAGTGTATTTTTCTTTAAAATAAAGCTGATGAGACATAAATAGTGCAATTTATCTTTACCCCTGAGCTAGGAAGTGTGGTCGTTGGATCCCATATTTTTTACCGCCTGCTCTCATTGGCTGGCAGCTTCATTGCCGTCACAATGCCTTATGCACATTTTAATAATAATAATAAAAAAATCTACATTAAAATTTTAAAATCCAGCTGCGAAGTGCACTTTTCTGTGACAGCATCTACACATGACAAAAATTTCAGTATATGGTGAAGCATGCAGCAGTGAGCCGTGTCAGAGGTTCTTATAGGTCATATTGGGGTCTTAATTGAGTGCTGGTTACCATTATTTCTGAATAGAAATTTCAGCAAATTTCTTAAATTCTTATTTGTGTCACCACCCCATTGAGTAATATATCTATGGATAGGTTGAAAATTTGAGTTTCATTCGTATACAGGTTTGTTTACGAGAGAGTGTGCATCCTGGTGGTGGAAAGTGAAACTAAAAGATATTGCAAAGTGTGCGTAGCATGCCTGCTACACGCGGCTGCAGGCGGCTGTGACCTGTGTCGGATATTCGTATAAAACATTGTGCCCCGTGGCGGTGGAAAGTACTTCGAAGCATATGCACGGCTAGGATAGTTAGGTTACATTTAAGTTATGGTTAGGTTAAGTTACCGTTACGTAGCCCTAAGTCTTAAATTGATTTAAAGCTTACATTCGAAATCCGATTTAACCATTGGTCTTAAATCGATTTAAACTAACATCGAAAGTCGTGATTTAGCTAATGTCTTGAATTACGATTTAACCATTGTCCTTTTAGCCTTACATCGCAATTTAAAACAAACATCAAAAATCCGATTTAACCATCAGTCTTATATCGATTTAAAGATAACATCAGAAAAAATTATGTATCTATTGGCTTTAAATTGATTTAAAACAAAATACTGATTCAGAGCTAACATTGGAAAATTGATTTATTTACATTGATGCAGCTTCTGCATGCATGGCAAGCTGGTGTTAAATCGATTTAGCAGGATTAGATTTAAGAAAACATTGCAAACTTCAGTGCTTTCCGATTTAAGAAAAACATGGCAAGCTAGTGTTAAATCGATTTAGCAGGATGCAATATAAGCAAATCTTAATGAAACTGATTCACTATTATGTCTGAAAAAAAAAAAAAAAAAAGTCATGGTTAAAGTCCAAATTCATCTATTTTTTGCTTATATTTTTTTGCATTCTTTTGATCAAAAATTTATTTTCATGTATTGAAATATTTTAGTTTTAAATTATTATTTTGTAATTAATTAAAAATACTTAAATGATGAGTTGAATAATACTTTAATAATCCTTCTCCATCCACTATATCAATGTCAGCATTTATGTTAAACGAATTTTATTATAATCTAAAAGTGAAAAAGGAATAAAATTGCACCTTATTTCTCATATATCCTCCACCCTCCCCCATATTTTTTTTTTTTTTTTTTTTTTTTTTTTTTTTTTTTTTTTAGCTCACAGGCTATCAAAGCCTGAGATCTAATGTGTCTGCAGGTTCTGTATGTACATATGTATGTAACTTTTGATAGAAATATCCGATTTGCTTCAAAATTTTTTTCTAGGTTCTTTCTGATAAGGCGCTTCCCTGATTAGCTTTTGAGGTCCATTGGATTAGTATAAAAAAGGGGGGAACGGGGGCTAATCCACCTCCCCCCTTTAATTTAGATGAATGGGTTTTTCAAGCAGAATTATCCGATTTGCTTCACATTTTGTTTCTAGCTTCATTCTGATAAGGCGCTACCCTGATTAGTTTTGAATGTTCATTGGTTAAGTATATAAAGGGGACGGGGGTTAATCCCCTTAATTTAGATCAATGGCTTTATCATGTAGAATTACCCGATTTGCTTCAAATTTTGTATATACCGGTTTATTTTAATAAGGCGCTTCCATGATTCGATTTGGAGTTTCATAGGTTAAGTATAAAGGGTCTAATCCTCCCCCATTAATTTAGATAAATGCGTTTTTCATGCAGAATTATCTGATTTGCTTCAATTTTTTTTTCCAGATTCATTCTGATAAGATGCTTCCCTGATTAGTTTTGGGGGTTCATTGGTTAAGTATAAAGAGAGGAACGGGGGGGGGGATTAACCCCCTTAATTGAGATCAATGGGATTATCATGCTGAATTACCCGATTTGCTTCAAATTTTGTATATGTTTATTTTCATAAGCCGCTCCCTTATTAGATTTGGAGGTTCATTGGTTAAGTATAAAGGGTGGGGGGAGGGGCTAACCCTCCCCCATTAATTTAAATAAATGCGTTTTGGATGCAGAATTATCCGATTTGCTTCAAAGCTTTTTTCTAGGTTCATTCTGATAAAGCGCTCCCCTGATTACTTTTTGTGTTTCATTGGTTAAGTGTAGAGGGAGGGGGGGTTGGGCAGGGGCTAATCCACCAAATTAATTTTAGATAAATGGATTTTACATGCTGAATTATTCGATTTTCTTCAAAATTTTTTCTAGGTTCATTCTGATAAAGCGCTTCCCTGACTAGTTTTGCAGGTTCATTGGTTAAGGGGGGGAATGGGGGGGCTTACCCCACTTAATTTAGATCAATGGGTTTATCATGCAGAATTACCCGATTTGCTTCAAATTTTGTATACTGGTTTATTCTGATAAGGTGTTTCACTGATTAGATTTGGAGGTTGATTGGTTAAGTATAAAGGGGGGAACAGAGAAGCTAATACCCCTTAATTTAGCTAAGCGGGTTTTTCATGCAGACTTATCCGATTTGCTTAAATTTGGTATATAGATTTATTCTGATAAGGCGCTTCCCTGATTAGATTTTGAGGTTCATTTGTTAAGCATAAACTGGGGGGGGGGGGGGGCGTTATATCCCCTTAATTTATTTTTCAAGGGCATTATTCTTTGAAATAAGAGTATATTGTACAATATGTGTGAATAGCCTGTGAGGTCAATGACATCATTTTAACTGGTCACTTTTCTTTTTCTTTACTACTTTTCTCATCATGGTAAATAAACAGTTAAATTCATCATTGAATGATTGAATATGCTTCTGTTTTTAACTCTAGACCTTTTTCATTCTGTGACAGTAAAAAAAAAAGTGTGTGTGTTGTTAGAGTGGTACTATTTGGGTGGGCTACAGGGAAATCCCCCCCCCCTTTCCTTTAAAGGATTTAGATTGTAGCGACCATAACAAGTCAGACAAAAAACAAAATTAAAAAAAAAAACAAAGAAGAAATGCGTCAAGCATACATTATAAAACTGCAACACATTCAGAATAATGTAAACAAACTGCACCGTTTGATAAATTAAAATATTGCGTCTAATTCAAACGCATAACACATTTCAAAACCCAATTTCAGCTGTTTCCATCTACAATCGCAAAATTATCTGAATTTTTTTCAGCAGCCCTGTCTATGATATATAGATTTTATCTATTAACTAGATGCATGCCAAAATTTAGTTCACTGAAGAAATACATATACTTCAGTTCAAAATTCCCCTTCAGCAATTTCCTCTAATAAGGAGAATGGTACGTGGATACTTTTGTGCAGCCCCTGTATATGAGGTATAGAATTTATATATAATGAGTAACATGAAAAAAATTAGTTAAATTTAAAAGGGCATACCGAATTTTAAAACGTACACGCCAGCAATTATTACTCAAAGACAGTACTGTAACCTATTTATTTTGTGTGTCCCTGCAAATGAATAAGAAATGCTATGAATGCATTGTTCTGACGTGATCGTAGTGAAATTCAGTGATTTATATAAGTTTCAATACATTTGAAATAGCGCAATGTCATTAAATTACTCTACAAACAATTTTTCCCCCATATAACCCTATTGTAATGTAATATTTTTGACTGCTCCTGTAAATGAACTATTAATCCTACATACTTCATATACAACACAAAACATGCTTTGTTGACCCTAAATAACCGTTATCAATTGCATAAAAATCAGAGTATATTTACCAGAGTTGGAGCGGGCACAGACGTACAGACAAACCGAATGCACAAACATTTTCAACTTTGTTGGGAAGTGTCCAGGGAAGAAAGAAATTATAAAATGTATTAAAATAGTTCACTAACTTTTAAAAAAAAAATGTGTGTTTTGAGTCCTTCAAACTTTTTCGTGTGTAAAATATGTACCTCTTTTCAAAAATATTTCTTACTTTTTCAAATGACCTTCCGTGGTGTCAATTTTCTGACGCCGCTGGGAATTAAGTTACAGCAAGATTCGAGCTCATTTGAAGGCTTGACCGAAACTCCTCATGGCCCCTCAATTGCAGGGTCTGTTTCTGATCCGAGACTATTGGGGGCCATTCCTCCAAGGGGGTGTGGAAATGGATTTTTTCATGTGATATATCGTTTTAATGCTTTTGACCTGTACATTACTCAGCACTCGCTCCTCTCCTCTCAACTCATTTTTTCATCAGTACAGGGCGTTTTAAAGTTTTAATTTGTTCATGACTGTCGCATACAATTTTCCAAAAATTTACATAGCAAATCTCAACAATTAACAGCTTCTCCCCCTTTTCCCCGAGTGGGTACGTATTTCAGTCAAAATCGAGTTAAAGGTATGAAATCATATAAATTTAAGGATAATTTTTAAATATCACCACGGACCCGGGCAACGACCGCCGGGCGGGTCAGCTAGTTTCAAATAAAGTTTCTAGCTTGTTTAGTTCATTTACTGGGACAGTCAAAAGTTTTCTGTTACATTACGACCTATGGGAAAAATCGTTTAAAATGAATTTTAATGATGTTACATGCTTTCAAACATAATAAAAATACTATTCACTTATCAAGTGCACTAAAATATGCATTCTGTAGAATATGCGGTGCAAAGAATAGTTATTATTAATTTACAGGGCCACACAAAAGAATTCCGTTACATAACAATATAGGCGTGGAGGCAATTGTTTGCGGCGTATTTTAATTATGTTAAATTATTTCGTGTATAATGAAAATGATATACGTCTCTGAGGTTTACTTTTACTTATTTCATGTATAATACGCAGTGCATAGCATTTACAGGGCCACACAAAAGATTTCATATACTATATGCTATCCGAATTACTGTGTTGTGTCGCGAATATCTAAATTTTAAATTAACTTAATCTAAACAATATTTAAAACATTAATCTTAATTTTGGGGCTAATTTGTTTTCAAATCGCGATCTTAGTTTTGTTTACTATCGTAGCGATCTGTTTGTTTACATTTTTAGGGTTAACTTCAATAGTGAGTAAATTGGTAAATATTATAAATTCTAGCATTATTAAGTTTCTTGGCACAGAATTTTTGTTTTAATTAATGGTAAGAATTGCATACTGTCCACCAAATCTGATTTTCATTTCATAGGAAATAGCTTGTTTTTTTTTGTATTGTAACAATGGGTTGGTTGGAATGATGGTTGAATCATTGACATTTGTCAGATGGAAGTAGCGCGCCTTTCTTTTGTCAACTGTTAATTTTGAAAATTATTAATTTCAATTAAATTTATTGTGTACGATAATTTTAGAATGTTTAATTTTTGAAAATGTGTTTAAGTAATATTTACAGTCACTGAAGTTTAAATAAGTTTTTGAGTATAAACAATAATTGGAGCTACTGGTGTTTTAATAAATTTTTGGAAGCTACTGGAGAATTAAATAAGATAATTTTCTTTATTAACATGTTTTTTTTTTTCCTTTACTCTTCTTTTTAAATTAATTGCATGACTTCTGTTTTTTTTTATTATTAAATTTTTTTTATGGTTTTAATACCATAAATTCACATTGGCTTAAGGCCTAGTGAATTAAGCATTCTTAATATGATCCAGTAGCTCCACATTTCAAATTTTAAGCAAATAAACTAAAACAATTAGGATGACATTATAATTATTATATTACTCATGTTTCTTAAAATTAATGGTTGAATTACTTGTTTTGTAATCACAATTAGTTAAAATATGTGCAAAAACATTCATAATCAAATTATAATGAATATTAAAGATCAGTTAATTGTTAAGTAATCTGATATAACTATGTAATGATGGAAGTTTTTTTTAGTTGAATAAGATAATGTTAGTCCATTAGGACTTGTTATGTATAATATCTCTTGGTTTTCAATATAATGGTAATAATAAATGTAATAGTTCATCCTAACATTGCATATTCATTTCTGCAGTGCCTATTTTTCATTTAGAAAATTTTATTTTCAGGAATCTATCAGAGACAGTCAAATATTTAATCATTAAATTAGTTGAATTTAGTAATCATGACTTTTGTTAGTAAATTTTAATATGTAATTTTTGTGTAGACGGCCTTATTTTTTATTGAATTTGACGGTGTCTGATCCTCTTCAGTTATTTAATGAATTTCTAGTTTGATTAAAATTTTTAAGAGATTAGTTTAATAGGGAAGGGATTTTTTAAGGAATCATGCGAAGTGTATGGTTCGGGAATATTAATATAATTGGTAAAGGAATTCAAGGAATTATGCGAAGTGCATGATTCGGGAATATTTTCTTAGTCTTTTTTTTTATTATTTCTGATTCACTTGTACTGGGTTATTATTTAATTTTATTTAATTGGGGGCCAGAACACAACGCACCTTCATTTTCTTTAATTGATATGCATTTTTAAATATGTTATGTGCTTTTATGTTTCACTACATTTATGCATAGTACGAGTATATGGTGTGTATAAATGCTGTAATTCATAAATATGGTTACACAAAATAATTCGTAATGGTTACTGGGTATGAT
Organism: Maratus speciosus; assembly: GCA_963932465.1. Classification (NCBI taxonomy): domain Eukaryota; kingdom Metazoa; phylum Arthropoda; class Arachnida; order Araneae; family Salticidae; genus Maratus; species Maratus speciosus. The sequence goes on along the minus strand of OZ010795.1, from coordinate 2,351,030 downwards.
TGCAAATTACTTAAAGGTGGTTTTTAAATAAGTTATGCATTTTTACACGGAACTGCATTTGGTTTACTAACAAATGTTTCTAGAACATAGATAAAAGGATATACAGGGTCACGCAAAGAATTGGATACATGGCCGTCTATAAATGATAATTTCTGGAAATGTGATTTCAGTAGTTTTAAGAGTGTTTTACTTTGAATTAAACTTTAGCTAATTAGTGGCGTGTAATAAAGTTACTAGGTTAACTAAAGGGCTGTACAAATGTAAACAAGTATGTTTTGATCAATTAGTATAAATTGCGGAAAGAAAAATTTCAACCTGTTATGCGTTTTTTTTTTTTTTTTTTTGCTAAACTAAATTTTACTATTATATAGTATATATATCAACCTACACATCAAATACAGGGCTGTTCAAAAGAATTGGAATACATATTTGGCTATGGACGGTAACTGCTGAAATCAGTTTTTCAAATGCTTCATGGGTTTTCTAAAATGTTTACTAAGTTCTCTTATATACCATATTTCCCTAAATAACGAAGTTTTGTGGGCGCAACCTATGCGCAACGACGCATTCAGGAAGTGTTGGAAAGTGTTTCATAATCTATGCTTAATGCATGATTTTTCTTGCTTGTTTTATCTTTGAATATGGTAGTAACATTACTGCAGATGGATGAAAAAAATAGTGGTTATAGTATTCAGAATGTGTTGGAAAGTGCGCTGTAATCTATACTGTATGCATAATTTTTCGTTCTTGTTTTTTTTTCTTTGAACTAGGGGGCTCGGCCCCCTACGAGCTACGCTCGCCAACCCCCCGTTCAGACACTGCAGTCTCTAAAAGCACGCTACTTTGATCGGCTTTAATTGAATTTTTTTGGAAGATTGAATTATAATTAAAAAAACAAAGGCGATCGCCCTATAAACGGGTTTCTATTCATTTCTCTTTGATTGGGGAATTTTACGGGAAAATCAGCTGCTGTTAAAAGATACAATGGCATTTCAAAATCATCTAATATAAAATGAATTAAGTAAACAGAGTCTTTGTCTCCCGGTATTTTTTAACAAAGCGAAAAGAAAGTCCTTTTAAATAAAACATTTTAATTATATCGTTTTTAATCTGACGTAATTTTCACCAAACTTTTCTTTCCCTTTTTAATATTCACGTGAAAATGCTTTTATTAGAAATGAAATATTATTTGCGCTGTCAAAAAAAAAAAAAAAAATAGTTGAAAAGTTCATCTCAAAATATCAAGTAAATGTCTCGCGCTATTTTTAAATTTAAACTACTATTTTGCAATATTATTTTTTGTTCATTTTACGTAATAAGTGTAATGTGACGTAAATGTGATGTAATTTCTCCTATTTAAGACTTCTAACGCATGTTAATGAATTTATTACTTTACAATATCCTTTCTCTGTTAAAATTCACGTGTAATTATAGATGAAGTAATTTTCAATAAGTTCCTGCTTTTTATACGTAATTATTTAATTCTAATTTGAAAGTTTTTCTTTTCTGTTTATAATAGTCACGCGTAAATAAATTTTTAATTTGAAGCAAACATTATTGTTTCCGTTGTTTATACAGTTTGGCAACAGGTTAAATTAGTACAATTTTCTGAAATAAGTAAAAAAATATCTCTCGAAATGCTGAAAATTTGAATTTAAAATAGAAATGAAACCTCGAAAAATGAGTCAAATTAAAAAAATAAATTATTTCTGCACACCGGGAAATTATAACGTATAAAATGATCTAAAAAGTATTAAATTCCGATGTATAGTTTTTGCTCCTATAAAACTTTTTTAATGGAACGATTTTGTCCAACTTTAGCATTAAATATCTCTTAAAATAATTCTTCGATTTGAAAACTGTCTACATCAGCGTGTTTATCAAACATTTCTGTATAATACTACCAATTTTCATATTTTTGTATGCATTATTGTTCTTAATATTAACGAAGAAAGACCTCCGGTCACAAAAAATTCAAAACCGGCGGCGGCGGCGGCGGTGACAGCGGGAGTTACTTTTTTTTAGAATAGAGAGATAGGGTAGTAACATTACTGCAGATGGATAAATAAGATAATTTTTATAGTATTCAGAATGTGTAAGAAAGTGCGCTATAATCTATACTGTATGCATAATTTTTCGTTCTCATTTTTTTTCTTTGAACATGGTAGTAACATTACTGCAGATGGATTAAAAAGATACTTGTTATTGTATTCAGAATGTGTTGCAATGTGCGCAATAATCTATGCTGTATGCATATATTTTACATCTAGCATATATTTTTCTTTCTTTGAATAGGTTAGTGACATTACTGCAGATAGATAGAAAAAATAGTTGTTACAATATTCAGAATGTGTTGGAAAATGCGTTATAATCTATACTTTATGCATAAATTTTCTTTCTTGTTGTTTTTCTTTGAATAGTGTAGTAACATAAATGCAGATGGATAAAAAAGATTGTTGTTATTGTATTCAGAATGTGTAGGAGAGTGCGCTATGATCTATGCTGTATGCATAATTTTTTATTCTTGTTGCATTTTCTTTGAATAGAGTAATAAAATTTTTGCAGATGGTTACAAAAGATAATGGACTCTATTCAGGTGACGTCAGACGCCAGAGCTGGCGGTATGATGATCTATTATTCTAGTTACTGCACCGGCAAAATACCAGTATGCGCAGGCGCAAACACCGCTAGCAGACGACTTTAGCCTTGACCCAGGTTGCGTGCATACATTTTAACTGAAAATTTGCAAACTTACGGAATTTTCTCGCATACAGAACAACATTTTGAATCTAGATTACAATATATTAAGTATATGCTGCTGCATCAAAGAATGTTTTAGCGGTATTTTTAACACACAAGCATTAATAACTCACACTCCATAGACTGCTATGCTAAACACCGCTAGTAAATACCGCCAGCAGACGAATTTTAGCCTCGAACTCAGGTTGCGTGCATAAGGTCCATTGTTATCGTATTCAGAATGTGTCGGAAAGCGCTGCTGTCAATGCTGTATGCATAATTTTCGTTCTTGTTTTTTTCTTTGAATAGGGTAGTAACATTACTGGAGATGGATAAAAACGAAGTATACAGAATGTGTCGGGAAGTGCGGTATAATCTATTCTGTATGCATAATTTTAAGTTCTTTTTTTTTCTTCTTTGAATAGGGTGGTAACATTAATGCAGATGGATAAAAAAGATAGTTGTTATAGTATTCAGAATGTTTTAGAAATTGCGCGATAATCTATGCTGTATGCATAATTTTTCTTGTTTTTTTTTTTCTTTGAATATGGTAGTAACATTACTGTAGATGGATGAAAAAGATAGTGGTTATAGTATTCAGAATGTGTTGGAAAGTGCGCTGTAATCTATACTGTATGCATAATTTTTCATTCTTGTTTATTAAAAGCATCGACAAATAAAATAAACAAAATAAAAATAAAATAATGGCTGCCTTTGAAGTACTTTTGAGTATGCATGCTATTTTTTAAAGCATGTTATCTATGATTTATCCCCATTAATTTAATCCATACTGACGTCAGCTCGTCGGCTGCGCTTTCTTTATAGCGCCCTCTGTAGCCTTATTAATTCAAAGATTTTAGCTTTGCATAATAGTCTAAAAATGGCAACATCATTTCAGAATAATCGAGCTTTAATCGATATTTTTAATTGAATCCTATTAATAAACCGCGAAATTTGACTTTCCATAAGACTTTTAGCGTTAGTGCGAAATCCTGCAATTTCATTGGCTATCGCTTCACCGATAGCCAATGAAATTGAACGGAACTTTTTTCCCTGAAAGGACACGTATAAGAGTACTGTGTAAAGCAGGCACATCGTATTTTGGTATCAAAAGCGTATGAATGATCTAGCCATCTAGCCCAGTGGTCAAGACTAGGGGTGGTTAAGATTTTGGATTTGTAATCCTAAAGTTGCGTGTCCTGTCCTTTCGCTGGCGTTTTCACTTTTTAGAGTTTTGTTTTGATTTTTATTAAGTCAGTTAGTTAAAATCAGTCGATCTTTATTACCAGTTCTTTTGTAGTTTTTTTTATCAATTAGATTTTTTAAAATAAATTAAATAATTAAATTAAGAAAGATCAGTTAATCTATTTTTTAATAATTAAAGTAAACATTTATTAAAATGCAATAATAAATTTCCTAGGCTTACATTAAAAGTATTTTCATGTTAGAGACATAGGCGTAGAGTTATATGGGCCCGTGGGGCTCGGGCCCCTCCAATAATTTTTTCATATGGGCTATATTCTTTTACGCCAACTGACATAGAAAAAAAACTCAGATTTTGGAATTTCGTATAATTTACAAAAGTTTTTAGCGGATAAAGTTTACGATGGATAATTGTTCTTTCTCTAAATTTGCTGTTTACCTTTATTCTTTGTAAACAAGTAAAACAACTGGAAAATTTTAGCGTGGCGTATGGGAAAAAACTAAGCTCTCTCCATGTAGTACAGGGGAAATGTACCAAAAAAAGAGGGTTACCTTGCAAAAGGTCGGGTAGAAGATTTTTTTTTTCTGAATTGTTTATAATGATGCCAACATGGAAAAACCAAGTTTTCTAACAAAATTTCTTAAGGCTAAATTTTCTGTGGCCAAAAAACAACAAAAGTTTAGGACATTTTTTGATTTTTTTCAAATATCTGGACATCCGTTGCCGTAGCATATTGTTTGTCAATTACAATATTAAAGAAGACAAAATTCTCTACAACCTTTATATTTACAACTTTTTTATGCACTCAGTAGTAAGTGCAGTACGCCATTTCAAAAATAGGACATTTTTTTCAATTTTCTTAAAAACCGTGAAAAAAGTAGTTTCGCCCCGATTATTCAAATGTTAGCCACGGATTTAATCGTGTATGTCAACTTCTATATGTTGGTAGTATATAGTAGTAAATTATGTGTTTCAGGACCAAAACTGGTCTTTTTTGCACCTGTGTCAAACATGGATTTTGGTGCCCCCCCCTCCCCCCTCCCCCTTAAAAAGAAAATGTACCACGAAAATTTTAATAAATCTCTAGTAGCCGGATTTTGAAAATTTTAAGTGTGATCATTAAATACGTAATGCTAAACTACGTAATCAGCTTTGTCAAATATTGATTCATTAAAATCTTGAAAACCGAACCGAAAGGAACCAAAATATATCCCGCTTTAAACAGGTTTCCATCTTAGCAGGTATAATTTTTCGTATTCTTTCTCTTGAAAATACGAGTATATAATTTTTTATTTAAAGGCCGGATTCCGTAAATGCAGATTTCATTTTCAAAGATTTTAGTATTAAGGCGTTTAAAGTCACAGTTATATGAATTATGAGATTAAATTAGTCACACGTAGACATTCGCAGCGTTCCTAAAATTTTCGCAATTTGCTACCAGTATTTTAAATAAAAATTCTTCGTGGTAGATTCCTTTCACATCTATAATACAAATATACAATAAAGATTATCGTTTTAAAATAGTGGTAGCAAAGTGTGAAAATTTTAGGAACACTGCGAACCCTGCATTCGCAAGGTAATATTAAACGTATGGGAGCAAATATCTCGATTGCATTTTATTACTTTTAAATAATTTTTTTTTTTCACTGGATGCTCGAGATTAATATCTAATGTTGTGCTTTTGCACTTTTTTGAGTTTGGTTGCATTTTTTTTTTAAATATTCAGACACTTTCATTTTTTGAAAACTGTTTGGAACCCGTCCTGAAATTTAAAGTATCCTCATTAAAAAAAAAAAAAAAAAATGCAACCAAATTTGAAAAATTAAAAACCCATAACGTCAGGCACCTCAGGCATCGACCTCAGGCATCATATGAAAAATAAATTAACTATTGAAATTCAAACCAGAGTACGTTTTTCTGTTTGAGCTTTAAAGCATTTAATAGATAATCTTAAAGTTTTATATATTTTTGCATGCTAAAAATATATAATCTCTTACTTTATTTATTGATATAAGTGGGGAAAAAATTGACAATATTTTTTAAAACTAACCTTTTAAACATTTTTATGAAACTAGTAATCTCAAATATTTTATTGACAGAATTTTTAAATCTTACAAAAGATAAAATGCATAACATTAGTTAGTGAAATAATCTGTTATCATTTTTATTGTAGCTATTTTATTAAGTAAAAGTATTTCTTACATAAAATATATTTATTTTTTGAGTCCCCCCTTTTATATGAAACTACAATCCAATGTCTGCTATCGTTAAAACAGTAAAAAGATTAAAACATATGTGATCAATAATTGGTAAATAAAATATACCATTTGTAGTGTGGAATAAAATATGTTTTTCGCAAATTTTCTCACCTACTCCATTGATGGTTGGAAAAATATGTATGTATTATAAAAATTATTAAATTATTAAAATTGAACGAGAATTCTTTCTTAATTGAAACTATCGTGCCTATACGTTACTAAATATTAAAGTATTGTTTTAAACAATCCATTGAAGTTAACATTGTATTCGCTTAAAGTTACTGTCTAAATATGAAAATTGTCTCATTCATCTACACTCTGCCCTACTTTTAAAATTATGTAAATTTATTGAATATAAAATGTCTGTTGAGATGAAAATAAAGACGTGAGTGTGCTAATAATAGATAATTTACCGCTACCAATTTTTAGAAGTTGACATACACGATTAAATCCGCGGGGAATATTTGAATAATTGGGGCAAAATTATGTTTTTCACGGTTTAATATTATCTTGCGAATGTCTTCGTGTGACTAATTTAGTCTCATAATTCATATAACTGTGACTTTAAACGCCTCAATACTAAAACTACCGTAAAATCTTTGAAAATGAAATCTGTATATACGGAATCCGGTCTTTAAAGAAAAAATTATGTATTTTCAAGAGAAAGAATATGACGAATTATACCTGCTAAGATGGAAACCTGTTTAAAGCGGAATATATCTCGGTTCCTTTCGGTTCGGTTTTCAAGGTTTTAATGAATCAATATTTAAAAAAACCTGATTACGTAGTTCAGCATTGTGTATTTAATGATTACACACTTAAAATTTTCAAAATCCGGCTATTAGAGATCTATTAAAATTCTCGTAGTAAATTTTCTTTTCAAGGGGAGGGGAGCAAAATCCATGTTTACCAAGGGTGCAAAAAAGGCTAGTTTTGGTCCTGAGACACATAATTTACTGCAACCAATATATAGAAGTTGACATACACGATTAAATCCGTAGGAAACATTTGAATAATCGGGGCGGAACTACGTTTTTCACGGCTTTAAAGAAAATTGAAAAAAAAATGTCCTATTTTTTAAATAGCGTACTGCGCTTGCTATTGAGTGTATAAAAAAGTTGTAAATATGAATGTTGTAGAAAATTGTATTCTCTTTAATATTGTAACTGACAAACAATATGCTGCGACAACGGGTCTCGAGATATTAAAAAAAGAATATCAAAAAAAGTCCCAAAATTTTGTTGTTTTTTGGGCACAGAAAATTTAGCGTTAAGAAATTTTGTTAGAAAAATTGGTTTTTCCATGTTCGCATCATTATAAACAATTGAGAAAAAAAATCTTCTACCCGACCTTTTGCAAGGTAACATGTACATTTCTTCTGGACTAATGGTCGGTTTTTCTTCCTTCTTTGGACACTGGGCATACTTTCTGAGAAGAATTTCTTTTTCTGATTCGGCGTAATATACATAGGGTAATAAATTCACATTTTTAAGGGACAACAAATGGTGCCCGATATGATCTGATTAGAGCACAGAATACATGGTTCGCCGTTTTCCGAACCTACAAAGAAGGTGACTCCAATTTAGAGCTTTAAAGAACTTGGGACGGAGGGGGGAGAGGATTTAAGTTTTGTTGCAAATGATGAAACTAGAAGCCAGGAAGAATCACCAGTGTCTCCAAGTATAAAATATAAAGGGATAAATTCTTTGTCTCTAAATCATGCATAAAGCTCATATTTATTAAAATAGTCCAAATCTATCAAGCGGTCTCTCTGTAGTACATGACGGTTCACCAGGATCTGGTAACAATAAACAGTACATATTCAGTTGTTCTTATTCAGACCGAGCAAGAAACCTTTTCTCAAGCCCATTTTCTTTCATTAATATCAGGCTGAGTAGGGACAGGATCTAAATTTTTTCCGTAAACCCGGGCCAGGTCTATACTTCATTTTTTTTTTCTGTGTCGTTTCGGACTGATATTTTGATTCGATTTTCGCGATATTTTCAAACTTTTCGATGTTCATATAAAAGTTACATGCGCATTCGTGGCAAGCACAGCATGGCCACTTTTCATGCGCAACCCTGTAGTATTTATATTATGCATTTATACACTAACTAGCTGGCATGCCCGGCGTTGTCCGGTCCGTCGAAAAATAGTACAAAACACGAAAAAACTCAAAAAATCGCGAAAAATTTTAAAAAAAGCCGCACGAATTCCAAATAAATTTAAATGAAAAGAAAACAAAATTTACTATTATGGGCTAGAATATAACCGGATTCCTTTTACTAATTTGGAAAAATTGTAGCAAAAAAACTCAAAAAAATTCAAAAATCGCAATGACAAAATTTTGTTATTATGGGCTAAAAGATTAAAACAGGATTCCTTTTACGAATGTAGAAAAATCACCGCGAAATGCAAATAATCTGTAAACAATGTATAAAAATTCGCAAAAATTCAAATATCGCTATACGAATTTCGAATAAACTTTATTGAAAATAAAACAAAATTAATTATATTGTGCTAAAAGTTTGACACCCAATTCCTTTTACAAATGTCAAAAGATAGCAGCGGAACGCAAAACATCGCATTAAAAATCGATAAAAATCAAAAATCGCAGAGAAAAAAAAAATACTACAGCGTGTTACAAGTTTGAAACTAATTTATTTTATAAATATATATAAAAAAAAAAAAGGCACGGAACGCGTAAAAACGCTAAAAATCGTGTTGAAAAAATGAATTTTTTTTTTTTCAGAAATCGCGGAACAGAAAATTTTCTATATTAGGCTGAAAGTTTGAAACCAAAAAAAATATTATGAATGTCAAAAAAACGCTACGAAATACGAAAAAAACGCAAAAAAGAGCTCTAAAAATTCAAAAATCGCTGAGAACAATCCCAATTCACTAAAATGGACTAAAAACATTAACCGGAATTTTTCACGAATGTCAAAAAATCTCCATGGAATGCAAAAAATCACAATAAAAATCGCTCAAAGTGAACAAAATTTATTACTAGGCTACAAGTTTAAAACCGAGTTCCTTTTACCAATGTAAGAAAGTCACTCGAAACGCGAAAAGCTGCTGAAAATTGCATTAGAAGCCATAAAAATTCCAAAAGTCGCAAAGGCGAAAAATTACTACAAAGTGCTCTAAAACATATTAATTGGGATTTTTTCACGAGTACCAAAACTCGTTGCAAAAAATCGCAAAAACTCGCATTAAAAATTAAAAAATGTTGGATGACAAGATTTACTGTATAATTCTAAAAATTTGATATCAAATTCCTTTTATCAATATAAAAAAAAAAAAAACTCCGCTGCGAAGCACGAAATAATGCTAAAAATTGCATGCAAATATTTGCGAAAAATTCAAAAATAGCTGCACGATTTCCAAATAACGTTTTTGAAAAGAGGACAACATTTACTATATTATAAGCTAAAGGATTGAAATAGGATTTATTTTAATAATTTTTTAAAAAAATCGCCTCGAACCGTGAAAAAGCATTAAAAATTATATTGAAAAAGGTCTAATAAAAAAGTTCGAAATCGGGCTTTGGGATGTATAACTAAATACATAGAGGTACCTTCATACCAAATTTTGTAGCTCTGCGTGCAGCAGTTTTTTTTTTCTTCAGAACACGGCCGACAGACAGACAATGGCCCGCCCGGCGTTGCCCGGACCCGTGATAATAACCTTTAATAAAACACAAATTTGTATGATTTTATACTTTTAATCCGATTTTGTCCGAATTTATATTTTTAAATGAAAAAAAAAATCCAAAAAATATTGACTTTTAATGGTAGAAGCGCTCGTAAGAAGTCATTTTCTGTTTTTCACGTACGGTCGTTTCATAATTTTTTTAAAAAAATAGTTTCTTTTGGCCCGAACTCTTTAAAATTTTTATCGTTATAAATATAACCGTTTCTCAGCCCGTGTAAAATGTTGGTGAAAAAAATATTGATATATATACTTCTGGAAGACATATGTTTCTTCTTCCTTTTTACTTTTTTCTATCTTTGCAAGAAAAAAGTATTGGATTCAAGAAAATTTTCGAACAGGTTTTTACAAAATGTCTATCTGTGAATCTGTCTGTGACATAAATTTTTCGGCGCGCTATCTCAAGAACTAATGCACGGAATTTAATAAAACTTTAGGTTCAATTAGTCTCTGATATAAATTGGTGCTGAATACTTGTTGGTGCAAATCGCCCTATATCTGAAGAAGTAATGCGCAGATTTTCATAAAACATCAGATTTTGTTAGTCCTTTGATATTGTTCGGTGCTGATTAATTTTTAGTGTAAATTGCTCAATAGATGGTGCTGCTATGATGCATTATCCACGATTTCCGCAATAGTTATACCTCAAGAACTAATGACCAGATTTTCATCAAACTTCAGATTCAGTTATATCTTGATATTATTTCGTGCTGATTACGTTTTCGTGTAAATCGTTCAACAGGTTTCGCTGCTATGCTGCATTTTTCACGATTTCCGCAATAGCTCTTTCTCAAGAACTATATGCACGTACTTTCATCAAACTTCAGATTAGGTTAGTCTGTGATATAAAATGGTGCTGATTACTTTTCGGTGCAAATTGGCCAACAGGTGGCGCTGCGATACAGAATTTTTCATGATTTCCGTAATAGCTCTATCTTAAATACCAATGCACAAATTTTCATCAAACTTAAAATTCAGTTAGACGTTGATATATGTTGTTCTTTATTACGTTTTGGTGTAAATCGCGCAATAAATGGCGCTGCTATGCTCCGTTTTTTTAACGATTTCCGCAATTGTTCTGTCTCAAAAACTAATACACGAAATTTAATCAGACTTCATATTCTGTTAGACTTTTATATAAATCGATCTTTTTTTAGGCTTGGGTGTATACAGCGCGACAGGTGTCGCTTTTATGCTCTTTGAGCTGAGAATTTTTCTTGCAGACATCTAAGAGGTTGGATGCCAAAATTCAATTGTTTGTTTCAAAGATGCGATGCTTATATCTCCTTTTAAAATGTATACAATTTAATGAACATATATCTTTAGGGTCCTTATGATTGAAATAAGCATAGATTGTCGTTTAATTTTGGCACTGTGATAACGAATTTTGAAGTATTAACATGTATGAGATAGAAGAAACTTTTGGGATTGTCACATCCGACTAGTTTTTCTTGTTTTCGCGTCGAGTTCTTTCACATAACAACAACAACAACAAATATATATAGTTATCGTCGTCCGAACTGTCCAAAATTTTAATAGGTTATAAATATAACTGTACCCGTGGACTCTATAAAATTTCATGAAAAATATGCATATTTAATAGGGAAAACGTGTGCCGAAGCCAAGCGAAACCGCGCCGAAACCGTTTTTTAGCTTTTTCGTCGAATCGAAATGCTATAAAAAGATTGTGAAGAAAAGATAGTCTTAAGATAGTCTTCTATCACGGTGAGGCGCAACTGACCTGCGGTCGCGAAGTTGTTTAGAAAATTAAAATTAGTCTTTTAGAAAACCGATTTCACCAGCGACAAGAAGATTTTAGCTTTAAATACATATTTTTTGTGAATCGGTACCTGTAAAATGGAGCCCTGAGTAAGCTTTGGCGAAAGGGAGAAAAAGTCGACTGAGACATCCCTTTTTGAAAAAAAATTTCAAAGTGTTAAGAACCATATTTAAAAAAAACTGATTGCGGTTTTTGAGACGTAAAAGTACGAACTATAAGAATACATCGCCCGTTTTACCTTATTTTAAACGGCACGGCTGATGGGCATTAAAACAGAACGGGAAAAAAAATGTATTTAGTTATTCCTTCCTTTCCTCTCGAAAAGTAAGTTCTGGTCATGCAAGAACGCGCCTCCGCCAATTTTTTAGAAAAAAGATCTCTTTTTTGATGATCTTTTCATTAATATCTCGGCCAATTATCAAAAAATTAAAAATGCGAGCCTCAGGGGCATCCATACCTGATTTGAACTATTCTCATATAAATTTTCCGACCTCTGCGGGCAGTAAATTTACCTAGCCATCGGCAATAAACGCACACAAACAGCGAACTTGCGATTGCTTTTGCAAAGGTTTTATGGAAAGGTTGCATGGATATGGATATAAGATTAGCCTGTGTAAACGGAACCTCTCTATAACGAAATCTTGTCTAATGGCAAACATTTCATGATGCCATCGAAAGGAACACTTTGAATTTTTACCAGCTAAGGTAGATAAAAAACTGTATAAAACGGAAAGATTAGCGGTTATTTGTAATTTTGTCTTAGCAGGTTTTACTATTTTTGTATTCATTATTTAGTAAATTAAATCCCTGTTCCAGGGGGTTGTAGACCCCCCTTGTGTGCGCCACAGGCTGAGCCCCTCCAATAATTTTGAAAACTCTACGCCTGTGGTTAGAGATTTATAAAGTTCTGATCATTTTAAATTTGTCTGTTAATATAGTAACAGATAAATGCAAAATTATCAGAATTAATATATTAAAGGTTTTTTATTTTAAAATTATCCTCCAGACATAAAAATCTTTATTAATTTATGACAGGTTGCTTTATAATTTTTTATTCTAAATATTACACTAATATTTAAATTAAATTTTAAAATTCATAGGACTTATAGGGTATTTTTCTAATTAAAAAAATCTTTAATAATCAAAGTGTAATAATAATATTTTCTTAAGTCAGTTAGTTAAAATCAGTTGATCTTTATTACGAGTTCCGTTGTAATTTTTTTTTGTCAGTTAGATTTTTTTAAATAAATGTAAATAATTAAATTAAAAAATTCATTTAATCTATTTTTTAATAATTAAAATAAACATTTATTAAAATGCGATAATAAATCTCCTAGGCTTACATTAAAAGTGTTTTCGTGTTAGAATTTTATAAAGTTCTGATCATTTTAAATTTATCTGTTATTTAGATTATTATTTTTTTTATTGTAAATGTTATACAGATAATTGAATTAAATTTTTAAATTCATATGACTTATAGGGTATTTTTCTAATAAAGAAATTTCTTTAATAATTAAAGAGTAATAATAATATTTTCTTAAGGCTGTTCTTAACTGCTCTGCTCAACAAGCGCAAAACGTTTTGACACATTTACAAATTCATTTTTTTGACGGAAAGGTATAAAATTGGAAAGCCTGGCCATGGAAGCGATTTGGAATTGAACTGTTTTCTCCACTTTTTGATCAATCAATTACCTATTGAGTTATAAGCGATTTTGATCACGTAACAAACACGTTTTTCGCCCGCTCTTCAGTGCTCTTTCTTCCTTCGCGCGGAAATTCGGTTCACAACGCCCACTTTGACACTATTTTCTGAAAGATCTATTGCGTTTGCAAAAAAATGAAAAAAAAAACAGCTCAATTACATAGTTTCTGAACAACCACACCAGCTAGTTTCATGCATTTTCGAACAAAAATAAATTAAAACTTATGTCAGAAAGTCGCCCTTTTGGATTTGAGAACACCCTTAAGTCAGTTAGTTAAAATCAGTTGATCTTTTATCACTAGTTCCTTTGAAAAAAAATTGTCAATTAGATTTTTTTAAAATAAATTTAAATAATTAACATATTCATTTAATCTATTTTTTAATAATAATGTAATAATAATATATTTTTACCTTACATTAAAAATATTTTTTGTTGGAACTTTAGTAAGTTATATATATATAATAGCAGAAGTAATTTATTAAAGTGTTCATTTCTCAAAATTAAGAATTATCTTTCATATATAAAAATATTTATCAATTATCAGCTGCTTTCTAATTTTTTTATTGTATATTCAATACTACTAAATTCTTATCATATATAAACTGTATGTTTAAAATGAATATTTATTAAAATTTAATTTTAATATCTTCTACACTTTCATGAAAAGTACTTTTGTGCTAGTACTCCAGTAACATATAAATAGTAATTAACAGAATTAAATTATTAATCTTTAAAAATGAATTATTTATCCTTTATCTATAAATTACATTAATAATATATATTTTAATGATAATTTAACCATTGAAGACAGTAAATTACTATATTTTAAATAATTGAATGTATGGTAAAAATGCAATAAAAACAAATATATATATATATATATATATCTGTGATTTAATAATTATTCGCAAAAAGTTTTATTATATATATATACATATGTTGCAATAAAAATGTAATATGCATCAAACATGAACAATGAAAAATATTTTGCTATTAGTTGCAATATAAATCTTTAAAATAACGATTATTATTATTATTATGGAGATTTTTGTTTTAATTTTGCTACATAATACCACTTAGGAGCTAATGTTATATAATTAAAATAAAATATCTACTTAAATGCAATAATACTATCTTTTAAACTGACATAGAAAAATATTTTTATATATCTAGATGGAACTACAATTACTTATTTTTAGTTAAGCTGCCAGAACTTGAATACTGATTGCAAACATCTGAGTAAAAAAAAAAAAAAAAAAAAAAAAGTTCTAAGCAGCTTATTATAACAATCTCATTATTTTATCATAATTTAACTAAGTCAATGAGGTTTTAGAATTGTTGATAATTTTCTTATAGAAAATTAAATCAAATTTAATAATTAATTATGTATTATGTTATTAACTTTATAACAATTGATTTTGTGTTCAGTTTGAGAAATATATACGCTTTTTTTTTAATGCATCAAGTTATTGTTATCAAGATATACAATTGATGAAATGAGTAGCAGCGCTGTTACTTGTAAAATGGATTTTTTCCTTTCAGGGAAAGAAGTTCGGTTCAACGATAGCCAATGAAATTGCCGGATTTCGCACTAATGCTAAAAGTCTAATACTATGTTCACACTACGATACTTAAGATATCTTAGGCCGCCGAACTCTCTTAATTTTGAGGTGGTACCCTCCCGGAATTGGAAACCTGTTCACATGGAAAAACTCACTTAAGATAACTCAGTGAACGTCACTGTGTTGTTTGCGCATGCGCTTAAGATAAAACCGCCCGCAACACCCAATCAGATAATGCGAAGCTTTACAGCCAGCGAAAGTGAATGGTCGTGACTGTCTCTAGCCCGAAGAAAGTTGAAACCACAGACTTCTAATATAAGTAGACTCCCAATCGGCAACCTTTTCTTGTCTCCTACATCTCTGCCCTCCATCACGTGATGGAAGGCAGATTTAGCGCGCCAAACCGGTTTTTCTTCTTGGAATCTCTCTCCAGATTCCCGCCGAAACATCGTCTGTCATGAGTTGAACGCACTTTTGCTTTGCCAATAAAGGGATTACCGCCAAAATACGGCACCCTTTTGGCGATGAAAGCAAAACATGTTGGAGACAAAACCTTCCCAAGAGAACAATGGGATTGGGAGTCTACTTATATTAGAAGTCTGTGGTTGAAACTCACTGAGAGAGTTTGTGGAACTCCCTCAGAGAGTTCGGAGGTTTAAGAGAGTTCCGATAACGCAGTGTGAACAGGGTATAATGGAAAGTCAGCGATATAAGTAAGCGTCCATGTAAGCGTCCTATCTTAAACTAGGGATGGGTAGAAAAACGTGGAACAGGTTCCTAGGAACAGTTCCAAGACAAAAAACGAAGGAACTGTTACTCTTCGCCAAAAAGAACCATTCTTTTGGAACTAAAATTTCATCTGTCGCCAAAGCAAATGTTGACACATTTTTCTGTCACTTGCGATTGGTTGATGATGTCAAAAGATTTCCAAACAATGAGAAACGTCATTAAAGTATCAAATGCTAGATGCCAGAAAAGGGGAAACTCGCCTGATTAACGATGCCAAATCCGAGGAGCAGTTGAAGAGGAACATATCTTTGGGGGAAAAAAAGCTTCTCGTTTCTGTTTCTCATCATTAAGCAGCCGCGGAAAAACGCAAGGAACAGATAGTGGAATGTGGAATGGAACAGGGGCAGATCGAGAAACGTACTTCAGGAACATGGGGTTTTTTTGCTGTTTCTTCTAAGTTCGTATCATTTTAGAGGTATTTTGCTTGGATTAGTGTGTATGGGGGACGGGGGAGGGGTGGTCAAGAAGCTCTGGTAAGAAAGGAACTTTGGTGCCAGGTTGAAAATTCAGTTTTCACTTTGACATGAGGACATGACGGATAGAATTTGTCGGTCGCTGATAAATTAGACAAATAAAGGAAAGGGGAGAAGGTCTCTTATCCCTTTTTCTTACTGAAGGGACGTCAGCATGACTTCTTTTAAGAAAAATAGGCGTTCCATAAAGGAGACATGTAATTTAGTACTATAATTTATTAAGCATTATTAATGTAAAAAATAGTTCAATTCACATATAACCAAACACAAAAATGTCAATTTCTTTTTTATTGTGAGTATCGAATTATGATAATATTAATTAGTTATAAATATTAATTTTTCTTTTCGTTCTTAATATTTGTTCAACAAATGTGTGGATGGGAATAGGCACATAAAAATCAATACTAGTATTAATAATAGTAATAATAAACGTTTTCGCTTACATCTGAATGCAGGTTTCCACATGTCCCCCCACCCCTCTAAATTTGTTACTATAACTTAAGATTATTTTTTAACTACTTTATAAATACGGTTTTTGTGCAGCTGAATAATAAGGATATGTTAAAACAGCAAAAGTAATGAGGTTAAATTAATATTAATACAATAATAATAATAAAACAGCACTAGTAAGGTTATTTGCAAGGTAAAAGTTGGATGCTTTTTCTAGAAAATGCTTGCCTCTAACAAACGAATCAATAAACACTTTTAATTTATGAAGAAATCCTCAAAGAACGTTTAAAAGTTTTAAAAATGTAATTGTAATTAAATAAGCAACTCAATAAATGCTATTCTTTAAATTTGTATTACAAAATTTTACAGCAAAAAATTTCATTTTAAATCTTGAAATTAAAAGAATTAAGGAATATTGCTGTAGATTCTAAAAAAGGATATTTTAAAAAATTGTAATCGAACGGTTTTCAATTTTCGATAAATGAACTACATCTTGAGCTACAAACTATTGTTGTATCATGATGTCAGTTTTTTCTCTTCTCCGCACTGTCGCGTCCGGAAATTCGGTTCAAGATATCAAATTCGCAGAATTTTCTGAAACACCTGCCTTTATTGAAAATGGGAAAAACGCAATCGATTAGCTAATTTTGAGCAAAAGTACCTAGTAATTTTATGCGTTTGCGAATAAAAAGGAAATGAAGAATGAGTCAGAAAGAACACAGTTTAGATTTGAGAACAGACTTAAGATAATCAAGAAAGTATACATGAGGTCAGATATTTCTTAAATTCTCATAGCTTTAAAAAAAAAAAAAAAGCTAGACCAGTTAAACAAATTGTTCGGGAAAAATTCATTGTGCATTATGCGTTTTTTTCGCTTTTCATAGACATTAGGTAGAAAAATATAGTTTTTTATAGTGCGTCTCATAAGTATATGGACAAGCGATTTTTTGAAATAACAGCTCAAAATATGAAGCCATAATCACGAAAAAAATAATAAGCATATGGAATCATAATTTATGTTTGTTACAACAACGAAATACAGTATAGGTTTTACAGAATTTTTGTAAAAAAATAAAATTTAAAATAAGCTGTCCCAAAAATATATGGACAATGAAGAGAATTGCTTTTATTTCCAGCGTATCAAAAGAAATTGTATTTGCTGCGTTCTGTACATGTGAAGTACCCACTGCGGAATATAAAATCACTGCTCATTCTTCAATTATAGATTAGTGGAAAAATGCCTCGCAACGTTCAATTCTCTGCTGCCGATATAACTAAAATTTGGCGTTTAAAGACTCAGATGTTAAAATTTCTGATATCTCTAAACACATAAAGAGTAACAGATACGGAATTTATGAAATTTTATCAAAAAGTGACAAAACAACGTTCAGGTCAACCAAAAAAAGCAACTCTATGACAAGCCAGAGAGATTTTTCGAGCAGTTTCAATCCAAAAGAAGTTTGTTCGTGAAATTTCGAAGACTTTAGCGTTTCCTATTACGAGATCTATTGTTCACCGTTGCATACAGGTATGAAAAATCCATAAATATCGCAGAACGTGCGCGGAATCTATGCCGAAAGTGCACCATAGAAATGCACCCGTTCTTTGAACCAAAAAACTCACGCCTTGGGAAGATGAATTGTTAAGTGTTTCTTCAGTGATGAAAACAAAACCAATTTGGATGGCCCTAGTGGCAGGGCATCGGCATGATCTGCGACTTGAATCTCGGGTGTTCTTTAGTTGACAACAAGGTGCGGATTATCTCATGGTGTGAGGCGCGATTTCCCAGACAACCACAGTCGTCCTTCGGACGCTCTACAATGCTCCTAAAAATCCTGTAGTCGTCATATCCTATAAAACTATCCTGTGAATGTCCGCAGAATACTAAAGAACGGACCAATTGAAACCGTCCAGCTGCAACCGTCCTCAAAACGACCGGAGGATATTCCAAGACAGATCTCGAGAATGTAATCGTGAAACCAGCCAACCTACTTACCAGAAATGGCGTTTATTTTGATTCCTCCGTTGATGTTTAGATGAGATCTGTCGCTGGTCATGGCAAATTCAAATATGAAGAAAGTGAATGTGGATGTAAGGTAAGAATTTTCTTTCATTTTGTAATGCATTTCTTTATAACTATTCTGTCTATATATTTATATTATGTTAGAAAAACTTTTACTTTATTAAGATGAAATTTAAAAAAGAAATTAGGCCTAGTCATCGCACGATTAAAACGTGGAATAGAAGGAAAAAGATGTCAGCAATTCTTGTCGGTTGAATTAAAACTACAATATATGTTAAAGTTAAAACAGACAGAATTAAATGAATTGTATTCTTAATTCCAAAATAAACAGTAAGCGTATACGATTTTTTATAGACACATCAATTTAAGCTGACATTTTAAATTCATTCTTTAACCACTTAAAAATAAATTTGAAAAATAGCCGTGTTTTTCGACACCCCTTTTTCGCTATTTGTTCACATTAATTTAATATTTATCAATGTTTATTTAAGTTCTAAACAGGGTAGGTAACTTGAACTTCTTATTACGATATTTTTTTTTTAATTTCTATGCAGGTGTTTTTGCATATCAAAACATTAAATACATTTAAGGCTTTTCTTGAAAAAAAAAAATATTTCAGAAAATTAATATTACTTCTAGAAAAAATAAATAATACTTCTGAAAATTACCATTACTTCTTGAAATAAAAAAATACTTCTGAAAATTAATATTACTTCTTGAAAAAAAATTAATAATACTTCTGAATAGTGCGAATTTCTTGGTGCATTAACAAAGTCATTTTTATATGCGCATAAAATTTGCAGGCATTAATATTCAAGTGCTATAGAATTAAAGGAATAACTTGAGTATTCGCCCTGAGTCCGCTATCTATTTTTTTTTTTTTCATTTATAACCACTTTAAGCATAATTTGCGAAAATTCAAAGATTAAAAATAACAACAACAAAACAATCCAAATGGAAAAATTTTAAACAGAAATCGGCATTCTAAACCTCATTTGTAAAAAGAAAAATAGGGAGTGGGAATTTGTAAATAGCAGACAGCAAATATACATAAATTTTAAAACAATAGAATAAAGGAAATATTCATTTTTAAAAGTATATATTTCAAATTTACAGGCAAAAAAGATTCGGATATTAACATAAAAAATTTACAAATGAAGAAATTTAAAATCGGCAAAAAAAATCTTGCCCATCTCCAGGCGAATACTCAATGGTAACTGAATTGAATTAGCATTGCCGATTTTACTATAAATGCATTATTATATTACATCTAGTAATCCATGGAAAGCTTATTTGATTTATATGTTCATTTCTCTCAAAACATAGCATGATTTCAGCTTAATTATTAAGATGCTACATGCCGCAGAATGATATACATTTTAAAAGCAACGTTAAAAATGCCAGAATAAACAAAAATTCACAAAAATTTTTTGTTTATTCTGGCGTTTTTAACGTTGCTTTTAAAATGTATATGATTTCAGCTTGTCTTGATAATGCATGTCAATGATGAATTCAGAGGGTGGACCAGCGGGGATATTCCTCTCCCTCTCCTGAAAATTCAAGAAAAATGCTGATTTCTATAATTCTGCCAGGCTGTTTTTTAAAAGAAACACTATTTTATATGGTTTTCTTTGTAGAAAATATGTTTTGGTAGTTATCTCGTAGATACACCAATATTTCTTTTTGGTGCAAAAATCATAATGTTTTGTCTGGTATGACAACACGGCAAAACAGATAGTGTGTTTTTTATTAAATTAAACTTTGTGTCTGTTTTATAAAACAATTTGTATTTTAAAAAAATGTGTAATGTTTTATTTATTATAGAGTAAATGTGTGTGCCTTATAATAAAAAAAATGTGTTTTTTTTTGTTTTTTTGCAATAACGTAAATATGTGTTTTATATGTATATAAAAAAATGTGTGTGTTTTATATTAAAGTGCATGTGTGTGTGTTTTCATTATAAAATAAACTGATTCAAAATATAATAAAACTAACATGTAGTTTTTGCACAGTATGCCCAACAAGTATTTCAGACCAGGGTTTTCTTGCCAAAATGGCTCAAAAAAAAAAAAAAAAAAAAAAAAAAAGCACCAACATGGCTGCAGCATCTGTTCAATTTTGTTTTAGTATTTTTGATGTAGCAAGGCTGTTTAAAAGATTCAGATAATAAATCAATTTGAAAATGTTTACAATGATGTAGCAGGTCACTTTAAAAATTTAAGATGATTTGGATTATCAATTTTCTATTAATTACATGTTGTAAACAATATATTTTTGCTTTATTTTGTTCGATACATAAAAATATTCAATCCTGTGTTTTTATGTACAGGTCAGTAAAAAAATAAAGCACTCCATTGTTGCTCAACACTTTGTGTTGTTACATTTCAATTAAATTAAAAAAATTAAATATTTTTCTTTAATGTAATTATGAAATTTTAGATGAACTTCATGTTGACTCTAGAGAAAAAAAAAGGGGGGGGGGGTGTTCTCGGATTGGAATTTTAAAAAAAATGGCACTTGTGTCGCAAAAAATATTTTTGAATTTGTTTGTTTAGACTCCTTTTTATCAGTGGATTTTTGCTATATTTTCCCACAGTTGAGTGAATTTTGCTAATTTTCTCCTTATTGATTGATGAGTTTCAGGATTTATTCCGTGCAATCAGTTGATGAATTTTGCATTTTTTTCTGCAACTGGCTGAAAATTTTCATGATTTTCTCTCACGATTGACTGTTGAATTTCATGTTTTTTCCTGTGATTGATTAACAAATTTTGCTGTATTTCAAAGCAACTTCCTGAACATTTTTTTTTTTTTTTTTTTTTTTTTTTTTTCCAGCGATCGATTTGCGAATTTCAGTTTCTTTTGAAAACTGAAACGCAATTTTTTTATCCAACCGATTGATGAATTTTATGATATTTTATCTCTACCAATTAGTGAAATTTGCCTTTTTTTGTCCTTTGCTACCGATTTGCAAAACTTTTGGGGCTTTTTTTTTTTTCATATAATCGGTACTTGAATTTCACAATTTCCCCATGGCAGATCGATGAAGCAATTGATGAACTCCAGATTTTTCCTCATGATTTAGTGGCAAAACTTGCAAAGTTTTTTTTCCATGTGATTGGATGGCGAAATAAGCGATTATATTATTTTCTCATGACAGACTGAAGAATTTTGCAAATTTTTTTTATCTTAACTAAATTAATCTGTCAAATTTCTTTTTTCCCCCCTCCTACATGACCGATTGACAAATTTTGCAACACTTCCCCACAAACAAATGCTGAAATTTATATAATATTTCCTGTAAATAATGGACATATTTCATGAGTTATCCCCCCCCCCTTTCCCCTCACAGCTAAGAAAAGAAATGAGTCGAAAGGGTGCATCATAAATGTCAGCAAGGGACACAGGGTGTATAAAATAATTAAAAGGGCTGCCAGATGCATACACTGTGTAAAAAAGGCTGTTCTGACGCCACATAAACGAGTTAAAAAGAGCCGCCAGGCGTTGCGCCCTGCAAAATTGGCCTAGGGTCCACACTAGAATTGCATTTATAACTTTTTAAAATATCTTTATTTAAAACTGTACCGTAAAATCCTGTTATTTCCTCTCCCCCTAAGAAAGACATGACGAAAAATTGTAAAATAATCTGGGGGGAGCTTGCACAAGATTTTTTCACGACATTTGTGGGGGATTTTGGGGACATTTGGTGAACCTTGCAGGAGTTTTTTTTCGCATTGCTCTGACCAAAATCACGTTTCTTCCGTAATACTTTGACGAAATTCTTTTTTTTTTTCATAACCCTTTGATGAAATGTGCAGGGTTTTTATTTCAATCCTTTGTTGAAATGTATCTATTTTCGCGATCCTTTGATGAAATGTGTGTTTTTCACTGGATTCTTTGACTGAATTTCTTTTTTCTGCAATCTTTTGACGAAATTTGCATTTTTCCAAGATCTTTTGATGAAATTCATGTTTTTTCTGCGGTCGTTTGACGAATTTGGCTTTTTTCGCGATCTTTAGACAAAATGTGCAGTCTCTGCTATCATTGGGTGTAATTCATGTTTTTTTTTTTTTTTTTTTTTTTTTTTTTTTTTTGCAGTCCTAAGACAAAATTGACAATTTTTTCTGTGAACGATTGATGAAATTTATTTTTTCTGTGACCGTTTGTCGAAATTCACATTTTATTATGTCCGAATTGTTGGACTATGGACTGATGCCTGATTTTTTTATTTTCTCAACCGAATGCTTAATTTTTCAGAAAATTCGGAACAGAATAATACCTGTGTTGGGAATGTCATGTTTAGAATTCACGCCCCTTTCTGATGTGGCGAAAAAATAAAATACTTGGTATTGATTCTGACATTGACATGCAAGGTGGAACTTTTTTGGAAGTAGGTGATGCTTTCTTGGGATTTTTTTTTTTTTGGTACTTCTTAGTTATCCCGTCGACCAATTTCGTCAAGTTATATACATTGACATAATTTTTATTTTAAATAACGAAAGAACAAATAAATTAGTAAAACATTAATAAATAAACAAATAAAATGTCAAATTAATGGTTTTATTGGCCATTATTGACATTTAATCTTACAATTAATTAATGAATGGCAACCATTATTGGCATTTAATCTTACAATTTGGCGACAGTAATTTGGTCGACGGGATAACTAAGAAGTATCTTTTTTTTTAACAAAAGGTGGAGGGAGAGGGCGTTATCGAGAAAAGTGGATAAACGGGATATTATGGTGTACCAAAAATCCATGATAAGTACCTGTAGTTTTAGCTATAATATTTTACACATAATTTTAAATGTATACAGTAGTCTCAAAAACCATCTCTGTATAAAACTTTGTTTTTTAAATTGTACTTTGACACCATAATTATTATTAAAGTTATTCTTTTATTTTAGATACCTTGGAAATAATTAGTGAAAAATCTATATACAAATCGAGCTGCATGCTGTCAAAAAAAATCATCAAAAATTCTCCCCAACAGTGGTAAGTTTAACTGATTTTTTTTTTTTTGTTGTTGTTGTTGTTGTTTCTTCTAAAAAATATAAGATCATGTGAGCATATATTTATTATAATATTTAAATTATTATATTTTATTATTATTTAATACAGTATAATATTTTTCTTCGAATAGTAATAGTTTTGGTTTCAAACATAATTATGAATTGTGTCAGTTTGGGATATTTTGATATTTAAAAAAAGAAAGTTTGCTTTGTTATGAAAACTGTTTTTTTTTTCCGATAATTTTTAAAAATGTTTCTGTTGTCAGAAATTCAACCTAAGTTTAGAGAATAGACTTAATTTTAAAATGTAGTCCGTCCCGCTTAATTGCATACATAGTTGGTTCCACTGAATTGTATGCATTTAAGCGAGGACATTAATTAATGTTATCAGCAAACGCTATCATTTGATTATATGCCACAGATATGATAAATATTAATGGAGAATAATTATTTACCTAATAAATTAAAAACTACTGTATTAACTTTAATAAATTTATTATTTTATTACTCTATATATAAAAGTATATGTAATAAAGTATAAGGTATTATAACACTATTTACGGTACATGGTTTAATTTTTCATTATAATTTATGTGAAAATTAAAATGAAAGTTAAATAGAAAATTTTTGTTTTTAAATCATACCTTTGAAAATAAAAGTTTCTGCTTAAATTCTTTTTTATTTTTCAATTATTTGTCAATTTATTTCTCTTTTTTTTCTTTTGCCTACACAAAAAATCCTTTAGGATTTTTTTTTTTTTTTTTTTTTTTTTTTTTTTCATATCTTGACATTGCATTTCTCCACTTCCAGCTCTAAATATTTATCTTTTATTGGTCTACTTTCCCCCGATTCCAGAATTTTTCAAAAAATACCCCCCAGCATCTTGAGTCACTATATGTACGACAAGCTTTAAAAGAAAAACACAATTGTCCAAATTCAACACTCTCATAAGTTGCCAGAATTATGATAAGTCATCTTACACGACTATTTCTGCTCTTTGATTGTAAATATAACAAACCATTGTCACAAAAAAAAAAAAAAAAAAAAAAAAAAAAAAAAAAAATCTTCCTTTTTTTTTCCATTCACCACTATAACATGAATTCATAAAATCCGGATTACTACTAGTAGATTGGCGATATTTATGCAATTAACCGGGGATTGTTATGCGATAAAACGAGTACATTTAAAATTAGCTTTATGGGGAACGTCTCTGTTCCACGGCATTCTATGCATATAAGCGGGGTATGCAATTATCCATTACCCGATTAAGTGGGGCCGACTGTATTTTATAATTTAAACATTATGAATTTTTTTTTTTCCTGATATTTTTCACATGAATTTGAGTACTGCAGTATTATTTATGGATATCCCAAATTAACTTATGTATAGAAAATTACAATATCATACCAGCCAAAAAGCAATGACTATGAAAATGCTTATGTCAAAGATTTTTTTTTCAGTCGTGTGACTATTGAAATTTTCTATTATACATTTTACCTGCCAAATACATTTAATTCAACTTGTATTCTTTTTCAGCTCGAATAAATCTTTATTTTATGTTGGAAATTTTTTATGTTATGACCAGGGGTGTAAAAGTGTAGGTGCCCAACGCGTCTCTCACCTATAAATTTTATTAGTTTTCTTCGTTTAAATTTTATTAGCATTCTTACAAAAAATTTAGACGAAAAATAATGAATAAAATTTATTGATGAGAGACTGCCCGCTGGTGCTTAGATTTTTACACCCCTGGTTATGGCTATGAGCTTTATTTCGAATGTAAACATTCTGAAACATATTTTGATTTTTAATATTTAAACTCTAGGTGCGTTTCTATTATATCAACACAATTGTACCAAGCATGATAGTTGGTGCCAAATAGAAAAAAAAAACTGTTGGTATAAAAGTGATCATTTAAAAAATATACTGTTTCAAATTTTCACACTATTTTACTATATCAACACAAATATATACTTACAATAAAAGAACAAATGAATATTATGAATATTATACAATAAAGTAAAACTAGGTTTTTAATTCAGTCATGAAGTCATAAGTGTCTCTTAGCATTGTTTGTAGCAAACATTTGATTTATATATATATATATATATATATATAAAGACGTCACACGATATCAATGCGATAAAATTGTAAACAATGACATATATTGCTTTTGTTACAGCATTTTGCGACGATCTATATTCTCTTAATAGACTGGGTATGATATTCAGCACCAACAAATTGCATCTAATTAGACTGTGAAATGTTCATAGTCGGTATCTCCAGGGGTCAATGCAGTTTTTTCTTATTTATTTATTTATTTTTTATGAGGCCTATTTTATGAAAAGTAAAAGTTGCTTTCGTGAAATTTAATTTTTTTTTGTGAAAAATGAAATCTAGTTACATAAATTTGAACCAATAATTTAATAATAATAGCTTATTTAAGTCCTTATGCTAAAGTTTTTCTTTCTGGCAAACTTTTTTTGTTTGTAAATTATAACCCAAGAAAATGGCATGGTTTGCAATAAAAATCTGTTGCATGGATAGGATTGTGATATCAGCATACATTTTGGCAAGGTGCTTGTAGGGATCTGTCCAGACTTTTCTGACAGGGTCCTGTTTTTGTGAAACTGAAGTTTTTCTTATTTTTGTGAAAATTCTACTCATTTCTGAATTTTAAATTATTGATGTCTTCATGTTCTATCCTTCTTGTATAAAAAGCTAAGTAATAAGCTCTTTGGTGAGTTCAACTGCTTACTTACAGGCCTGATTTTATTTTTAAATGACTAAATTTGTGGAAAAGTTCAATTTGAAAGCGAAAACATTCTATGAAATCTCTATTTAAGAGACAAATAATTTTGTGAAGGGTCCTGTTTTAAGATAAATAATTTTGTGAAGGGTCCTTTAAAGGACCTAAAATTTTCCTAAACATATCCCTGTTTTGTATAACAGAAAAGTATGAAACTCATTTAGTATTATTTAAGATATTTGTTATAGTTTTTTATGTTTATGAAAAAATATAATAGAATAACACCCCACCTGTCTTTTGGTTTATATAATAGCACCTCTCTGGCCCCTCTTTCAAAAAATTAGCACCCATCTTGCTGCTCTTCCAAAAAATTTGCACGCTTCTTGTCTCTCAGTTGACAAAATCTTCCCTTTCTCTTTTTGGCATCAAAACAATTGTTTGCATAATAAAAACTGAAGTGCCCTAAGCAATCCGTAAAGATTTTAATTCATTATATGTTGGTGATCAGTATATTGGTACATTATAGTAGACACAATTCATTAATGATTCATTAAATTAAAAATAGATGATCCTGCTTTATTTTGTATAATGTCAGTGTAATGTATTGATGCTCAATTTATTAATTTTATTTTTAATAAACGGAGAAAAGTGATGAATTGTAATTATATAATGGTTATAAATATTATATATACACATCAAGAATTTTTTTCCCAACGAAAGTAGTTATTTTTAGTTTCATTTAGACACTTATAGTACTTGAGGGGTACCCTCGAGGTATAATGTTAGCAATTCATAATGAGAAGTTTCTGAACATGGAGTACTTGTTGGTTTGATGGTATCTGTTGTTCACCAGTGGGAGGCCCACTGACTTTAGCCTACTTGGCAGAGTCTTATTTATTTTGCGACATAGCCACCCTTGTGCAGATGTTTCCCTGACTCTCGGACTCGTCAAAATATTCCATGTGTAATAAATTATCAGGCTGCAGTAGAGACTATGTTGTGTTGTGGCCTTCTGTCTTCCTCGCTTAGCTGTTTCGAATACCAGGTTGATGCCTTTTGAGACAGGTTGCTACGTGATCCCCTAGAAAGGAGGACCGTATGTATCCGCTTGGCTCTGATTCAGGGAACTTTGGTTTTTACATTCCTTAATCGGGAAGGTCTGTGTGTGTGGGGGGGGGAGGGGGGGGGGGGGCAGGCAAACTAAACTTTACCCTGGGCACAGTTTTCTCTTTGCATGGTCCTGTTGCTTGTAATTACCATAATTTTTAATTATTAAAAATGGTATTCTCATCAATTATAAATATTAACCCTCTTTTGATACAAAATGAGACAGGTGCTTCATGTTGATGTTTGACATAAAATAAGATGTGCAATTATGCTGCTTTGTACTTTTTAATAGTTTTTTCAAGCATTTCCTAGGGCTTAAAATAATAAAATTCCTAAAAATAA
This sequence comes from Maratus speciosus, assembly GCA_963932465.1. Taxonomy (NCBI): domain Eukaryota; kingdom Metazoa; phylum Arthropoda; class Arachnida; order Araneae; family Salticidae; genus Maratus; species Maratus speciosus. The sequence goes on along the minus strand of OZ010795.1, from coordinate 2,323,126 downwards.
CTGTAAATTTTACAAAAAGATCTTTTGAAGAAACAAACAATAAGAAATTATTGTACATCTTGTGTATATATATATTGATTTATTCCTTTTGAATGAATGTGATGCACCAATAAAGTTTAGTAGAAATGTATATTTTGTCTTTTCTTCATTATAGATGTGTGCAGCGTAAAAATTATTTTGTGACAAGTGCAGGCAGGAGAAACTGGAAAGTTGGATTGTTGTTAAAAAAAAGTTTTGAAACTATATTTTGTAATGTGGAAGGTTGTAAAAAATATTTGTTTTGTATTTTACTGTGTAAGTTTTAAATAAATATTTTTTGTATTTTGCTGTGAAAATTGTAAATAAATACTTGTTTTGCTTTTAATGTGACTGTTTTATTGTGTAATTCGTAACTTTAAGCTTTTTAATATAGGAATTATTTTAATAATTAATAAACAAAATAATTCAACAGCGATTATCATTTTTTCGTACTATCATTCTTAACACTGCAGAATATATTTTATAAGTATTTCTTTTTGTCTTTTTTTTTTTTTTTTTCCTTTACTGGTCTTAAATTAAATTAGGAGTAAACTTTGACTTTTTATTTTGAATAACATTTTCAGGTATTCACTTTCGATAATTTTTACGTAAAGATTAAACTTTTCTTTGTCAAATAATTTAAGTTTATTGTTTAATATTCAGCATTTAGTGTAATATGTGCAATCATTTAAAATGCAATTAAAATATAGAAGTTCTTATTCATTAAAATAAGAACAAAGGATGAAAAGAGTATCTTAACTTTTCTGCAGTTTGTGTTAATTCTTCATGTTCATAAAAGGCATTTACTGAGCTATTACCAATTGTATAAAGTTAAATGTATCCATGGCACTATCATATTTTGTTAAAGTAAGGTAATGTATTTAAAGGCAAGTAAAACATTAAATTTAAAGTTGTATTTTACAGCCAAATTATCACAACAGTAAAATGTGCTTTGGTCACTAAATATAAAATGGCATACTTTTTGTACTTTATTTATTTGACTTCAAAAATATTAAGGTGTCTTATGCAGTAGCTTTTTTTTATTAAAAAATATGTAAAACAATCATCGGAGCAACAAAATTATACTTTTTAATTTCATGTGGCACTTCATCACAGGACAATCAAATGCATAACATTTGTTACAGATACTGGGTGTTCCTAAAGTGCATAGTGGATCAGGTAGTCCCATGCTTTTTCTAGTAAGTAAATCAAATAATTGCAAAATGAATAAAATTGTCATTGAAAAAATGGTTCTTATGGCAAAAATAGTAAATTAGAAAAATGTTCAACTCCAGATATTAAAAAATATCTGCAAGACAACATCTTAAATAGTGATGAAGCTATGATGGAAAATTTTTAAATTGCACCATTTTGGATAATATTTGTTTAAATTAAGAATAAAGTATGTAAAACTATTACTGTATGCAAGTAAGCAATTTTACCAAATTTCTTAAATATTCTTGAATCTTATCAAAAATATGTAAGATATATTACTATCTTCAATTTGCATTTTTGAAATTCCTATATTGTCACTGAAAACATTTTTTACTTAATAAATTGTATAAACTAAGATATCTTGAAGATTGATTTTTTTTTTAAAAGAAAGGTTTACTGAATGATCTTTTTACAGGCTATATAATTTATTAAATAATTATGTTATAATTGATTATAATAATTAAAAGTGACAAGACATCAATGAATTGCCATAAATTTCAAAAATGCAAATTGTAGGCAGTAACATTCATTAAGCCATCCAGAGGTTATAGAGCCATCATAAAAAAGTCATCCACAGGATGTTGACAGGTGTGACATTTCGATAGCCAGGGGATGTCCTATTACTGTCTGCAAGACGACTGCATCCATCCACGGGATATCAGCTTATCCTGAATATGACATTATTTGGATGATTTTAGGATGTCATTAGGACCATTCAGAGGATATCATACAAGTGTCCTATAATCGTCCAAAAGGTGTCATGAAATGACATCCGTAGGATGTTGACAGGTGGGACATTTCGAAACCCAGGGGATGTCCTAAAACGGTCGGCAGGACCAATTCATCGGTCCACAGGATATCAGCTTGTCCTGAATATGACATCTTTCGGATATTCTTAGGATGTGTTTGTGTTGTCTGGGATTGTTTCAATGGAACAACGGATATTGCTTTTCTTAATGGTCGACAGTGCTCTGAGGATTAATAAAATGTCCTTAAAAGCAATCTACTTCCATTTGGAAACATTTTAGGAAGGAAAAACTGAAAATCTCAAAAGAACAATGCGTCGATTCCCACCTGCCACTCAACAACAGATTGGGTTTACGCAGAATCAAGTGACTGTTATAGACTGGCCAGCCAACAGCCCAGACTGAAATCCATATGAAAACCTTTGGGGAGTACTTGCACGAAATTTGTATGTTCATGGTCGTCAGTTTTCTACTATTCAGGAATTAAAGCAACAAGTAGAGCAGAATTGGGTCTCTTTACAGCCACACATTCTCCAAACATTATTTTGGACCATACTTGATAAGGCATACATGATAATTCAAAGGAACGGATCGAAAATGTGAATTTAAATGCAAAATTCTCGAAAAGTCCCTATATTTTTGGGACAGCCTATTTTTATTTTTATTTTTTTACAAAAATTCTGTAAAACCTATACTGTATTTCTTTGTTGTCACAAACTTGTATTATGATTACATATGCTTATTATTTTTTTCGTGATTATGGCGTCATTTTTTGAACTATTATTTCAAAAAATCGCATGTCCATATACTTTTGGGACGCACTATATTAGTATTGTATTTATAGAATTTTAATTATGATGACCAATGAAATCAAAAGGAAATTTTCCTTAAATGTTTTTGTTTTTTTGGCTTTTCTTGAAAAATAAAGATGTTTTATCATGAGTTGTTTTATGGATTCAAGTCAATTGGATAAACAATCCTTTAGAAGATTTCGCAACAGTAAATAAATAAATAAAAAATTAAATTAAATTAAATTAAATTAAATAAATAAATAAAAAGAATGTAAGAAAGAAACTGCATCCAATTTGAAGTTATAAATCTTTGTTCATGTATTCATTTGAAATATTTCTGGTGTCAGCTTAATAATATATGCTAAAAACACTTTGAAGCAGTGCCAGATATGTTCTTAATTAATTGATATCGGAACTAAGGTTGACAAAAGCAGCTACTAAACACTGAGAATATTTGCATTTAAAGAGTTCCTTAGGTTCTATTAGAAACAAGACTTAGAAGTTTTTAAACGATTTTGAAATACACAACCAAGAACGCCCGAAAAAAAAAAAAAAAAAAAAAAAAAAAAAAAAAAAAAAAACACGGTGGCACTAGATTTTGGTGTTATTGGTGTTGGTGTTATTTATGACGGCCGATTATCTGCACGAGGGATATGGTCCCGAGGGGGAGTGCCCTCCGTGGGGGTCTTTCTAAGGGAACCTAACCCGTATTTACATATGGAAACCCAAGGTTAAAAGAAAATCGCGAAAAATTCCGAACGATTAGGCCGACGGGCGTGATTGGGTTCGAGCACAGCCCCTCCCGCTTATCACCTTCGAGAGCAAAACCTCTCGGCCACTGGTGGGGCCGCACTAGATTTTGGAACAAATATGTCTGTCATCAATTGCCTAGTCTGTTTTTTCTTTAAATCGGGTCTCGGCCACTGGTGGGGCCGCACTAGATTTTGGAACGAATATGTCTGTCCTCAATTGCCTAGTCTGATTTTTCTTTAAATCGGGTATATACACATGAAATAGAACTTTGAAGAATTAAATTATTTTATTATCTTTTTTTGTCGAGGACACCTCCCCCCCGTCCATCTGCCGTTTAGGATAATTTTAAACTCTTGAACTTAAGAGAAAAGGAATTAAATATTCTCTTCAACGTCAGATTTAGGGAGATAAAGCTTACCCGTTCACCAAAAAATCCTTAATTTACTTTTCTCTTACTGTATAATTATTTTAAGTTACTTGAAAAATAAATGATATTCATTTTTTTAATCATTTGATAAAAAGAAAATTTAGTTAATTGAAGTTGGAACCCCCACTCCCCCCCCCCCCCCCGCCTTCCTAGAGCCATAACTATATCTCAATTCTTGGCATTATTTTCAATTTTTAGCTGGCTAATTTTAATAAGAAGTCTCAAAATTTTTAGTTCATCTAATCATATTAGTTTAAGTTTAGAACTATTAAGTTTGAAAAAAGATATTTCACGGAATGTATTTATTGGATTATCTTAAAGCCAGTTTCGAATCAAATGCTAACACAGTATTTATCGCAGTTGTTTTAAACATTGGCCATGGGTTCCATTTTTACATTACTGGAAATATTATTAAATGTATTTTTTTTTTCATTTATTTTTCAAGCAATATCCTCTTCCTTTTTTGCATAATCAAAATTTCCACTTGAAAACTCAAAAGTAAAAAAAAAAAAGAGAAAAGAAAAGGAAAAAAATAACATGATGTATCCAGATTTTCTTTTGTATCAGAAGCCCTCACTGCTTTAAATTCCCTTCCTCAGTGTTATGTATTCAGTAAAGAAAAGAGAAAAGATGGCTTTTTTTAATCCCTAAAACCGAACAATCAATCAGTGCCCTGTCTGTTACAGCAACAGTTCCAGAAACAGGTCTTGGTGTTTTCGTTCCTCTTCTCGTTTGTTACGAGATCACGCGACCTGTTCCTATGGAACAGGTAAAAGGAACAGTTCCAGGTTCTGATGGAACAGTTCGTTTTCGTTTTTCAAAAGGAGCAGGAACGCCCATCCCTATCTTAAACGAGAGAAGTATCTGCAAGATTAAAAGCGAGGTCACATCAATCAAGGTCCTGCGCCACGTAGCGGATGGAATGTGAACTACCAGTAGATACCTAACTGTTTTCTTACTCACACCACTAAAATTGTAAAGTTTTTTTCACCTTCATTAATAATTGAAGTGCCTACGATAAGGCGAAGAAAACATCGTGGTGTCAAGTGCATCAGGATGCCCCGCATTATTTTTCAATTAATGTGACAAACAAAATTCATTTCCATGAGTGACGAAAGATGTAGGAAATCCGCGCCACACTAAAAGCCAGCCGTAGCCTACGATGATGCGACGGGTCGCATCATCGTAGGCTACGAGCCAGCGTATGTGAATTATCACTCCGTCCACAAGGTGACGCAACTGTTTTAATTTACGCCTGATTCCAGCATTAAGTTTGTTCGCTTACTTATAACGCTTTGAAACCGAATTGTCCAATGAAAATGATAGTTGATTTTCGCTGATTATCGTCTCCGTGTTATCGTTCGCGTCGTATGTTATAATTTTTTTAGTTTTTATTATTGAACACCAAATAGCACGTTAGTATCGAAAATAATATTTTTATGTTATTATTTATCCTGATTCGGATTATATTCTTATTCAATATGTATTCTAACAGATTATTAACACGGAATAGATGCCCAGCTATTAACACAATGTTAAAAAGTTGTTATCAAAAGCATTTTTAACAAAAAAATACCATTACTGATACCATATAATAAAATAAACAAAATAAAAATAAAATAATGGCTGCCTTTGAAGTACTTTTGAGTATGCATGCTATTTTTTAAAGCATGTTATCTATGATTTATCCCCATTAATTTAATCCATATTGACGTCAGCTCGTCGGCTGCGCTTTCTTTATAGCGATAGCGATTTTTTTGGCGCACTTTCTTTGGCGATAAATATTTTGATCTGGTTTAAGTTTGTTCGTTGGATTTCGGATCGTTCGAACGGCTTTAGGGTTGCTTTATAGCGATATGGCGATTTTTTTGGCGCACTTTCTTTGGCGATAAATATTTTGATCTGGTTTAAGTTTGTTCGTCAATGTTAACAAGTTGTTATCAAAAGTATTTTTTTAACAAAAAATGTCCCATTGAAGCAGACTAACGAACAAAAAGAAGTCATTTTTAAAGTAGTAACATTTGTGTTTTACTGTGATGATAGAGTCTGCAACGAAACGCGTTACCGTTTAAAAAGTTTTTTAATTATATCTGTAATAAAGAAAAAAAAATCGGGTAAGTCTCTTGGTATTGAAGTATTTGTAAAAGTATTCATACACTCCTATATGACTTTTAAGTTCAAGTATGGAGCACTGCAAACAATTCATGCAAAATATTTAGAAGACACATTCATAGAGGCATTGGGGGTGGATACTTACAATAAACAAAAGATAAATGAACTGTCCTAAATCTTTCTTGAATAATCCGTGTAAAGTGAACTACTGTCTACATAAAAAGGCACCACTATTTCTGAATGTGTTCTGCAGATCAAGGGTTCATCTAGTCTCATTTTTTTTTACTCTGAATTTGTTTTCTTTAATTACTTTTTTAATGATAAACAGCCTTTATCGAATAATTATGACATTAAACACAAAAGGATTCATCATTAATGAACAGCAAATTCCCTTCATTTAATAATAAACATTCAACTTACACTTTCATTCCTCTCACATGAGTTCCTATTGACTGGTTTCATGTCTTCCTGAAAATACTCAATGCACGCTCATTGTAATGAAAAAAGATTGTTTATATTTTTTGTGAAAATTATAATGATTAATAAATTAATAATTAAATTATAATGAATGCTTACAATAAGGTAAAATAATTAAGTTAAGTAAAATTATAAAGCAATAAACCAAAGTAATAAAATTGAAAAACATAAAAGCCCAAACAAGTTCAGAGTGGAATGATACATTCACCTTGAATTAAAATAACTAAAAATAAAAAATCTGTTTACTAAAAAGGTGCATCCATTTTTATTAACTAATGAATATTAAGTTTCTTTTTTTATATATTAAAAATAAGGGTCAAGTAAATAATTAATAATGCATAACAATGATGAAATCAATATTTATTGAATTATTCAATGAAACTTGTTTCATAAAGGTACACTAATAATTTACATCAAAATCTTAAAATAGGCAACAAACTTTTATTGCCTGTCTAGCCAAATTTAATAATCAAAAAAGGTGTTAAAAGATTAATGCATAAATGTATTTGTTACAGAGATTGTGATTGTCACTCTTCTATTTGAATTTTTTCAGAAATAATTTATGCTTCCTTCAGGAGTAAGGGCAGATATCACAAGTTAAATCATAGTTAACCGGAATTACATATTAAAATGTGTACAGAATGAAATAAAAATTTAAAAAACCTTCAATTTTTCCCTAACATCTTAAATGTCAGTTCCACTGTTTACATCTGAAACGATGTGCGGATTTTAGGTGTCTGCAGATTTTAGAGAGTCTACTGTTTTAATAACTTTTGCTTGTATGAAAAAAATAGGTAAATGACTTCTTTATAATAAATAAATTGTATAATGTGAAAACAAAAACAATAAGTTGCTCTCCAACGTATGTTTTATTGTAAACGTTTGATTTGATGTAAAAATTAAAATCACAAAAATAAAAATTACACTCGATGTTTCATTTATCTTTAAAAACCATCCTCAGGAGTTAATTTTCTAAAATTGGCAAAACATTACTTGCATGTTACCTAATCGAAGACATAATTCAAACTGAAAAAAGTAACAGAAATTTCATAAAAAACATTTTGAATAACCTCAGTGGTGCCATCGCTTATTCGAAAATGAATTAAAACAAAATTACTGGAAATAGTAATGCGTATTTGCAAAGATTTTGTTTAATAATGTGAGTAGAAAAATGAATCCTGTTCCACCTACATTTTTCTTTCGAGTTTATGAAATACACTTTAAAATTACTGACGTTACAGATTTTTCATATATTGAGATAACAAAGCGTTGTCTTTTTGAAAGGTCATAAAAATGATTTAAAATAGAACCACTGCATTGTCGAGAACCTTCTCTAAAGGAAGTATTTTGTTTATTGACATTGACAACACGAGGATTATTTCAAAACAAATCCGTCTGTTTAAAGCAGTTTTCCGAGAATCTTCAGTGATTTGTTTAAGAAGTCAAGGTATATGTAATGACACTATTTCATTTACTGTTCCAGAAGTTTGGGTCAAAATTTACAAAGAACTTTAGTTTTTGCATGCTATTTTCAGTAATTTTGTTTTAATTTATTTTTTGGACAAGAGATGGTGCCACTGAGGTTATTTTAAATATTTTTATGTAATTTCTGTTACTTCTTTCAGTTTGATATCCATATGTCTCTGATTATGTAGCATGTACCAAATAATTTTTTGCCGATTTGCATTTTAGGAAATTAACTCCTGAGTTTTATTTTTGTGATTTAAATTTTTATATCTTTGTTTAAAATCTTGAAAAAAAAAGTGTATGTTGCATAGCGACTTATTGTTTTTGTTTTCCCATTTGAGTATAGGACGTAAAGTCTTTATTTATTGAAATATTTTTAAAAAATTGCCAGTTTATAGAAAACAGTGAATAGATTTCCAGAAAATCATTCTTCCGCCAGTGATTAATATCGCCAAACTTCTTCACTCACCAAGGCTATTTTCTCGGGGAAAATTCCATATTTGGGTACATTCCGTGATTTTTTTTTGTTGTTGTTACCAAGAGTAGGCAATTTTTATTTCATTATGTTAATTCAAGGTGTTCGTATCAGGATCTTTGTTTTGAGGTAATCCTAAATGAAAGTTACTGGATTTTGTTTTGAATATTTTTTTTAATTAAAGGTTTTCATCAATGGTTTTTTGTGTTTTTTTTTTTTAAGGTTATTTTGATTTTTGAATTTGTTGATGTTTTGGGTTACCGTTACTTCGTAGCTGAAGTTGCTCGAGCACATTGTCAGTTGCTTCTGATGAATTGGTAAAAGTTTTCATTTTTGTTAAATGTTCTTTGCTTCTGATATTTTGTTTGGTAGAAAAAAATAATGTGCCATGTTGTGGATTCTTTGTTGGAAAATGTAAAAGTTAACGTTAAATGTACTTTTTGTTTTGAAAAAATAATTTTCGGCAAAATGTTAAATTTGCCAAAAAAAAAAAAAAAAAAATTGCCAAATGCACCCGAGTATGGGATTTTAGCCATTTTCTCTATCACGTCAAGATGCGCTATACTATAAAGTACCAAAATGAATCTATAAATTGGAAATGAATTTCTGAAAACATGAAAATATTTCATTGTTATCACAACTGTATCGCATCCGGAAGTGAGTGTGGATATCCCCCATCTTTACGTGAAATGAACCAAGGTAAGTTAAATGAAAGTGTGTGAAAGGTAAACGTCAGTCTCGAAGTAGAGATGTGCCATTTAAAGATTGCGAGGGGGGAGGGGGAAAAGGTGATGGGACAAAAATCAATGTTTATCGACTGACCTTTTCTAATTTTTTGAGTTTCCAGTTTATGTGGTTCAGTAAAATGAATAAACGGTGTCTAGCCACTTGGAAAAGTCAGGGAATTTTTTATGGATGGGAAAAGTCAGGGAAATGTATTTCCTGAGGAAAAGTCAAGAAAATTCTGAGAAAGAGTTTTAAACTTCCAAGAAAAAATTTAGAAAATATTTCTTGTTATAAAACTGAGCATTTGAAATTGCAGTGCCATGAGAATCAAATTTTGCTCTTTATAAGTGCTGTAAACAGTATTACCATTTAGTACAACAGTACCTGTCATGAGAATAATTTTTTCTTTCAATTCTTCCTTGTAACTATAGATAATTAAACTTGAGCTGCACACTGAAACTTTGTACTGAATGTTGTAGGATTGATTAGATGTTTCAATCTGTTTACTTATCTTTGTTTGGAAACTTTTTTTTAGCTTAATTTATTGAATATTTATTATTTGTATTAAAATACAGTAAAGCCCCAATTATCTGCGAGCGGATGATCCGCGGTGCGGTTTATTCGATTTTTAATTCAAGTCAACAGCAAGGAAAATACAATAAGCCCTACTATTAAATAGAAACCGAAAAATCAATGTATTCGAAAGTCATAGAAGAATATTTCTAGATTCGGTTGCCGTGTTTGAAATATCAGATATAAAGTCTTGATGCCTTTTATTGATTTTATTAACCAAACGTAAACATAGCAATTAAAATATTTTACAATTAAATAACACTATTATGATAAATTCCAGGACACATATCAAGAATAACTTCATTTTTGAGATAAAAATTATTCCATACTAAAAGAAAAATAATAGTTTATAATTTAGAATAAAGAAAAGGTGTTTCCAAAACAAGAAGCTAAAACAAGTGACTGATTTTTTTTTAAAGATGCAACTCACCTCTTTTTGTACAGTATGTATGGCATTGTTTCTTGTTTACTGTTCTTTATTTTAGTGATTTAGATTAAAGCAAAGGTTTCTGACGTACTGTGCATATGTATGTATTTTAAACGTTTGATTATGTTTTTTGTACAATAAAACATAGGCAATTTTATTTCATTATGGTGATTCAAGGTTTTTGTATCAGGAGCTTTGTTTTGAGGTAATCCTAAATGAAAACCACAGGATTTTGGGTACTTTTCGGTTAGCCGGGCGCCAGTGTTATATATACATATGTATGTATACCTATATATACATATATATTTATATTTATGCATATATAGAAGCTATATGTATACATATATATGTGTGTGTGTGTATATATACATATATATGTATATAAAGGTATACATACATATGTATATATAACACTGGCGCCCGGCTAACCGAAAAGTACCGGATTTTGTTTTGAATATTTTAAAAAAATAAAAAGGAACAAAGATGAAATTAAATGTTATAATCATTGGTTCTTAGTGTTTTTTTTTTTTTTTTTTTAAGGTTATTTTGAACATGTTGATGTTTTGGGTACTTACTCTGTAGCTGAAGTTGCTCGAGCACATTGTCAGTTGCTTCTGATGAATCGGTAAAACTGATTAAATGATTGTTTTTATGTTATATAAATTATTTTTATTTAGTTGTACTATATTTAAGTTGTAGTAAAATTATATATCATAATTCAAATTATTTGTCAATTGTCATGCTTGTAAAAATAGCTAAAAATATCGAAACTACTATTAAATGCATTTTTCAAAGTACAGTAGAACCTCTTTTATCCTAAACTCTTGGTTAACCGAAATCCATTTTTAAAGCTTGTTTTTTTCCTCTTCCCCCCCCCCCCCCTTCCTTTTTTTTTTTTTTTTTTTTGCTATTCCATTCCTTGTGTGCAAAACCCATTTTTAAAGCTTTTTTCTTTTTTTGTTTACTATCACATTGATCAAAGCGAAGAAGTGGACAACGATGTGGGCGAAGAAAACTAACAAATTAGCAATTCTGATTTTTTTTTAATGTTTTGCAAAACGTTTGGCATGGCTGGAGCAGCAGAAAGACTGTGATACTGGTGAACTAATAGTATTCAAAAGTAAACTTCATGATAGAGCTGCAAAGCAAAGGCAATCGAAACTACGATAAATGAAACTTTTTTCCAAACTCTTGTGAAATATGTAAAAGGTATTTAATTTCAAAATTAAAATTCAGGTAATTTATTCTTGTTCCTATTTTGCTATTGCGTTATTATTAAGCACTTGCTACCATAATAAGAAATAGCGCATATTAATCTTATGTTCTTATCTTAAAATTGAAGCATTCGCGATTATCCGAAAATTCCAATTATCCGAAAGATCGTCAGCCCCAATTACTTCAGAAAATCGAGGTTATACTGTACTATTTATATCTTTATTACTATTATGTGTTCAGTTTGTTATAAAAAATTTAGTAATCTAATTTATGCTTTAAGAAAACATTTGTGTTAAGGTTAACTAAAGGGGCCACATTCAATAACTGACAATAAGTTTACCTAGATTTTTAATGATTCTAAAATTGTTTGTTTTTGTACATAAACATTAGATATGGACCTCAGTTGCAACACAAATTTTCTCAGAGTAATTAAATAAATTATAATTTGAAATTAATATAATTAAACGTTCTTTAAATGAATAACTTAAAAGTAGATTGTTTGTTAATTTCAATGTTAACACATATACAGGGTGTCCGGTCTCAACGGTGTCCAATGGCTAATTCCTAAACCGTTAGCCATAGACATATAGTTCCAATTACAAAAATGTTTTAAATCAGGTAAAGAAACATTTTAAAAGCGATTTGGGTCAATAAAAACATTTCTTAAAAAATTATGAAATTTAAATTTTTATACGGTTTCCCGGTCCTATAAGTTATATTTAGTAATTTTTTCCTATTACACTGACAAGTAAGACAAAAAAAGTCCCATTCATATAACGCTGAAATTGAGTGAGTTATGAAACTTTAAAAATGCATGACTTATGCCACTTTTCTACTCTGAAAACAAATGAGTTCGGCTTGGCTTTGAGGGATCAGATAGCAAGTGTTTAAAGTATTCAAAGATCTTACTTCATCTGTATCTGCGCTTTGAAAAAAAATCCTACAAGTATTATGATTGTCTCAAATTGGCTAAAATAACATATGTTTTATTTTGTCAGGATTTGAGACTGTTTCTCTTATGATTTCTTTTAACAAAAATTATGTTTTTTTATAAGTTTTTATGTTACTTCAACAATCGTATGTATGTTTTTCCAGTTCAAAATTTGTACTTGAACTTTAACCCACTTTTAAATATCCGATCGATATTACATTTCACATACTGGTGCAAATCCGATAACAGTCTAATATTATTAAAATTTTCGGTGGTTACCATTTATACTTATTTTACAGGATAACACAAAAAATTTCGGATAGATTTCTGCCAAGGAGTTTAAGAAAAAGTTTTAGATTAGATAATATAAGACTGCGATTGTTGGGTTTTTTAACTTTTATGTATTTTTTAGCACTGAATCCGAAAATTACCTTAATTTTTAACCATCATGTCAGGATATTTCGCAAATCTTAAATTTTCAAATTTAAAGAATAACAAAAATCGAATACTATAAAGTAGAGGTTACTAGTAGAGATACTATAAAGAGTTGTGTTTTTTAACTTTTGATAATTGATTTTTACGCACTTTTTAGCACTGAATCTGAAAATAACCTTCATTTTTAACCATCATGTTAGAATTTTTTTGAAAATCGCAAATGTGTAAGTTAAAATATAGCAAAAATCTCATAACTATAAAACATATGTAAAACATTTTTTATTTTATTTTATTTTATTAAAAAATTTATTCGATATTTTTGCTTATCCTGGGATTCTTACAGCTAAACAGCTGAGTGGTCCGATGAGATGGGGGAGGAAATTCAATTTTAACATTGAACTTCTTAACTTTGAAATTTGCAATTTGCGAAAAATCCTGATATGATAGTTAAAAATGAAGGTCAATTTCGGATTCAGCGGTACAGAATATATAAAAATCAATTATCAAAAGCTAAAAAACATGACATAACCCAACTTTTGCAGGCTTGTGCAATCTAATAATATTTTAAAATACGTATCATTTTGTAAAGAATTGAGGCTGTTAATTTAGAATCATTTTATTTAACAAAAATTCTGTTTTTTCTTTCTTCTTAAATGTTTATTACAAATTGTATATTTTCCATTAATATGCCAGAATGATTAAAGATTTCAAATTTATATTGCAATGTTCATTAGTTCATTTTACTCCCAAACATTTTTTATATCTGACGAAATTATATTTCGACTAAATTTGTGAATGACCCCCAATTTGCAGCAAAAAATATGCTCTAACTTTAAACAGCTATTACTCGGACAATTTTAATCGTAGAATAACGGGACTTTTTTTGTATTACTTGTCAGTGTAAAAGGAAAATTTCACTAAATATAACTTATAGGACCGGGAGACCGTATAAAAATTTTAATTTCGTAATTTTTTAAGAAATGTTTTTATTGACCCAAATCGCTTTTAAAATATTTCTTTACCTGATTTAAAACATTTTTGTAATTGGAGCTATATGTCTATGACTAACGGTTTAGGAATTAGCCATTGGACACCGTTGAGACCGGACACCCTGTATAATATATTTTCACTTTATTATGTTAGATTTCGTTTAATTATGTAGGACAATTTGTTTGTTAAATTTTATTTTTATACATTGTAAAATAGTTGAATTTTTTTTTTTCTTATTTGAGCATTTCAAGTTTGTAGCTGTTAAGTCGAGCCTTAATCCTTAATCCCTTTTTGTGGAAAAGACTTGGAAAGGGACTAACATTAAAACAATATAAAAATTAAAATATGTACATTATTTATGTGTAATTTTATACATTAAGTTATACAAGTATTTTCTCCATGTACTTTCATTTTTAAAAAATAAAGTGTTTCATAGTTTCTTTAGTATATATTTTTAATGTAACAACACTTTTAATTATTTTTTATTCTATATTTATAGCTTACAATTATTTTCTATTTTGTAAGCAACTTGTTTAACCAAAAACATGTTTTGAATTATATACAGGATATGTGGTTTTTAATGTCTAAAACTGTCAATAAGTTTATTCAAGTGTCTAAAACTAAAAATTATGAAAAATCGTAAATTTAATGTTGCTGTAAAAAAAATGTTTTGGACTCAATTTTAGGTTTTTGACAGCCATTGTCAAAAAGGAGTTTTTGATATGACAGTTAAAACCATGATTAAAACCAGATAAAACCATCACACTGTCAAAAACTTGCCAACCCTGTGTAATAGTAATTGATTACTTTTCCAGTTGCATAAATTTTATCAAAACAATTTTCAACTGTATGTAGCATTTTGCTGGCTGGTAAGATTTTCTAGAAATTCCCCACCCCTGTATACCTGAAAATTAATATTAAATGCATGCCTGTAAAATGTTCAAAAATTTGTCAATTTTGCAAGAATTTGTTTAACGGTTCAGTAAAAGTTACTTCAAAAACAGTTGTGAAAGTTCCACTGTCAAATCCACAACTTTTAAGAGTTTTTGTTTGTAACATCACAAAATCTGAGCATACCTGGAAGTTTAGGGAAATTTGTTGCTGATCTGGAATAAACAACCTGTTTTGGAATATACTAGCTTTTTTTTTTTAAATGTAAAAAGCAAAAAAAAAAAGGCTAGAGCGCTTTTCCACCTAATGACACGACACAGATAAATCGTCCACGATTGTCGTTATCTGACACCGCTGCACGCAAAATGCATTCATTTCAGCTATCCGCTTTTCCACTGGACGATACGATGACGCTTTTGTCGTCATCAATTACACGATATCGGCCGCCGATGAACTCTGTCGTGGAACAGCCAACCTTTCTTTCAAATCGTCCGATACAAAGCTACGACATATTTCTTGCAGTGTTTTGGTTACAAATCAACATGCTGTTTTGTTTTTCTCGTGTGTGTGTTGTGTATTTTTAAATCATGGCTTAAAAATGTGTTCGTTAGTAGAAGCAAGGCCCTGTTTTCAGGTTAAAATATTAGTGGTGTACCGAGTAGTACTTTGGCCGAGTAGCCGAGTACCGGGTAGTTGTGTAATAAGAAGAAAAACACTGATGTGCACATAATGTGAGCTTAGGTGTACATATGTGTGTACATATATATAAATATACCTGTGTACATACATATATAATACCTGTGTGTACATGTATATAATATACATATATAGTATATATAAATTAACTAATTAAATTTGAAATTTATTTTTGCACCTTTTAAAGACAATTTCTGACAATTCGAAACAGTAGCAAAAAAAGGAGAATTGACACATAACAAGTACAATTATTAACCAATAAAAAATTAAAGCATTCTTCAACCTTCCAATATATTTCAATACCTGAAATCTGTCTATCAAAAATAAAAATGTTTATTGGTTACTGTAACAAAACTATTCATTGAATAACACAAAACATTTCATATTCATTTTATAACTGTACCTTATTTTCTTTTGATTAAAAATAAGAAAGAGAAAAATAAAAAGAGAGGTACAAAAAGAGATGCAGGCTTTCTTAACAGAAAACTTGCGTAAAACACACTCCATTTGCATGGTGGGGGGAAAAAAACTTTTTCGATTATGTGCAACCTTGCAAAAAAATTCTTATGTGCACCTTCAACCACTGTTTATTCTGAACGTATATTTTCAGAGGCAAGCCAAATTTATAGTAGTAAAAGAAATGCCCTGTCCACTGATAATGTAGAACGTTTGGTGTTTCTGAACCATAATTTGAAATATAATAAATTTAATTATTAATTTTTATTACATTTATTGTATTTTCAGTTTCTTTATCCAAAATAATAGTATTTTCTGTTTTCCTATATATTTAAAAAGAACTTATTTTTATTTGTATAAATGTGAAACAAAATTTTAATCTGGAATTATTTTAAAAGGGTTTTTGTTCTTAACTTTTTCTATATTTTGTAGACATATTGTTAAATACCGAGTAAATAGTTTTATGAATTATTGCATATATTACACATTGATATTCGAATAACTTTTTACAGATCAGTTTTAAATTTATATACTTAAAAAATGAAATTCTTACAACTACTCGGTATTGGCCGAGTACCGAGTACTCGGCAAATTGGCCGAGTAGGCCGAATACCGAGTACTCGGTATGGCTCTATAAAATATACAGTTATCCAAACAAAATAATTCATGAAAGATGTTGGAAAGAAATATTCCAATTTTCAGATGATGAACATAGAGCTGAAAGTCTGTAGGGGAAAAAGAAAGGTAAATAAATATTTTTTTAAACTCATTATTGAAGTATTATTAAAAAGTATTAAGTATTGTACATTAGTTCACCTTGTTTTCAAACCAACGCTTTTGCTAAAATTTCGTAAACAAACTATTATTTAATAAACCAATATAGTTTAACAAGGGCTTATAAACATTGTACTGTAAAAATTGTGCTTTTATATTTCATTTATTGATTTCTATATAGTTAATAACTCAGTGTGTTAATTTTGGGGTTAAAATTGCTTGAAAGATGTTTTTCAAAAATGTACTTTTCCCCATGCATTTTTGTTACTATTATTTTCATTTTGAAACTACGCATATTTTAGTTAAGCTTAAAGGCCAGGATTTAAACACTATAAACAAGTGCAATTATTGGGAATTGTAAACAACCTAGTATTTATTAAGCAATCACAGCAGTACTTTGATAATTTAAAAGAAAGTAATGAAATAAGTTTGTCCTTTTGTAAAATGCATTTTTTATTCTCCTCAATATATATAATATAAAGTAAACTTAGCTGGCAGTTGATAATTTTTGTCTGATTTTTATAGAAATACACAACAGATGCCTATTACTATACTATAGCAAAAATATTTTTGTGCATTTTTGCACGCTCTGTTTTCTTGGTACTTTTTTTATGAGGGCTTTGGCATAACCCAGTCTTCAGAAATGTTGTTGTTGTTAAACATAAATTTTTGTGAAAATAAAATATCAACTAAAGAAAAGAATTCTATTTTTATATGATGTGCATTTATCCCTCTAAGTTACGCATTTGTATTCTATGACTTATGTTACAAATAAATTCCTTCCCAGATATGTTTTAAATAGTATCCCATATTGCAGAAATTGTTTGTGTGTTTGATACATTGATTATTTCATAAACAATAAGGAACATACTAGTAATTTGAGGTTTCAAAATGTAAATTAAAATTTGCTAATCAGTGCGTTTGAAAATTTTGTTTTTATCGCTAAATTCAATATCACTGTACATTTGATATCATGCCAAGGCCCTTATCAGGGGTGTTGTATATATCCGCACACTTGGTTCCTATAAAAAGGAATGTATAAGGTTGTTTTGAGTTGAATCCTAGAACAAGCGAAAAACCTGGCAACAATAAATTGCTTCCACTTGCAATATTACTTTGTTCAATATTTTTGATAACGTCTATTGTGGTGTATTTGAGGAATTTTTTTTTTTTTTCTTGGATCGTTTCATTTGGTTTCTTGAAACGGTTATGTGGAAAAAATCATTGAATGCAGTTGTTTTCTTGTTTTTTTTGTGAAAGTATTTTTTTTTTTTTCCTTTATTGGCAAGGGACAGTTGTGACAAGGCACCTGTGACAGTTTGATAAAGTTGTTTCTGTTAAATGTTTTTATATATTTACAATTTACCTAAGTTTATTGAATGATTTTTTTTTTTTGGGGGGGGGGGGGGGAGGAGGGGATACATGCATTAGTATTAGTGACTGTGGCTTGAAAGATTTCAGAGATTGCAAAGCGAGTTTGTTGCATTCAGTGTTTTTGCTTTCATGTATGTACAGTGTTTATACAACATGCATTAGTGACTGCAGCTTTAACGAATTTTGTGCATTTTCGGAATTGCTGCACAGCGAGTTTGCTGCAAGCTATGATGTTTTGTTTTTACCTTGTTTTCATGTGCACACAGTGCTCATACATGCATTGATCACGACGATTTTAATGAGTTTCATTTTAGAGATTGAGAGTTTTAGGGTTTTTTCTTTTTCTGATATAAACGCTATTGTTTTAATGCATTGTGTTGCATTAATGTTGTCACAGGATTTTTTTGGTTTAGGAGCCACTGATTTCTTCCAACTTTTGGGAATCTACGCAGTTTGCTACATCCATGAATTTTTGTTACTGTTTGTTTTCATGTGTGTGCAGTGCTCATACATGTGACTGTGGCTTGAACAAATTTTGTGCATTTTAGAGATTGTTGCACAAGTTTGCTGCATCCACTGATTTCACGTGTGCATAGCACTCTCATATACTATGCATTAATTAATGACTGCAGCTTTAACATGTTTCATGCATCCTATTATTTCATTAATAATTTTGAAAATCCATGTTTATATTATAAAAGGTTATTCAGGACATCTGAAACAATTATAAAAATCCTAATATATTTTGATAATTTTAGAGTTTACAAGCACTTATTAAACTTGGTTAATTAAATAATTCGTTTACAAATTTTAGCAATAGCATTGGTTTAAAAAGAAGTGACTTATACTTTTTAATAATAGTTTAATAATGAGTTTCATAAAATATTTATTTACCTGTTCCCCCCCCCCCCATGGAAATTTTAACTTCATAGCCTAGAAATCTCAATATTTCTTTCCAACATCTTTTACGAATCACTTTGTTTTTATAATTAAGGCCTCTTTTATAAAAAAAAGGTACTTTTTGGTTAGCCGGGCGCCAGTGTTATATATACACATATTGTATATATACACACACATATATATGAATATATATAACACTGGTGCCCGGCTAACCAAAAAGTACCAAAAAAAAAAAAAAAACAGGGCCTTGTTTCACACTCACATGAAACTTTAAAGCCATTATTTAAATAAATTACGCAACATATGTAAGAAAAAAAAATTAAATTTAAGATTTAATTTAACACAAGAAATTTAATTTTTTTTCAATTAAAATACTATAAAATCACTAACACACTAACAAATAAATATTTTAAAATGCTAACAACTAATAAGGGATAAATAATTTAATTTTATAGTTTTGTCATTTCCAAACTGTTATAGTTTAAATGAAGAAATAAAAAAATTTAAAACACTCAACAGACGTTTTTTTCATCATATTTTTTTTAATTATGCATAACAGTTTATATACTTTTAGATAGTCATCTATTATTTCTGTTTTTTTTTTCTTTAAGAATATATATAAATTGCATAAAAATGATATTTTAGAGCAGCGGTTCCCAACCTGGGGTACGCGTACCCCTGAGGGAACTGCTGACTTGCTGGGGGTACAGGAAAATAATACTGGTAATGGCAGAAATCACAAAAATGGTTAGAAATGACAATGTAATTATGTGGTTCATAGTCATCGATTTATTATATGGCTGTCATAAAAAGATTACTAATGCCCCCCCCCCCCCCCCCCTTAATTCAGATAAATGGGTTTTTCATGTAGAATTATTCGATTTGCTCCAAATTTGGTATACCGGTTTATTATATTAAGGAGCTGCCTTGATTAGATTTGGAGGTTCATTAGTTAAGTATAAAAGGACGAAAGGGGAGCTAGCCCCCCCCCCCCCCTTAATTTAGATAAATGGGTTTTTCATGTAGAATTATTCAATTTGCTCCAAATTTCGTATACCAGTTTATTATGTTAAGGAGCTTCCCTGATCAGATTTGGAGGTTCATTAGTTAAGTACAAAGGGGGACTGCCCCCACCCTTTAATTTAGATAAATGGGTTTTTCATGTAGAATTATTCGATTTGCTCCAAATTTCGTATACTAGTTTATTATGTTAAGGAGTTCCCTTGATTAGATTTGGAGGTCAAGTGTAAAGGGGGTATAGTGGCTAGTCCCCCTTTAATTTAGATAAATGGGTTTTTCATGCAGAATTATTCGATTTGCTTCAAATTTGATATGCCAGTTTATTCCGATATTGCTTTCTTCATTTGATTTGGAGGTTCATTGGTTAAGTATGAAAGAGGGGGCAAGTGTCCCCTCCCCTTAATTTGGATAAATGGGTTTTCATGCAGAATTATCTAATTTAGTTTAATTTTTTTCTGGGTTCATTCTGATACGGAGTTTTTCTGATTAGATTTGAAGGTTCATTGGTTCAGCATAAGGAGAAATAGGAGAACTAATACCCCGCCTAATTTAGCGAAATGTTTTTTTCATGCAGAATTATCTGATTTGCTTTAAATCTGGTATGCCAGTTTATTATGTTGAGCTTCCCTGATTAGATTTGGAGGTTCATTGGTTAAGTATAAAGGGGGGAAACGGGGGCTAATCCCTTCATTTATTTTTTGAGGGGCATTATTTTTTGAAATAAGAGTATAATATACAATTAGTGTGAATAGCATGTGAGCTCAATGCCATCAGTTTAACTGGGCAATATTCTTTTTATTAGAATATTTATTAGATAAAGTGAATAGTTGGGGAATACTCAAAATATGGAAACCTGGCAGGTATGTGTACAGTTCATTTTTGAAACAAGAATTAATATTGCCCCTGCAGTAATCATGCTGTGCGTTCTTATGCTGAGAATATAGCTGAATTTAACTATTCTGTAGATAATATTGCTTCTCTCAAAAAATAATTTTCATCAATTCTAAATTTATTACAAAAAGTTTTTTAAACATTAATAAGGGCTGTCACAATTCTTATTTCAAGGTAATCTGTAAAATTATTAATTATTATACTGTTATTTTTAGACAGCAACTTCACTATAATATTGTACAGTGTAATGTTTATAAAACAAACTTTTAAATCATTCACGTTTTGCTTTAAGTTCAAATAAAAGATTAAAAAAGAATGTAATTTCTAATAGCAGAGACATAATCATAATTGTATAAGAATAAAAGTTCTTTTTAAATTTGAAATGATTGCCAAGGTAAGCCCTCTTCGGCATCAGCGCTGGTGAAGAAGTTGCCAAAACAAGTATGTGTGCCACGCCCACTATTATACTGAGGAGCCATAGCAAAATGCGTGCGATTGTACCGCTATCTTGGAATGAAATGACGATGAAAATTCAGGTTGTCGGGAAACGATATCGGTTAAGTGGAAAAGCAGTTTACTAGACGACACGATATCGTACTAATTTATCATCCGGTTTAGCCGCTATTGTGTCGGTAAATGGAAAAGCGCTCTTACTCTAATTAATATTTTTGGTACAGTGAATTGGACCTCTCCCAAATAATACACAAGTACCAAATTCTAGAGTAACTCTGCTCATAAAAAAAAGAAAAATTGTCTTATAAATGCTCCCTCTACCACTCTTGTTACACCCCATTGGCTAAAAGGGTGTTGGATCATTTGTTAATACTTTACATTCATTGAAGTTTCTCAGCTATTTCTTTTAGTCGCAGATTTTAATACTCTTATAGTTTAGGGTATCATTTTGTGACTGTATACTGTATTTTATTTCTTTAACCATTAACAAAGATACTTTTGTTTTCAGTCCTGTTATGAGAACATTGTATTAAATCACCTTGATGTGGTTTACATCACACGATTGGTACCTTTTTTCCATTCAGCATAAAAAAAAGTAAGTCGACATTTCAGTTTTTGGAGTCATTCACTGAATCAGTCAATTCTTAAACTACATAAGTCAGAATAATTGAGGACTTTATGTTGCAATATTGACTATTAAACAAAATAGAGGTTGCTAAATCCAGTATAAGTATACATTAGATATCAACTTGTATTTTGTTTAGTATTATATGTCACATTCAAAAAATTTTCGTGAATCATTAAAAAATTTTCTACTCAGAAATGCTGTTACATTTTTTAAAACTTTTTAGTGCTAACTGTATTTTTTAGATCTTTTAAAGGTACCTTCCGGTTTTAAAGGTACTTTTTGATTAACCGGGTGCCAGTGTTATATATACATTATACATGTGTGTATACATATATGTGTGTATATATATATATGTGTGTATATATATACATTCTGTGGGTTATTAATAGTTTTTTATTTTACATACTGGTTTCCAATGTTCATATTTTGTTCATCTATTAGAATTTTACCATTTGTTCATATATTTGTGATTTCATCTTTATTATATGCATATATGGGGCATTCTCACAATCTTTTGACTTTCATGTCCCTGAATAATAATTTTTATTTTAATACACTTTTTTTTTTTTTTCATATACTGGAGAACATCCCATTGCATGACTGCACAACAATATTAACGAGATAAATAAGTTTTGGACAATGTTGGGGGTCCAAACACCTGGAAAACTCCTATATCGTCCCGTGTCCCTGATGCTGATTTTTAAGTTTGGAGCTGTCTGGATAAAACTGTTTCAATAAAAATAATTTGATGTAATTTTTTTCTGAAACTGGAACTATTGTTTTATATAAATAGGTAGCTAAAAATTAACCTGCACACATTTTTAGGGTTGTTATTATTTTTTAAACTCTGTCCCTGGGTTTTAGATTCCTTGCCATCCCTCTTCTAAAATTATACAGAAAATCATTTCAGATGCAGCCACAGAATTTTTTTCAAGTTTTTTATCATGTAGAAGTATGCTAGAGAAATAATGCCTAAAATTCTTTGGCAGGAAGTTTACTGTAGAATTTAAATCAGCATTTAAATATCAATTTCAAGCATCGTGGCTTTATTGGTAGTCTCACCGTCCCCAAAGTTTATTCCTGCACTTTTCGAGGTAAAGTAAAAAAAAAAAAAAAAATTAATTTAATCCAATGTTAACAACTGTTTCTAAAAATCAATGAACATTGTGGCTATCACTTAGTCTTAACCTGATTTTCCTAAAAATACGTGGTAATTTTCCTTACCGTTCCATCCTTACCAACCCTTTTTTTTACCATTTCGTCCCTTTTTTCCAATACCATCTCCCTTTTTTTTTATTTACCGTCCCTTTTTAACACCCCTTATGAGACAATGTTATACAAAAATTCTGTACTAAAAGTACTACATTGTTATTATTTCTTATTTGAATGTCCTGTGGGTACTATGCAAATTCATTATAAGTAAAAATTTGGAAGAAAATAAAAAGTTATAGGGGTAAAATAGTAAGGAAAATTCAATTTGCAAGTTTAACTTAAACCTCAGTTAAATACAAAATTTTTCGCTGCTGACCCTTTTTTTCTTTCTTTTGAATCATTAAGGCATTCGTCTATCAGATTAAAATGTTATTTTAGTAAGTTTAATTTTGTCAGATTTTTTTTCTCCAAAAGTCAAAAGATTGTGAGAATGCCCCATATATGTATTTATATATATATATATGTATGTATATATACAATATATATATGTATGTATATATACAATATATATATGTATGTATATATACAATATATATATGTATATGTAACACTGGCGCCCGGCTAACCGAAAAGTACATTTTTAACTTAATAGGCTATTTATCAGTTAATTACTTTATGGTATTTAAAGATGAAAAAGAACAACAACAACTTTTAGACTTATGCTGTTTCTGCTAGGAATAAATCAATGCCTATAGAACCCAATATCCGGAATTCTGAAATCTGTTAAACTTTTTTATTCGAAAATTTTACAGATTCCTTAAGTCCATTATTTCAGTGTGTTAGGAACTAAAATGATAGGTTACATAAGTTGCATACACAAGGAACCAAGGTGACAACTCTCCCCCCCCCCCCCCTCCCTTTCCCAAAATTAAAAAATAATTTTCTTGTCATTGATATAATTCACTCTCTTTTCTTTTTTTTTTGTGAAAAATATGCAACCTTTTTTTTTCTTTTATTAAAAAATGTACTTAAATGTACTGTTTATGTGTTATCCAGGCCATGAGATAGATAACCAAAAATGGTTTCCAATCCTGTTCAAAACAGTAAATTAACGTTATTTGTCACATAACAATGTTAAAAATGATTAACACTGGTCGGTACCAAAATCCTCTCTGTAAAAATAATAGTCGATTCTTATAGATTTCACTCTGCTAAATAAAAAATAGGGTAACAAAATTACCGTATCACGTACCGTTCTTTTGGTAGGAGTGTTTGCTTTTAAAATGAGGGCATTTTATATCCTGCTAAAACATAAGTGGAAATTTTGTTAAACATAAAATGTAGATAATAATGCATCTATTACCTGTAAATAAATGTATAAATAGGATTACCCGAGTGACAGCAGCATAAGATATGAAAATATATTAGTGGATAGCAAAAAGTAAATTCGGACACGAAAAGGGGAGGGGACATTTAAAAAAAATGCACAATACAAGTATCAACACACTAGATTTTCATGCTATATTTTATCCATTTGATATCTACGCCAGTGAAAACACTTTTTTCCATTATTTCAGTTTTATCTAGCATTGCAAATTAATATAATAATCCTTCACTATTTGTTGTTATTATAAAACTGTTTCTCAGAAAAATGGTACGTGTTGGAGCCATTTGGATAACATATTTAGAAATACGAATATTAGATCTATACACATTACATATTGTTAGTTTGCAGGAAAGAATTTTTTTTATTTTTTTGCTGACCAGTGTAATTAATAAACAAATAAAATATAATAAATGAACGATAATGCATAAATAAAAAAAACTGTAAACCATAATAAATAAATAAACTATATTGCATATTATTATTATTATTATAGCTGTTATTATGTATGATAATGTTATAAAGTCGTTAAAAAAAGTAAGGGTTACTGTACTTAGTGTAATTGGCAGCATGCAGTTGTATCTGACCAAGGGTTGTTTAGTTTAAACCACCCTGGTTTAAACCGTGGTTTAAACCATGGTTTAAACCAAATGGTTTTTTTCTCTTTTTCCCTAATGTTTTCTTTTATTTTACACATTATTGAAAAATGCAAAATCCAAGTTATGCAGAAGCTACAAGCAAAGCTTTAGAAAAATGATGAATTAATAAATTTGTAAAGGTGACAAACATTTTTAATCAATCCTTTCTTATAAGCTTTAAATCTACATAGACTAATTAATTTTTCTAAAATTAGCTGGGAAGAAAAAAAATAAGTAGTTAGTTATTTTTCTTCTTCTTCTTTTTTTAAGCCTTTTATTTTTAAAAATAGCCAAAATGGCAGATTTGAGCTAAATATATACTTTTACTACTTAGATTGCTTGATTAGTTAAGATTTACTAAGAATTACATATGCCTCAATGATGACATAATCATAAGTAATTCTCTCCATTGATTACTTTTTGTTCTGTATGCTATTGAATGATTGGCTGTGAGTTTTCTTTGCTGTATCATGGCTATTGGGTTTAGTAAGCTTTTGTTTTTCTTGCATTCCTACATTGGGATCGGGGTTTTGCATTATGATTTTATTCTGTCACCAGCAGGATTGGCACAGTTTAAATCAGTTGGTTAACCAACTGTTTTTTTTAGAAAAGATCTAATATAATATTTTCTCATTTTTGTAATTTAAGTGCATCAAATTATTGGATACAAATAATTTCTACTTTTAACTGTCTTATCCCAGCTGTCACCGTGAGACATGGTGAGTCTAGGTTATATTTGTATGCATGTAGAATGCAAATTGCATGTGTTGATGAACATATCTGAAGCTCTAAATATGAAATTTAAAACATGTGAATGTAGCAAAGATAAAATAGATAAAAAATATTCAATATTTTGAATAAAATATTTTCCTTTGAGAAAATGCAGATTATTTACAATTAATAACTTAATGACCTTTAAGATTTCAGTCAAGTTGTAAAAGAAAATTTTCTTGATTGAGGAGATTATCTTTTAAGGCTGTTCTTAACTGCTCTACTCAATAAGTGAAAAACGCTTTGACACATTTACAAATTAATTTTGTGACGGAAATATATAAAATCAGGAGCCCTGACAATGGAAGCGATTTGGAATTGAACTGTGTTTTCCATTTTTGATAAATAAATTACCTATTGAGTTATAAACAATTTTGATCACGTGACGATGATGTTTTTAACCTTCTTTGAGTGGTTATTCTTTTTTCGCACAGAAATTCGGTTCAAAACACCCACTTTGAGAATATTTTCTGAAAGATCTATTGTATTTGCAAAAAAAAAAAAAAAAAAAAAACGGAAAACACAGTTTTATTAAATAGTTTCTGAACAACAGCATCTGCTACTTTCATGCATTTCTGAACAAAAATAAATTAAAACTTATGTCACAAAGTTGCCCTTTCGGATTTGAGAACAGCCTTAAGAATAAAAAAGAAACTCAAGATATGAAGTCGAATAAGAGGACATTGAAAAATTGTGTGCTAGCGGAGCACATGTTTACTTTTAACTAAAATATGCAATAGGATATATTTAAATCGTGCCTATTACATAATCAAATCCATTATTTAGATCTGAAAAAAAAATGGGGGAAAATCGAGATAAGGTTTGCTTGAGACATAATAGAAAAAAGTCTCATAAAAATGCCTAAAAAGATATATTATTAATTTTTAGTTTAGACATTTAAAAGTAATATGTATTATAACATAGCTTAGAAAAAAAAGCCTGTATATTAAGTCTGATGGCTGTTTAAATGTTTTAGTAGTGACAACTTTTATAAATCTACTTTCCATTTTAAGATCGATGTTTTCAGTAGTAGTCTAAAAAGCTAGTAAATAGGTATTTCTGTTTATGTAACTGTTGCCTTTTTTTTTTTTTACCTGGCAGTTTCTCAGGAGAAGTGTCAAATGGCAATACATAATACTCCTTGAAACGTGTAAAGACTCTACTGCTAATTTCAAATCATCCCAGGAATTCTTTATAAAAAGCTTTACTTTCAATAAAAGATAATAATTGTTCAGGTAGTGTTCCAACAGAAAAATCAGATATCTCAGATTGCAAATATATCAAAGAAATTACTTTGAATAGCCATGTTAAAATATATTATATTTATGAAACTACACCCTATATTTATTTATAGTACTAGAAATCAAAAAATTGTTTATTAAGATTTTTGAGGTATCAATGTTTCACTATGTAGAGCATTTTGTTCATGGAACATAAGAGAGTTTTTACTAAAAATGTTAAAATTTTAAATGATTTCAATTTTCTACATAATTGATTGCAATTATTTAATTTAAATTATTTTTAAATGAAGTTATATTACTTATATATCCAACAATGTTTATTTTTATCAATAAATATGCATGTATATATGTAATGGGAAAATATATTTTTAAAAACCCGGTTTAAACAAGAAAAACCCGTTTTTTGAAAAAAAAAACGGGTTTTTTACCAACCCTGCACCAAGGCTATTTTTTCATGAAAAATTCCATATTTGGGTACATTCAGTAATTTTTTTTTTCTACTACCAAGAGTAGGCAATATTATTTCATTATGGTAATTCAAGGTTTTTGTATCAGGAGCTTTGTTTTGAGGTAACCTTAAATAAAATTAACAGGATTTTGTTTTGAATATTTTAAAAAATAAAAAGGAACAAAGATGAAATTAAAGGTTTTAATCCTTGGTTCTTAGTGTTTTTGAACATGTTGATGTTTTGGGTACTTACTCTGTAGCTGAAGTTGCTCGAGCACATTGTCAGTTGCTTCTGATGAATCAGTAAAATCAATTAAACGATCATTTTTATGTTATATAAATTATTTTTATTTAGTTGTACTATATTTAAGTTGTAATAAAATTATATATCATAATTCAAATTATTTGTCAATTGTCATGCTCTGAAAAATAGCTAAAAATATTGAAACTACTATTAAATGCATTTTTCAAAGTACTATTTATATCTTTATTACTATTCCAATGTATGTTCAGTTTGTAATAAAATAAAAATTAGCAATTTATTATGCTTTAAAAAAATGCTTGTGTAAAGCTAAAGGGGCCACTATTCAATAACTGATGAGAAGTTACCTAGATGTTTAAGGATTCTAAAAATGTTTGTTTTTGTACATAATCATTAGATATAAACCTCAGTTGCAACATAAATTTTCTCCGAGTAATTAAATAAATTATAATTTGAAATTAATATAATTAAACGTTCTTTAAATGAATAACTTAAAAGTAGAATGTTTGTTAATTTCGATATTAACATATATGTAATATATCTTCACTTTATTATGTTAGATTCAGTATCATTATGTAGGACAATTTGTTTATGTTAAATTTTATTTTCATACACTGTAAAATAGTTGCCGTTTTTTTTTTTTTTTTTTTTTTATTTGAGCATATTATTTCAAGTTTGTAGCTGTAAGTCTAGCCTTAATCCTTAATCATTTTTTGTGGAAAAGACTTGGAATTGGACTAACACATACCTGCCAACTGCTATGAAAAAATCGTAGTTGCTACGATTTGGACCTATAAACTATGATGCTACGAAAATCGGTCTTAAACTACGATTTTTTGCAAAAAACACTAGCGCATTTTTTTTGTTTCTAGTTGCGATTTTTATACCGCGCAGCATATTTTTTAGGAGTGATTTCTGAAAGTTTTAACATATTGGTCGTTAGTCTAAAAATTCGGACATTAAAAAATGCTCATGGGGGGGAAAAAATCGACTGCGAAACAAACTTCTTAACATAAAACCAACCCTCTTTATGTATATTAGCCACGAGTGAATCGTGTTTCTGTAAATATTTATACAGGAATTCTCTTCCTTAGAAACAGGGGTGCCATTTTAAAGTCTGGAATTTTCCCAAATTAATTTGTGAATCTATCGCGGAAAAAATTGAGAATTTCTTCAAATGATCGTGTAAAAATATCGGGTATCTCAGAAACAAATAATGATTATCTTAGGTCGCTGAATAAAATCGCTAATTTCGTTAACAGTTCAGAAAGAAATTGTGAATTTCGTCAGAAGATTGCGCAAAAAATTACGAATTTCAATAAACCATCGAGGGAAAGATATTGCAAATTTCGTCAAAAGGTCGTGGAAGCGAGTAGTGAATTTTACTAATTGGTCGTGAAAAGATATCGAAAATTTTGCCGATCGGTTGCGATAAACTATCGTGAATTTCGATAAATGACCGTGTACAAAAAAAAAAAAAATAAAAATAAAATAAAAATCAGTTTCGTCAATTGGTCGCAGAAGAAAATAAATTTCATTAAAGAATCGTGGTAAAAACGTGAATTTTGTCAAAATATTGCAGAAAGAAAACGCGAATTTCACCGAAAGATCGCCTAAAGAAAACACTCATTTCGTCAAAGGATCGTGGTAAAAAACGCAAAATTCGTCAAAGGATCGCGGTAAAAAATGTGAACTTCGTCAAAAGTTCATGGTAAAATGTGCAGATTTCAACAAAGAATCGTGATAGAAAAATGTGAATTACGATCATGGAAAAAAAAAAATTGTGAAAATCGTGAAATGATCGCGGGAAAAAAATCGCGATCATCAAAATTTACTGCACTGGGTTAAAAAATGGATACCAGGCTCCCTTTACAAATGTCAGAAAAAAAAAAAAAAAAACGCTGCGAAATGAAAAGAAACTCTAAAAATCGTATAAAGATTTTCAGTGGAAAAAATTTACTATATTGAGTTGAAAGACTGAAACCTTATTCCTTTTGCGAATGTCAAATGATGGCTGCGAAACACAAAAAAACCAACCAACCTCCAGATTAATTTTAATTTTGTTGCTACGATTTCTCATTTTCAAAGGTTGGCAGGTCTGCTAACATTAAAACAATGTAAAAATAAAATATTTGTTATTTATATGTAATTTTATACATTAAATTATACAAGTATTTTCTCTATGTACTTTCATTATTAAAAAATAAACTGTTTCATAGTTTGTTTTGTATATATTTTTAATGTAACAATGCCTTTTAATTATTTTTTATTCTATATTTATAGCTTACATTTTTTTATTTGCATTCTATATTTTCTACTTTCTAAGTAACTTTTTGCACCAAAAACATGTTTCGAATTTTATGCAGGATGTGTGGTTTTTAATGTCTAAAACTGTCAAAAAGTTTATTCAAGTGTTCTAAGGACTCCATTTTTTGTTTTTTACATGACAGTTAAAACCAGATAAAACTATCACACTGTCAAAAACTTGCCAACCTTGAGTAACAGTAATAGACTATTTTTGCAGTTGCATAGATTTTGTCAAAACAATTTTTAACTGTACGTTACATTTTGCTGGCTGCTAAGATTTTCCAGAAATTCCCCACTCCTGTATACTTGAAAATTAATATTAAATAATGCATGCAAAATGTTCAAAAATTTGTAAATTTTGTAAGAATTTTTTTAACAGTTCAGTAGTTGTTACTTCAAAAACAGTTGTGAAAGTTCCACTCTCAAATCCACAACTTATAAGAGTTTTTGTTTATAACATCACAAAATCTCAATACCTGGAAAAGTTGCTGATCTGGAATAGACAACTGTTTTGGAATATACTAGCTATTTGCTTAAAATGTAAAAAGCAAAAAAAAAAGGGTTACTCTAATTAATATTTCTGGCACAGTGAATAGTCCTGTCCCAAATAATACACAAGTACCAAACTCTAGAGTTCCTTTGGACATTTAAAAAAGAATTGTCTTATAAATGCTCTCTCTACCACTCTTTTTACACGACATTGGCTAAAATGGTGTTGTATCATTTGTTTACGCTTTATATTCATGAAAGTTTCTCAGCTATTTCTTTTGGTTGTAGATTTTAATACTCTAGTAGTTTAGGGTATCATTTTGTGACTCTATATTTCCTTTTATTTCCTTAACCATTGAAAAAGATACTTTTATTTTCAGTCCTGTTATGAGAACGTTGGCTTAAATAACTTTGATGAGATTACATCACACGATTGGAACCTTTTTTCGTTCAGCAAAAGAAAAAAAGTAAGTCGGCATTTCCCTTTTTGGAGTCATTCACTGAATCATTCAATTCTTAAACTGCAATAAGTCAGAATAATTCAGGACTTTACGTTGCAATATTGACTACTAAACAAAATAGAGGTTGCTAAATCAAGTATAAGTATACATTAGTTATCAACTTGTATTTTGTTTAGTATTATATAAGTCAGATTCAAAAACTTTTCATGAATCATTAAAAAAATTTCTACTCACAATTGCTATTACATTTTTTAAATCTTGTTTGTGCTGACTGTATTTTTTACATCTTTTAATTTAATAGGCTAATTATCAGTTAATTATTTTATAGTATTTAAAGCTGAAAAAGAACAACAACAACTTTTGAACTTATGCTGTTTCTGCTAGGTAGGGCTTAATTTCAA
This sequence comes from Maratus speciosus, assembly GCA_963932465.1. Taxonomy (NCBI): domain Eukaryota; kingdom Metazoa; phylum Arthropoda; class Arachnida; order Araneae; family Salticidae; genus Maratus; species Maratus speciosus. The sequence continues at coordinate 2,291,711 of OZ010795.1, read as the reverse complement.
ACAAAAAAAGTACCGGAGCCCTAATATTCTGCGGTACCGGTACAACAATCGTACCATTCCACCCCCACCCCCCCTCAAATCTCCATATTTGTATTTCGAACATTATTTGCAAAATTTAAAGCATTTTTTTTTCTTTGGAAAAATAAAAAAATTAAATATATCTATCAGCATATACTTAGCTGTCAACTATTCCTTTTCTTAGTTATCACTCCTTCTGAATAGTAAGTAATCTTTGCCTAATTTTAAAGTTTTAAAATTTTAAATTGCAGAATTCTGCGATTAAATATGATAAGGATTACGATTAGAAAATAGTGTTAACACAAAAAAGGGATACTTCGCAGCTATGCATTTTTAAAGAAAAAATGAATGAAATTTACTGAAATTAATATTTATATGCTGGAGAATGGAACAATGTTTTACAATTTCCTATAAAAGGTGCAGATCTTAAACTATAATCGATTCCTTCCGCATAACAATATTTTATGGTGAGTCCCTGAAAATCAGATTAAATTAAAAATTTGACACCATTATCGGAAGGAATCGATGCTTTTATAGAAAAAAGGGAAACAGTGCTCGATCATAATAACAATACATGACAATTATATCTACCTACAAATGAAAGTGACTTCATAATTGTGCAGAGCAGAGTCTTAGCATGGGTGCCGTTCATGATACAAAATAAATAGAAAAATCACTAACGTGATTTTTGTACTCGTACGCAATAGAAGACAGAAAACCTCAAACAAACAAAACCTCAAGCTGATGCTCGTTGGCTAAAACAGAAAATATTCTTTTCAGGTTAAATATCTAAATAATAATAAAACAGCTAATAAAAAATTATCCTACTGTCACAAAAGAAAATCGAACTGAAAGCTAATTCATTGTTCGGTCTCTAGAGTGGCGCCGTATGAACAAGTCGTCGCCGACATAAATTTGAAATAGAAAACACGATTTCTGTTCCACCTTCATTCTGATCAAAATAGCATTAAAATGATTTGAAATGGAATATAATAAGCAATTTTAAAGGAGGAAAAGTTTTTTTTCTCTTTCTATACATGAATAAATAAAATTTTAATTGTAATACAGATTGAGCTCGAGTCAGTCCGTTTTATCTCCATTTCTTACGTATGCGACACATTACGTCACATATACGTGTTTTGGTAAAAAAGAATGCAAAAGCTTGGAGATGGAAAGGAAATAAAAGGGTAATTTTGGCTTCGGTTTTTCGGATGCTCCATTGCACTGGGCTCCGGAGCCCTGTATTTATGAGCTCCGGTGAATTCAGACCAATATTTAAATATTTACTAAAAATAGAGAAGTACCGGAGCCGGGCTCCAGTGGGCTCCGGCGCAAATTAAGCCCTGCTGCTAGGAATAAATCAATGCTTACAGGCAGGGTTCACAAAGCTGGATCCAGTCCAAAAAAAAAAAAACAGTGTTTTTTTTTTGTTGATTTTTTTTTCAGACTAGGTCCACTTGAAAAAGCCCACCGAAAAACCCATAATGTGGATTTTTTAGATTTTCAGCAATATTTAAAATTTTAAACAACATATACATTTAATGAATTTAAGTCATTTCAGCTAATTTTGAAAACAAAATATATATATATAAAAGCCATTACATAAACACCTGAAATAAAAAGAAAAAAAAATGTTTTTAGCACATTGAAATATTTAACATAATATATAATTATAGGTAAAGGCATATATGATAAGAATGTCTTCATATAAAAATTTTTAATAAATTTTTTTTAACAATTTCATTGCCTTTTTCGACACGGAGATGGATTTGAATTCTCATGAAATCACAAGCTTAAAAATTAAAACAAAGAATAGGAGATTCTTTTTTTTTATTATTTGATTATCTTTATTTATTTATATATTTTTTATTTTAATTTGCATCTGTAAGATATATATGTAAATATATATAGAAATAATTGGTTTTAAAGAGTTTGTGAGATTCCATATTATATAAAAATACAGTTCATTAGATATGTACTTTTTATCCCTTCTTTTCTTCCTACTTATATATTTTAAATTTTAATATTCTATTTATTATTTGATTTTCAAAGCAAATTTTGCAGGTGAAGCAAATTAACAATTTATATTTTATTTTATGTTAAAAACTAATTTGTGAGAAACACTGACATCCAATTTATTTATATAATTCGTAAAATAGCATTACAATTATACTTTATATGCAGTCAACTCTGTGAAATCCGCCAATGTATAATCCGCACTACATGTTGGAATGTACACAATGAAAATTATCATTAACAGTTAAACTCACAAAGTTAAATTTGGTATTTTTTTTCAGTTATCAATTTTCCAATGAATAAATATTTAAATAAAAATTGGATATAAATGCTTAAATTTCCTTGTGTAACAAATGAGTGTTCATAGACTACAGAAAAAAATTATTGACAACAATCCAAAACTGAAACTACCATTGTGCTGTGTCAATTTTTAAAGTAATAATTAATCAGTAAAATTTGTATGTATATAAATTTAATTTTCTTTAAATTAACTTAGTTATTAAATACATTAAACCAAAGTTGTATTATGTTCTTTTCCACTCTAATTAAAATTTTTGTGCAGTTGTCCCTAATTTATAGTCAAACTTTAAAAAATGAATTGTAAACAAACAGATGGTCTATAATCCTGCCAAAATGTATAATCCACAAAACCCTCGGTCCTTAAGTGTGCGGATTTCACAGAGATGACTATATTGCATATAAGGGAACAATATATACTCGTGTATAATTCGACCTCCCAATTCTTAAGCAAAATTTTGGAAAAAATTTAATTTCGGGTATATAAGTCGAAACACATTTCTGGTAGTATGTTGAAAAGGATTTGTAATCGAAGATAAAAAAAAATTAATAAATTTTCATTAAATTAGTAAACTTTCTTTTTATGTTTCTAATCAGATTTTCTTTTTTAATTCATCGTTTTATAACTGAAGAAGCTTAAACTATTTTGAAACCTATTCATATCAATTTAATGATACTTAAAAAGAAAAAAAAATCGTTCAAAAATCTTATTCAAGCCTTATTTACAACTTCTTTTAGACTGCTAAAATAGAGTACTTCTTTGTATTGCAGGACTTTTGGGAGAGATATATTAGAAGCATTCTCGAGTTGAACTCTTTTTAAAAAGGGGATTAAAATGTTGAAAGGAATGCCCCTGTATTGAAGGGAATTCTATCCCAAGAGTAAATGGGTGCAGAACAATTACAGGGACAATATTGTTAAGCATTTTTTTTTTTTTTTTTTGTCAATCTCAGGGAAATGACCATTGTCTGTTTTGATATCTTTCTCCATATATAATTACTCAAGAGAATTGCCCCTTCGTCGATTACCTGCGATTTTTTTTTTCTTTTTACTAACTCGTATATAAGTCGACTCCCCATTTCCAACTCCCAAATTTTGTCTAAAATTCTTCGACTTATACACGGGTATGTACGGTACATTTTTTGTTGTATAGTATATATAACATATAACCAGTGTAGTATACAATAATGTAATGTCAAATATATTATACTTTTGAAAAAACCTGATTTTCACCAGGAAAAATGAGGTATTTTGGTGGGATTTTTTCAAAATAACCTGAGTTTTTGCGAACCCTGCCTACAGGATCCCATTATTTGAGGTTCTGAAATCTGTTAAATTTTTTTATTCGAAAATTTTACAGGTTCCTATTTTTTTAAGTCCATTATTTCATTGTGTTAAGAACTGAAATGATAGGTTACATCAGTGGCATACGTAAGGAACCAAGGATACCCCACCCCCCCCTTCCAAAAAAAAAAAAAAAAAAAAATTCATAACGTCATCTCAATAATTCATTCTCTTTTCTTTTTTGTAAAAAATTTGTTACCTTTTCTGTTTTCTTTTATTAAAAAATGTAATTAAATGTACATGCATACTCTCCAGGTCATGAGATAGATTGCAAAAATGGTTACCAATCCGTTCAAAACAGTAATTTAACATTGTTTAATACATAACGTTGTGAATAATAATAACACTGGTCTGCACTGAAATCCTCTCTGTAAAAATAGTAGTCGATTCTTATAGATTTCACTCTGCTAAATAAAAATAGGGTAACGAAATGACTGTATCACGTGCCATTCTTTGGGTAGGAGTGTTTGCTTTTAAAATGAGGGTATTTTATATCTTGCTAAAACATAAGTGGACATTTTGTGAAACATAAAAAGTAGATAATAATGCCTATATTACCTGTAAATAAATGTATAAATAGGATTACCCGAGTTACAGGGGCATAAGGTATGAAAATATATTAGTGGATAGTAAATAGTTAATTCGGACCCAAAAAGGGGACATAAGAAGAAAAATGAAGGATACAGGTATCAATAAACGAGATTTTCATGCTATATTTTATCAATTTGATATCTAAGCCAGTGAAAACACTTTTTCCATGATTTCAATTTTATCTACCATTGCAAATTGATATAATAATCCCTCAGTATTTGTTATTAGTATAAAACTATTTCTCGGAAAAATGGTACGTCCTGGAGCAATTTGGATAACATATTTAGAAATAGGCATATTAGACCCGTACACTTTACATATTTAGTTTGCAGGGAGGAAATTTTTTTGCAGACCAGTATAATTAATAACAAAAAATATATATGTAATAAATGAGCTATAATGCAAAATAAATAAAAAGTGTAAACCTTAATAAATAAATAAACTGCAATGCATATTATTATTGTCATATTATAGCTCTTATTATGTATGATATGCCATAAAGTTGTTAAAAATGTATGGGTTACTGTAATTAATATAATTGAATCTATGCTTGGTGCAGTTGTATCTCATATGGCCGGATAAATATGCAAGTACCAAAATAAATTCTATGTATGGTTTATTTCTGCATAATGGAAACATATTAACCACCCAAAGCTATAATGGTCTGATTCCGATAATGTTGGACTTTACGGAGTTAAATAAACAAAACAAACTATAGATAGTCCTCTCCTATTTTTTTTTCAATTTCTCTATAGTGTGCTTTTTTGGTGTGCTCGAATTTTAGGACCATTTCTTTAGAAATACTACCTATTACAATCTTTCCTATGTTGGAATTTCTGTAAAATTTTTGCAGGTACGCTAATCATGACCCCTGGAACCCCCAAACCAACCCCAGTTCAAAACTTTATCTATCCATCTATCTATCTATGTCATTTTTTTATGAGCGCAATAATTTCCATAATTTTGCATAAATTTCTTCCAAACTGATGCATAAAATCAAGCGCCAGGCAAGTTTTTGATAAGACTAAATCTTACAGGAAAAAAAGGGGGGGGGGGAATTGAAGAAGAAATAAAATCGTAACTTTGCCAATTCATAAGATATCAAATCCACTTAAATTTATTATGAATCTCCTTAATATTGTCTACAACTTTCATATTGACAAGCTTTTGATAGGAGCAACTCTTACAGCAAAAAAAAGGGGGGAAGGGATTGCAGAAGAAAAAAAACCCACATTTCCGTTAATCCGCTGAGGTAATTAAAAAACAGCATCATTGGCATAATGAAAACTTTTAACAACCCTCAGAAATACTGTATATAGGGTTGCATTATTAAAGGTGCACGCCTCTGAATAAAAAGGTTCTCAGGATTTAAAATATAGAGTGTGTGTTCATTTAATGAAACAAAACTTTTGTAGTAACAAGTTTTTGATTAAAATGAACTATAATAATGAACTAGCTGGCTTCGCCCGCTAGCGGGCCCTTCCTTTTTTATAAAATCTCGAAAGAACGTAACTCGCCTGCGAACGAACCTCGAGTGAACGAAAATCGAACCGGGTCCCTGCTGCCTACGGCACCGTATAGCAGGCGTGCTGCGCACGCACGGCAAAATCTTGTAAGAAAGGCAATCTCGCTTGAACAAAAATCCAACCGGGTCCCCGCTGCCTACGGTACCGTATAGCAGGCGTGCTGCGCACGCACTGCAAACTCTTTAAAAAAGCGTATCGCACTCGAACAAAAGTAAAACCGGGTTCCCGATGCCTTCGGCACCGTATTGCAGACGTGCAGCGCACGCACTACAAACAATTTTAAAAAAGCCTTTCGCTATAACGAAAGTTGAACCTGGTCCTCGCTGCCTACGGCACCTTATAGCAGACGTGCTGTGCACGCACTGCAAACTCTTTTTAAAAAGTCTATCGCGCTCGAATGAATGTCAAACCAGGTCCCTGCTGCCTACCGCACCATATAGCAGGCCTGCTGCGCACGACTGCACAGTCTTGTAAAAAAGGCAATCTCGCTCGAACGAACCTCGAACCGGGTCCTCGCTGCTAATTTTAACAAAATAGAGCTATGTTAGTTCCACATTCTACCACCAGGGAGTGCACTCTATTCATAACAAAACTGTATCGGAAGGAAAGTCCGTTAAACAACCTATCAGTAGATATGTTAAACAGATCGCCTTGTTAGAGTGCTTAATTTTAACAAAATCGCGTTATGTTATTTCCGGATTCCACCACCAGGGAGTGCACTGTATTCTTAACAAATACATATCTGAACGAAACGCCTTCACGCAACATTTCCATAGATAAATGTGTCGGGAAGGTGGCGGTCTTAACAAAAAATTCTGTTAGTTCCACATTCCACCACCAGGGAGCGCACTCTATTCATAACAAAACTGTCTCAGAAGGAAAGTCCGTTAAACAACCTATCAGTAGATATGTTAAACAGATCGCCTTCTTAGATTGCTTAATTTTAACAAAATCGCGTTATGTTAGTTCCAGATTCCACCACCAGGGAGCGCACTGTATTCTTAACAAATGCATATCTGAACGAAACGCCTTCATGCAACATTTCCATAGATAAATGTGTCGGGAAGGTGGCGGTCTTAACAAAAAATTCTGTTAGTTCAACATTCCACCACAAGGGAGCGCACTCTATTCATAACAAAACTGTCTCGGAAGGAAAGTCCGGTAAACAACCTGTCAGTAGATATGTTACTCAAGGTGGTGGCGGTCTTAAGCAAGAATTTAAGATGTTTGCACAAATTACTATTCAGAAATAGTGGTTACTAAACTTTTGACATTTTTATATTTAATAAGTAGCATATATCTCAATATGTTTTGAAGTATCTTAAAGTTTCAAGACACATCTACGTGCTCCCTGGTGGTGGAATGTGGAACTAACATAACATGATATAGTTAAAATTAGAAATCTAACAATGCGATCTGTTTGAAACTTTGAGATAGTTCATAACATTTAATAAAAAGAACTTTCCGTAGATACATGGGTCGGGAAGGTGGCGGTCCTAACCAATATTTTAAGAAATTTAGAAAAGTGCCCCTCTAAGGGGGGTGAAAAGGAGGGGATGAAAACCGAAGATGCATAACTTGAATCAACCTTCACAGACCTTTCCTATGATATATCACATGGCGGGTAACAGATAAATACAGAAAAGTGGGGGGGGGGGGGGAATTAGGGGGATGGACACCGGAGATGCATAAACATAGTAGCAAGAGGGGGGACAAACTGGGCTCGTGATGTCCAACAGTTTGATATGAAACACCGCAGAGTTAAGTCAAAACCAGAAGAAGTTGCAAAAGTTAACCCTTTATGGGCACGCTGAGAGGGGGGGAGGCAGAAGAGAAAGATGGGGACAAACTGGGCTCGTGATGCCCAGCAGTTTGATTAGAACTTTTTCTAAGGCGGAACTTCCTACTTATAGGGGCAAAAATTACCGAGTTATTGTCTTTTGAAAAAATTTTTTTGGAGAAATTTGCTTTTTTTGGCCATAACTTTCTGGAAAGAACCCGTAAAGCTTATTTAACATGATTTTCAGTTCGGAAATTTTAATACCTTTAATTTAAGGTGTATTATGTAAGGGGTAGTGGCTTAAATTAAAAAGTCGGGAAGGTGGCGGTCCTAACCAATATTTTAAGAAATTTAGAAAAGTGCCCCTCTAGAGGGGGGTGAAAAGGAGGGGATGAAAACCGAAGATGCATAACTTGAATCAACCTTCACAGACCTTTTCTACGATATATCACGTGGCGGGTAACAGATAAATACAGAAAAGTGGGGGGGGCGGGTGAAATTGGGGGGATGGACACCGGAGATGCATAAACATAGTAGCAAGAGGGGGGACAAACTGGGCTCGTGATGTCCAACAGTTTGATATGAAACACCGCTGAGTTAAGTCAAAACCAGAAGAAGTTGCAAAAGTTAACCCTTTATGGGCACGCTGAGAGGGGATGAGGCAGAAGAGAAAGATGGGGACTAACTGGGCTCGTGATGCCCAGCAGTTTGATTAGAACTTTTTCTAAGGCGGAACTTCCTACTTATAGGGGCAAAAATTACCGAGTTATTGTCTTTTGAAAAAAAAAATTTGGAGAAATTTGCTTTTTTTGGCCATAACTTTCTGGAAAGAACTCGTAAAGCTTATTTAACATGATTTTCAGTTCGGAAATTTTAATACCTTTAATTTAAGGTGTATTATGTACGGGGTAGTTGCTTAAATTAAAAAGTTCAATAAAAACGGTCATAACTTTATGGTCGTGCCTCGTAAGTCTAAGCTTGTATGTTATTCAGTTCGGAATTTACTTTACCTTTATTTTAAGGTGTATATTGAGGGTTTGGGAAGGAAAATTAATGATGTCGAGTCTCAGATTCAATTTTGAAAGGATTTTCCATCGATAATGAGTTGTTAATTAGCTAATGACGTCCGTAATTACGGCGGGATTTTCTCGAAACCACAAAGTCCGTTTTTCTCGGAAAATGGCGCCCCGAATCGGCATATTATAAGACCCTCTGCGTCGCCTGTGAGAAAAGTAGTTCCGGCGACACGGGCGAGTGTTACCAACATACAGACAGACGATTACGGACATTAATAGTAGTAGAGACGATATTACTAAAAATATTCTGAAGGGATTGAAGAAAAAATATTGTATTAACATGATTCTGATATAACCAACTCTTACAGAAAAATGAAATTAAAAACTCATTAAAAATGGCTGGATAAAATAGTTAAACTGGGTTTTTTCTAATCTTTAGGTAGATTTTGTCGGTGAAATTAGTACTTAACTTCCAAATCTACCTGCACCTGTCGGCCAAATCGACAGGGATTTTTTAAAATTAATTTATTGCATTTGAATAAAAATTTGTTACACATCTTCATTTACTATTATTAATTTCTTGCTACATATTTATATAAAACAACTGTCCCAGTTTTGGAAAAAAGTTACATTGAATTATTTTTATTGAAAGAATTTTATACATACAGCTTCAAACTTAAAAATCAGCATCAGGGGCATGGGACGGTATAGCAGATTTCCTGGTATTTGGACCCCAACATCGCCAAAAACTTATTTATTTCATTAATATTGTTATGAATCATGCAATGGGATATGAAATTAATAAAACACAAGAAAATGTACTAAAATAAAAACTGTTATTCAGGGACATAAAAGTCAAAAGAATGTGAGAATGCCCCATATAATGTGATAATTTAATGCATGAATTTTGTACTGTTTAAGGAAATGAAAATTGTCAAATCGGCTACTTAACTGACAGTTAAAATTTAGTGCAGTTTATTAAAAAATGTCTTGTTTATTATTTTTCATTCTGTTTTTAGATTCAAATTACTTAAACAAAGTGATAAAACTTATTCACTGACGTTCAATAAGTCATTTCCTTGGATGAAAATTGTAACAATCGCTTCATACTGATATTTTGAAGAAGTTTCTGTTAGCATCTGGAACAAAACTTTTTTGCTTAAAAAAATGTCATTGATTACAGAAGGAAAATCTTCTTCTACTAAACAGCACTTCTTTCCTCAAAATGATGATAAAGAAAAACATTCCTCCATAGATAGAAAAGAAAAAGTTTTTATTTGTGAAGTATGTTCTAAAGGATTTTCTCGGAATAGTGTACTAAAAAAACATCTCTTGATGCATAGAGGTGAAAAACCCTTTATTTGTGAAATATGTTCCAAAGGATTTTCTCAGAAGAGTGAACTAAGAAAACATCTCTTGACCCATACAGGAGAAAAACCCTTTATTTGTGAAATATGTTCCAAAGGATTTTCCGATAAGAGTGCTCTAAGAAGCCATCTCTTGACACATACAAGTGAAAAACCCTTTATTTGTGAAATGTGTTCCAAAGGATTTTCTGATAAGAATAATCTAGGAAGACATCTCTTGACACATACAAGTGAAAAACCCTTTATTTGTGAAATATGTTTGAAAGGATTTTCTCAGAATACTTCTCTAGGAAGCCATCTCTTGACACATACAGGCGAAAAACCCTTTATTTGTGAAATATGTTCCAAAGGATTTTCTCTGAATAGTAATCTAAGAAGCCATCTCTTAACACATACAGGTGAAAAACCCTTTGTATGTGAACTATGTTCCAAAGGATTTTCTCAGAATAGCAGTCTAAGAAGCCATCTATTGACACATACAGGTGATAAACCCTTTATTTGTGAAATATGTTTCAAAGGATTTTCTCAGAATAGTAATCTAAGAAGACATCTCTTGACACATACAGGTGAAAAACCCTTTATTTGTGAAGTGTGTTCCAAAGGATTTTCTCAGAATAGTGATCTAAGGAAACATCTTGTGACACATACAGGTGAAAAAACCTTTATTTGTGAAGTATGTTCCAAAGGATTTTCCCAGAATAGTGATCTAAGTAAACATCTTGTGACACATACAGGTGAAAAACCCTTTATTTGTGAAATATGTTCCAAAGGATTTTATCAGAATAGCAGTCTAAGAAGCCATCTATTGACACATACAGGTGAAAAACCCTTTATTTGTGAAGTGTGTTCCAAAGGATTTTCTCAGAATAGTGATCTAATGAAACATCTTGTGACACATACAGGTGAAAAACCCTTTATTTGTGAAATATGTTCCAAAGGATTTTATCAGAATAGCAGTCTAAGAAGACATCTCTTGACACATACAGGTGATAAACCCTTTATTTGTGAAATATGTTTCAAAGGATTTTCTCAGAATAGTAATCTAAGAAGACATCTCTTGACACATACAGGTGAAAAACCCTTTATTTGTGAAGTGTGTTCCAAAGGATTTTCTCAGAATAGTGATCTAAGGAAACATCTCGTGACACATACAGGTGAAAAACCCTTTATTTGTGAAGTGTGTTCCAAAGGATTTTCTCAGAATAGTGATCTAAGGAAACATCTTGTGACACATACAGGTGAAAAACCCTTTATTTGTGAAGTATGTTCCAAAGGATTTTCTCAGAATATTGATCTAAGTAAACATCTTGTGACACATACAGGTGAAAAACCGTTTATTTGTGAACTATGTTCCAAAGGATTTTCTCAGAATAGCAGTCTAAGAAGCCATCTATTGACACATACAGGTGATAAACCCTTTATTTGTGAAATATGTTTCAAAGGATTTTCTCAGAATAGTAATCTAAGAAGACATCTTTTGACACATACAGGTGAAAAACCCTTTATTTGTGAAGTGTGTTCCAAAGGATTTTCTCAGAATAGTGATCTAAGGAAACATCTCGTGACACATACAGGTGAAAAACCCTTTATTTGTGAAATATGTTCCAAAGGATTTTCTCAGAATAGTGATCTAAGAAACCATATCTTGAGACATACAGTTGCAAAACCATTTATTTGTGAAATATGTTCCAAAGGATTTCCTGATAAGAGTCAACTAAAAAGCCATCACCTGACCCATACAGGAGAAAAACCTTTTGTGTGTGATATATGTTCCAAAGGATTTTCTCAGAATGGTAATCTAAGAAGACATTGTTTGACTCATTTTAGAGAAAAGAAAATCTTATCTTTTTAAAATATGTTCCAAAGGATTTTCGGATAACTGCATAATTTGCATAATGCATTATTTGTCTCAATACCAAATAGACATTTTCTGGAAATATATATTTGTATTCCCAAAATTGAGTATGGACCCTGTATATGTCATTGCATTTACTATTATCACATCTCTTGTGTTTTAGCTTTTTGTCATAAAATTAAAATATGCACTTTTATTCCTAAATCCTCAAAAATTCTTTCACAGCATATTGTGTTTTTGATAATAAGCAAATAACTCCAGACCAATTCATTAGGTTACAGTGAAGAATGTTTCGTAGTTACCGGGTGTCCCAAAAAGGACTGACTGATTTTAAAATTCAATAACTTGCAAACGGTGACAGATATTTAAAAAATTCTTGCAGGAGGGTTATGCATAAGGTCAAAAGTTTTATTACAGTGATTTTCAATTTTAGTTCGATTTACAAACAATAGATGGCGCTGTAAGCAATAGTCGCTAAATACAGGCTCGATTTTTGGTCCTTTATCTTGTTCCATGCAGAAAAAGGAGATGGAAATGTATTATCCGGGCCACGAAATACCAAAAATCGAGCCTGAATTTAACGACTATTGTTTACAGCGCCATCTGTTGTTTGTAAATCGAACTAAAATTGAAAATCACTGTAATAAAACTTTTGACCTTATGCATAACCCTCCTGCAAGAATTTTTTTAATATCTGTCACCGTTTGCAAGTTATTGAATTTTAAAATCAGTCAGTCCTTTTTGGGACACCCGGTAGTTCTCTTTTTATTTAATCATTTAAGACCTGGTAAGTTTTGGTAGAAATTAAAAGTCTTGGTGGTTAACCCTAATTGATAGGATCCTATAAAAATATGTATGCTAATCACTTATAATTAAACAAAACTAAAAATACTATAAAAGTTATATTATACCTTTATTTAGATTAACGCTCGTTTCATCACACAAATTTAATATCTCCCTTCTTGCAGAACCTTCGATGAAATTAAAAAATATAGTATGCCAGAAAATAGATCCATTATCCGGGAATCAATAGACATATATTTACACTACAAGAATATTTGAAATGATTCAGTGTCCATTGAGTATGCAAAAAAATAGATCCAACTGAATCAAACCAGTTATCAGAAGTATATGAAATACTTTTCACCCTAGAGCAGTTTTATATGGGTATGACAAGAAGAAAACTTAAAACTAGAATCAAAGAACATACAGCAGACATCCAATACAACAGGAGAACGACAGCTTTGGTTAGGTTGTGCTGCAAAGAACCTTTACAGATCGATCTTAAAAATTGCAGAATAATTTATCCATCAAGATTTTATCTACCATCCATTATCCAGGAATCAATAGAGATATATTTACACAACGAGAATATTTGCAATGATTCAGTGTCCCTTGAATGACCTAAAATTTTTAAGAGATGCTCTGCTGTTTTAGTAACAACAGTAAAATTCAATCCACCCTCACAAATATCCAATTTCGTTTTATTTTATGTTTGTACGGATTTTCATTAAGCATGAACATTATTTACCCAGTTATTGTTTTTAAAATTGATCTGCAAAAATATTTCTATCATGAATGATTTTGAAAATGTCGCCATTTGTGTGATGAAACAAAATAAAGGTATTATGTCACTTTTATAGCATTTTTTAGCTTTGTTTAATAGGATGCTATTTGATTAAAAAGAAATTAAATTAAATTTCGGTACTTTTCGGTTAGCCGGGCACCAGTGCTATATATTCATATATATGTACAGTAGACTCCCTCATATCCGCAATCCTAAAATCTGCACATCATCACAGATGTAAACAATGAAATTTACAGTTCAGATGTAGGAGCAAAATTACAGAATCTTTTAGTTTAAAATCATTCCGTATGTATTTTTAAATGTAATTCTCGGTAATATGACTGGACTCGTGGTTTTTTCAGGAAGGAAGTATAAATTTATTTCTGAAAAAATTTAAGATATTGCTGACTTCACAGGTAATCACAATAAATTTACCAAATATATTTATGTGTTAATGAAGCTTTTTTGGGTTATTAAGACTAGCTAAACCTGAAATTAAATTTCCTTACTTTATGATTTTGATGTGAATGAGTAGGGCACACTTATGAGGTAAGTTTCATTGAATAATTTAGGAAACGTGTATCTCATCTTTATTATGCAGGTTTAATTATACATTATTAATTATTTACTGGACCTTTACTTTTAATATTTTAATCATTTTTTAAATTATCTTAAATATTATTTTAATTTATTACTTTACTTAATCATTTTAATATATTACTATATTGTAAGCATTCATTGTAATTCTGATTGCATTATTACATTCAAATTACTGTTAAAAAAATGTAAACAGAGCAATGGACAGATATCCACAAAATTCTAAAATCTGCACAACCTCTGGTCCCAAGCTATGGTGATTTGAGGGAGTCTACTGTACATATAAATGTATGTATATATACATATATATATATATGTGTGTATATATACAATATGTGTATATGTATATATATGTATTTTTACACATAAGTATGTACTGGGTGTCCTAAAAAGGACTGACTGATTTTAAAATTCAATAACTTGCAAACGGTGACAGATATTTAAAAAATTCTTGCAGGAGGGTTATGCATAAGGTCAAAAGTTTTTTTACAGTGATTTACAATTTTAGTTCGAATTACAAAAAATAGATGGCGCTGTAAGCAGTAGGCGTTAAATACAGGCTCGATTTTTTGGTCTTTCTGTTCTTCCATGCGGAAAAAGGAGATGAAAATGTCTTGAGTGGACCCGAAGTGCCAAAAATCGAGCCTGAATTTACCGTCTGCTGATGGCAGCGCCAACTATTTTTTGTAATTCGAACTAAAATTGAAAATCACTGTAAAAAAACTTTTGACCTTATGCATAACCCTCCTGAAAGAATTTTTTAAATATCTGTCACCGTTTGCAAATTATTGAATTTTAAAATCAGTCAGTCCTTATATCCATATTATCAGTCCAGTATATAAATATGCATATATAACACTGGCGCCCGGCTAACCGAAAAGTACTAAAATTTCTGATGCCAGGTTATGACAAGGGAGGATCCACACAATTGTGTGGTGCAGGCTCGACTTTAAATCAGAGGAAAATGTATTTCCTTTTTCCTTAGGATCACCTACAGAATTGTGTAGGCCAGGTCTTAAAGGAATAATGTATATTTCCCCGAAAATTAAATATTATTCTGATCTAAAAGGTTAAGTTGTACCTTAATATCTTAAGCAATAGAAAAGGCTTTATTGAAGTAACACTTTTGAAAAAATATGAGAAGTGTGCTAAAAATATATTTGTGTGCAAAAGGAATTTTACTTGTTAAATTGTCTTATTAACAAATTTTCCCAGGATTTAAATGAAGCTTATCCCATTATCATGTGAAAAAAATTACAGGGTGTTCCACCAAGCCCCCGGCCCTCAAACTCTGCACAGCCTGATTGCTCACTTGGAGTACATGAGAAATACCCGAAGAACTATACTTCAGTGATCTATTGGTTTTTGAGAAAAGTGTGAAAAAATGTATGCCATCCTGTCAATCACAAAATACACATTGGTATCTGCATATGTTTACCAAGGAAATTGTTTAAAATGTCCACCGTGCTTATTGAGGCATGGAGTCAATGGCTTATTGCAGCATCGTAGTATGTACAAAAGAACAGCTACTAGATGCATCCTCTTAAATAGTATTCAAATGAGGGCTTGACATCCTATCAAGGCACGTGCATGCATGTTTCTAATCCCGCAGTGTATATTTTGCATATCTTCATCTGCAAATGTATACAAATACCAATGTTCCCAACCAGGGATGTAGCTACGTGGGGGGGGGGGGTGCGACACCCCCCCCCCCCACACACACACACACTTCGGTAAACTCATATGCATTCGGTAATTTCACTGTCATTCAAAAATTGCATCATTTGGCTCTGATTTTTTTCTTTTTTTAAAAAAATTTTTAAAAACATATTACATAATTTATTACAAAACAGAAAACAATGTCAAAACATATTTAAAATTATTAAATATTTTCTAATTAGAATCTTCCTTTCTCTTTGCATTATGTATTTTTTTTTTCCGTCGGAGTCGATTGCAATTTCACTTTTTAGCTATTCCATAGGTGTAATAAGGGGAGGGAGGGTTTGGGGGAGGCCACAATACAATATCCGAAGATTAAATATACCTTCTTCCTATTTCTATGCAGTATCCCTGTAAGCTAGAAGATTAGGTTAGAGAATATCTTCGTTTCATTCAAGATAGGAATCTGGAGAAAAAGGCCCTTAGGGTAAATGCGTACACTCCTTGACCAATGCAAATGAAATTAGAAGCTGGACTCTGAAAGCTATGGGGGTGGATATTTCGCGTTTTTTTCGGAGGACAGGATGTCGCCAGATGTTTGTTATTGTATTGTCTGTTTTTGAAAGCAAAAAATAAGAGAGAACCGGGAATTTTTTCTCATCAAAGAAAATTAAAATGGTGTAATAAAATTAATAAAATTACATCAGCTACTAAGGATGTACCGAATAGTGATTTTGACCGAATACCGAATATTCGGCCTACAGGCGAACCGAATACCGAATATTCGGTTGGCCGAGTAGTAACTATTCAGCCAAATACCAAATATTCGGCTGGTCGAATATTTTAAGATTTTATTAATTAAAAAAGTTTCATATTTCATGGCTTCTTCTGGTGAATTAAACCAAGTGAATATATATATTTTTTTAATTCTAAAACAAACAACTCAGCAAAAATAACTTTTCTACCGAATATTCGGCCTACAGGTGAACCGTATACCGAATATTTGGCTAGCCGAATTAACTGTTAGGCCGAATATTCGGCCAGCTGAGTAGTACCTATTTGGCCAAACACCAAGTACTCGGCTGGTTGAATACTTTTATATTTCAAAGATTAAATGCATCAAAATATTAAATTTTAAAATAATTTTACTTAATATTTAATGCAGAAACTTACATATTGATAAACAAGAACTTTTTATGAGTAAACTTTATGCATGAAAAAAATCTGCTTTGAGTTATTTAAGAAGAGAATTTTAAAATTTTATTAATTAAAAAGTTTGATATTTTATAGCTTCTTCTGATGAATTAAAACCAAGTGAATATATATTTTTTTTAATTCTAAAACAAACAACTCAGCAAAAATAACTTTTCTACTGTCTTTGACTTAGCAAGGAAGTTTTTAAATGCATCTTACATCAGTGTTTCGAATAGGCGATTATTTTCAGAGATTGTAAACATACACATTGTTCCTAAAAAAATTGTAACAAACTTTCAACAGAGGTAATGTAATCAAGAAAAAAAGTTTTTGAACAAGCAACAACACCTAACTCCATTTATTTCATCAAAATTACATTATATTTAGTCAAAAATTCTGGGTGTGCAACTACAAGCCGAAACTGAATTTTCGTTCACAACTTTATCAGTAAATGAAGATATTTTTGCAAGGTTTGTTTCATATTAATTTAGTTTGTATTAAATGTGTGATATCATTGAAAATGACTAAATTTTGGCCAGTGACACAGTATAAATACTATAAATTGCATTCTGAATAAAGGAATGTGTACCTCATAGTTGTTTAAATATGAAAAGTGGTAATTTCCAGCACTTCTCATCATGATATTATATTTCACAGAAACCAAAGCAAATTTGTTAAAAATATACCTATGATATCTTTGTTACGGTTAACAAATGAAAATCCAAGTTTGACCTCGAATGAGATGAGATAAACTTTATTTATAACTGAATAAGTGGATTGCGATTATGGTTTTCTGAACAAAAATTGTCTTTCTTGATGTGTGTTATCAACCCTGAAAGTTTTTCTGTTTTGATTAGAAGCGCCCTTTTTTGTAAAAAGCAAGAAATAGATTATTTACTAGAAAAGGTTCAGGAACTTGCATTTTTACATTGTTAATTCCTATGAAAATCCCCAGTAATGGTTAATTTTCTTAAGTAATACTTTACAAAACGCAAATAATGTAAAAACATTCTCTTTTACTTAAATATGATTCTGTTTCTAATTATTATGAATATGTTTATAAGTTGACAGTTAGAAGTATAAATTGTGTAAGATTTAAAAAAATGCTTTAAAAGTTTTTTTTAAGTATTCAGTTTGGCCGAATGTCTTGATATTCGCCTAACCGAATATTCAGTAACGTGGCCGAATACAGAATAGATACCGAATATTCGGTACATCCCTATTAGCTACTATATATATAATGGTATATTGTATCTTCGAAAAACTAAAAGTTTCTTGGGAAAATTATTTAAAAAAAATTGCGAGAAAAAAATTAAGAGTGTTCTCAAATGAAGAGATACTTTCTGAGGCATTTCTGAATTCATTTTTGTTCGGATGGCAGGTGTTGTTATTCAGAAACTATGTAGTCGAAAGACGCTTTCCATTTTTTGGTAAACGCAAAAGATTTTTCAGAAAAGTTGGCGTTTTGAAACGAATTCCAGACACGGCAGCTCAAGTAAGGCAAAAAACTTGTCGTCATGTGACCACAATTGCGTATAATGCGATAAGTAATTTTATCAAAAAATGTAAAACTAGTTTCCATTGTATTCCGCTTCAACAGTCAGGCCTGCCAATATGCTTAAAAATAAGACAGAAAATGTGTCAGAAAATTTTGCGTTGTTCAGTAGGAAGCTGGAGAACCGCTTTAAAGAAAAATAATAATAAGATAGAGAACTATAAAATATTGGATTTTTTCCTTTGTAACTTAATATAAACCAACGATATGTTTTAAGATCTGGATCTGTTCTTGTCATGGAGTAGTATACGGAGATATACACCATATACCCTCTCTCTGGATTTTTTAAAGAAGCTCTGCATACCCCCTGCTTCTCGAATAAAGCATTAGCGTATACTGTTTCCATGAATGTTTATGACTTTAGCGTATACTCTTTGTTTTTTTACGACTGCAACACTGGTTCTTGACATTCAGTTCGAAAAGATATTTTTTATTTATGTTTTTGAACTTGTTTTAAAATCATCTGTTGCATTGATATATAAAGACAAATGCATTGGTGATAAGCATTAATCTTTCTTCTAATTGGCGTTTTGATACATACATTTACTTTCTGCTGCAGAAACTGAAAGCAATTTCTTTCGTTTTCTGAAATAAAGGGATCTGAAAGTTAATTTAAATTAATTAAAAAAAAAATCCTTTGACTTGAATCAGGCTAATTCATGTTATAGAATCAACGCTACAGCTCACAAAAAAATGCAAGCAAAGTAATTTTGCAGAAAATAAAATAATTTTCCATACTGTCTACCCTTCCTCTTCTCCATCGAAAAAAAAAATCTTTTTGTGTTCAACATTCTTTTTTTATTATTGCAAATTAAAATAACAATATTTAATTTTTTTATACTTATGCTCAATTGCTCAACAAGGTATTTGACTATTTCAAGTCTGATAACTTTCTATGTTACGAGTTTCAGCTTAAAAATTCAACAGAAAAAATATCCTACAAATAAAGTGCAGCTTTGATTAGCCACATTTTGTGGTTTTTAAAAACTATTTAAAGCTGTTCTGAAATTGTAACTTGCATCTTTTTTTTTACATTTTCGTGAAAAAATTTTCATATTTAAATGCACGAAATTTGCAGATATTCTTTCTTATTCGTAAACGAATAGTGTTTCTCTTTTTTCCTATAAAGGTAACTGGGCTTTCAGAAAATGGTGCCAAAGTTGACGTTTGCAATAGATCTTTTTAAAACGTGACAATCTGGAAAAGATCATTATGAGGTAGCAATTGATTATAACTTAATATGTAATACATTTATCAGAAAATTTAAAAGTGCTATTTCATATCAAAGCACTTTATGCCTCATGCCTCCTGATTACATGCTTCTGGATTTAAAAAAAAAAAAAAAAATGTCTGCTTAAACGTGTCAGAAAATTTAACATTCTTGAGAAGTAAAAATATTTTTTAAGAACAAGTGTTTTTTTTTTTTTTTTCATAAACGTGGCTTTTAATACGAAGTTAGAAAACTGTTTAGTTGTTTCAAATCTGAATCCGTGTATGGTGTATTTGATAATTTTGATCATATGTGGCAGAAAAATGCACAATATAAGAATAGGAGGGTTTGGATTTTATTTTCTTTTATTTCTTTATCTCTTTTCTATAAATATTTACCCAAGTAAAAACGTTCTGTTAAAAACTTCCAAGTAAAAAAATTCTGCCCGGCTTCATGCAACATTTTCTACTAAATGTTTCCGTTGTCTGTAGTTTGTTTTGGTCCTTTGATTTGCTTTGGGGGACTGACAGTTGAAATTTTCTCATTGATGTAATCTGCAACAATTATCCTTATTCTAATTGCCAGAGAAAATAAAAACTACTAATTAACCAATTCTCTCATATTTTTTTTATTTAATTTTTATTAATTTTCTTATTTTATCTTACGTTTTTACGTGGATAAATATTTATGGAAAAAGGGAAATAAATAAAAGAAAATAGAAAATAAAATCCAAATCTTCCTATTCTCACATTGTGCATTTTTCTGTCACATATGATCAAAATTATCAAATATTTCATACACGGATTAAGATTTGAAATAGCTAAACAATTTTCTAACTTCGAATTAAATGCCACGTTTATGAAAAAAAAAAAACAAAAAACACTCGTTCTTAAAAAATATTTTTCCTCCTCTCAGGAATGTTAAATTTTCTGACACTTTTTTTTAATCCAGAAGCATGAAATCAGCAGGCATGAGGCATGAAGTGCTTTGAAATCAAATAGCCTTTTTAAATTTTCTGATAAATGTATTACATATAAAGTTATAATCAATTGCTACCTCATAATGATATTTTGCCGATTGTCACGTTTTAAAAAAATCTGTTACACACGTCAGCTTTGGCACCATTTTGGCAAAACATAAATTAGGCCCAGTGGCGTACCTAGGATTTTATTTCAGGGGGTGGGGGGGGGGGGTGGTAAGGATGATTCTGTTCCGAATTTTCCATAAATTTTAGGCATGAGGTTCCAAAAATTGAAAAAAATCGGCCATCAGTCCAAAAATTCGGACTTAAAAAATATATCGCGATTTTTGACAAATGGCCGGCGAAAAACATCAATTTCGTCAATCGTTCACAGGAAAAAATCTCAAATTTTCTTATAGGATCGCAGAAAAACCCGAATTTTGTCAAAGGGCTGCGAATAAAATGCGAATTTTGTCAAAGAACCGCATGCGAGATTTGTCAAAGGGCTTGAAAAAACGCGAATTTCGTCATAGGATTGCAAAGAAAGTCAAATTTCGTCATAGGATTGCAAAGAAAGTCAAATTTCGTCAAATGATTGCATAGAAAATGCGAATTTCGTCAAATTATCCCAGAGGAAATGCTAATTTCGTCAAATGAGCACAGAAAAAACCCGAATTTCGTCAGAAGGCCGCAGAAAAAATGCGAATTTCATCAAAAGGTCGCGGAAAAAACGCAAATTTCGACAAAGGATTGCATAAAAAAAACGCGAATTTCGACAAATAACCACAGCAAAAATGCAATTTTCGACAAAGGATCGCTAAAAAAACACGCATCCGTCAAAGGGAAACTGAAAAAACGGAATTTCGCTAAAGGATTGCAGAAAAAAAAAGAAAAAGAAGGGCCACAGAAAAACGTGAATTTAGTCAAAAGGCTGCGGAAAAAACCACTAATTTCGTCAAAAACCCGCGGAATAAAGCAAATTTCGATAAAGGATTTGGAAAAAAACGCGAATTTCTTCAAAAGACCGCGGAAAAATGCGAATTTCAAAAAAAGTTCACTAAAAACACGCATTCCGTAAAACGGCTGCGAAAAAAGGCTAATTTCGAAAAGTATCGCAAAAAAACGTGAATTTTGCCAAAGGGACGCGAAAAAACGTGAATTTTGTCAAAAAGCCGCAGAAAAACGCAAATTTCATCAAAAAAAAAAAAAAAAAAAAAAAAAAACGAGAAAAAATGCAAATTTCGGCAAATGACCTCAGTAAAAACGCAAATTTCCACAAAGGGCCGCAGAAAAAAAGCAAATTTTGACCAAAGGATCGAAATTTGCGAAAAGGATTTATTAAAACACGCATTCCGTCAAAGGAAAGCGGAAAAAACGCAAATTTCTTTAAAGGATTGCAAAAAAAAAGAAAAAGCAAGGTCACAAAGAGCCACAGATGAACGTGAATTTCGGCAAAAGACTGCGGAAAAAAGCGAATTTCGTCAAACAGCAGCGAAAAAACAAAAAAACGCGACCATCTTCGTCAAAACAAAACGCGAATTTCGTCAAAGAGCCAACGCGAAATTCATCAAAAAGACGAGAAAAAGCGAATTGCGTCAAAAAGCCGCGGAAAAAGCGCAAATTTCGACGAAGGATTTCGTAAAGAAACGCGAATGTCGGCAAAAGTCCGCGAAAATAACTCGAATTTCATAAAAAACTCGCGGAAAAAACGCAAATTTCGTCAAAAGGATGCGGGAAAAAGCTAATTTTGTCAAAAGATCGCGGGAAAATGCAAATTTCGTCAAAGCGTCGTGATAAGAACCTGAATTTCATCAAAGGATCGCGTTAAAAACATATACAAATATCTGTGTTTATTATTATATGTATAGTTTTTAAACTGAAATAATATACTGAACTAACTTTTTAGAAATCTGGCTAACCTGAACCCAACTTGCAGGAATCTACGCTCAGCCTGAAATTGACCTGAAATGAAAACACAGTTAACCCAAACTACAACAAAAATAATTAGCGGCAGGAAGGGATTTCCTCTCCTTCCCCCCTCTGCTGTAACCTTTCAGAAAATTTGCTGTGAATTTCAGAATTTTTTTTTAAACTCAGAGTCAAATCTGGGGGGAGGGGGACCCCCATGAGACCGTCCCACGTCGAAATATGTTGAAAAGTGTTACTGGTTTTTTTTTATATACTTTCATTTAAGGCTGTTCTCAACTGCTCTGCTCAACAAGCGCATACCGTTTTGACACAGTTACAAATTCATTTTTTAACTGAAAGATATAAATTGGAAGGCCTGACTGTGGAACGATTTGGAATTGAACTGTTTTTTCCATTTTTTGATCCATCAATTTCCTATTGAGTTATAAGCGATTTTAATCACCTGACAAACACGTTTTCGCCCACTCTTGATTCTTCCTTCGCGTGGAAATTCAGCTCAAAACGCCCACTTTGACACAATTTTCTGAAAAATCTATTGTGTTTGCGAAAAAATGGAAAAAAACAGCTCAATTACATAGTTTCTGAACAACAACACCAGCTAGTTTCATGCATTCCGAACAAAAATAAATTAAAACTTATGTCAAAAAGTTGCCCTTTTGGATTTGAGAACAGCTTTAAAAGAAATTGATTATAACTTAAAATCTATAAAATTGTTCTTCCGATCCCCGAAACTAGATTCTTGTTTAACAATAAATTAATATTGTAACAAACACAAAATATTTTTATACACATATATAAAATAAAGACTTTGTTTATTATTTGTGCATTGCACAAGTAATGATAAGGACTTTAAACAGTTCCAGATG
Source organism: Maratus speciosus (assembly GCA_963932465.1). NCBI lineage: Eukaryota > Metazoa > Arthropoda > Arachnida > Araneae > Salticidae > Maratus > Maratus speciosus. The sequence continues at coordinate 2,268,363 of OZ010795.1, read as the reverse complement.
AAAAATACTGCCTGCAAAGTTAAGACAGAATAGGAAGATAAGTGGGGGGAGGGGACGTTACCGAACTCCAAAGATGTCTTTGTGGTCAAACAAGAAGTCACTGTGTATCTTACAGATACGAGGAAGTAATCGAGCGTTAAAAACAAAAGTTAATGAAAATCATTCACAGTCAGCTCTTCGGCGCACATACAGTGCCTGACTTCCGACTTAATCAAAATTCTGAAGAGATTAACTAAGGTGTTTCTATGCACAAATATGGAACTAACAAGAAAGACAAGTTCGATGCATGACAAATATATATGTAATTCAATTGATCTAAAAAGTAAGAAGTAAATTTTTTTACCATTTAACTCTGACCATTTTGGCAGGGGCAGGTGAAAGAGGTTTAGTCCTTTCAACCCTTCGCACCCCATATTTCGGTGTGGCATGGAGATGCGACTGAAAAATGAAAGTTAATAAGCTTTTTTTACAGTCAACTATTCCGCCTCGGATTTCCGATTTAGCCGAAATCGACTTGAGATTAGCTGTGGTGTTACTGTGCATTAACATACTCCCGCAATGACAATCTTTGCGCCCGCCAACTATGACAGAAATTAAAAAAATCCTTAAATTAAACTACTTTCAGATTTGTCGAATTTATTTGTAGGTCTCTTGAACTGAGCATATATGTTTTAATTTATCGAGTAAAACAGGAATGGAGCATGGTCATTTGAAAATGGATTTTGTGGTCTCAAGTATATTTGGTCGCAGGACGGAGAAGGTTATTGGATTAACAAGAAAAACAAATTCGTGGCATGCCAGAAAATAAAACAAATTTATCTGAAAAAGAAGGAATATCAGCCCTTTTTTTCATTTCACAGCGATTTCTTCAGAGGTGGAATGGAGCTGCAACCTCATAACCCCCGTCCCCATCGAGTCCTATGGCGTATGCTGGGGTATCACCGTGCACTAATATATGGGACTAATCAAAATAGCTGCGTCGCAGAGAAAAAATTACAAATTAATCTCAAAAGAAAGGGAAAAAACCTTTTTTTTTTCATTTCGTTTTTTATTATTTTGAAAGGGGGCCTGTAACCCCATCAGCCCCTTCCCCTCATTGGGTATACTGTGGCGTAACTGTGCGCTGATATGAGACTAGCCAGAACGTCTAGTTCGTTGTATTGCAGAAGACAATTGCATTACAAATTTATCTCAAACAAAAGAAAAATATCAGCCCTTTTTTTCATTTCATTTTCGACTATTTTGGGAGGGGTCTGTAACCCCATCACCCTCTTTCTACTTCTTTGGGTATAATGTGGTGTCACTATGCACTAATATGGAACTAAAGGGAAGAGAGTGGCTAGTCTGTTAAATGATAGGAGAAAAAATACAAATTTATCTCAAACAAAGAAAAAAAGCAATTTTTTTTTTCATTTTCGACTATTTCGGGAGGAGGGGGCTGTAATTCCACCAGCCCTCTTCCCGTCTTTGGGTATGCTGTGATGTCAATGTGGACTAATATGGTGTTAACGAGAATGGCTATTTCGCGGTATGGCAGAAGAAAAATTACAAATTTATCTCAAACAAGAAGGAAAAAATCAGCCTTTTTTTCATTTCATTTTCGACTATTTAGGAAGGGGCACCCCATTAGCCCCTTTCACTTCTTTGGGTATAATGTGGTGTCACTGTGTACTAGTATGGAACTAAAGAGAAGAGAGCGGCTAGTCTTGAATGATAGGGGGAAAATACAAATTTATCTAAAACAAAAAGGAAAATATCACCACTTTTTCATTTCATGTCCTATTTTTTGGGAGAGGGCTGTAACTCCATTACCCCCCTTCTGTCTTATTGGGTATAATGTGGTGTCACTGTACACTAATATGGAACTACAGCGAAGGGAGCGGCTAGGCTGTTAAATTATAAGGGAAGAAATGCAAATTTATCTCAAATAGACAGAAAAAATCAGCACTATTTTTTCATTTTATTTTCGACTATTTCGAGAGGAGGGGGCTGTAATTCCGTCAGCTCCTCCCCATCTTTGGGTATGCTGTGATGTCAATGTGGACTAATATGGTGTTAACGAGAGTGGCTATTTTACTGTATGACAGAAGAAAAAATTACAGATTTATCTTAAAAAATAAGGAAAAATTTCCATTTAATTTTTCGACTATTTCTGGATGGGGGGAGGGGAGGGCTATAACCCCATCAACCCCCTTTCTCTTCTTTGGTGTCAATGTGGACTAATATGTAACTAAAGCGAAGGAAACGCATTGTTGAACTATAAGGGGAAAGTGCAAATTTATCTTAAACAGACAGAACAAATTCAGCACTATTTTTTCATTTCATTTTCGACCATTTCAAGAGGAGGGGGCTGAAATTCCATCAGCCCCCTAACTAATATAATCGGGACTAATATGGTGTTAACGAGAATGGCTATTTTCCTGTGTGGCAGAAGAAAAAATTACAGATTTATCATTAAAAAGTAAGGAAAAAACACTTTTTTCATTTAATTTTTCGACTATTTCAGGAGAAGGAGGAGGGGGGGGGGGGCTATAACCCCGTCACCCCCTTTCTCTTCTTTGCTGTGAATGTGGGCTAATAGGGGACTAATGAGAATGGCTAGTCCGCTGTATGATGGAAGAAAGATATAAAAACTTCCACAAAAGAAAGACGAAAAATCAGCACTTTTTCATATCACTTTCGAAAATTTCGGGGGATTGGCTGTAGCCCCATCACCCCCCCCCCCCTTGGGTACGCCCATGCCCTACCCTTAAAGTTTTAAAAACAATCACCTGTAAATACCTGGGGTTGGTTTTTAAAAAAAACTTTTTTTTTTTCAAAAAATAATATTTTAAATATTGAATTTTCCACTTTAGATTTCACATAGGTAATTATTTATCTTTTGAATTTAGTTCTTTTATATACTTAACACTAAAACTACCGCGAGAGGTCAAATGACCCTTTTTTAATTTTTTTTAATTTTTTTTTCTTTTTTCTTTCTTTCTTTCTTTTATTTTATTTTATTTTATTTTTTTTTTGTAATTTCTTAAACTAAAACATTACGAAATTTCTTTATATTTCACGAATTTTATTAAAATATTTTTGCATATTATTCCTTAAAATGCCTTATCTCCGAACTACTTTTTTTGCCTAAAAAAATATTTTAGGCTTTACCACAAGGGGCCGTTTGACCCCTTGTGGCCGAAACGGAGGACACGTAATCAAAATCACTTAAAACTCAACAGGTTATTTATTGTTCAAAAAGTGGAAAACACAGTGTGATTCCAAATCACTTCCATAGTCACGCCTTCATTGTTTTATATCTTTCCGTTAAAAAATGAATTGTAAATGTGTTAAAACGTTTTGCGCTTGTTGAGCAGAACAGTTGAGAACAACCTTAAATTGCAGAAATGATAATTATTTATTTGGAAATGCAATTATTTGTAATAGTTTTCGGTAGATGGCAGCACTAAAATAATTATTTTTAAATGTCATTTTATAGTAATTTCTTTTTTTTTTTTTTTTCGTTAGCTTAGGAGGGTATATAAGAAAATTATTTTGTAAAATAAAACTTTACATGTTTGCACTTTAGATTTCTATGCTTTTAAAATGCACCTGAATAAAGCACAGTGAATAAAGCACAGCAAAGTGTCGTCCGTTTAAAATTACGGTGTTTTACATCTGCAATAGGAGAAACTAAGAAAATAATTCGTTTAAACCGACAATAATTAATAAATAATTGTAAAACAAGTAAGAAAAAATCATGCATCAAGCATAGATTATGAAAGACTTTCTAAGTCATTCAGAATAATGTGGCAAAACTGCAACGTTTACAGGGGCGCGCCTGAGTTGTTCGGCGCCTGTGTGCAAAACTTCAGCTTGCTCCCTATATATCGCTCCTTGAAAAACTATCGTTTCATAAAAACTTACAAGCGTCCTACAAAATATATTATAAGTTTAATAAATAAATAATATATAAATAAGTTTATATATATATACATATAGACATAAATTATAAAACGAATATGTGAAAGAAAAAATACATAAAAGAAGAGTACAAAAGCTAAGCTGGAAAATAAAATATTTTACGTTGTGCATTAAAAAAAATCGAGAACCATTTTCAGATTTCAGAAAATGGCTTTAAGCTGATTTACAGCTAAATGATTGCTTAAAATATTCCACTGATAAACAGAAAAGAAAAAATATATATATTTATCATGCTATAGTAAAAATAAAAATCAGTAGCCTCTTGATTAATGTTCACAACGTCATTGACTATCCAGTTTAGACTACCAGTTGGCTCCTGGCATTGCGGATATGCGAAACGAAAGTGTTGAGTCTGTGACATTTACAAGGAATATAGGGCACCATTCAACCCACGATTTCTGAAAACGTCTCCTAAGTGTCGCCGAATTCTCCAGACATGCTGCTTCTAAAATCGTATGACTGGAAAACTACCTGTTCTATTTAGAGCCCATTCTTTGTAAGGATGTGCGATATCTAGATGGAAGATCGACATTGGTTTTGACGACTTCTTTTAAAACTTCCAAAAGCCGATAGGAGTTTTTCCCTCTCTGTCGCGACCTATTTCAACTCAACAGCTTATCGATCCTGGTGCGAAGCATCTGGTGTCGTATCTGCCCTAATCCCATAAAATTATACTTCTTGAATATCCCTGACTATCGTTTTGCGCACTGCTGTAGCAAAAAATTCAATCCTCTCGTTTTTGGAATGAAGCGGAAAGGTAATTTATAGGGTATGGGCTGAAACGTGTGTCCTCAAATATTTTCTCAGTTGTGGGTTAAGTCTGGAAATTAATTTCACATTTTTTCAAAAGTTTCCATTTTCGTCTTTGTCACGTCTTACAAACCAGACCTTGTCTACTCAGCATTCGCGTAATGTCCATTAAGCTTGCTTCAATTTCTGTGCTGAATGCAAGATGTTGCTGTTGCTCTTCCTGTTTGCGCTTGCTCTCGTCGAGTCAGTGATGATGCGTCATCATGAACTGACGAAAGAGGAAACAGCCAATTGGGTGGGAGTTGGAAGAGAAATGCCGTGCGAACTTTCTGTTCTTTTCTTTTCCTTAAGCTCTTCATTTTGTGTCCACTCTCAAATGAAGCATTTTGTATTTTTTTCTCTCCCCGGTCCTTCATGAAGCACGCAAAAAAATTAGCATTGAGTTCTGTGTTATATTCTACAAACGGATGCTCTTTTGTACCAAGCGCTGTTGAAATGTCGCTGTCTATCTCGCGAAATGGAACCATTTATAGGGTATACGCTGAGTTTTGGCTGATACGGACCTAAACTGATCCAATATGCCTCTGACTTCATTTTAGACCTTTTTCCCGGGTCCTGTTCAATGATGGAATCGTTCCGGTAATGCTAACCTCTCCACGGTTTTTATCGATTTCTTTCACGATCTTACTATAAATATTTGACGAACAATTTTATTTTTCCCTTTCATCTGTTGTCTCCTTGAGGAACAAGAAAACACTCAATTCATCAGATGGGGGTCAATTTTTCAATAATCGGTTTGCAATCATTTAAACAATCGACTATAGGATTCAAGTGTCGAGCCCATTTTAATACGCATACGAGTAATATGAAAGTCTTCACCGACGTCCACTTCAGTGCTAGTCGATCCCCTAGATGTTCAGAACCCGACACACTAAACCGCTGGGAACTCTCGGAAAGACCCCCTTTATATATCGAGAAACTGGTCTCTCCTGGTTCTTTCTCCATTTATTTTCAGCAGTCACGCGAAGTCGAAGAAAGGATTTTTGAAAGAAATTAAGACAAATGCTAAGGATTGATGTTTTTTAGTGTATGTTTTAAGAAAAAAACTTAGAAAATTAGAAAAAAAAAATCGATCTTTCCAGAGCAGGGCCGAAACGAGTCTTTTTTGCACCCGGGGCAAATATGAATTTTGGCGCCCACCTCTTCCTCAAAGTATATTTACAAAGAGAATTTTACTAATTTTCTAATAGCCGACTTATCTTAAAATTTAAAATAGGTAATAATAAAATATGTAATACTGAACTACGTAATCTACAATAGCGATCCAAAGGAGAGGTCAACGGGGGTCATGACCCTCTTCTGAACAGCAACAAAAGTATTCTAAAGATCATTTAAAAAATGAAATATACAATAGAGTCCCGATTATCCGAGTCCCGCTTAACCGAGTTTCCGCTTTAAGCGAGTTATTTTCTTCTGATGGACTGATGGTTTCCATTATTATGAAACAGCCATTATAAATGAAGTGTTACGTGAAAATGAAAGAGCAGTCGTAAAAAGTTAGAACTCTGATTTTCTGGTCAGAAAGGGGAAAAAATGGCCATAATTTTTTTTTCGCAAAAAAAAAAAAAAAAAAAAAAAAAAAAAAAAAAAAAAAATATGGCCATTTTTTTTCCCTATTCTGACCAGAAAATCGGAGTTCTAACTTTTTACGACTGCTCTTTCATTTTCACCTAACACTTCATTCATAACGGCTGTTTCATAATAATGGAAACCATCAGTCCATCAGAAGAAAATGATCCATTCCAAAGGTATAAGTTCAATTGAAAAAATTTATTTAATACTTTGAGCAGAAAGAAGAGGCTACACCTGCATTTTTTATGACACTAATAGAATCCCATAGCTGCCAATATGTACGGTTTAGTTACTTCTAAAATTGAATACAAATTTTTGTTGAAAATTATTTCATTGTTAGATGACAATTGTTAGACTTTTTAAACTGAATTTCCAGAAGTGACGGCCAATTGTTCCCCTGCGACGACATTTCTGTGGCTGTCAACTCATAAATCTTGGCTAAAAATGCTAATTTTGACAACATTTTCTGAAGGAATCTTTGCCTTTATAAGAAAATGGGAAACTCTTTCATTTCTTAGTATCTGAACAAAATCGGTAAATTTTATATTTTTACGAATATTAATGCAAATTGTTTGTATTTATGAATGAAAATGATTTCGCGAAAGTATCAGAAAATTAGTTAGTTTGGATTTGGGAATATCTTTCAATAGAAAAAATTCTCATAACGAGATCCCCTCCCACCCAAAAAAAGGAAATCCATGACACCCCCCCCCCCCCCTTCTAAATGGTGAGCTGGATTCGCCCTTGGCTTTGTCAAATATTGATTGATTAAAATCTTGAAAACGGAATCGAAAAGAATCGAAAAAAATTCCGCTTTATACAGGATCCTTATGCCATATAATCTTTAGATTCTTCCATGCTTTGTCATACGCCAGGCAGGATCATTTTAAAAATACCGTGTTAAACATAGATGTGAGAAAAATCGACTAACAAAATCTTCCTTTGGCGCCCCTTCGTTTTGGCGCCCGGGGAACTTGGCCCTTCTGCCCCCTCCCCCTTTAGTTTCGGCCCTGTTTCAGAGTTGTGTTATCGATTGATACTGACTATTCGAATTTGCCGACTGTGATCTAAGTTGCCGACATTGGGGGGGAGGGGGGCGAGACCCCCCCACCCCCAGTAGCTTCGCCCCTGATGACGCCACACTTTTTAGGTGCGTTCGTATTTATGCAAATACCTAGCACCTGTAATTGTCCTTCGGTCTGTCCGTCCGCAAATAACAGAGCAAAAACAACCCAACCGAATGGTCCGAAATTTTAAATATATAATTATTACAAAATTGTGCCAAGTCATTTCAAATTTTCTAAGAATCGGATGAATAGTTCATTGACAGGGACAGTCAAAAAAGTTTTCCGCTACATTGCGGCCAACGGGAAAAAATGATTACGAGTGCCTTTTAATGATGTGACAGCCTTTCAAACAGAATGAAATGGATATGAACTTATGAAGTGCACTCAAATAATTTTTTATTCTTTTAAGCGAAAAGTATGTAGAAATTCAGAAAGTAGACAAAATTTGCAACAATTAGGATACATGACATTATGACGTAGAATGAACGGGGAGGGGGATGGCTGCCTCTGAACATGCACTGCGGCGCTAGGTGCACTAAGTTATGCAAGTCCAGGCAATAGGGGATTTTACCTGGCAAAATGAATGCTAATTCTGGATTTCGACTCCCTTTATGTTTTTTGGGTCGCTGAATCCAAATTTGTAACTTCCCACCAAAATTTCGCCCGGCAACTCCCCCAAAAAATTGTTTTTCTGAAAAAAATTGTTTTTTGAGAACAACGCGTGGGGAATCTTCCGAAGCAACGCCCCCTCTCCCCGTTTATCCTACGTGACAATGGCATATATCCTATTTGTTGCAAATTTTGTCTACTTTCTGAATTTCTACATACTTTCTGCTTAAAAGAATAAAAAATTTAATTTAAAAACAACTATATTTGGGGGGAGGGGTTACGGAGGGGAGAATTTTGGGGGAAAATTAAAAATTCGGATTCAGCGACCCAAAAAACTTAAAGTAAACCTTAAAGAGAAAGTTCGGAGGGGAGATGGGAGGGCGAATGTAAACGTGTGAGTGATTAAGTGGAATTGCGCAACTTAGTCCACGCATCACCGCGGCGCATGTTCCGAAGCTGATCCCCCCTCCCCATTCACAGGGGCCGACTTAGGCTATGGAGGGCCCCCGGGCAAGCATCATTCTGGGGGTCCCCCTTCTTTCTATCTATAGAATTTTTTTGTGAATAATGTGGAAGTGGCTAATACTAAACTTCATACATATTGTATGAATGCATAAATTTTGTATCCGTTACTGCTTACATCTGTATACAGGGTATCATAAAAGAGGTTTAAACCTCTTTTATGATGATTAAACCTCTTTTAAGTTGTAATTACAACTTAAAAAATACATACTAGTAAGATAATTGTAGAAAAAATGATAGATATCAAAGTATAAGTTTGCAAAGAAATACTCCTGTCAACCAGACAGAAGTATTTCTTTGCAAACTTATACTTTGCTTATTTACGTACGTTATAAGATGGCTAAAGGAAAAGGCCCCAAATTGGTCATAATGAATGGTTTTAACTTGTCATGTTACGAGGTTGTTAATAAAGAATTTCTTTTGAAAACAATTGAATACTAAATTGTTGTAAGAAATTTTTAATCATTAGTATTCTAACAATATAGTTTGTTTTTTGCATAGGTGGAGTGGGTATTGGAAGCAGAGAGGGGGAGGGGGACCACACGTCCCTTTCTAAATGTTAGAAATTATATGAACTTTAATCACTTTTGGCTAATTTTAATGAAAATCCCGATTGCTTCCATGGGGGCCCCTAAAACGGGGGCCCCGGGGCAGCTGCCTCGCATGCCCCTGCATAAGTCGGGCCCTGCCCATTCATCCTACGTCATAATGTCATATATCTTATTTATTGCAAATTTTGTCTACTTTCTGAATTTATAGATACTTTTTCCCTAAAACAATAAAAAAACTGATTATTTTAATAAAAACCTTTTTTGACGGGCATTTTACCAAAATGTGGAGGGGTTGCCGGTCGGAAATTTTGGTGGGAAGTTAGAAATTCGGATTCAGCAACCCAAAAAACATAAAGTAAGCCGATTTCCAGAACTACCATTAATTTTGCCAGGTAAAATCCCCTATTGCCTGGGCTATACCCATACATTCAATAATTGTTGTTAAATTTCTTAGATTTGAGCTCAATTTGAAAAAAAAAAATGTCCTAGTAAAGATATTTATAAAGTTTCGAATCATTACCTTTAATACATTTGGATTGGAGTTATCATGCGCGCAAGTAAAATAATTACGATTTTGAGAAAAATCAATTTAAACATAAATGTTTCGCTTGAAACAGACGAAGGCTAATTTGCATGATTTCTATAACGGACGCAAATTTACAAATATTTTAATGCGGTTTGTGGCATATTGTTCAGTAAAATATTAGATGTCAAATGAATTATAAAACAAAAAATCGATTTCTTGAAGAATTTATAGGATAGGTGTCTCCTTAAACTTCTACCAAGTAAATTTTTCATACATTTAACTTTCTAGCAAGGCTGGTTTTAAAAGAAGGCTGAAACATTTTGTTATGAGAAAAATTTGTTTTTGCGTACTTTCGAAAGTTAACTAAAATAAAAATAAAATTATGGCTGCCTTTGAATTACTTTTGAGTATACATCCTATTTTTTAAAGCAATTTATCTATGATTTATCTCACAATAATTAATTTATTCCACGGCGACGTCAGCTGCCTTTCCTCTGCCGCTCTCACTGTAGGTTTTTAAATTCAAAGATCTTAGCTTTGCATAATATATACCAGTCTAAATATGGCAACATCATTTCAAAATAATCGAGCTTTAATCGATATTTTTAATCGAATCCTATCAATCAATCGAATCATCGAAGGATAGTAGATTTCGTTGATTATTGTTAGCGTGGTTTTGGTATGTTATGGCTTTTTTTAAAGTTTTTGTATTATTGAACACCAAATAACACGTTAGTGGTTAGTATCGAAAATAATATTCTTATGTTATTACTTATACTGATTCGGATTATATTCTTATACAATATGTAATCTAACAGATTATTAACCGGAACAGATGTGCAGGTATTAAGACAATGTTAACAAGTTGTTATCAAAAGTATTTTTTAACAAAAAATGCTCCATTGAAGCAGACTAACGAACAAAAAGATGTCATTTTTAAAGTAGTAACATTTGTTTTTTACTGTGATTACAGAGTCTGCAACGAAAAACGTTACCGTTTAAAATGCGTTTTAATTATATCTGTAATAGAAAAAAAAGTCTGTTTGTATTGAAGTATTTGTAAAAGTATTCATACACGCATATATGACTTTCAAGTTGTCAGTTGTGGGTTTCATTTTAGTGTAATATATAACACAATAAATAAACACAGTTCATATTTATAATAACTTGGTTAAATATTATTAAGTAGAAGACATACAAATTATAGCATACATGCTTGCCGCTTACATTCAGATCAACAACAGTTCAGGTGCACAGTTAAAAGTTACAGTTAATACAAGTACAGTCAAAATATATTTATGCAGTTAATCATACAGTTACAATAATATCATGACATCCCCCTTTTAAGTTATTTCATTATACAACATAGTCATTTAAATATGTAGGCATTCTACGTATACGACTACTACATCTTAGATTGCTGTTTACATGAGTACTCTGTGGAGAATCTAAAGATACATTGGAATCATTTTCAGGAATACTTATTATTTCATAATTTGGGTCTATTGTTTTTAATGACAATGATTTTCTTATATGTTTTCTATTACGTCTAAGAATTTTCCCAGATTGATCCCTAACGTAATAAGATCTTGGATGAGATTTGTCTATTTTAACAATTTCAGCTGGTTCCCAAGTTTTGCTTTTAAAGTTTAAAATCCTAACATTCTCTTTTTCTATAAGCTGAGGTAATGGATGTGCTGATTTGTCATAATAGTTCTTTTGAATAGTTTGCCTCTTAACTAGTTTTTCTCGAATGTTATTAAACAATTCTGCATTTAGTAATTTATTTGTGATCGGTAATTTTGTTTTTAGTCTACGGTTAAACATCAGTTGAGCTGGAGATAACTCAAGGCCTGAAATGGGTGTGTTTCTATACTCCATTAATCCCACGAAATAGTCTTTATTACTTTCCTCAGCTTTTCTCATAATACATTTTACAATTCCCACTGCCCTTTCAACCATGCCATTACTTGGAGAATAATGAGGACTACTAAATGCATAGTTAAAATCCCAATCTTTTGCAAATTTAATATAATTAGAGCCATTAAATGGAACATTGTCAGATATTACAGTATTCGAGACACCAAACCTAGAAAAAATAGATTTTAGTTTACATATTACATCATCCGCTGACTTATTTTCAAGCTCGCAAACTTCTATCCATTTTGAGTAATAATCCATAAGAATTAGATAATTAACATTACCAAACTCCATTATATCAACCCCTACCTTTTCAAATGGTCTATATGGAACTGTATGAGGTTTCATAGGTTCTTTGCTATTTGCTCTTTTAAATTTTTCACAAATTTCACAATTTAAAACAACTTTCTCTATATCTGAATTCATTCCTGGCCAATACATTAAGTCCCTAGCCCTTTTCTTGCACTTTTCTATCCCAAAGTGTGCTTCATGAATTAAATCTAACATACTTTTTCTCAAACTATGAGGAACAACTATATTTTCATTAAGAAATAACAGCCCATCATTACTATGAAGATCATTTTTAATTTTATAATATGTTTTCACATTGTTATCTACATTTTTGTAAGATTTAGGCCAGCCTTCCTTGATGTAATTTAAGACAATTTTCAATTCTGGGTCTGATTCAGTTTCTTTCTTAAATTGGGCAATTCTGCCTTCACTCATAGGTAAGTATTTAGAAATGGTATGTACAATATTTAACATTTCTGGATCATCTTTAACAGTTACATTTTTAGGGAATGCTCGTGATAAAGTATCAGCCAGAAACATTTGTTTACCTGGTACATACGTTACTTCAAACTCATACTTCAGTAATTTTAGAAGCATTCTTTGCATTCTAGAGGATATTTTATGCATAGGTTTTTTTACAATTGACATTAGAGGTCTGTGGTCACTTTGAATTGTGACTTTTCGACCATAAACAAAATTATGATATTTTTCAAAAGAAAAGACGGCCAATAATTCCTTTTCTATTTGCGCATAGTTTTTCTCGCTGCTAGTTAAACTGCGTGACACAAAAGATACAGGTTGGTCTTTTTGGATTAAACATGATCCCAGGCCATCTTTTGAACTGTCACACTGTATTACTATTTCATCTTTTGAACTGAAAACTTTCAAAACTGGGGCTCTGGTTAACAGTTCTTTAATTTTACTAAATGATTCTTCCTGTTCCCTTCCCCAATTAAATTCTACATTTTCATGAATTGTCTCTCTTAATGGGGCAGTAATTTTCGATACATTGGGTATAAACTTTGACAAGAAATTTATCATACCTAACAACCTCCTAACTTCAGTTTTTGATTTTGGTGTTGGCATGTCAACAATTCCTCTGATGTGACTCGGATCAGCTTTAATACCAGATTCAGAAATAATTTGGCCTACATATTTTACTTCTGGTACTCTATACTGTAATTTATCAGGGTTAAATTTGATATTTAAGGACCTAGCTCTTTCAAGAACCTTCGACATAATTAAGTCGTGTGTGACCTCATCAGTTCCTGCAATAATAATATCATCAAAGTAAATCTCAACACCGTCAATATCCCCAAAAAGCTTTTGATTTCTCTTTTGAAATATTTCAGGTGCTGATGAAATTCCGAATGGCATTTTGTTAAATTTATACCTGCCAAATGGTGTGTTAAATGTACAGATTTCACTACTAATTTCATCCAATGGAACATGCCAAAATCCATCTTTTAAATCAACTACAGAAAATATTCTTTTACCTTCTAATCTACTTATTATGTCATCTGCAGAAGGAATTTGATAGTGTTCCCTTTTTATTACTTTATTTAAATCCCTTGGATCCAAACACAATCTGAGACTCCCATTAGGTTTTTCTACAATAACTAAACTTTGTACCCAATCAGTTGGTTTGTTTACTTTGGATACAATTCCCTCTTTCTCTAATTTATTTAATGTCTCTTTCAATTTTGGCTGTAATGCCTAAGGAACACGCCTAGGAGGGTGAATAACTGGTATCGCATTATCTTTTAATGTAATATGATATGGTTCATCTGGAAATTCTCCAGTACCAGTGAATACATCTTTATATTGTGCTATCAACTCATCTTTACTTAAATTACTTCCCTCTGTTTCATTTATTTGTTGTATTAATTTCAACTCTGAACATGCTTTTAATCCTAATATTGGTTTAGATACAATATTTACAACATAAAATAACAGTGGCACATTATTGAGTTTCCCAGTAGAACAATTTATCACTAAAGTGCCTTTTGGCCTTATTTTAAAATTACCAAATGACATTAATGTTACTTTAGTTTCATTAAACTTTGGTTTAATTTTAGCATTATTTAAAACATGCAATGGTAAAATATTCACTTCAGCACCAGTATCAAGTTTGAATTCAACATCAAAATACTTATTTTCTAGAAACAGTTTAACATTTTTATACCAAGTTTCACTTACCGTTTCAATATTCCTTATTTCTACAGAACTAACTGTGCTTTGAAGTTCATATAGTTCATTTTCAAATGTTTTTACAGTTATAGTGTCACTAAAAGTAAGTTCATTTTCAGGTTTAAATACAGTCACTGAGTCAACAAAAATATGTGATTCACTTAGTTCATTTTCCGGAGCACTCACTTGATGTACCTTCTTCGGATTCTGAGGGCATCTTATGGCAAAATGATTCTTCTGTTTACATCTTGAACAATATTTTCCGAATGCTGGACATTCCCGAGGCTTGTGTGTTCTACTGCACTTCTTGCACTCGTATTCTGATGACTGTTGCTTTGGTTTACTCTTCTTCCACTGTTTTCTCACACTGTGTACTTCACTTTCGTTATTCATACTCCTGATCTGTTCCCGACTCGATTCTGCTGCACGTACAATTTCCACTGCTTTTTCTACTGACAGTGACGACTCGCGAAGCAAATGTTCTTTCAGACTGTTGTCACGAATTCCGAGGACAATCCTATCACGAATTAGCCCATCTTCTTGATCAGCGAACTCGCACGTTGACGCTAACGTTTTCAGTTGAGTCACGTAACTCTCGATGTTTTGCCCTTCTTGTTGGACACACGGGAAAAATTTATATCGTTCATAAACGACATTCTGACAAGGTAGACAATACTCTTCAAATTTTTTCATCACTTCAGTGAATTTTTCCTTATTTTCAGGTGGATAAAATTTGAACGTGTTGTATATTTCCAGTCCCTCACTCCCAAGGAGATTCAACAGGATTGCGATTTTGACTTTTTCTGGGCGACCATCTTTCTCTGTAGCTAAGAGATAGTTTTCTAGTTCTTGCTTCCATCTCTTCCACTTTTCTTTTGCATTTCCTGTGCAGAATTTCAGTGGGCCAGGTGGTCTAAATGCATCCATTTCAGTAGATGTCGTAACTCGACGAAAAACGTGGATCAGTGATAATCTTTTATCATCTTTACAATCCTGACACCATGTCAGTTGTGGGTTTCATTTTAGTGTAATATATAACACAATAAATAAACACAGTTCATATTTATAATAACTTGGTTAAATATTATTAAGTAGAAGACATACAAATTATAGCATACATGCTTGCCGCTTGCCGGTTACATTCAGATCAACAACAGTTCAGGTGCACAGTTAAAAGTTACAGTTAATACAAGTACAGTCAAAATATATTTATGCAGTTAATCATACAGTTACAATAATATCATGACACAAGTATGGGACGCTGAAAACCAAATCTTTCAAAATATTCAGAAGACACATTGGCATTGGGGGGTGGGGGTGGAACTCAGTTTACTTACAATAAACAAAAGATAAAAGAACTGTTTTAAATCTTTCTTGAATAATCTCTCTGTGTACATAAAAAGGCACCACTATTTCTGAATGTGGATTACATCTCTAGGTAACTGTTACATCTGCAGATCAAGTGTTCACCTAATCTCATTTTTATACTGAATTTGTTTTATTTAATGACTTTGTTAATGATAAACAGCATTTACCGAATAATTCCTACGTTAAACACAGAATGATTCATCATGAATAAACAGGAAATTCACTTTATTTAATAATAAACATTCAACTTCATTCCTCTCACATGAGTTCCCATTTATACTGGTTTCATGTGCTTCTGAAAATACTCAACGCTCGCTCGTTGTAATGAAAAAAGGTTGTTTATATTTTTTGTGAAAATTGCGTTACTTACTTATGTCATATCCGGTCCAAGTCATAGTCACTGCGCCAGTAGTGGCAACAAAAATAGGCACAGATGTCATATACGTCCCATATTGACGCGATTTTTTTCCGATGCCAATTTGGCGAAAACCTCAACAGCATAAACAACAACATCTGGGTTGCGATATCAAGAAAAACAACGACACTTTGGCGACAGTTAAGCAATCGTTGCGTATATGACATTGGCGTCAAAAAAAAAAAAAAATCGTGCCAATATGGATTGTATATGACATCTATGGCCAAAAATATTAGTCACCGTAATCCTTATTATTATTATTAATTTATTTTAACTTATTTTTTTGCTTTTTTCAATTTAACAACCTAATTAATATTATACATGTAATATAATTATATAATGCATGCACAATAGAAATATATCATATAACCTATAATATATTTATATTGTGTGATATTTCAGAGTTTCACACAGACAGTTTCAAGAGGGCGCTGCACTACTCTTATGTTTACAAAGTAGCACCCTTCTAGCCTCTCGTCCAAAAAATGAGCACCCTTCTTGTCCCCACTTGAAAAAAAAGTGTTTTTACTCCTAAAAAAATGATTTGCACAGTAATAATTGACTCATTGCTGTCTTTAAAAGACTGACTATTAAATGGTAAAGGTAGTTTTAAAAATCAAAAGAATGCTTTTGGAAATTGAATAAAGTGCCTTTTTCCCACAAGCAGCACCCTGCCGTTTTTAAAACCTGGAGTAAGATTGTATTCATTCTGAAGTGTATAACGAACTGTGAAAAATGAAACTACCATCATTCCTATAGTTTATTGCTAAAAGCTGCCCATGATGTTGTATTTTTGTATTTAATAAAATTTTAACTGCAAAAATCATTGTTTACATCTGAGAAGTTGTGCGTTATATGGAGGATTGTGTCATAAAGATCTTCTACTGTATATGCATTATATTCATTCTGGAGGGTATAAAACTGTGCAAAATAAAACTACTGTAAAGTAAAGGCCAGAGATCGGAAGGTCTGGAGAAGTATATTGAAAGAGGTCAATATCCTACATAGATTGTAGCACCATTATGTATGTATATAATACTTTGCTTTTATTTATCATCTACGTATTATTTATCATTTTTAATGATGTTTTACATTTATTAAATGATCCTTTTGAACAGGATTGGCAATGGACAGCAAAATGGTCCATCGACAATCATTTTTGGCGATCTATCTACCTGATCCAGACATAATACTTGGAGTACAAAAATTTCTTATATGAAGTGAGCAGAACGCTCCTCAACCCTCTGTTATCAGAGTCAGATAATATAGACGAACACGCGAACGCTGTTCGCAGAAAATTTTCAAAGTTTGCAGATAGTTTTGATGGGTTTTTTTTCTACAAATTTTTTTATATATATATATATAAATTATCAAGACCCCGGGTGGAGAATCGGTGCAATGCACGTCGCAGACCCTTGAGAAGGTCTGCAGACTATTTTTCAACTGGAGAAAAAAAAAAAGGTTTTTAAAATTTTTAAGAAAGAGTCACACTATTAAGGAATGGTTTGTCTAAAAAAAATTAAGAGTTTTAAACTTTATACTTTTTACTTTATACTTTATACTTTATACTTTATACTTTATACTTTTTATAAGTTTTAAACTTATAACTTTTTTATTTTAACATTCATTTATTCATATTTCGGTTATTTTATAGATTAATAAAATAACAGTTTTGTTGAGCCATCCTAAATTGATATTTTGATATAAGTTAATGATTAAAATATTTCACATTTTAATAAATACTTTTTTTTTAAATTTTTCATTAGTTTTTCTTTCATTCATGAGTTGTCTATATTAAGCATACCATTCAATATCACATTTCTTGACTGACTTTTAATAATGCTTGTAAATTAATATTTTTCGCTGAGTGGCATTCCACTCGCATGCAGCTTTTCACTTTTGCTGTTAGTGGCAATCTAGGGAGGGGCACAGCGTTTTTTTGCAGAAAATTTTTAAGAAATGATTGGAGTTCGCAGACAGTTTTACATTTTATCTAAGTCTGTCTGTTATATCGTAGTTTTATTATTCTAGCTGGAATTTTCAATCTATTTAATCTTGTATAAAAAATAATTCAAGTACAGTAGACTCCCTTAAATCCGCGATCCTAAAATCCGTGAACGCCTAAAATCCACATATTTTTTCAGATGTAAACAATGAAATTTACAGTTAAGTTGCAGGAACAAAATTCAAGATGGCGCCGAAATCAGCGACTACTGCAATGTTTTTTTTTACTAAATTTTTTGTTAATCATTCTCTTTTGGTTTTTACAGCTGATTTATTACTAAATAAATTTACATTACTTTTGATTTTGATATAAATTAGCATATCTATATAAAAAATTCCAGGATTCGAAATGGAAAAATCCACGAGCAGGAACGCTATTTTTAAATTATTGTTCGCAATTTTTTTTTTTTTAATTATAGACAAATTTATTTCTAATCATACAAAGTAGTAGAAGAAACACATTCAAGAGTCTAAATAACAATGAAAAAGTTACAGAGCGCAATAAGCTATATATACTTATAATAGCATAATGAAGTATCGATTTGACGATCGTTTTACCACTAGATGGCAGCATAGGACTTTTGAAATCGAATTGAATCGATTTCATCGATAATAATTTAATATTTTTTCTAAATTTTTATTTTACATAATTATTTTAATAATTACTTGCGTTTAAACTAATAAATCATTTTAACATTTTACTTATTTTAATGTTTCACTTTACTGTAAGCCTTCATTATAATTTCCCTTGCTTAACTACCAGTCAAATTAATGTTTCAAAAATGTAAACAAATCAATGACCAGAAATCCGTAAAATTCTAAAATCCGCACAACCTCTGGTCCCAAGCTGTGTGGATTTGAGGGAATCTACTGTATTTATTTTGTAGTCATGACACTTCATAATGAGTTTCAACAATTATTTATTCTCCTGCCTACTTTCTCAATTAATGTAGTTTCCGCAAAAAAAAACACCCTATCAAGTTGGACTTAAAGAAATAATAATAGTAATATTGTAATAATCTCTAATAAAAGCTTTATGCATGTAGTAAAAGAACATATCTGTAATCATTTATATTCAAATATCGTTTTTGTTTTTAAATTGGGCAAAAATATTCCTTTTCAAAAATTGGGTTATATAGTTAATTGGATCATCAAACAGCATTTGATGATCCAATTAATTTCTGTATAGGACAGCTGAATTAAGCCTAAAATACTTTTATACTAAACTACTTTTTAACTAAAGACTGCAAACATTTGAAATAAATTCATCAAATGTGAGGAACGAACACTTTTTAATTTCGACGTATCACACTGACATAAAATAATATCAAGAATAAAAGTGTTTACGATTTATCACCCAATAAACAAGCAAATTGCTCTATTCTAAATCTAAAAAAATATTTCAAAATATTCTCTAAACAATCCTAATGCTGACTGAGTCAAAACAAACAAACAACATAGGTTTTTCAGAAGGAAAAATCACAGTTACTTTCCTAATGTCGTTGATTTCTAGAATCGTCTGTGTTCCGCTATTAACATGTGCATTCTATTTTACAATTAGCATGTTTATTGATATGCCATCCCTTTTTCCTTGTTTTATCTTCTTCAGTTATTATTGATTTTGATTTTATTTAATAAAATTATGGTTACTTTTCCACTCTAGGGGCCTTGGTGTTTTCTGAAAGGGGTTGGAGCAATTCAGCTTCAAAAAGTGAGATTGGTTGCCAAATGATAAAATAGCTGGGTAAACAAACCTAATTAACTTTATGCTTGTTTATATATGTGTTTGTATTTAAGTATCGAAATATCTTATTTATAAATATATCTTATTGTTTTTTATGTACAGTAAACTCCTTTAAATCCACATAGGTTAGGTCCAGAGGTTGTGCAGATTTTAGAATTTTGTGAATTTCTGGTCACTATTTTGTTTCCATTTCTTGATACCACTTGATTATCCCATCGACCAAAAAACTGTCGCCAAACTATAAGATTAAATGCCAATAATGGATGAACGTAAATGTCACATTCACTTGACAGTAAACACGTTACACGTGTTTGTTACATCATCAAGGGATTTTTTAATTCAACTTTTTATTTGTATTTTTATTAATGTTTTACTAATTTATTTGTTCTTTCATTATTTAAAATAAAAATGATGTTATTTTGTATAATTTGGCAGAATTGGTCGATGGGATAATCAAGTAGTACCCATTTTTTAAACAGTAATTTGAATTTAATAATGCACTCGAAATTATAATGAATGTTTAGGCTAATGTCAGACGGATGTCTTTTTGCCCGCTTTTTTACTTACGTATTATCCCTACACAATGCTAGCGGCATTGTGTAGGGATAATACGTAAGTAAAAAAGCGGGCAAAAAGACGTCCATCTGACATTAGCCTTATAATAAGCCAAAATAATTAAGTAAAATTATAAAGTAATAAATGTTAAGAATTATTATTTTTTAAATATTAAAGTGTAAAGGTCAAGTAAATATTTAATAATGAATAACCATGATGAAATCAATTTTTCTTGAATTATTCAATGAAACTTGCTAATAATTTACATCAAAATCTAAAAATATGTAACCATAACCAACACATAAATGTATCTGGTAAAAGATTGTGATTTTCACTGATATCAGCTTTTCTATTTCAATTTTTTCGGAAATAAATGTATGCTTCTTTCAGGAGAAAATTCAAATCATATTAACCAAAATTACAAATTAAAATGTGCACACAATGTAATAAAAATTTTAAAAACCTTGAATTTTTCACCAACATCTGAAACGATGTGCAGATTTTCGATGTTAGCAAAAACAATAAGCTGCCATCCAACATACGTATTTATTTGTACACATTTATTGTATATGCATTTATTGTAAACATACACTTTGATGTAAAAAATTAAAATCACAAAAATAAAAATTATACTCGACATTTCGTTTTGTGTAAAGCTAAAGGGGCCACCATTCAATAACTGGTGAGAAGTTACATGGATTTTTAAGGATTCTAAAAATGTTTGTTTTGTTCATAAACATTAGATATAATCCACAGTGGCAACACAAATATTCTCTGAGTAATGAAATAAATTATAATACAGTACAGGACCTATTATCCAGAATCCTCGGGACCAAAGGCTTTCCAGATTTCGGAATTTTCCGGATTTTGGTCCCCCGAATTCCATCAAAAAAATCCCAGGAAAAACGCAAATTTCATCAAAGAATCGCGAAAAAAAAAAAAAAAAAAATTCTTCTAAGCACCGCAAAAAACCCCCCACAAATT
Source organism: Maratus speciosus (assembly GCA_963932465.1). NCBI lineage: Eukaryota > Metazoa > Arthropoda > Arachnida > Araneae > Salticidae > Maratus > Maratus speciosus. Next base: position 2,247,269 of record OZ010795.1, on the reverse strand, counting down.
GCGTCAAAATATAGTGAAAAAAACAAATTTCTTCAAAGAATCGAAAAAGCATCCTGCAATTTCGTCAAAAATCCGCAAATTTTGTCCAAAAATCGCGAAAAAAAAACCCAAATTTCGTCAAAAGATCGTGAAAAACTGCAAATTTCATCAAAAGATCGTGAAAAAACCGCAAATTTTGCAAAAAGATCGCATACAAACGAAATTTCGTAAAACGATCGCGAAAAACACGCAAATTTAGTTAAAGGATTGCGGAAGAAAAACGCAAATTTCGTCAAAATCTCGCAGAAAAGAAACGCAAATTTTGTCAAAAGATAGCAAAAAAAAAAGAAAAATTCTTCAAAGGATCGCAAAACACTCTCTTAATTTCGTCAAAAGATCGCATAAAAGCGCGAATTTCGTTAAAGGATCGTGGAAAAAAACGCATAATTAGTGTCGAGAGGCCCCCTTCCCTCTTCTGTAAACTTTCAAAAAATTTGCTGTGAATTTCAGAATTTTTTTTCTTTTTACTCAGAATCACTCCCTGTTTCAAGTAACATAATTGTGTAGTCATAATATTTTATCGAAGTGAGAGGGAGGGTATGAAATATCTTTTTTAAAAACGAATCGTAATATAAATTCATTTTAAACTAAAATTTGACAGAAAAATGATTTTTTTCTAATTTTTTTTTTTTTTTGGGGGGGGGGGAGGGGTGGAGGGGGGGCACCGTGTTCTCTCATCACTGATGTAATATATTTTAGTGGTTACACATTGCAACACAATAGACCAAAAAGAAAATTAGGAATCTGTAAAATTTTCGACAAATTTCAGAAATTGCAAAATTTTAGTAAAAATTTACACATTTATAGAAAATTTTCAATTTTTTTTCTTCCGGATTTTGGCTCCTTTCGGAATTCCGGATAATGGGTCCTGTACTGTATGAAATGAATATAATTAAACGTTCTTTAAATGAATAACTTAAAAGTAGGTGGTTTGTTAATTTCAATGTTAACACATATATGATATATCTTCACTTTATTATGTTAGATTCAGTTTAATTAGGTAATGTTTATGTTAAATTTTATTTTTATACAGTACAGAACCATTTATCCAGAATGCTTGGGGTCAGATGTATTCCGGATAACTGGTTTTTCCGGTTAACTGGTTGTGCATTAAAGCAGCATCCATTTGATAAGTTTTGTGGAATATGTATTGTTGTTGTGGCATTATTTCTGATTTTAAATTATTAGATTACTTGGATTAAAAATCAATGCAAGAAAGACCAAAAGTTAACCAGAGGTTAAAAGAAGGTATTTTATGGGAATCCCTTAGGAACAAAAATTCTTCTGTTTCCTCTGCATAAAAATTAAAACATCTAAAATACAACTAAATATGTTTCCATTTCAAATACTAGATGTTGTCATCAAATTATACAATTGTTTCAAGCAAAGCTTATGTCAAACTGGCAGTGTATGACACTTTTTTCTGCAAAGATTCTGAAATCAGTCTATCAGAAATATCATTCCGGATAACTGGTTTTCCGGTTAACTGGTTTCCGGATAAATGGTTCCATACTGTATATTGTTAAATAATTAACATTTTTTTTCTTATTTGAGCATATTATTTCAAGTTTGTAGCTGTAAGTCTAGCCTTAATCCTTTTTTGTGGAAAAGACTTGGAATGGGACTAACACTAAAACAATATGAAAATATTTATATTATTTATATGTAATTTTATACATTAAATTATACAAGTATTTTCTCGATGTACTTTCATTTTTTAAAAATAAAGTGTTTCATGGTTTGTTTAGTATATATTTTTAATGTAATGATACTTTTAATTATTTTTTATTTTATATTTATAGCTTACAATTATTTTCTAAGCAACTTGTTGAACCAAAAACATGTTTTGAGTTTTATACGGGATATGTAGTTTTTACTGTTTCAAACTGTCAAAAAGTTTAGTCAAGTGTCAACTGCTAAAATTTATGAAAAATTTTAAATTTAATCTTGCTGTAAAATAATGTTTTGGAGTCCATTTTATGTTTTTGATATGACGGATAAAACCGTTACACTGTCGAAAACTAGCCAATCATGAGTAACAGTAATTTACTATTTTTGCAGTTGCATAAATTTTGTAAGAACAATTTTCAACTGTATGTTGCATTTTGCTGGTTGGTAAGATTTTCTAGAAATTCCCCACCCCTGTATACCTGCAAAACGATATTAAATGCATGCCTATAAAATGTTCAAAAATTTGTACATTTTGTAAGAATTTGTTTAACAGTTTAGTAGTTGTTACTTCAAAAACAGTTGAGTGAAAGTTCCACTCTCAAATCCACAACTTTCAAGAATTTTTGTTTGTAACATCACAAAATCTCAATATACCTGGAAAAGTCGGGGAAATTTGTTGCTGATCTGGAATAGACAACCTGTTTTGGAATATACTACCTATTTGTTTAAAATGTAAAAAGCAAAAAAAAAAAAAAGGTTACTCTAATTAATATTTTTGGTGTCATTGTTGGCACAGTGAATAGGACCTCTCCCAAATAATACACAAGTGCATAACTCTAGAATAACTTTGCTGATTTAAAAAAAAAAAATTCTCTTGCAATTGTCTTGCTCTCTCTACCACTCTTGTTACACCACATTGTCTAAAATGGTATTGAATCATTTGTTTATATACTTTACATTCATGAAAGTTTCTCAGCTGTTTCTTTTGGTTGTAGATTTTAATACTCCTACAGTTTAGGGTATCATTTTGTGACTATATACTTTATTTTATTTCTTTAACCATTCACAAAGATACTTTTGTTTTCAGTCCTGTTATGAGAACGTTGGATTAAATCACCTTGAGGATGTTACATCACATGATTGGAACCTTTTTCATTCAGCATAAGAAAAAATAAGTTGGCATTTCAGTATTCACTGAATCAGTCATTTCTTAAACTACATAAGTCAGAATAATTGAGGACATTGCGTTGTAATATTGAATACTAAACAAAGTACAGGCTGCTGCCCGTTATAAGTACATGTTAGATAGCGACTTGTACTTTGTTTAATATTATATACGTAAGATTAAAAAAAAATTCGTGAAGCTATAAAAAAATTTTCTATTCACAAATGCTATTATATTTTTAAAAGCTTTTTTCGGCTAACTGTATTTTTTAGATCTTTTAACTTAATAGGCTAATTATCAGTTAATTATTTTATAGTATTTAAATTTGAAAAAGAACAACAACAACTTTTGGACTTATGCTGTTTCTGCTGGGAATAAATCGATGCCTGTGGGACCCATTATCCGGAATTCAGAAATCTGTTAAACTTTTTTATTCGAAAATTTTACTAGTTCCTAATTCTCTAAGTTTATTATTTCAATGTGTTAACAACTAAAATGATAGGTTACATCAGTGGCATATGCAAGGAATCAAGGATCCCCCCCCCCCCCCACCAAAAAAAATTAATAATAATAATTTTCTCATAATGTAATTTCAATAATTCAATCTTTTTTTCTTGAAAAATATGGGACTCTTTTAGGTGCATTCGTAATTATATAAATGCATAGTACCTGTAGTTGTTGTTCGGTACATCTGTCTGTTCGTTTGCATATAACAGAACAAAAACTACCCAACCGAATCGTCTGAAACTTTAAATATATAATTGTTACAAAATTTTGTCAAGTCATTTCAAATTTTATGAAAATTGGATGTATAATTTAATGCCAGGGACGTCAACAGTTTTCCGTCACATTACGGGCAATGGGAAAAGATTATTTCAAGTGCATTTTAATGATGAACAGAATGAAACGGATATGCACTTATGACGGGCACTAAAATATACATTCAGTACAATATGTGGTGCAAAATATATTTATAAAACTAGTTATAGTATGAACGCACCTCATTTGCCACATTTGATGTGCAATTTCCAATTTGTTTTTCTTTTATTAAAAAAATGTACTGTTTATGTATTATCCAGGTCATGAGATAGATCGCCAAAAATGGTTTCCAATCAGTTTCAAAATAGTCATTTAACATTATTTAATACATAACATTGTTAAAAATGATACCACGGGTCGGCACCAAAATCCTCTCTGTAAAAATAATAGTCGATTCTTATAGATTTCACTCTGCTAAATAAAAATAGGGTAACGAAATTACTGTATCACGTACCATTCTTTTGGTAGGAGTGTTTGCTTTTAAAATTAGGGTATTTTTATATGTTGCTAAAACATAAGTGGAAATTTTGTAAAACAAATGTAGATAATAATGCATATATTATCTGTAAATAAATGTATAAATAGGATTACCCGAGTTACAGGGGCATAAGGTATGAAAATATATTAGTGGATAGAAATTAGTAAATTCGGACTCGAAAAGGGGAGGGGACATAAAAAAAAAAAAAATTGCACGATACAAGTATCAACAAACTAGATTTTCATGCTATATGTTATCAATTTGATATCTAAGCCGGTGAAAACATTTTTTTCCATTATTTCAATTTTATCTAGCATTGCAAATTAATAGAATAATCCTTCACTATTTGTTGTTATTATAAAACTGTTTCTTGGAAAAATGGTATGCAATGGATAACTTATTCAGAAATAGGAATATTAGATCAGGGAGTAAAATTTTATGTTTTTGTCGACCAGTGTAATTAATGACATAAATAAATAAATAAAATGTAATAAATGAACTATAATGCATAAATAAAAAAACTGTAAACCATCTATATAATAAAGGCTCAAGTCATGTGACTGTCATCAACAGTTCCGGGTTGACCACTTCACTTTTTGTATGCCAGGTGGCCAATTTAGCAATTTAATGTTAACACCGGGAGCAGGTGACAAATTGCCAAATATTGTTCCATCGCCATCATGTCATCAGTATTATAATAGTCCATTTCTTGTGACTGTCATAAACAATTTTTCGCTTGGTAAATTAAAGCAAAGCCTTTATGTTGAAATTAAATGTCATGGTTTATGGTATTATTTATTACTTTTCTTTTCTTTTTTTTAAAGCAATAATTCAGAGTCACAAATTTTAAATATTTCAGTTTTAAATTAAAGTTATGCATTTTAAATAAAACTATATTTTAAATTAAATTAATGAAATATGAAAAAATACGATGGGAACAATGTTTGGCGGCTTATCGGCTGCGCCTGGCTAGCATAAAAATTCCGAGTTCAGGATGTCTGGATCAGAATTTTTGGATTTGGCAAAGGATTGAGCAAGTAAATTAAATTATGTATAAAATTAACGTGATACAATGCTTAGCATATATTTAAGGGAGACCAAACTGGTCACCAAGGGCAGCTAGTAATAAATAAATAAACTATATTGCATATTATTATATTATAGCTCTTATTATGTATGATAATGTTATAAAGTTGTTAAAACAAAGTAAGGGTTACTGTAATTAGTGTAATTGGCAGCATGCTTGGTGCACTTGTATCTGACATAAATATATATATAATACATAAGTACCCAAAAAAAAGAAATTCTGTGCACGGTTTATTTCTGCATAAGGAAAACATATTAACCACCCAAAGCTAGTTAGCTGATTCTGATAATGTTTGACTTTATGGTGTTGAATAAACAAAAGAAACTGTAGATAGCCCTCTCCTTTTTTTTTTTTTTTTCATTTTACCTGTAGTGTGCTTTTTTGTGTCATGCTCAAATTTTCTGTTACAATCTCCCCTATGTTGAAATTTCTGTAAATTTTTTGCAGATCTACGCTAATTATAACCCCTAGAACCTCAAACCACACCCAGTTCAAAACTTTATCTATCTGTGTCATGTCACTTTTTTATGGGCACAATAACTTCCATAATTTTGCATAAATCTCTTGCAAACTGAACTATAAAATCAAAGGCCAGACAAGTTTTTGATAAGACTAACTCTTACAGCAAAAAAAAAGGGGGGGGGGGGTGGAAGTTGAAGAAGAAAAGTTATAACTTTATCAATTCATAAGATATCAAATCCACTTAAATTTATTACCAGGTAAAAATACCGGGTGCCAGGTCGCCCGGGCGAATAAAATTTCGACACTGGCACCTAGATATGTCTTAGGAAATTAAAAATAATTTGTATTTATAACTTTGATTATTTATGGATTTTTTTATAGATAGAAATATTTTGTCACATTGAATGCTGATTTGGAAACAACTGAAAGTATTGCTCTTGACGAATGGTACGAGTTTAAGGTACTATGCAAAGACATGAAATTTAATGAGCCTTTGATCAAATCAATGAAAAATGATTCTAAATTTCCAATTTTATCAAAGTTACTGCAAATTGTATCTGTAATACCTGTGGCAACTGCATCCCGTGAGCGAGGATTCAGCACAATGAATTTGATCAAGAACAAGTTTCGCTCTACTTAGACATCACAAAATTTAAATGGACCTTCTGTAGAAGCATTTGATCCTACAAAAGCAGTTGAACGCTCGTACTTTACATCAAAAACAACAAGACACATGAGCGGTTATAAACATCATAAAAATTTAAAAGCAAATGAGGAAAAACAATAAGTTAACAGTATTGATTTATGGAATATATTATAGTCCTTGAAGGGAATTACATATTTGTACTTTTGAGGTGTTTAAAGAAGTTTTTAATGATTATTATTTGTATTTTGCATCAGCACTTTCAATTTTTTTATATCAATATTAATAATTTTATGTAACATTATTTTTTATACAAGAAAAATTTATGTCATGTGTCAGATATATTTAACCCGGCAGGACGGGCGCGTGGTGTTTTGACACCCCATGCCCGAAAATATTCGTCTGCTGTCAGTGAGTGCTTTTAATTTATTGTTTATTATTTTTTTAAATTAACTATAATTTAACATTTCAGTTATCATTTTTCACGAGAAAGAGTGTAATTATCATGAGTTTCACTAACAGACAGAATTCTAAAATTTTTCGTATTTATGCCATTTAATATGTTTGGGGTGTGCTGATGCCCCATGCCCGTTCTCGTGTTACTTTTCACAGTGCACGTCCTGCCGGGTTAATTAAAAAGAGTAATTTGTATGTACTATTATTAACTTATACTATAATTTCATTTTACAAATTTTTTATCGATAGTAACTGGCTCCTAGATTTTCAAAAAAATTTTACACCCCTGCTATCTGTGTCACTTTTTTATGGGCTCAGTAACTTCCATAATTTTGCATAAATCTCTTCCAAACTGAACTATAAAATCAAAGGCCAGACAAGTTTTTGATAAGACTAACTCTTACAGCCAAAAAAAAAGGGGGGGGGGATGGAAGTTGAAGAAGAAAAGTTATAACTTTATCAATTCATAAGATATCAAATCCACTTAAATTTATTATGAATCTCCTTAATATTATCTATAACTTTAATATTGACAAGTTTTTGATAGGACCAACTCTTGCAGCAAAAAAAAAAAAGGGGGGGTGGGGGGGTATTGTAGAAGAAAAAAACCCACATTCCACCACTAAGGTGATTAAAAAACAGTATCATTGGTGTGATCAAAAACTTTTAACAACCCTCGGAAATGCTGTATATAGGGTTGCATTATTAAAGGTGCACACCTCTGAGTAAAAAGGTTCTCAGAATTTAAAATATTGAGTGTGTGTTCATGTAATAAAACAAAAATTTGGTAATAACAAGTTTTTGATAAGATGAACTCTAGTAATGAATGATATTACTAAAAATATTCTGAAGGGATGAAAAAAATAGGGATTAAAAAAAAATTATTGTATTAACCTGATTCTGATAAAACCAACCCTTACAGAAAAATGAAATTAAAAACACATCAAAAGTGGCCAAATAAAATAGTTAAATTGAGTTTATCACTAATCTTTATTTAGTTTTTGTTTATTAAATTAGTACTTAACTTTGAAATCTACCTCCGTCTGTCGGCCAAGCTGACAGGGATTTTTTTTTTAAATACCTTATTGTATTTTAATACAAATTTGTTACACAGCCTAATTTACTATTTTTGCAACTTGCTGAAAATTTGAACAAAGTCTGTCAATTAACAACAGCAATATCATCCCCCCCCACACACACCTTTTTTTTAACAGTAATGAAAAAATATACGTTTTGCTCTTCAATTTTTTTCTTTTAATCATTTCTTCTGTTTGCATCTCAATCTTTTCTTTTTCCCACACTCAAACAATGCAAACTTTCTGACACATCCACAGAGTCCTTTTAATATGTAAAAAATGTAATTTGAATAGTTTTTGTCTTGCTAAACAGGAAACTTTTGCATTGTCACAGCATTTGGAGGGGCTACCTCCCTCATGCGAAAACATCTGCTCGTAAATCTTAATCCTATAGTTTTTTTAAACCTTTTTTTTAACTTGACAGTATTTTAAAGTACCATTAAAATAACTTGTTATAAAATTCATTTAATGCATTCATTAGTAATAATACAGTTTAGAATGAGTTATAGATACTTTATCTTATTCCATATGGGTTGAAAAAAACCCAAATATTTTTAAAAAGATGATTTCTTTTGCCTTTGCATCTTTTTAGTTTTCTTGACGTTGAAAGATTGTGTGTGAAAAGTTTCAGTTTTGAATTATTCCTATATTTCTATTGTAACAGCATTCTATGTGTACATTTCTGAATTATATAAAATACTAAAAAAAATTTTTTGAATAAAAGATTTGAGTGAAGCTTTAAATGTTACACTAAATCTCTATAAATTCACATTTAATTAATTTTAATTCACAAAATCCTTCTGAAATTTATTAAATGATTGTGTCAATCTTCTAATGTAGTTTCGAAAATTCACGAAAAATGCTTTAGAAGATGAAATTTTCATGAATTCATAACATGGAGCATAAAGGATTAAAAAAATCTTGCATTTCAATATTTTATATATATATATATATATATATACATTTTTTTTATATATATATAGCTGAGGTCGACCTCTGCAAAGACTGTTTTTTATTTTATTGATTTTTTATGCCAGTGTTAAAATATTTTCAAGAAAATTTTATTTATAAGCCTTCTCCTCACTTTTGCTAATATTTCATGTTGTCAAAAGGGGAGGGGGGCTATTTTTAGAATTTTACGGTATTATGACATTCATAAAATGTATTTATTTTTTGGGGTTTGACAAAAATTGAAATAGTTTTAAGAAAAATTTTAATTGTTTTAAAATAAAATAGTTTAAATATTATTTAAAACAACTTACGATGTCATATATATACATTGCATAAGATGTTTATAATATTTAAGATGTAATAAACGTTTAAAATAGTCTTAAATGGTTTTAAGAAAATACCAATTTTGCGATTAATTTAATACTTTTTTGTATGTTTATGTCTCCTGTTTATGACGTTTTTAATAATAGTTAGCAATTTAAAATTTCCAAAATCTCAAAAAAATTGTTCAGAAGGCAGATGCCTTAAATGGAATTTAGTGTTTGTTTACGTTTTTAAGCTGGTTATAATTAGTGTTACAGAGTTAAAAGGTACAGTCGTGGAAAAAAATAAAAATAAACACCCCCTACTAACATTGCAACAAATTATAGTAGAAGAAAATGATTGAAAATAAAGTCTACTTTTAAGTGATGTCTATAAAATTGGCTTAGAGAGCCATCTACCTATCAAAACCAGACCAAACTTTGTTTTTTTCAATGGTAACACTATATTTTAAATCTTCAGTTCAAATTATGGCTAGTAACAAAATTTCAAGTCATTTGGAAGTCCGTTTTTGATTTGTAAACATTCAAAATGGAGAGCTTCTTCTTAAATTTCGTTTTCATATTTTTATTAATTTCTCCTGAAATTATAATCCTAATGTGATCATTTTTTGTGTGGTTACAGTACTAAAAAAACCAAACATTGAGTTTTTCATTTTAAAAATCTTATAATATGAATTATGAAATTAATATTCGAAAAAAAATATATGAATTGCAACCTACCCTTTTAAAAGTAGCAAAATGTACCCTGCTTTTTTAAAAATTGTGAAATTCACCTGAAATTGTAGCCAGAGATTTCTTGTAAAAAAAAACTTCTTGTAAAAAAAACTTCTCCATTCCACAGTATTTCTAAATCCATGTGCCCAAGACCTTACAAAAATGATGTTACAAAAACTGTATTTCTTTAGAAAACACCCAAGATATTATTAAAGCATGTTGTTATTTAATTGTATTTTTCAATTTTTAATTTATAAAATTATTAAAAATTAATAATGGTTTATTTATCATACTAAAAAATTATATACTTCTTTTTTTCTTATCATTCTAAACACATTACTAATATATTTCCTCATGAAATAGTGCCCTTTTTTTAAACTAGTATGCTGCCCCCTTTTCTTTCTAGAATGAATACTAAATTATTAATTATCATTTTAGTGATTAAAGTTTATCTTATAATTTAAGCCAATCTCATTGCAGTTGTACAAACTGCTCGAGAAATTTCCTTCTATTAAATAAGCTTAGCAAGGTAGTCTTTCAACAAATATACAGCCTCTTTATCAGCCGATAAAACCTCCTCACTCATGATAATCTGACAATACCGGATTGTTTTTTAAAAGGATGTAACCATCCTTCACTGGCAGTAAATTCTGAATCTTCCTCCTTCTAATAGTCGAGAAAATCTCAATGCTTGTTCCTGCAATATCGGCACAGTAACAGTCAAGCCATTTCCTTTTAAGTGTTGATGTGACAAAAATAAAATTTCCTCATACTGCTTTATGCTTACCTTTCACAGCATGGCTTTTCTTTTTTGCATTCCATTTCCACTGGTTTGGTCAGCACACCCCTTTTGAATTTCTGCTAAATTTTTTTCTTCAGTCACCTACTGTACTTTTTAAAATTCCTAACTCCGTAGGTATAGTTTTTGCCATTATCTCCGATTGCAGTCGATTTATAATGTGTAGTTTATCCTCCATAGTCCCAACAACCTTTCTTCGTATATCATTCATTTGGTTATTCTTCAATAAATAAATACAAAGCACACCAAAAATCTATACGAACATAACCAAGAACAACAGCAAATAACATCCGCACTTGTTACCATGCGAAGCACAACTGATGAAACATGTTATCAAGCCTTAACCCTTTCCTTGTTGTCTGTCATTGCTCTGCTATTGCATTTTGCAATCCCTTCTTGTCGAAAGTCGGCACTTTTCCATGGACCGGAACCCTCCTGTCCCAGTAGCTTGCAACATTCCTCATTTTTTTACTAGGCTGGATAGTACAGTGGGCCAGATAGTTGGGAGTTTACTGTAACAAAGTCACTAGCTCACCATGTTCAGCAGAAGAAACCTGTCCCACTTGCTTTTTTCTTTTAGAAACTTCTATTTTTGAGGTTTGTGGGCAGTAGTTATCCCAGTTTCATCACAATTATAAACACGGTCTGGAGTGAAACTGTACCACTCACAAACACTTTTTAAATTTTTCAGAAATGTGTCCACATTTACTTTGTTGAAGTGGGTGGACCTCCCTACACTTGTGGCTTCGGGTGTTCTTAGTGAAAGAGCTCGATGACCATCTATGAAACCATAGTAACAGTCATTTCCAGCACAATTTGTCTTGATCCATGCAGCAGGCAATTTTCCTTTTAAGGCATTCTCAAATTCACATGCCAGCGAAAAAAACCTGTTTCTTGTTTAGACCCTAGTTCAGTGTTTCTCAACCTGTGTGCCACGAGAGATTGTCAAATGTGCCATGAGGGTTTTTAACAAATAATTAAAATTGCATGGTGTCAGATCAGGGATACAACATTTTCTATTTAACTCCAGACTTTAACTTTCTATTAACTCCAGATATGTTGATTGTTATGAAACGGGTCACCCAAGTTGTCAATTTCATCAAGAGTCGATCACTTGAATCTGCCATATCGACACAATAGATTCCGACTATAAAACTCGTTTTAAAAACACCGAAGTGCGTCGACTTTCAAAGGGAAATGTCGTGAAACGACTCATATACCTGCAATCAGAGTTGATTTTGTTCTTGGAAGTTGGATATAAACATCTTTTGAATTTTCTCTTCATTGTGAGATTAGGTGGCTTAACGTTTAATGTGTCTCGGTCTTATTTGAAAATCTGAAATCTTTGAATTTAAGTCTACAAGGTCCATCTGAGAATAGAGTCACATCAACATCAAAACTAAAGTCATTTGAAAAAAAAAATTAACACCATAGAAATATAAAATATGAAAAGGAAATTTTGACTGCTTTCCAGGTGTCAATGAATCTCAACCAGAAACTAAACAACAACAATAACAAAAATAAAAAACGCAGATCAAATTATAAGCGGCAACTTAAAATCTTACTTAAAAGCTACTTTCCTTCACTTTCAGTTGAAAAATATCTAGGCTTAATGAACACATTTGTAATTTGCAAGACACCGAATATGACAATACATAATAACAGCTTATTTATTTGAGAAATGATCAGTTTTATCGCTCAACATTCTTCGAGAAAATTTCGGATCACTTTTGGCTGTCTGTCAAAAATTTGTATCATGCAATCCATTTGAAAGATATTAAAATTCTTCTGCCTTTTGCATGTTCATGGTTCTGTGAATTTGGATTTTCAGCATTGACAGAATCAAGTGCAAAAAGCAATAACGACTTTTGAAAGTCGAAAAGGAAATGTGAACTTGTTTGGTGTCTTTGGAACACCGCTCTAATTTATTTCTTTGAGGAAACAGGCTTATTTACAGCCCTCTCATTGAATAAATTTTGTGTATATATATATATATATGTGTATATATACATAGCTGTCAACTTTTACGCTTTTCTGCTACCACGAAAATTTAATAAAGATTTTCGCCTTGTTTAATTGTGAGATTTTGATGATTAAATAAGACAATATTTACTTTAAAATTATAGTGGTAAGAAGAAAGCGTAAAAGTTGGCAGCTATGATGGATATATATAGATATTGTATCATACAAATTTTACATTTTATATGTTCAAGTGTGCCACAAATAATTCCAGATATTTTTAGTGTGCTGTCAACTAAAAAAGGTTGAGCAACAGTGCCCTAGTTCATATGACTCGCAGTAAATCTTCTAGCTTCTTTTCTCCATCTGTTCAGAAAATCATTCCACATGTTAGATCAGATCTAAAAATTAGATCAGCTTTCTTCTAAGATGATTTTAAATTTTATCACGTTCCTTCAAAAACTGATTTAGAAATGTTCATAGTTAACGCTACTTCTGTGATGCTTTTCTTTTCTTCCACAACCATCTGCACAGCCTGTAACATGTGTTCATGGGTGAGCATTCTCCTGCCTTGCTCAACTTTTTTCCATTTTTGCGACATTTTCTGAAAAATAAATATAATGTACTTTTACATACCTTCCTAAATAGTGTATTGCCATGTAAAAATAAAAGTTCGATAATTATTTCATAACAGTAATATTTTATTTGAAAAAAAAAAAAAAAAAAAACCTAAGGAAATTGATATTATAGAAATAAATATAAATGTTTAATACTAATGGTTGACATCAATAAATAATACATGAGTAAAAAAAAAAAAAGAAAATTTGCATTGCTTTGATTTTTCAATGAATAATTGTTTAAATAAATCATGAAAGTAGTTAAAATTCCAATTTAACTTTCAAGTTTTATTTCTTACAGTATTCAACTCCAAAACAAGATAGTCTGATAAAATACCCAAAAATTGTATTTAATTAAACATAATTATTTGGATGGAGATATCATTTGGGAGATTGGACATGTCCCATCCCTCCCTTAGAGCAGCATTAAAAAAAAAAGGTTTTTACAACAAGCATGTGGCTTTTAGGCTTCACTATTCAATAAAATATATATTGTTGAGTTTAGAAAATATTAAAAACATTTAAGTTAGCAACAAAGAATGAAACTGAAAATTTATATTCGAAATCTAAGTAGTTACTTACTTTTGCTGGGATGAGATTGTTCCAACTTAACATAAAGTTTTGAGAAAATTTTCGATTTTTATCTGTAAAAGAAAAAAAAATAAGACATTGCCTTTTGTTTAATTTCTGGCAACTGAAAAAACGCAACAAATGAAACACGTCTGGACAGCATTGTACTTTCATAAAGTTGATAAGCTGAGAAGTCCTGACAATCTCTTCGATTCTTTGACAAAATTCGCATTTTTTTCCATGTTCCTTTGGGGGGGGGGGGGGGGTTGCAAATGTTTGACAAAATTTGTACTTTTTTTGCAGCCGTTTGACGATTTGCGTTTTTCAGAGGCCCTTTCACAAAATTCACTTTTTTTTAGCGGTCTTTTGTCGAAATGCGCTTTTTTCCGCATTTATTTGACAAAACTCATGTTTTTTTCTGCAATCTTTTGACGAAATTTGCGCTTTTTCCACAATCTTTTAACAAAATTCGTGTTTTTCTTTGATCATTTGACGAAATTCCTGATTTCGATATTGTCCTTTTTAATAAATTCACAAACTCATAGCTGCTTGCAACTAAAAAGATTTATAGCAACAAATAGAATGCAATGATTATTTCATCTGGTGGAAGTGTCTTAAATTAAAAATAAAGTTTATTTTAAGCATTATTGCTGATGTCCCATCCTTTCCTAATCTCCCCTACTGATGTAATGAAAAAAATACAAAAAAAAAATTGATTGGATCAAAAATGATAATGATATCAAAAGAAAAATCCTCCTTTCCCTTCCCCCTAGAGATATCTTACAATAGAGAGTGCTAGACCCCCTCCCCTCATCCCTAAAGTGATAACATTATATACCCCATCAAAAATGACGGAATGTGCATAAATCTCCAAAACAATACTTTAAAAAATATTTTTCTGACAAAAAAAAAAAAAGTAACGCCTCATACATTTTGTTCTTCAAAAAGTATTATTATTTTATTTTTCATGATTACAACAAAGATATTATGTAAACTACAGTTTAAAATCATATTTTAAATGTTTCAGCATGGAACAAAAAAAGATCAAAGTTACATTGCATTTGTAACATATGTATTATATACAGGGTGCAATATGTTATCTATCGCCGACCTTTAATTTCTCAACTGTTGGTATAACTGTTGGACAGATAGTTCCAATTACAAAAACGTTTCAAATAAGGTAAATATTCATGTTGTGGTATTATTTAAAGTAAAAAATCAATTTTATAAAAATTATGAAATCTAACTTTTTATACGGTCCCCCAGTCCCTATAGTTATATTTAGTAAAAGTTTACACATATTTTAACAGATATAACACAAAAAGTTTGACATCTGTACTCAAAAATTGACACAGTTATTAAATTTCAAATTTTGATAATTTTGCACATGATTTTGTCTTTCATTGAGGAATCAGTTAAAAGATGAATTAAAGTAATTTGAAATCAAAATCAGGGTGCAATTCCAATGCCATTTATCTAGTCCTTAGTGAGTATGTTTTATTTTCCGGTTGTCGATCCTACCTACTTTGGCATTTGAATGTCGTTCGACCCATAAAAGTTAACTCAAATTTTTAAATGAAATAACCCTCTTTGGTGATACCGGCTAAAGGTGGTTTCGCCGTAAAAAGGACATTGCACCCTGACTTTGATCTTGAATTACTTTAATTCATCTTTTAACTGATCTCTCAATGAAAGAAAAAATCATGTGCAAAATTATCAAACTTTAAAATTTAATAACTGAGCCAATTTTTGCAGTACAGATGTCAAACTTTTTGTGTTATATCTGTTATGATATGTGTAAACTTTTACTAAATATAACTTTAGGGACTGAGGAGCCGTATAAAAAGTTAGATTTTGTAATTTTTATAAAATTGATTTTTTGCTTTAAATAATGCCACAACATGAATATTTAGCTCATTTGAAATGTTTTTGTAATTGGAACTATATGTCTACGGCCAACGGTTGAGAAATTAAAGGTCGGCGATAGATAACATATTGCACCCTGTATATACACACACACACACCCATAGAGTGAAATACGTTTAACATGAAACTGAAGGGAGCAAAAAAATGTTTTGTGTTAAAAGAATTCGTAAAAAAAGAACAAAACTCACAAATATTTTCGACGTCATCAAATTTTATGTCGATTTCCTGTTAAATTACTAGTAAGTTGCATCCATTAAGATAAAAAACAATTTTTTATTTTTTTTTATTTTTTTTTTGGGGGGGGGGGGGATCAGGTATCTTTTTTTTTAAGTGTCTTTTTCAGCATTCTGAGATCTAGCTTGTTTGAACAAAAAAGCAAAGCTGTCGCTAAATCTTTGTGCTTAGCAGTTCTCATGCATTTTCTCTCAGGCTTAAACATACTGCTCTCAAACATTATCGTAATGGGATCCCAGTTTTTTATTATTGTTGATAAAGTTGAATTGGCAATGCCAAACTCTTTGGAGATTTCTGTTTTTGTCCTGCTTTTTCATCAACTGCATTAAGCAGCTTCATCTGCATTTGAAGCGAAATAGCGGTTTGTTTTCATGTTAAATGTATTTCACTGTATATATATAAATTACTATAGGAAAAATTACGCTTAATTCTATAAAACTTTTTATAAAATATTTTACATACCGTAAAAGCACTTATTTTCGCAAAAATGAAGATATCTGTGATTTCGCGAGCTGAAAATTTCGCGAATTTTATATGAACAGAACCGAAAGTTGAAAAATCCTGAAACTACCTAAATAGAACACCTTTTGCATAAGGCATTGTCCAAAAAGAAATTTTTGTACTTATTTCTTATTTAAATAATTGTAATCATTAAATTTTGGATAAGTGAAAAAAATTTGAATTTTTTTTTTTTATTATTTGAGGCGAAAAAAAAAAATTCGCGATGCTTAAATTTTCGCGATTATGACGGGCTCGTGAAAATAAGTGCTTTTACAGTATTCATATTGCAGAAGTGTGATTAACGTATTTTTAGCTCAGATTTGTGTATTTTAGTTTTAAAATATCAAAACACTAATGTATTGATCCGAGATCATAGCCATTTAAGATAAGAAATGGCCCATCTATGATTAGTAAAGGTCATCATTACAGACTGTACTTATGTGATTTATATGAAGACTTTTTGCTAGTAAAGAGATGGCCGTTTGCGTTGACGAGAGATTTTAAACACCAGGTCCTATTAAAAAAACTCCAATTCGAGTAAACGAAGAGTATGTTTATTTCATGATGAAAGTCGAAGGGAGAGGTACACGGGGAAAGCCATAAGGAGCCTCTTTTAAGACGTCATCACGAGGCTAGGGAGAAAGCAGGAATCGTTGAATATACAGTTACAACTTTCTTGCTTGGCGGACTACAATATCGCCAATCTAAAAGTATTTTTGCGCCATGCACAGGAGGCAAAGAGAAACATTGGCTGGTATGTTCGCCAAAAACATACGGTAGGCTTCTACCATATTAATTGTGTAGGGGGGGGGCAGATTGTGGGCTGCATACATTCCTGAGTCCTGATAGACGGAGACTAATCTGTACATTGATACAGCTGCGGTTAAATGTAAAAAAATAAAAAGTGTATCTGGAAAGGGCATAGTAACAGACCGAATTCGTTAGGCTAAAAAGCATGAAAATGTATTTTTCTAGACCAGATGTTAGATCAAAGATGAACCGCTTTACCACAAAAATGCAGAATTGCCATACATCTGAACAAAAGGGTGTGAAGCGAAGATAATTCTAATAAATAGATTGCATGTAAAGGGATTTTAACTGATGAGTTATATTCATGCCCAAATAAGGAAATGACCGAAGTTAAAATGCTTTTGAAACTAACAGACAGCCATAACGAATTTTGTACAAGGTTAAATCGTATGTGTGAAAGAATCAGAAAGTGAAAATGGAGAGTGATTCACTGATTTTATTTTATTAAAGAGATGAGTACTTAGAATAATTTAATTTAAATGTGAAGGGCTGTTAATACAATCAATTTAGTTTTTAAATGTTGAATTTAATTTAGGGGCTGCACTGTTTGACTATAGCGCACAAAATAAATAAGTTATTAAACCGAATTTAATTGAAACTGCCTGAGGGGGGGGGGGGGGGATGGAATGGAAACATATATATCGAGATAATCGTTATAATATGATTTAAAAAAAAACTTATATACTTAAATACATTTTACTAAATATGATTTTCAATCATTTAAAAATTTTCAAAGAGTAGTAGAAAATTAGTACAGTAGACTTCCTCAAATCCGCACAGCTTGGGACCAGAGGTTGTGCGGATTTTAGAATTTTGTGGATCTCTGGTCATTGAATTTGTTTACATTTTTACAGTAATTTTAATGTAATAATGTAATCAAAATTATAATGAATGTTTACAATATAGTAAAATATTAAAATGATTAAGTAAAGTAATAAATTAAAATAATAATATTTAAGACGATTTTAAGAATGATTGAAATATTAAAAGTAAAGGTCAAGTAAATAATTAATAATGTATAATTAAACCTGCATAATAAAGATGAGGTACACGTTTCCTAAATTATTCAATGAAACTTGCCTCATAAAGGTCCCCTACTAATTCACATCAAAATCGTAAAATAAGGAAGTTTTATTTCAGGTTTAACCAGACTTAATATCCAAAAAAGCTTGATTAATACATAAATATATTTGGTAAAAAGATTTTGACTACCAGTGATATCAGCAATATCTTGAATTTCTTCAGAAATAAATATAAACTTCCTTCATGAAAAGCATGAGTTTAGTAATATTAATAAGAATTATATATTAAAAGACATGCAGAATTGACATAAAAATAAAAAAGTCTTAATTTTGTCCCTACATCTGAACTGAAAGTTTCATTGTTTATAGCTGCGATGATGTGCGAATTTCAGGCGTTTGCTGATTTGAGGGAGTGTACTGTATTTTTATTAATCTGATCATTAAATACAAGTTATTTACCATGTGTATTTTGCAAAGTTTGTTTAATAACAAACTCGGAAAACTAAATAGTGTTAACTATATATAAAGAGAAAGAGAGTAAGAAAGAAAATTGTTTAATAGTATGGCATGATATTTAATTAAAAAATGTGAAAAAAGGCTAATTAATTTATACAAAATATTTATTTTAAAAAAAACTTTATAAGCAAAGTCATTTTTTTAAACAGATGATTAATTTAACAGGCTAAAATAAAATCATGTTTGCTTATAGAAAAAAAAATCATGGTTATTTTTGTTAAATAAATTAGTTTTTTTTTCAACTTTTTAAATTAACGGTTATGACAATACTAAACTACCATTATGTTAAGTATTTTGAATAAAAAAATTAAAAACTGTTAAAATATTTTTTTAATTTTACATTTTATAACATCATAAATCCCCCCCCCCCCCCCCCCCCGCCTCTGAAACTATCATAACATTAAAAAAATTACTGATGATATAATTTCTAAATAAAAAAATAGCTAATTAATTTATCCCAAATAACATTCATCAAAGGAAAATTTAGAAGCAAACAACATTAAAAAATATATAAAATGGTCTCTGAATTTTAACATTTTCATATTTCAAATCTGACTACCATATTTGTAAATATGTAGGCGTAAAAAAACAATATAACATTAACACTTTTTAGTTTATAATGTTATTACTAAATTAAAAGAAATCCATCATTAAGCAAGGTAAATAAATTGTATTTTTTGATCAGAATATTAAAATATTTTTTTTTTCTGTTTTATAAAAAAAATTTAAATGATCGAAAAACTTAAATATTCATTAAAAATATATATAGGTAAATAAGATATTTTAAAATTATTTTGCATAAATATGTATTAATAAATACGTATAATCTGTAAAAATTTGAGAAACAGATAACTTTGACTGATAATAGATGGCGCCACATTTAGATTTAAATTGCTAGGATTTTTGTATGAACACTGGCATTTCTAAATTTTAAAACTAAATTACAAATAACTTAATTATGTTTATGCAAATAATACCTGTTATATCAATGTATCCAAATCAAGGGATGAAAACTTCAGAAAAAAAATATATATATATTTTATGATTTTTTAATATAACTTCGTAACAT
Source organism: Maratus speciosus (assembly GCA_963932465.1). NCBI lineage: Eukaryota > Metazoa > Arthropoda > Arachnida > Araneae > Salticidae > Maratus > Maratus speciosus. The sequence goes on along the minus strand of OZ010795.1, from coordinate 2,227,362 downwards.
TAGCAGCTTGGCCTCATGTAGCAGATGAAAGCAGACGAATTACATGATCACTTCGGTAGCGTATAGTTATTTTCAGTAGCATAAACGTTAACCTGTATTTTTTAAATGAAGCATTCAAAGAGTCATTCATTTTTTTGTAGATTTTCTGGAATTTGTTTCTGAATGACAACAGTGTCGTTTGTTTAGATCTGGTTTCTATGTTTAGTTTAATTTTATTTTAGAACTTAATACATTATAAATGGATATGATATGCATGTTTTATGTGAAAATATGCTGGACAGACATGATTTCAAGTAGAAGAAATTATCATTTAACTGTCATATGTTTTTCATTAAGCCTCACATGGCGTTTAGCTGCAGTCGATTCGCAGACTAGAGTGGTTTGCACCGGAATGGTTACCTACACTTTTCTAAACTCAGATTTTATTATAAGTAGATGTACAGCCTCTATCTCTTAAACTCCAGGAAAAAATTTACGTAGAACAGAATCAATATTTCTACTTAAATATACGGTGTCGGTATCTATATTGGAGTTTAGTTATACCTAAGAATATATAATGTGCTAATTTAATGCATGAGTTTTGAACTGTTTAAGGAAATGAAAATTGTCAAATCGGCTACATAATTCGCAGTTAAAATTTAGTGCAGTTTATTAAAAAATGTCTTGTTTATTAGTTTTTATTCTGTTTTTAGATTCAAAGGTAAATAAAATTTTTTCACTGAAGATCAATAAGTCATTTCCTTGGATGAAAATTGCAACAATCTCTTCATACTGATATTTTGAAGGAGTTTCTGTTATCATCTGGAACCAAACTTTTTTGCTTAAAAAAATGTCATCGATTACAGAAGGAGAATCTTATTCTAGTAAACAGAACTTTGTTCCTCAAAATGGTGATAAAGAAAAACATTCCTCCATAAATACAAAAGAGAAAGTTTTTATTTGTGAAGTATGTTCCAAAGGATTTTCTAAGAATAGTGATCTTAGACGACATCTTTTGACTCATACAGGGGAAAAAACTTTTGTTTGTGAAATATGTTCCAAAGGATTTTCTACGAATAGTACTCTAAGAAAACATCTCTTGACCCATACAGGAGAAAAACCCTTTATTTGTGAAATATGTTCCAAAGGATTTTCTCAGAAAGGTAATCTAAGAAATCATCTCTTAACACATACCGGTGAAAAACCGTTTACTTGTGAAATATGTTCCAAAGGATTTTCTAATAATAGAGATGTAAGAGTGCATCTCTTGACACATACGGCTGAAAACCCCTTTGTTTGTGAAATATGTTCCAAAGGATTTTTTGATAAGAGTGCTCTAAGAAGACATCTCCTGACCCACACAGGAGAAAAACCGTTTATTTGTGAAATATGTTCCAAAGGATTTTCTAAGAATAATGATCTTAGACGACATCTCTTGACTCATACAGGTGAAAAACCGTTTCTTTGTGAAATATGTTCCAAAGGATTTTCTCGGAATAGTAATCTAAGAAAACATCTATTGACACATACAGGTGAAAAACCCTTTATTTGTGAAATATGTTCCAAAGGATTTTCTCGGAATAGTAGTCTAAGAAAACATCTATTGACACATACAGGTGAAAAACCCTTTATTTGTGAAATATGTTCCAAAGGATTTTTTGATAAGAGTGCTCTAAGAAGACATCTCTTGACCCACACAGGAGAAAAACCCTTTATTTGTGAAATATGTTCCAAAGGATTTTCTCATAACAGTACTCTAAGAAAACATCTCTTGACTCATACAGGTGAAAAACCGTTTCTTTGTGAAATATGTTCCAAAGGATTTTCTCATAATAGTAATCTAAGAAAACATCACTTGCAACATACAGGTGAAAAACCCTTTATGTGTGAAATATGTTCCAAAGGATTTTGCCAGGATAGTAATCTAAGAAAACATCTCTTGACACATACAGGTGAAAAACCCTTTATTTGTGAAATATGTTCCAAAGGGTTTTCTCGGAATAGTTATCTAAGAAGCCATCGCTTGACACATACAGGTGAAAAACCCTTTATTTGTGAAATATGCTCCAAAGGATTTTCTCATAATAGTGATCTAACAAAACATCTCTTGCAACATACAGGTGAAAAACCTTTTATTTGTGAAATATGTTCCAAAGGATTTTCTCGGAATAGTTATCTAAGAAGCCATCGCTTGACACATACAGGTGAAAAACCTTTTATTTGTGAAATATGTTCCAAAGGATTTTCTCAGAATAGTCATCTAAGAAGCCATCTCTTGACACATACAGTATAGGTCAAAATTAACATTTTTACCTACTGGCCACTGGCCAGTACACTGATTTTTTTCACTGGCCAGTTTTTTTTTTACCACTGGCCAGTAACAAAGTTATGTACGCTCCATACAAAATTGTGTTTTTTCTAACTAATCAACATTGTAATTTACTAATATATATTACTTAACATTTGATATGATAACACTCAACTGAAAATTTTAATTTTTACTATTAATTGCAATGAAATAAATTCACATGAAATTTTCAGAAAGGTTACAGCAGAGGGAACCCTCCCCCCTTGGCACTAAATAATATGCATTTTTCTGCGACCATTTAACGAATTTCGCGATCTTTTGACGAAATTCACATTTTTTTTCGTGACCTTTTGCAAAATCTACGTTTTTTCGCGATTTTGTCGGAAAGTTGCGTTTTCTCCGCGATCGTTTCACGAAATTTATGTTTTTTTCCGCGATCTTTTCACGAAATTTGTATTTTTTCCGCGATCTTTCACGAATTTTGCGTTTTTTCCGCGATCTTTTCACGAATTTACGTTTTATCTGCGATCTTTTCACGAATTTTGCGTTTTACCGCGATCTTTTCACGAAATTTGCGTTTTTCCGCGATCGTTTCACGAAATTTGTGTTTTTCCACGAAATTTGCGTTTTCCAGCGATCTTTTTACGAATTTTGCGTTTTATCCGCGATCTTTTCACGACATTTGTGTTTTATTCGCGATCTTTACACGAAATTTGCGTTTTCCCGCGATTCTTTGAAGAATTTTGTGATTCTTTTTCGCGATTCCTTGTCGAAATTTGCGTTTTTTCCGCGATCTTTTCACGAAATTTGTGTTTTTTCAGAGATTTTTTTCATGAAATTTGCGTTTTTCCACGATCTTGCCACAAAAGTTAAGTTTTCTACGCTATCTTTTCCCGAAATTTGCGTTTTTTCCGCGATGTTTTGACGTAATTCGCGTTTTTTACGTGGTCCTTGGGCGAAATGCACGTTTTTTCGCGATTCTTTTATGGAATTGGTGATTGCCTACTACGAACGATTGACGAAATTGATTTTTTTCGGCGACTATATCGAAATTAGCGATATTTTTATGTCCGAATTTTCGGACTGATGACTTTTTTTCGGAACCGAATGCCTTCAATTTTCGGAAAATTGGAGACAGAATCACCCCTGCTACTTTCTTTTCTTACGTTCAGGAGAATCGCCGATTTGGAAGCCGTAAATTCCGAACGAATTTCACCCCTTTCCCCCCCTGGCATCGAACTTTCAACCATCGCGTTTGGCGAGTGGTGTCCATTGAGTTTGGCGAGTGAGGACAACAACGTTAATCGTCACGTTTTAAATGTTACTCGACGAGTGGCGAGTGCTAATTTTGTGCTATAACATACAGGTGAGAAACCGTTTATTTGTGAAATATGTTCCAAAGGATTTTCTCAGAATAGTCATCTAAGAAGCCATCTCTTGACACATACAGGTAACAGGTGAAAAGCCCTTTGTTTGTGATTTATGATCCAAAGGCTTTTCTCAGAATGGTCATCTAAGAACCCATCGTATAACTCATTTTAGAGAAAATTAAACCTCATCTTTGTATAATATGTTCCAAAGGATTTTCTGATAACTGTTTGCTAAAAACGTTTTATTTCTCTCAATATCAAATAGACATTTCCTGAAAATATATATTTGTATTTCCAAAATTGAGTATGAATCCTGTATATGTCATTGCATTTACTCTTATGACATCTCTTGTGTTTTAGCTTTTTGTCATAAAATAAAAATATGCACTTTTATTCCTAAATCCTCAAAAATTCTTTCACAGCATGTTGTGTTTTTGATAATAAGCAAATAACTCCTGACCAATTCATTCAATTACAGTAAAGAATCTTTGGTAGCTAGTTCTCGTTTTTTTTTTATTCCACTTTAAGACGAGGTAAGTTTTGGTAGAAATTAAAAGTCTTGGTGGTTAAGCCTATATAACTAACAGGATCCTATAAAAATATGTATGCTAATCATAATTAAACAAAGCTAAAAATGCTGTAAAAGTGATATAATACCTTTATTTAGATTAACGCTCGTTTCATTGCAAAAATTTAATATCTCCTGAATATTAAAGCAGTGAATTATCACTTTGCTAACAAGGCGTAAACCGACATAGTGAAAAATGTCCAAGCCGGGAATCGAACCCGGGCCCCTGGAATAGCGCTCCAGTGCTCTACCACTATGCCACCAGGACGATGCCCAGTCTGGCATCTCTCACATATATAAGTCGGTAAGTATGCATCCGCAGCTACTAGATGGAAAGAGCTTCATGAGCACACAATCTTGCGGTGAAACATGAGATGCAAATAAACCCAGCATCGGTGAATATACAATTTTAATTAATTTTTTTCTGGTTAGTGGTAGAGCACTGGAGCGCTATTCCAGGGGCCCGGGTTCGATTCCCGGCTTGGACATTTTTCACTATGTCGGTTTACGTCTTCTTAGGAAAATGATAATTCACTCCTTCAATATTCAATAGTTTCAAGCGTAATTTCACTGCTGAAAAGTAGTTGAAAAATTAATTAAAATTGTATATTCACCTATGCTGGGTTTATTTGCATCTCATGTTTCGCCGCAAGATTGTGTGCTCATGAAGCCCTTTCCATCTAGTAGCTGCGGATGCATACTTACCGACTTATATATGTGAGAGATGCCAGACTGGGCATCGTCCTGGTGGCATAGTGGTAGAGCACTGGAGCGCTATTCCAGGGGCCCTGGTTCGATTCCCGGCTTGGACATTTTTCACTATGTCGGTTTACGTCTTCTTAGGAAAATGATAATTCACTCCTTTAATATTCAATAGTTTCAAGCGTAATTTCACTGCTGAAAAGTAGTTGAAAAATTAATTAAAATGTAATATCTCCCTTGTTGCAAAACCTTCCATGAAACTAAAAAATATAGTGAGCATGAAAATAGATCCAATTGAATCAAACCAGTTATCAGGAGTGTATGAAATATTACCTTTGACCGAAGAAGATTGAGCAAAGCAGGTATGACAAGCAGAAATCTTAAAACTAGAATCAAAGAACTTATAGCAGGCATCAAATATAACAGGGGAACCACAGCTTTGGCCAGATTGTTCAGCAAAGAACCTTTACAGATCGATTTTTAAAATAGCAGAGTAATTTATCTGTCAAGATGTTATCTACCATCCATCATCTGGTAATCAGATATATTTACACAACGAGAATATTATCAATGATTCAGTGTCCCTTGAATTGCCTAAAATTTGGAAAGAGATGCTTTGCTGTTTCAGTAACAATAGTGAAAATTAATACACGCTCACAAATATCCAATTTCATTTGAATTTATGTTTGCATGGATTTTCATTATGTGTGAAGTCACGTGACATTATTTACCAAGTTATTGTTTTTAAAATTTGTTTGCAAAAATATTTCTATCAATAATGATTTTGAAAATGTCGCCCTTTGTGTTATGAAACGAGTGTTAATCTAAATAAAGTTATTATATCACTTTTATAGCATTTTTAGCTTTGTTTAATAGGATCCTATTTGAACAAAAAATAATTAAAACAAAAAAAAAATTCTGATGCCAGGTAATGTCAAGGGAAGATCCAAGCAATTGAAGAGCTGAGTGGAAGAACATGTTAAGTAACAAAAATTACATTTGAACAAATTTGATGTGAAAGTTTTTGTTGTCAATTTTAATGATTTATTTTCTGTTTGATACCATGTGTTTAAAATATTAACAGGTGTGGTACTAAACTCTATCAAAAAAACTGTTTCACATTTAATTTTTAAATATAAAAAAATATTAATCTTATTTGCAATATTAAATATTAATAAATATTGTCTTAAATCTTCAAGGCTAAATAGAACTTTAGTATTTTAGTTTTACCATGTGATAGAATACCTGATAACACCTTCGTCCAAATGATAAAATAATTTTTAGGAAAATGTTGCATAACATGCTCTTCCACTCAGCTCTTTAATTGTGTGATGCAGGCTCGACTTTAAACCACAGAAAAAGAGGAAAATGTATTTCCTTTTCCCTTTAGGATCACCTACACAATTGTGTAGGTCAGGTCTTAAAGGAATAAAGTATATTTCCCGAAAATTAAATATTATTCTGATCTAAAAGGTTAAGTTGTACCTTAATATCTTAAGCAATAGAAAAGGCTTTATTGAAGTAACACTTTTGAAAAAATATGAGAAGTGTGCTAAAAATATATTTGTGTGCAAAAGGAATTTTACTTGTTAAATTGTCTTATTAACAAATTTTCCCAGGATTTAAATGAAGCTTATCCCATTATCATGTGAAAAAAATTACAGGGTGTTCCACCAAGCCCTCCCCCACCTGCCCCCAAACTCTGCACAGCCTGATTGCCCACTTGGAGTACATAAGAAATACCCAAAGAACTATACTTCAGTGATCTATTGTTGGTTTTTGAGAAAAGTGTGAAAAAATGCATGCCATCACGTCAATCACAAAATACACATTGGTATCTGGATGTGTTTACCAAGGAAAATGTTTAAAATGTCCACCGTGCTTATTGAGGCATGGAGTCAATGGCTGATTGCAGCAGCGTAGTATGTACAAAAGAGCAGCTACTAGATGCAGCCTCTTAAATAGTATTCAAATGAGGGCTTGACATCCTATCAAGGCACGTGCATGCATGTTTCTAATCCCGCAGTGTATATTTTGCATATCTTCATCTGCAAATGTATACAAATACCAATGTTCCCAACAAGTTTTTTCCTTCTGTCGGATATGACATTATACAATTATGACTTCTTTCACTCTAAATCTTAATTTTTAATTATATGAATTTTTATTCGCATTGTTAACAAGGTGTAAAGACAGCAAAGTGAAAAGCATCCACGCGAGTATTTGAACCTGGGTGTTTGGTTCAGCCCTCCCTTCCATCCCCAATGCTCTGCCATCTGAACGACACACCTAGGCTGTGACCTTTTACTCTACATGTTTGGTTAGGCTGCAGCTGCAAGCCTATGTGGTACTATAGTTGTGGTTTATGACGTTATCCCATCTTGTGCTGTGGTTCACGTGATGTCAGGTCACAATAGACTCGAAACTGCCAATGGTCGTCTGATGGCTTCAGGGTCTAACATGTTCCACTTTTCAATGTCTTTCATTTAATAAGTTTCACTGCCCAGTGACATCCTTTCAGTTTTTTTGTCTGGTCAATCAAATGTCTGTATATTGACCTCTGACGGACATGCAGAATGCCACTCTCTGCAAATTCCGCAGCAATCACGTCTGTATCACTTGAAAATTTTGACCAGAGTTAAGGAAATGTAATAGTTATCGCACTGAAATGTTAAAACTTATCATTTACAATTGTTAGTGCTACATAAATATGCAATTGACACCTGTAAAGCAAGTAGTATGTGGTCATTCTCCTGGACCCAGTCAATTTGGGTCCACAAACAATTCTAACTCTTCAAAACACTGCAGTAGAATCCCTCTCATTTGAGTTTTGATATCTTCACATTCTTTATAATCAGGTTCGGCCCAAACACCGGGCAAACTGCTCAAGCGTGCTGTTAGGGTTCTCTGGGGCTCCACGTTTTCCCAAACAATTCAAAATCATTTGCCTCTTTGCAAAGTAATAATAGTAACTTTACTTCTCTCATTTTGATCATTTAAATTCTCCTTTTTTTTTTTCAGGAAAAAGTTAGTATAAACTAGAGTTTCTAGTTATCGTGAATGTACCGTCACCTCAAAGAAAGAGGAGGGCATCTAGTAATAAAAAAAAAAAATGAGATGTCTCACATGCTGTTATATGAATAACTGTGTTTGCATCAAGGGTTGGCAAACTTCTTCCAAAGTGGAAAGAAATAGTTTCCTTCCAAGCGGAAGAAAGTTTTTTTTTTTTTTTTTTTTTTACCAAATTTAGAATATAAGTTGCAACTTTGTAAGGTACAATAAATGCATTTTTCTTAAAGATAACCTTGAGAAAATTTAATTAAAACTATAAAAATTTATATATAGGCTAAATTATTAATTACATGAGTTTTTAGCCATGATCGCACACCTGACTAAAGCTTTTCAGTTGTTGGATACCCGAAGAAAAGAAATTTTGTGCAAATTCCATTAAAAGTTAACCATTTCAATTTAATTAGCATATTTTTTATTATTATCGGTTACATTTATTTAACTTGTAGTCATTATATGAATCATTTGCCTCTTGTAAGGATGAAATGTATTTTACATATTTGAATAAAAGACCGTGTTTACATACATTTTATTAAGGAAACTAATAATAACTAATGAATTAATAATGGTACTTTTCGGTTAGACATGCGCCAGTGTTATATATACATATATATGTACATATATGTATATATACATCTATATATGCATATATATATGTGCGTGTATGTATATAATATATGTATATATAACACAGGGGCCCGGCTAACCGAAAAGTACCTTAATAATTAACGAAAATAATGTAGCATAATATTATTTAAAGAATAAGGCATTTTTATAGGAAAAATAAAGAATTCATAGTTTTTTTTATAGAAATGTTACAAACAATGAAAAAACATCCCCTACCTTTAAAGTTTTAAAAACAATCACCTGTAAATACCTGAGGTTGGTTTTTAAAAAATAACTTTTTTTTTCAAAAAATAATATTTAAATATTGAATTTTCCACTTTAGATTTCACATAGGTAATTATTTATGTTTTAAATTTAGTTCTTTTATCTACTTAACACTAAAACTATCGCGAGATGTCAAATGACCCTTTTTGAATTTTTTTTTTTTTTTTTTTTTTAATTTCTTAAACTAAAACATTATGAAATTTCATTTATTTCACGAATTTTATTAAAATATTTGAGCATATTATTCCTTAAAATGCCTTATCTTCTAACTACTTTTTTTGCCTAAAAAAATATTTCAGGCTTAACTACAACAAGGGAGAAAAACGTCTTTGTCACGTGATCAAAATCACTTATAACTCAACAGGTAATTTATTGATCAAAAAGTGGAAACCACAGTTTGATTCTCAGCAGGTAATTTATTGATCAAAAAGTGGAAAACACAGTTGGATTCCAAATTATTTCCATAGTCATGCCTTCGTTGTTTTATATCTTTCCGTTTGGAAATGTAATTATTTGTAATAGTTTTCAGTAGATGGCAGCACTGAAATAATTATTTTTAAATGTCACATTATAGTAATTTTTTTTTTCTTTAGCTTTATATTTCATTTATTTTGCACTGTGTTTGTAAAAGGGATTGAAAGTGTCTGTATGTTCTTAAAACTAAGGAAGTAATTCATTTAAATAGGCAATAGTTAACAAATAATTGCAAAAATGAATCTTAAACAGTGTAATGAGTTTTTCCAATCAGTGGAGAAAATGTTCTGAAAACTAGCAGCAGATGGCAGCACCAAAATGAGTATTTCCAATAGTCAAAATTTCAGTAGAAATAGTCTATGTTTCTTTCGTCATAAGATTATTTAATTTCTTATTTTATATTCTGTGCGTGTGAAAGAAGGGGGGGAGGAGGATAGAAATCATATATTAGAAAATTGTTTTGTAAAATAAAACTTTACATGTTTGCACTTTAGCTTTCTATGCTTTAAAAATGTTCCTGAATAAAGCCCAAAATGTCGTCCGTTTAAAATTACGGTGCTTTACACGTATTATAGGTTTGGTTTGGTTTGTGTTTATCACGGCCAATTATGAACACGTGGGATATAGGCCCAAAGGGGAGGAGTGCCCTTCGTGGGTCTTTCTAAGGGAACCTAACCCGTATTTACGCTTCGGAATCAAAGGCTCGAAACAGCGGCGCCATTTCAGAACTTTCTTGGGGGGGGGGGGAGGCAAAGTTTTCTTTGAGGACATTGGCATAGCCAAGGGTGAGGTTCGGGGGGGGGGGGGATCCTCTTCCCCCCGAACGAGAACCGATTCAAAATTCCGTTTTAAGCAGGTTTTCATCTTAGCAGGTATATTTTAAAGATACGGACTAAGGTTTTCCGTTTAAGACAGTTTCCATTTTACAAGTATACTAAGACTGTTAAAACATTCTTTTTATAGTAAACCTCTGAAGAGCATAGGTACATTTACTGTAAAACTTGTGAAAATGAAACCTGTCAGAAAAAGAATTATTTCGGAAACGGAAAAAAAATCGCGTTTCTTTGAAAAAACGAAAAAAAAAAAAAAAAAAACACCATACACTTGCTAATACGGAAGCCTGTCTAAAATGGAGTTTTTTTCCCTGACCTTTCGACTTCTTTGCAGGTTTTGCTGCAGGAGTGGGGGAGCCATTTCAAGAGGTTCTTGGAGGGGTGGAACAAAGTTTTCTTTGAGGGGAAGGGCTTAAAACAGCGTACGGGATTTTGCCCTCTTAACGTCTTTTAAAACTATGAGGTTCTTCCAGGAACATTTTTTAATTTTCGTGGAAGACCGCAGTATTTTTTTTCCTTTTTTGCGAAGCTACGCGAAAGCAACTCGCCAATCGACCGCGGAAAAAATCTTAAATTTTGCAAATTGGACTTGGAAAAAATTGTCAATTTGGCAAATTAGTCGCGGAAAAAATATTACTTCCTAAAAGGACCGTGAAAAAATATTGCCAAGATCGTGGAAACAAATAGCGATTATTGCCAATCGGTTGCGGAAAAAAAAAAAAAAAAAAAAAAAATTAAAAAAAATACAGATTTCAACATTCGGTCACAAAATCAAATTTGCTCATAAGTCGTGCAAAAAAAATTGTGAATTTCGAATATCTATTAAGGAAAAAAAAACAAGAATTTTGTCAAAGGTTTCGGATAAAAATCACGAATTTAGTCAAAGAATCGTGCAAAAAATTCAAAAATTTCGTCAAACGATCGCGCAAAGCAATCACAAATTTTGTCAGTCGGCTGCGAGAAAAATAAACGAATTTCAACAAATAATCGTAGAAAAGATTCGCGAATTTCGTCAAAATATCTCTGATAGAAATAGCGAATTTCGTTAATAGTCGCAAAAAATATCGTGAATTTTGACAAATGATCATAGAAAAAGAATTGTGAATTTCGTGAATCGATCACGGAAAAAAATCGCGAATTTCGTCAAATCGTCGGGGAAAAAAATCGTGAAATTCAATCGGTCATGAGATAATCTCATAAACATAGTCAACACGTCAAGAAGTTTGCAAATTTTGTGATTCATAGGGATATGAAATTTTCACCAATGATTTTCTGTGAGTAAAAAAATTCTTTAGTCATTTTCTGCATTCCTTTTCAGACTATGATCTAAATTCCACATAATTCAGAAATTTGCGAAACATTTGGTATCAGGTAGAGTCTGCATTAGAGATGAGTTCGGGCTCTTTTTTCAGAGCCCGGGCCCGCCCCCGCCCGACAATTTTAAATCTGAGGCCGCCCGAGCCCGATACCAAAAATATGCAATAGTAAAAAATTGCATAATATTTAAAAAAATGTTTCAAATGTAATTATCATTTGTAAACTACTTTTTACATAGAAATGACTGTTAAAAGAAAATTTAAATTTAATATTATCAAAAGAAAATCTGGGTATCAAGTAAAATTTACTTCATACTTAAAGGGATTCTCATACCTTTTTCTTTTTTAATAAGAAAATCTTACGGGTATGTTAATGAAGTGTGTTTCATGAATAATTGCATGAAATTTGTAGAAATTACTATTTATCTATCGAATAATGGAACAACATCTATCAGTTTTCTAAAAAAGGTGCACATTTTTAACTATTACCAATTCCTTCCTCAGGGGCGCCATTTGAGAATTTTCTTGGGGGGGGGGGGGGGCAAAGATTTTTTGTGGGAAGTTATATAGCTAAGGATAGGATGCGGGAATCTACCCCTCCCCCCCAATGAGAAACGTATACTGAATGATACTTATAAATACAGCAAAAACACGGTGAAACATTTCGTTTTAAACAGGCTCCCGTCTTAGCAGGTAAAGTTTTAATGTGTTGAATATGAAATATTTTCTTTTTAGACAAGATTCTATTACAGACAGCTTCCATTTTTACAGGTATTCGCAAAGACTGTTAAACCATCCACTTTATAGTATAGCTCTGAAAGTATTGCAGTAAAACTTATGAATCGAAGTCTGTCTATAACAGAATTCTTTTTCAAAGGAAAAAAAATTAAATTCCGATGAAAAAACATTATACAATTGTATTTGCTAACACAGAGACCTGTCTAAAATGGAATCTTTTTCCAGTCCCTTGGGAGGGGACTCCTTTTTTTCATGTTTTATTACAGGGGAGCCATTAAAATTTTCTTTGAGGAACAGGGAACGTGCAGAACTGCACAAATCACACAGGAAATGAGAAAATCCCACACAATAAAAAATGCTGTACGTGATTTTGTTCTCTGTAACGTCTTTCACGGCATGTGGTTATTCCGTTTGTGAAAGTCTACGATTTTGTTTTCTTTTGAATTCTGCGGAATTTTTGTCCGCAAGATCTCGAATTTGGCATTTTTTTTTTTTTTTTTTTTTTTTTAAGTCCCCAAATCCTCGGGGAAAAAAAATTATATCTTCAAACGATCGTCGAAAATATCGCTAATTTCATCAGAGATCGCGAAAAAATGCAGATTTTGTCAAATAATTATACAAACTAAAATTTCAAATTTCGTAAAAGGAATGCGAAAAAAAAAATGCGAATTTCGTGAAAAGACTGCGCCATCCAATTTACTCAACCCATCGCGCAGTAAAATCGAGGCGAATTTCGTCAAACGATCGCGAAATAAGATCCAAAATTTCGTCTAACTATCGTGCAAAAAATCACAAATATTATCAGTCGATGGTAGAAAAACAAATAAACACAATTTTTAACAAAATATCGTAAAAAAGAATCGCGAATTTTGTCAGAAGATCGCGGAAACAAATATAGAATTTCATGAGTTGCTCGCGGAAAAATATTGTGAATTTCGACAAATGGTCACGAGAAAAAAATCGTTTTTGTATAATTGTTGCAGAAAAAAAATCATGAATTCCGTGAAACGATCGCAGAAAAAATTGCAAATTTCGCCCGATGATACCAAGAAAAAATCATGAAATTTAATCAGTCATGAGATAATCAGCCCATGAACATCATGAATAGGTTACGAAATTTGCAACTTTTGTGATCTATAGCGATAAGAAAATTTTCATTAGTGATTGCCTGCAAGTAAAAGTAAGGTAAGGCATTAATTGCTTCGGAGTGTGATTTCCTTATTTTGAGGCGGATTCGTGTTAATCCGATTTTTTAAAGAAATCCGGAATGTTTTTCACATGAAAAAGCTACATATTTGAAACTTAATGAGTACTATATATATATATATATATCCATTTTTCTACATAAAAGATAAAATTTATATTAAAGATTATAATTGTAGACTTCTTTTACATAAATTGTATTAAAATATGGATTAATTTTCTTGGGTTGAATTTCAATGGAAATCTTTTCAGCGGTTTTCGTATTTACATGAAATTACAGTCCTGCGTCATGATAGGTTGACGTATTTTCTTCATTGCAGCTGAGGTAAACTGTAAGTTTTTCGGATTGTGATTTATCTCTTTCGGACGGAACTGGGATGACCTGGTTTTTCAAAGGAAAGTCCTGAATCTTTTTCAAACGCATAACTATATATTTGGCTATTAATGGATTTACATGTGTTCATGTTTGTACATGGGGCATTCTCACAATCTTTTGACTTTCAGGAATAAAATTCTGGTAAAATTAAACCTGCTAAAATAACATTTTAATCAGATAGACGAATGCCTTAATGATTCAAAGTAAAGAAAAAATGGTCAGCAGCGAATTTTTTTTTTTTTTTTTTTTTATTTAACTGAGGTTTAAGTTAAACTTGCGAGTTTAATTTTCCTTACCATTTTACCACTATAATTTTCTATTTTCTTCTAAATTTTTACTTATAATGAATTTGCATAGTTCCCGTCAGGGCATTCAAATAAGAAATAATAACAATGTAGTATTTTAGTACAAAATTTTGGTATAGCATTGTCTTAAAGTGGTGTTAAAGAAGGGACGGTAGGAAAAAAAGGAGATGGTATAGGAAAAAAGGGACGGTAATGGAAAAAAAGGGCTGGTAAGGAAAATTACCACTATTTTTAAACAAATCGTGTTAAGACTCAGTGATAGCCACAATGTTCATTGATTTTTAGAAGCAGTTGTTAACATTGGATTAAATTAAAAAAAAAATTAACTTACCTCGAAAAGTGCAGGAATAAACCTAGGGGACGTTAAGACTACCCATAAAGCCACGATGCTTGAAATTGATATTTAAATGCTGATTTAAATTCTACAGTCAATTTCCTGCCAAAGAATTTTAGACATTCTTTCTCTAGCATACTTCTACATGCGAAAAAACTTTTAAAAAAATCTACGGCTGCATCTGAAGTGATGTTCTGTATAAGTTTAGCAACAGGGATGGTAAGGAATCTAAAACCCAGACAGAGTTAAAAAAATAATATCAACCGTAAAAACGTGTGCAGGTTAATTTTTTGCTACCTATTTATATAAAACAATTGTCCCAGTTTTGGAAAAAAATGACATCGAATTACTTTTATTGAAACAATTTTATACAGACAGCTCCAAACTTAAAAATCAGAATCAGGGACACGGGATGGTATAAGAGTTTTCCTGGTATTTGGAACCCCCAACATCGTCCAAATCTTATTTATCTCGTTAATATTGTGATGCAATCATACAATGGGATGTTCCCCAGTATATGAAATGACAAAAAAAAAAAACCCCACAAGAATATGTACTAAAATAACAATTTTTATTCAGGCATTAAAAAGTCAAAAGATTGTGAGAATGCCCCACATATGGGGTAAAATTATAGACTACTTTGTTATAAATGTGTTAAAATATGGCGTAATTTTTTTTAACTATGAGTTTTTGCGGAAGTCAGACGGTTTTCAAGTTGAAAAAATTGTTTTGTCGGGTGCCCTTAGACTCCAGTCCTAGACGTAGTCGAATTTCGAGAGTTACCATACATAATATGGTTTAATAAAGCAAATAATTAAATAATTTGATAACATTGAAATTATTGCAGTTAATATAATGTGACACTAATAATCCAAAAAAGTATAAAAAAGTCGCATAATTAAGGACTTGAATTATACCCCCCCCCCCCCCCCCGATAAAAACTATCTGAAAATCTAGCTCTGAGGGGACGAGTTTTCCTATCATCAAGTTGTACACAGCTGAGATCCAATTGATAATTAAAAAAATCCCTCAGGTATTTTTAAAATTAGTCAAAGTACTCATTAACTATAGTCACCTTCAGAAAGTTCGAATAGTAAAGATTTTGGATTTTTTTCATAATTATTAATTTCCATGCTTAAAGCATTTATTTAATGCATGTTTTTTTATTGCAATCAAATCTGATAAATAATTTTTAGCGTTTGAGCAATTTTTTAATTTTTGTTTAAATCTGACATTTGATGGTTGGTAAATTTTCTGAAATAGCAATTTTTTTTTTTTGGGGGGGGGAGCCATTGTCTCCCCCCAGCCCCCCTCAAATGGCGCCCCTGTTCCTCATAACAATTTTTCGGGATTGGCATGACCCTGAAAATAATTTTAAGTTAAAAATTTCAATGTCCTGGTGCTTTTACAGGAAAAGAGGAAACACTGCTCAATTGCTTTCTATCGGAATAATATGGTAATTAAATTTACTTACGGCTGAAAGTAACTTCGTAAATGGCAGCGTACAGCTTCAGCATCAGCAGAGTTTATAATAGATATAATAATCACTAAAGTTATTTCCATATGAAGAGCGATTATGACTGGTGTACGTTGTGTACAATAGTTATCTAAATTATTCGCAAACCGCAAACTATAAACAGAAGAAAATATTCTCTTTGTGTTAGATCTCTAAATAATAATAATAATAAAAATAAATCCAATTGCAGAATAACCTCTGTCACAAACGAAAATCGATCTAAAAACAAATTAATTATTCCCGCCTCTTTTGTGGCGCCGTATCATAGGACCGTCGTCGGAATGCTAAACATAAATATGTATACATGACTAATCATTTTCTTTTAAAATAGCATTCTATTCTAATAACTTAAATAGAAAAACACATTTTCTGTTTCCCCTTCATTCTGATCAAAAAAGCAATACAGTGATTTGAAAAGGAATAAGTAATTTTTCAGGGGGAAAAAAGTTCTTTTAAATTTTTCTATTCATGGATAAATAAAATTTTCAGGTTTCAGAAAGAATGAGTCCGAGCACGCCCGAACCCGTGTCGGGCTCGGTCTGAGCCAGTCTCATCTCTATTTCATTGAGTCACACAACCAGATTTTTTTCAAAACCAACACGACCCGAGGCACATATCGAGGCGGGTTGACGTTTCTTTTTTTTCGTTTCGGGTCAGGTTGACAGTCTTGCATAACCTGATTTTACCCGAACTCGAGTTGCGGATCAAGTCAGGCGTATGCTTTTTTTTTTTTTTTTTTTTTTTTTGCTAGGTGTAAGGTTAACTTTAAGCGTTTCTGATTATGCTTTGTCTCTCTTTGGATGAACCGATTTTTCAAAAGGATGATCTGAATATTTTTAAAATGAAAAAGCTATATATCGGAGTATTAATGGGTTCATATGCGTTCATTTTTGTATATAAGCTATAAAATTGTAGACTACTTTTTCATAAATGTAATTAAAAATAGATTCATTTTCTTCCACCTCGTGTTTGGGTATGAATATTTCGGGTTTATTTTGCAGTTTGTTAGGCTAAGAGTTGTGTTTCACGTTAACGACTTTTGTCAGGTTCGGATAGGGAGAACCCGATCCTTGCAAAACTCTAGTAGGCTGAGAAGATTATTAAGAAACATTCCCTGTTAAGAACATACTGTATGTGTATATAATATGATTTAATAAAGCAAATGATTTGATAGCGTTGTAATGACTGCAGTAAATATAATGTTACACTAATAATGCAAAATAAAAAATTCAAATAATTAAGAACTTGAATTAACCCCCCTTTCTTAAAAAAAGAAAAATCCTCTCTAAACTCCTGACTAAAGGGGAAATTCACCTCGAAAATTTTAGCCCCGAGGGGGACGAGTTTTCTTTGATCATTTGCACGCGGCTGGGAAGCAATTAATAGAATTTTTTCTCACATATCTTTTTAAAATTAGCCAAAATACTCATCAATGAGAAATGTCTCACCTTGAGAGAGTTGTTGGAATAGTAAAGTCTTTAGAAAATATTTTTGATAATTATCAGTTTCTGTGTATAAAGTGTTTATTTATTGCATGTGTTTTTGTTGTAATAAAATCTGACAAGTTACTTTAGCTTTTGAGGAATTTATGAAAAAAAATGTTGAGTCTGACCTCTGATGACAGATAGGGATGCATCGAATATTCGGTATTCGGACATGCTACCGAATATCGAACTATTCGGCCAGACCGAATACTTAAAAATATCTTTTGAAAAATATTTTTAAAATCCTTACACAACTTTTACTTTTAACTGTCAATTTATAAAGATATTCAGAATAATTGGAAACAGAATCATATTTAAATCAAAGAGAATGCTGTTGCATTATTTATTTGCTGTTTGATAAGTGTCACTTAAAAAAATTAACCATTAATGATGACCTCCATAGAAATAAATGATACACAAATGGAAGTTTCTGAACAATGTCTTGTAAATAATGTCTTTTGCTTTTTCGCAAAAAGAGTGTTTCTAAAAAAAATGGGAAAAACTTTCAGATGTGATAATAGATATCAAAACAGACCATTTTTGCCCAAGAAACCAGTATCGCAATCCGCTTAATCAGTCAAAATCAAAAATACAGTGTATCTCATCTCATTACAGGTGAAACTTAGATTTTCATTTGTTACTATAACAATAATGGAGATACCGTAACTATATTTTCAAAAGAATTACTTTCATTTCTGTGACATATGTTATCATGAGAAGAAGTGTCGGAAATTGGGTGTGTGTATAAAGTTTTCTTGTAAAAAGGTCTTATTTATCAAAATGGAAGTATTTGTGTTAAGTATTATGAATAATTGTTTTAAAATTTAATTTTTTAATAGCTTTAAACTTTGAATTCGGTCAGCCGAATATTCGGTATTCAATTTACCTGTAGGCCGAATATTCGGTATTCGGCCAAAATCACTATTCCGTGCATCTCTAATAGCAGATAAAATTTCTGAAATTTCCTTGGGGGGAACCGTGTCCCCCCCCGCCCCCTCAAATGCCGCCCCTGCTGCAGATAGATAGAAAACATAGTTGTTACAATATTCAGAATGTGTTGGAAAATGCGCTATAATCTATACTTTATGCATAAATTTTCTTTCTTATTGTTTTTCTTTGAATAGTGTACCCAGGTAGCACAGCAATATCGGCCAATATCGGGAACAGCGATTTCGCAATATCGGCCAATATCGGTATACCGATATTGCATGGCAAACTTTTTTTCCAATATTGGCACCCAATACCGACCGATATCGGGACCCAATACCGGCCGATATCGGCGAACGCCGGACCGGCCGATATCGGGGCCCAATACCGGCCGATATTGGCGGACGCCGGACCGGCCAATATCGGGGAACGCCGGACCGGCCGATATTGGTTAAAACTGGATTCGACACTATAAATTAGCAAAGTTTTCTTTTTTCAATATCGAGAGATATTGATTACCTGTCTTGACATAGTATTGGTAATAAATCTCTCTTTATATTAGTGAAAAAAAGTTTGCCATTTTATATTGATGAATCCAGGTTAGAAAACATATGCATATAAAGATATATATTTTTAACTATTTCAATTTTTTTTTTTTTGCTATTATTGAAATATATATTTATATATTGTTTATATGGAAAATCATAGCTAAGTTTATTGCCATGGTAATGTAAAAAATATTTAAAAGGAAAATTTTTCATGATTATGTTGAAAGTTATTGCTCTGAAATAACCCAAAAAATTTTGGGAATTTTTTTTCTTTTATTAAAAGGTATCTTATTACGAAAATTCAAATACCATTAATAAAATAATTTATTCAAATATTTTATACATTCTGATGGTTTTTTTTAATTTTTTCTTTTCATGTTCAGTGTTGTACGTAAAAATATTATGTGTAAAATGAATAATTAAATTATACTTCTCTCATTAAAAATGTCATATGCAAAATTATATCTATAATACGAATTTATGGAAATGGTAAAGTTGAAAAGTGTTATATTGTATTATTTGAATAAAATAACTTTTATTACCATATAAGCAATTTTGATAATTTTTTTTTCATATAATCAATAAAAATATTCAACATATTAAAATTAAAAAAAAATATTTAACTGAAATGATTTATTCTTTTCTGCATTTACCATAAATATAGATGATCAAATTTATTTAACTGTATTAATGTATAAACTTTGCAAGGAAAAAAAAACTAGTAAAAGTTAGTCACAAACAATTTATGTTAAGGGGACACAGTACCCTTTAAACTACTTTTTCAATTTTGAATAATACTGTAATATCTGTAGTGACATTATATTTAATACTATAAAGCAAATTAAATTTCATGTAATTTAAAAAAAAAAAAAAAATCTTGCCTATTTCTATTTAACTAAAATTTAAATTAAAAAAAAAATTTTTTTTAATCCCAACTTTTTAAATATCAATATTTTCGTTTCAAATTTTTTCCCCCACATTCCTTAGATTATACTACATAAAACTGTGCCATGGATTTTTAGACGTATGGGATATTACATTTAATATAAATCTTTTTCTCTTTTGTATAATAAAAAATCAAGGAAATTCAACAAACTCATAATTGAAATTACAGAAATTTCTGAAGCAAAAAATATTCATATTTAAAAAAGTAGTAGGGATTTTTAAAAAGTTAAAAATTATTCAAAAAATTTAAATTTTAGTTAAATAGGCATTTTTGTAAGATAAAAAAAAAAATTATATTTGCATTATAGTATTAAACATAATGCCACCACAGATATTACAATATTATTGAAAACTGAAAAATAGTTTAAAAGTTGTCCTCTTAAGTTACATATGCAAAATTCTACCTTTGTTGTTTTTTCAAACTTAACTTTAATTAATTATTCCTACCCAATTAACTCAGAAGAAAATTTATATTTTATCTGTATGGCCATCATCCTGAATCAGAGTATGAACTTACCGATTCTATAGTATTGGAAGATGAATACTCTCTCTCTTATGTTCACTCTACATTCTGGTGGTTTCTCTTTTTTTTTCTTTCCAATGTTCAACGTTCTACATTGAAACATTAACTTTTTGAAAAACTCATAAGTAAATCCTACTTTCCTCATTAAAAATTCACATGTAAAATTATGTCCGCAATACCACTTTGTGGTTATAGTGATGTTGAAAAATTGAATATTTAAAAAAATCAATTTATCATAAGCAGATTTCCATATTTTATTTTCACATAATCAATAAACACTTAACCATTATAAAAAAAAAATAATAATAATAAAAATAACGTAGCTGAAATGATTTTTTTTTATGTCTTTACAATAAACATTAGCATAGTATTTATATGCAGTAGAAGATCTTTATAATGCAAACCAAAACATGCAAAATTTTGCATTATATAGGTCATTTCACACAACATTAAAACTTACCTTGTAAATACGGCAATATAGAAAACAATCGCAGTAGATATTTATATTGCCTTCCTTAAGACCAAAAGTTGTGCAGGTTAAAAAATTTTTGCATAATATTGATCATTTCACATATTGTTAAATCGCCTATAAAAATTATCCAAACATGCTGGGACAAAATCATCTCATTACTTAATCCCAAAATTTTTACATTTAATAATAGCAATATTTTCATTTTTAAAAAAATCTGAATTAAGGAGATAAAGATGAAATAATGTTTGAAATTTAATCCTCTAAAAGGTGTCAATATTTTTGCAATACGGATTACAGGTGCTTCTTAAGTACAAAATTCATTGCTTACATCTCAGAAGCTGTGCATTATATAGGATTATAAAGATCTTCTACTGTATAAATGAAATGTTACCCCCTCTATCCAACACACTTGAAAAAAAAATTGGTACTTTTTGGTTAGCCGGGCACCAGTGTTATATTTACATACATATATGGGTTATTCTCTGCAATAGTGCAAAAAGTGCTTCCCAGCCATATAAATGCTCTTAATTTTATTACATTTTTATTTATTTTTATTTTTATTAGAAGATCTAAACATAGTTTATTAGGGGCAGAAAGTAAAATTTAAAAATAAATAAATTTAGTATTTAAAAATATAATATATATCATGCAAACATCATTCCCTCACCTTTCCCCCACCTGTACTACCATATTTTATTGCCTATTTCTTTCCATCCAGAAATAAAAATAATTAAAAATACCCTAAGCAAAATAAAGTTCTTATTTGATGCATTACAAAAAATAATAAAAATATTAATTTTTACTATTATTATATAGTCTACTCAATCAATTATATGTTTCCCCATGTTAGACCATCATTCCCTCACACATTGCTATTATCTCAAATATCTACCACTAATGAGCAGTAGCAGTCTAGCATCCTTCACAGAGAAGAAGCTATTTTGAGCACTTGTCAGTCCAGCAACATAAATTGGTGGTGTAAGATTTTGTTAATTTTACAGAATTTTTTTTTAGTCAGTATATCCGGAAGCGTTTTTATTAGTAGTCATTCCCTCACACAGAATATTCATTTTTTTGTAAATATCAAAAATTTTAATTTTATCATACATTATATATTAAGTGTTTCTCTTAAAGGAAACAGTTTGGATTTCTTCATAATTTTGCATTTTTCCCCTACAACTAGTAAAAATGTCTTATTTCATCATTCCCTCACTTGTCATTCCCTCACATTTTTTATTTTATTTTTTCCACAAATTTTTATTTTATTTTTTTTTATTAAGTCAAATTTTTAAAACAATTTCTGTTGCTATTAAAATCTTCAATAATTGTCTGATTTCTTACCATTTATCTAATTTTTATGAAAATTTACATATGCATCATTCAAGTCAGACTGCTGGCCAAATTTGCAAGTATTGTAGAGAACAACCCATATATGTGTGTGCATGTGTACATATATATGTATGTAAATATAACACTGGTGCCCAGCTAACTGAAAAATGCAAGCAAAATTTGGTTGAAAAAAGTAAATCCTCCTGTTGTTGTTTTTTTATTTATTTAACCAACTTTATTTTAGTTACTCCTACATTAAAAATTAGGAAAACATTAATTTATATTTTATCTTTATACTCCCTTCATTCTGAATGAGAGTCTGAACTATACTACTGGGGGATAAACACTTCGATGGAATTTTTTCATTAAATAAACACAATTGCCAGCAAATATTGATATTACAAGTTTTAATGGCAGTGTAAAATTGAAAGTGCAACTGAAATGACCATTTAAAAGAATAAAAAAATATGTTACAAACAATGTCATTAAACTAAGCGAGAAAATCTATTCTGGAACTAAAATTTTAATAGTAAGTTTATTATTTCTATTTGTAATGTATTCATATGAAGTAAAAATAAAATCTTTCTATTTTTAATGTACATACATATATTCAAAAAATGTATATTATTTTATATTTTCAAAGAAAATTTAGAAACAAAAAAGCTCTTATTTGAAAAAAAAAAAAAAAAAATCAATTTTTATAGAAAAATGTTTTTTTTCCCAACACTTGAATCTTTCTAGAAATTATACATCCCTACAAAAAATAGACTAACGTGACATTAAGGCTATCTAAATTCCATTTCAGAATTTACAATACCTCCTTAAGTTTATGTAAGCAGAAAGAAATTGTGACTGATAGAAGGTAGAAACTTTTTTAAATATATTTCAGGACATTTCCCCACCCCTCAAAAAAATTAATAGATAAAAAACACTTTGAAAATATCAGAAATTATATAAAGGACAAAATAGCTAATTTTCTTTATATGTTTTCTCTTTTGAGTCAGGGAGGAGGGGGGGGGGGGGGTGAAGCTATAAAATAATAATATAAATATTGATAGATTCTCTCAATTGCACATAAGTAAGGCATTTGAAATAATTAGAAATCGAAAAACTTAGCATTTAAATATCATCATAATTTACATTTCGTTAAAAATTCTAATTTTAGATAGATTTTATACGAGTCAATTTTTATCAACAGTTTTTCTCTAAGATAAAATTTACAAGGTGATTTTAGAAGTTTGTAAATTTATTTTATAAATTGTATTTTATTGAAATATCTTAAACATTGGATACTAGTTTGATAATACAAAAATTAGAAGTCAATTCTTAGAATTTAAATAAAAACTTACCACGTATAACAAATAAAATTTATTAATCACAAAAAAGAATTAAATGTTTTTTTATTTACAAACTATTATTAATCATATTTATTATTTAACAAAAAAATTTTCGACAAATCATCTATTTCTTGTTAGTCATCTTCTTCTCATTTGAAAAGTGTTTCCATCCCTGTTGTCAAATTCTGCAAGCACCTTTCCAATGCAGGTAGAGATAGCAGTGGTTTCTGTTCCTTCAAACTTCATTTCCACACTAGCTAGAAAAGTACAATGAACCAAAATCACAATCAGACCAAGTATACATTTTTGCTATAACAATTTATAATTTGCTATAGCTTTTTTTTTTTTTTTTTTTAATTTCATAAACAAATTTTAAATGGGAGATTTGAATTTATTCACCAAAATTTCAGCTTGAAAATGAAATATTTTTACTTTATTATATTAATACAGTAGAACCCTCAAATCCGCACAGCTTGGGACCAGAGGTTGTGCGGATTTTTGGTCATTGCTTTCTTTGTTTATATTTTTTAAACAGTAATTTGAATGTAATAATGCAATCGAAATTATAATGAATGGTTTCTTATAGTAAAATATTAAAATAATTAAGTAAAATAGTAAATTGAAATAATAAAAATTAAGATAATTTAAAAAATAATTAAATTATTAAAAGTAAATAATAATGCATAATTAAATATACATAATAATAAAGATTATATACATTTTTCTTGAATTATTCAACCAAACTTGCCTCACAAAGGTACCCTACTAATTCATATCAAAATCATAAAATAAAAAAGTTTTATTTCAGGTTTAGGCAGACTTAATAACCAAAAAAGCTTGATTAATACATAAATATACTTGGTAAAAAGATTGCAATTACCAGTGATATCAGCAATATCTTGAATTTTTCAGAAATAAATTTATACTATTTCCTTCAAGAACAAGCAAGAGTTCAGTCACATTAACAAGAATTACATATTAAAATACACATGGAATTATCTCTATATAATAAAAGCCAGTGTAACGCTGGGCGGGATGAATCCATCAATCTTATCAGTCTCCCAGGAAGAGACTCAAGGGGAAAAGGATCCATTCTCCCATTGGTTGACAAGAAACAAGAATCGTGCGATTACTTCTCAAGGTTACAAGTCCTGATAATTGAGCAGTAGTAGACATTTCTTCCTAACAAATCAGTGCAAGGCACATCGCATTACACCACCAAAATAAATCGCCAAGTGTCACTTGAGATTGTTTCAAGTATTAAGTTGCAATCATATTAAATTTTCTTTGCGACATGTAAGGAATTTTAATTTATTTCTCATATAAAGTGATTCACGGAAAACAATGATATGGTATTTTTAAAAATATCCTTTTTTTTCCCTGCAAAAAATTGATAAAACTGACTTTCTTTTAAAAAAGTAACCAATTTAAATAATTTAGGCTTATTATTTTGTAACTTATTTTTAAATTACACATTACTTATATTTCTCCTTTTCTATATACAGGTGTATGTAAATTTAAACTTAAAAAAAAAAAAAAAATTCAATATTTTAAAAGTAAAAAATTAATATTTATACGAAAAGTAAAATAATTTTTTATTTATAGCTTTGCATCAGGAGGACAGAAGCTTAGGGGATTAGACGGTTGGGATTCAACCCGAGATACTTATTTATTAATCAATATACATATTAAAAAATTTTTGGAGGGGGGGAGGAGGGGGAGGGTAAACGATAAATTACAATTTCAAAGTGTTATTAAAAAAAAATAGTATTATTTCAATAGTTGCAGCAGACTGTTTTAATTACGCATTTTTATTGCATATTTATTAAATTTTTGTTTCATTAAGAAATCTTAATTTTGTTATAGTATATTAGCCGGAAAACCTGGTTTACACAGAAATATTGTAAATGCTAATTGTGTGTTTATTAGAACATAAACTAACCGAACTTTGCTCATCTAAACGCTTCCATATTGTCAATTATTTTTTTTTAGCAGTTTTTCAAGTTTTAAGTGAAAAACACAATTTTTACCCACCGTCCTAGGATGGGCATTTACACTAGTATAAAAATAAAAAAGTCTAATTTTGTCCCTACATCTGAACTGAAAGTTCTATTGCTTAGGTACATATGATGTGCGGATTTGAGGAAGTCTACTGTATCCAATAGTTAGTGCTAAAATCACACAGTACTCACAACTTTATTGTTTAATGGTTTTATAAATCAGAAAACAAAATTACAAACCAACTAAACTTACAAATTGCAAACTTACAATATTAAAATTTTACTTTAGTTTTTTTTCCTCTTACAAAATTTGAACATAATATTCAAAAATGCATTTTTGAATTAAAGTGAATTTTCAAAACTAAAACTCTTTCCGTAAATAATAAAAGTAAAAATAGTTTCTAAAAGAGTACACTTTTATAAGCATTCAATGTTTATCTTGAGAATCACACATAATTCCATGACTACAATTTATGTCATTAAAAAAAAAAAATCCGTTACAATAGATTACTTTTACAAAGAGCCCAACTATTGAAAAATCACTGCTTTGATGTATTTCTTGATAAATAGCACGAATACGGGAATTTATTTAAAATATAATATTTGTTCTACTTATCTTTTAAAATATTGTAACAGGGGAAAAAATTATTTAAACTGTTATACAGGATTTCTAAACTATTTTTTTTAACATATAATCATAAATTTATTACTATATGTACTCACGTGTAAATAAACACCAAAATTTTAAAGGAATGAAAATCATTCCATTTTATTATCAGTATTTTGGAATAGTTTTCATTGCCCTATTTGATTGCAGAATTCATATTAATCTATCAATTTTAAATAAAAAACAATGCAAATTGAACAGAAAACAGCACTCGAATCGTTATTAATAATAAGAATAGGGGGCCATCTCCGGGCGATTACTCAAAATCGGCGATTAGCCCAAACGCAAAATACGGACATTTATCCAAAAAAAAAAGGCAATATATATTTATAATAGCCGCATTGTAACATTATACACAAAAAAAAAATGATTTTTTTTCTCGATTAAATAGCGGATAAAATGAGATACAAATGTAATTTTTTCCTTGTCTCGATTAAATAAATATGCAATAAAATGAGATAAAAGTGTAATTTTTTTCTTGATTCAATAAATATGCGATAAAATTAGATTAAATATACGTTTCTTAATCAAATAAAAGAAAAAAACAATATGAAACGATACAACCTTGACCACGTGTAGCTGAGAATCTCGGAACGACAAACGCATGCCTGGATGGGACAACTTCCAAAAATCAAATGACGCTTCAAGAATAATCGCGGAAGTGACGTAAAAATTTAGGGTTACCAGAACACTACAATCGTCGGATGTCCATCGGGAGTAAAGCATCGCCAGCACGAAATCGCCAAAAAAGGCGCCAAATTCAAGATGGCGGACTTCGGGCGTATTTGCAAGTAGTCCCATTCCTTCTTTACATATAAAAACCAAGTTAAATAAAAGAGTGTAAAAATACAATATTGACTGCAATATAGAGACCCATGCTATGTGCGTTAACACCCAATCTTACAACATTTTTGAGGGCATCTCTGGCAGACAGCACAGAGGCAGAAGCCCCTCTGTCCCTATGGGCCCACACAAACCAGGAAATATATGTATGAATGATTAAAAAACTGACATGTTTCAATATAATGCAGTAGACTCCTTCAAATCCGCACAGCTTGAGACCAGAAGTTGTGCGGATTTCTGGCCATTGTTTTGTTTACATTTTTTAAACAGTAATTTTAATGCAGTAATGCTATCAAAATTATAATGAATGATTGTGATATTGTAAAATATTAAAATAAGTAAAGTAATAAACTAAAAGGATAAAAAGTAAGGTAATTTAAAAACTGATTAAAATATTAAAAGTAAATAATTAATAATGCCTATTTAAATATGCACAAAAAAATTAGATCATTTTCCTTTAATTATTCAACTTGAGGGAGTCTACTGTATTAACAAACTTTATTTTATACACAAAAAGCATCTTATACACTTTTAATTCTTCAATACCAGTTGACAAATTTTTTCTTCTTGTAATTATTACTTAATCACTAAAATTGGAGGTTGCATAAGAAAAAAATTTCCGTGCCAAGGGTCAATGCAAGGTTTTTCTTCTTTTGGCCCGTTTAATGTGAAACAAAAGTTTTGTGAAAAATAACATTACATAATAGAAGACGAATTCAAACTAACCCAAATTCAATGATGAACTTATTACATTTAGTTTGCCCAAGAGGAATTTAACAGGTAGAAATAGTTTATTCAAAAAATCTTAAATTTTTGGGAAATTTGCATTTTTTAATGTTTTCCTAATAGACATCAGATAAATAATAGTGCTTTAACATAGCCATTATAAAATTCATGACAAGAGTTCCATAACATGTGCAATGTGCCAGAAAACTTTGAAAGTTATTTTGGGCGATAACTGCTTAAGATGTGGTTGTTGCAATCTTTTGGCGCTTGGTAAGATGATTTAGTAAATTTAAAAATAAAATATTACAAATAATATTAATAAAATATAATTAAAATAAAAATTTGGTAAGATGCTAAAACAGACTTTTGACAACATTGCTTACTTTTTTGCCAGTTGCACCAAGTGGCACAAGATAGGGAACTCTTCCCAAATGATTAAATTTCTGTATTTGACTTAAATAAGAACACATTATGCAAATTAAACAAACAAAATAAGGAGTTTAAAGATTTTTAACTGTATTGGTGGTAGGAAGAAGCATTATACAGAACCTTGAAATCTTAGCCCCCCCCCCCCCCCACACACACACACTAGATAATTTATCAGTAGAAATCTTTAAAAAAAAATCACAAATGATTAAACTTAAATAAGAGGAATCAGCTTTAACAATGTATCAAATTTTTATTTTTGGATGGAGTAAAAATTAAAAAATAAACCAATAAATAAATAAATAAATAAATAAATAAAGTAAATATAAAAAGAATAAATAACCTTTGATTGTAATTGTTTGATGACTGATTTTGAGTCTTTTAACGATTTTTATATTTGGAAAATTATGTTTAAAGTAGCAAGTATGACAAAACAAAAACAAAAAATTCTATACTCTCCCTTATGAGGGAAGAAGAAAAAAAATTCCTCACACTTGAATTAAGATATCTGAAACATTTATTCCAAATTCTAAGCCAAGGACCTCAAGGTTATATAAATTGCTCACAACTTTAAAAAAAAAAATTCAATATTTTAAAAGTAAAAAATTAATATTTATACGAAAAGTAAAATAATTTTTTATTTATAGCTTTGCATCAGGAGGACAGAAGCTTAGGGGATTAGACGGTTGGGATTCAACCCGAGATACTTATTTATTAATCAATATACATATTAAAAAATTTTTGGAGGGGGGGAGGAGGGGGAGGGTAAACGATAAATTACAATTTCAAAGTGTTATTAAAAAAAAATAGTATTATTTCAATAGTAGCAGCAGACTGTTTTAATTACGCATTTTTATTGCATATTTATTAAATTTTTGTTTTATTAAGAAATCTTAATTTTGTTATAGTATATTAGCCGGAAAACCTGGTTTACACAGAAATATTGTAAATGCTAATTGTGTGTTTATTAGAACATAAACTAACCGAACTTTGCTCATCTAAACGCTTCCATATTGTCAATTATTTTTTTTAGCAGTTTTTCAAGTTTTAAGTGAAAAACACAATTTTTACCCACCGTCCCAGGATGGGCATTTACACTAGTATAAAAATAAAAAAGTCTGTAATTTTGTCCCTACATCTGAACTGAAAGTTCTATTGTTTACATATGATGTGCGGATTTGAGGAAGTCTACTGTATCCAATAGTTAGTGCTAAAATCACACAGTACTCACAACTTTATTGTTTAATGGTTTTATAAATCAGAAAACAAAATTGCAAACCAACTACATAACTTACAAACTGCAAACTTACAATATTAAAATTTTACTTTAGTTTTTTTTCCTCTTACAAAATTTGAACATAATATTCAAAAATGCATTTTTGAATTAAAGTGAATTTTCAAAACTAAAACTCTTTCCGTAAATAATAAAAGTAAAAATAGTTTCTAAAAGAGTACACTTTTATAAGCATTCAATGTTTATCTTGAGAATCACACATAATTCCATGACTACAATTTATGTCATTAAAAAAAAAAATCCGTTACAATAGATTACTTTTACAAAGAGCCCAACTATTGAAAAATCACTGCTTTGATGTATTTCTTGATAAATAGCACGAATACGGGAATTTATTTAAAATATAATATTTGTTCTACTTATCTTTTAAAATATTGTAACAGGGGAAAAAATTATTTAAACTGTTATACAGGATTTCTAAACTATTTTTTTTAACATATAATCATAAATTTATTACTATATGTACTCACGTGTAAATAAACACCAAAATTTTAAAGGAATGAAAATCATTCCATTTTATTATCAGTATTTTGGAATAGTTTTCATTGCCCTATTTGATTGCAGAATTCATATTAATCTATCAATTTTAAATAAAAAACAATGCAAATTGAACAGAAAACAGCACTCGAATCGTTATTATTAATAATAAGAATAGGGGGCCATCTCCGGGCGATTACTCAAAATCGGCGATCAGCCCAAACGCAAAATACGGACATTTATCCAAAAAAAAAAAAGGCAATATATATTTATAATAGCCGCATTGTAACATTATACACAATTATATTGTGCCATTTAAGTAAGTAAATCGTTTCAGTTACGTACAATAAAAAAATAAAATCACGTTTTAATATAAATAATTACTTCAAGAATAAAGTAAACGGACAATTTAATGGTACTACTTGCGGATTCGCCCGGAATCCGCCATCTTGTTTCTTTGTTGATCATCGCCGATTTTAAATTTCTTTATTTATTTTTATTTATGTTTATGTTGTTAAATTAAGCATAAAGTGGTTATATTGTTTATGTTTGTTGTTGTTTATGTTGTTAAATTAAGCTATAAAGTGGTTATAAATGACCAACAAAGAAACAAGATGGCGGACCCCGGGCGAATTCGCAAGTTGTTCCAATTTAATTAATATATAAACAATGAAAAAGTGTTTTGGTGTTACTTAAACGGTTAAATAATATACTGACTCGAACACTATACCAAAAGTTCATATGCATTGTTTACTATCATTAGTGAGGAAAATCTTTAAGGATAATATACATTCCAAGACAAGTATAAATATGATATGAACAGAAAATACACACTACACAAGACTATGGATAACTAATCAAGTAATAATACCAATGTGAACAGAAAACAATATTTAAAAGACAAGTTTGAATATATGAAATGAGTCTGATTATATGTATTCAATAAACAAACATTATATGAAATATAAAGAGCACTTACTTGTTTCACATGAAGATGTGACTTTCGGATTTCACGAATGACACACCTCACTTTTCCATACTACCATCACTATAAATATTCTCGTTTTTAATCTGCAACAGCCATGAAGGTAGAGTAGATTAGATATACGGCGAGAAATACGGCGGCCATGTTGGGTACTTGTCTTGTATTTGATTGGTTGGCTGGCTGGCACATCCTTGTGCATCATTGCTCCCGATGAGACCCGATATCGGGCAACGTCGGGCAATGTTGGTCAATGTGAGTTTTTCTACATGGATTTACAGAACTTAAAATGTTATTATAATTGTTTCCTGTTTTCTACCTTCCCACAAAAAATACAATATGTGAATAAAAAATTTAAATATTCATGATTCCAGAAGTTTTAATGTTACAAATCCAACATCGGACAACATCGATCAATACTGGCCAATGCCGGTAAACATGACCGATCCATGAACATAGAATAGGGAAGGACTTCACACGAGCGTGTTAATATTGAAGCGCGATTTTGGAATTAAATCACTTGATGGCAACAGCCGTGGAACAACCGTGCTAAACTAACGCCACCTATAAACAAACAATCCGAAACTTTTACCAAAGGCGTCTCGTTGTGTAGCGAATATTTCATAAATTAAATTTTTAAAAATACTTTTCGTAATACCATCAAGAAATTCTAAACGTTTAGAAAATAATAATTCGGAAAATTAAAGTAATTGGTTCGTTGCGGGTTCGAAAATTAAAATGATTTAATTTTTTAAAACTGATATTGAAATTCGTTATTTTCAATATGTTGAATCTACTTTAGATTATACATATATATATATATATCTTTAAATCATAAGTATTCTTCACGTTTATTATTAAGTGGTGCATATTTCCTTTGTTTTAAACGTTCTTCATTTTTATTTAATGATTATTATTAGACTTTCGCCTACAAATTCTTTTTCTAACAGCAACTAATTTTGAAAACTTTTATGATTTTCTGTATCTTTGGTAGAGTTTACGTTTTTTTTTTCCTCTATTTTTATATTCTTGTACGTTTTTGATGTTTAAAATTGATTTCCTTTAATGGAACACAGAAAAATATCATGCCTTGTATTTGATAAATTGAAATTATTATGTATTATTGCATTTTCCAACCATGATCCTTACTTTTTAGTTTTTCATAATTTTAAATATTGACTTTTTCAAAATTATCTTCTCACATTACATTAGACGAAAAAATAAAATATTTACTTCGATGAAATTTATACACAACATTGAAGTGCAGTAGAAGATGGTTACTACAGAATATGTTATGTGTTGCACTTTCAGTACATATACACGGGAACTCAAAAGGATTCAGTTATATTATGATATGTGGAGAAAATGTTTTGTGGCGTATTTTAAATACGTTACTTCAATACAAACAAAACAAAACACATGAATTTCTGAGGTGGCATTAATACATACTTTATGTATGGCACATTCAGTGCCGCCCTGTCACATAAGGTGCTACAGCCCTTTTTCCCGAGTGGAAACCAGGGTGATTTCATTGCTGAATGGCATGGGGTGGTGCACAGCGGATCTTCATAAGATGATCATTATGAAGATTGGCTGTGGGTGGTGTTACTTGACAAGACAGCAAAACAGTAAACAAATAGGGCTGAGACGTTCATTGATTTTCTGAAATAAACATAGTGTTTTATTTACAATTTACACACCGGATTTAATGCTATGTGGCTAAATTCATGATTAAGATTATCACGATGGAGTTAGTATAGTGTTTTTTAAAATGAAATAATTAAAGGAAAGTGGATTGCCAAATTTATCAAGATAGGATTGCAAATTGCAGGAAATTATCATCTATGACGTTCCGTTGAGGAGTTTTGTGATTCATTGTTTTTACTTTGCACATTTGAGCATGCTGTTATTATCGAATTTCAAAAATGAAAATATTGTTGGTATTGCACTTGTGATTTTCATCTAGTACAGTCAGGATTTTTCTTATACCACAGATAAACTTGTCCCCTGCAGTATGATTTAATAGATGTTTTCTTTTAATTTGAAACTAAATCTACATCTGGGATGCTTTCTTAGCCATAACGTGACATTTGAAATAAGGATTTCTTTTTTCAACTGAAATTCAACAACTTTTAGTAAATGCATCATGCATGTATTGCTGCAATAAATAATTTTTGTTTACATGCATCTTAAATTCATTTCATTATATCTGTTATTCATTGTGTATATTAAAGGACTAGTCTGTAATAATATATTTAAATAAAGAAATAAATATTCTTATCTATTAGTTATAACATTTAAAATATATCAAAACCTCAAACTTGAAAGGTCAGTAAAAAACAAACAACAAAAAAATATTTGCTTATTGCAGTTTTAATATCATTATATATATAATATCATATTCTGTCTTAGTCCTTGAAGAATATCAGGACAATAAATAACATTGAATAATTGAAAATAAATCGTGTTTTTAATTGAGATATAATATCTTTGTTCCTATTTTTGATACATATATATGAAATAATTTTACAGTAAATTTTAAAATTACTATGTGTTCGCAAGACAGAAAATACACAATAGCAACATAAATAATTACTTCGATTCTTAGAAATTTCAACATTCAAATAAGAATTCATTAAAAAATTAATTTTGTTTATAATAAAAGGAGGGTTAAAAACACCATAACTTTGAAAGCTGTATAATAAAAAGTAGTTGTGAAAATATTTCTCTGTCATTTATCAAGACTTTCCTCAAATATAAAAGGGCTACTTTCTGAATTAATTTCTTTTCAGAAACACATAAGATTAGCAGGTGTTCTTATTCAGAAACTATGTAATTGAAGGGTGTTATTCATTTTTTGATAAAGGCAATGCATCTTTGAGAAAGTACTGGCAAAGTAAGTGCTTTAAATCAAATTTCCAGAAGCGATTTCTCATTAAAGGGGAAAACCTGCAGTCACGTGACAAGAATCTTATACAGTAGACTCCCTCAAATCCACACAGCTTGGGACCAGAGGTTGTGCAAATTTTAGAATTTTGAGGATATCTGGTCATTGATTTGTTTACATTTTTGAAACATTAATTTGATTGGTCGTTAAGCAAGGGAAATTATAATGAATGCTTACAATAAAGTGAAACATTAAAATAAGTAAAATATTAAAATAATTTATTAGTTTAAAAGTAAGTAATTATTAAAATAATTATGTAAAATAAAAATTTAGAAAATATTAAATTATTACGAATGAAATCGATTCAATTCGATTCCAAAAGTCCTATGCTGCCATCTAGTGATAGCAAGGAGAACAGTGTTAATGCTATTATCAGTATATATAGCTTATTGCGCTTACTGTAACTTTTTTCATTGTTATTTAGAGTCTTGAATGCTTTGTATGTTTAGAAATAAATTTGTCTATAATTAAAAAAAAAAATTCCGCAAACAGTAATTTTAAAATAGCGTTCCGGTTCATGGATTTTTCCATTTCGACCCCTGGAATTTTTTTATATAGACATGCTAATTTATATCAAAATCAAATGTAATGTAAATTTATTATTATTTAGTAATAAATCAGCTGTAATAGCTAAAAGAGAATGATTAACAAAAAATTTAGTAAAAAAACATTGCAGTAGTCGCTGATTTCGGCACCATTTTGAATTTTGTTCCTGCAACTTAACTGTAAATTTCATTGTTTACATATAAAAAAATACGCGGATTTTAGGGAGTCTACTGTATCTTGATAAGTATTTTATTTATCAAAAATGGAAAATGCTATTCGGTTCCAAAACCCTTCAATAATCAGGCCTGTCAATTTTATGCCTTTACAGTTAAAAATGTGTCAGAAAGCTTTGTGTTGTTGAGCAGCGAATTTGGGAGAAACCTTAAGGTGTATTTTCAAAGATTCTGTTAAGAGAAGTTCATTATCGCAATTCTTTTTTTTTTTTTTTTTACTATACATGGTGCCCGCCCTGCACATCCTTTGAAAATGAAGTCCAGTTTCGGCCCGGCTCGACTATATAGAAAAAAAAAATGAAAATCTGATATTTGCTTGGCACGAGTCTGCTGAAAAAATTAAGCTCGGCTTCAGACACCTTGTAATTGTCTGATGGCAATCTCTACGCTGGACATGTTACATTTCTGTATTGATGTTGTCAAACTAGAATCAGCTCATGACGCAAATCTATATTTATTCTCGTGAAAGTCATGTTCATTAAAAATGACCCATATTTTATCGACTTTGTTTAAATTTTTATATCGGGCTGATAGGCCCATTTAAATTTTTTATCGGCCTGGCCCGTTGAAAAGATTTCCTAATTCTGCTGGCATGACCTGTTTGAAAATTTGCCTTTATTTTATCGGACCGGTTATGGGCCCGTGCAGACCTCTAATTTGCTCATCATTAAAACAGAGTCGTCATTGCCATTTCAAAACTTTCTTAATATCAAATGAATTTTCAAATATTTGATACATACATACGAGTGTGATCCCTAAACCTGCCCGTAAAGACTTTCTAGCAAATTTTGACTTTTATTATTTGTTAATTATTTTAATTTAAAATTTTGGCATAAAAAAGTACATCTACTTTTTCTGGGGTTTTTTTTTTTTTTTTAGAAAGCTTTACTAGCTATAATTAAAAAATATATTTATTTATTTTGCATCAAATTTTGTATTAGAATAAAACTTTTCTAAATACAAAAAAAAAAAAAAAAAAAAGATAATATAGAAATAGTCATGGTAGTAGTTAAATGAGAATCAAAAGTAAAATGAATGTGTATGTACAAAAAATGTATACAATAGACGCTCGATTTTACAAACCTCTTTTTTATGAATTATTCGTTTTTACGAACTGATGTACTGGTCCCGACCAGCATCCCATCGAACTAATGTTACTCCCATTTACGAACTTTCGATTTTACGAACACATTATATGAGTCCCATCGAGTTCGTAAATCGAGCGTCTACTGTATTTGTAAGTGTATATGAAAAAAAAAAAGAGCTATGTTGTAACAATGGTTTAATAAAAATATCTAAACAGTGTGATAGTAAAAATAATTTTCTCCATGAAATTGTAGCTAAAAACATAACTAAGCAAGCAAGAATTTCAAAGTGCTGAGCTAAACGCAAGATTGTAAATAAATAAAAACAATGTTAGCGTTAGTTTAAATGCCTTTAGAACTTAATATAAGGTTTCTTGGTTTATCAATCAACAAAATAATTACAATCAACATGCTGTCTTCCAAGTATTACAAAAGCATGAGTATTTGCAAATGTGTTGTTATGGTTATGCAATTCATTTGCATATAACTAAGATTACTGTTCAGACAAGTTGATTATTATTAGATTCTGGTGTAAATCATCCTATAGGTGGCGCTGCTATACTGCATTTTGCTGGATTTACACGATTTTAGCGATTGTCATATCTCAAGAACTAATGCACGTAATTTCATCTTTTTAGAATCCTTATGATGATTACAGATTGCCATTTAATTTTGACACAGTGATAACGAATTTTGAGATATTGACATGTATGAGATAGAAGAAAGTTTTGGGATTGATACATCCTACTAGTTTGATTTAACACTATTTTCGAATCATAATCCTTATTTTATTTACTCGCAGAATCCTGCGATTAATTAACATAATAATTAGGCAAAGATTTCTGTTCGGAAGGAGTGATAACTAAAAAGTGGAATAACTGACAGCTAAGTATATGCAGAAATATTTAAAAATTTTATTTTGCTAAAGAAAAAAAAAATGCTTTAAATTTTGCAAATAACGTATTAAATATAAATATGCGAATTAGACCAATGTCAGATGGGCATCTGTTTTACTGCTTTTTTGCTTAAGTATTATCCATTCACAATGCTAGCAAAAAAGACGCCCGTCTGACATTGGTCTTAGAGGGACTGTGGAGAGGGGTGGGGGACGCTGTGGTTATTAGTATTAGGGCAAAATATTAGGGCTCCGGTACTTTTTTTGTTAGAAATTAAGCCCTGGTCTGCAATTTCATGTAACAGTTAGTTGGGCAAAGGTCTATCTGTAATATAAACAATTTCGGTTTGTCTGTTACTTTTCTCATCCTAATTAGAAGCGCTTACTTGCAATCTCGGCCTCACCCGTCCGGTAGTGACACCACATTTTTGCGGTAATGTTTATCGCCAAAAGCCTTTGTTCACTTTCACGCAGTCACCAAATGTTTGTAAATTGGCGATTCTGTGCAACGCCAAGATTTCTAAACTCCTAGCGAAAACTTACACTCCTGTTTCAGCTTTTGAGATGTAAAGTTGTCTAAAAAGTAAAGGCGCTTTGGCGTCCCATGTATTATGGGGGGTCTCTCTGTCCCATTTTTCTCTAACTGAACCGCCTTTTAAAAGATGCTTTTAAATAAAGAGTAGTTCCAGTAAATTTATAGTTGGAGTTTTTTTTAGCATTTAGAACCCGGTCTTCAATCTATGCTATACGGCTGCCCCGAGATAAGTCGTGGGTAAAGGCACTGTTTCCTCATACCTGTCACCGGTGAAGTGGCTAATTGGATCTGAGGCATATTTTCTAGAAATTTCAGGACTTCACTTACTTATTTTAATATCAGAGTTACCCAGAATTAATAATTCCAACCAACTTTTGTTACCACAGAAATATAGGTACTTTCTTCATATAGCAATTCCTAAGGGTGAATCGTCAAGTATAATGGCACATTGTTGAATTCAGGATGTGGCCTCGGGGGCACTCCCACAAGAGCAATGAGATCCCCCCCTCCTCCGGAACTCTATAATACCCCCCCCCCCCCTTTCACCTGGACCCATAGACATTCCTCTCAGAGAAAGTGTCTGAATTCAACACTGATGTGGCATATAACGCCATATTTAGGAGATTGTCGAAACTTTAACTGTGACCTTGGCATAATTATAATAGTGGGGGCTGCTTTAACAAAATACCAAAATCTCTAACAAATGTATTTTAACGAAACATTAATAATGGGTATCTCTAATATGTTAAATAAGATACCTACTTTACATGCAAATTGTCTATGAACACTTATAATTAAAAAAAAAAAAAAAAAAAAAAAAAAACTACTATCTTATTTAAATTATATTATTTTCGAGAAAAAGGAATTGACGCAGTTTTAAATAGTCAAGTATTATTACCACCATCATTATTCGTACTGCATTCATTTTAATTAAAATATAAACCTTTCTCTCATTTTATGTAAAACACACAACTTTTCTTTAAGATATATGCTTTCACTAACTTTATTTAAAATACAAGAAAGAAATAGCACCACAAATGAGAATATAACACCTTCACATATGAAAACTAAAAGCTACTACTATTGGCGAGAGAAAAGAACATGCTAATGGCAAGATTTGTACCCGGCTAACATAAAAGTACCAGATTTTTATACAAGCCAATGAAAGCGGGGTGTGAGCAGTGCCCACACCACCCTGAATCTGTGATATCGGATATCATTACCAAAGCTCTGAAGATCGATAAAAATGAAAAAAAATTGCAAAAGGCAATAAATAGTGTTGCTGCAGTTGTTATTATATACTAGAAATATAAATGCTGTTTCTCACTCTTTTATTTTGCCTGATGATAAAAGATTGGTCTCCTTTTTATAAAACTTTGAAACAGCTGGACACACTAAATTTATTTGAGCTGCTTGGTCTTTTCATTATGTTGGTTTTCACAAGTCATGTATTTACGGAAATATGATTTTTAATCATGTAAAGCAATGACATTGTTCTTTAATGAGTAATAAGAGGGGCACAGCCAGTATCTTCACAACACATGTATTGGCATCCGGCTAACAAAAAAGTACCAAAAATTCTTTTAATTATGGGATTAACAAAAATAATAAATGTAAACACAAGATGATATCTTTACTAGAAATTCTATAACTCATGAGAACACCATCACATGTGAACAACTTTCTTCTTCTTCTGTTTTTTTTTTTTTTTTTTGAAAAAGTATATATTTATATTTTAAATGCATTGAATTTATGGGAACGTCCACTGTTACTCTTGTGACCATTCGTGCGTTTTTTTACAAATACTTGCAATTATTTTACTATAAAATATAATTAAGATAAAAAGTGATATAACCAGTAAAATACTATTGTGCTCCACTCATTTAATATATATCTAATTTGTAACAAAAAGCATTTCCCTTGTCTATATAATCAATCAAAATTTTGTTACTCTTGTGACCAGAGTGTCATAAGAGCCATTTAATATATACATAAT
Source organism: Maratus speciosus (assembly GCA_963932465.1). Taxonomy (NCBI): domain Eukaryota; kingdom Metazoa; phylum Arthropoda; class Arachnida; order Araneae; family Salticidae; genus Maratus; species Maratus speciosus. The sequence goes on along the minus strand of OZ010795.1, from coordinate 2,188,163 downwards.
TTTTTTTTTTTTTTTTTTTTTTTTTTTTTTTTATAAATTAGATATATGTTTGTGTGTGGAACAGAGTGGTATTTAGCTGGTTATATAAATTTTTATCTTACTTATATTTTGTAATAAAATAATTGGAATTATATATGAAAATTTGCTCTAATTATCACAAGAGTAACAAATGGATGTTCCCTTATCTTAAAGTAATGAAAGATTGAACAAATACAACTATACTTTGAATCAGGGGTGTAGTGGTGGGTATACGCCGTATACCTTCTGGATTTTTTTAAGAACCTCCGTATACCCTCTGTTTCTCAAATAAAGCTATAGCGTATACCCTAGGAATGACGTTCATGACTTTAGCGTATACCCTCTGTTTTTTTTACGACTACATCACTGCTTTGAATATATATGTAAACATAACTAATCAATATGCACTTATGTAGACAACATAAAATTTGAGCTAAGATTACTTACTTAAAACAAACTTTACTTTAAAAAAGTATATGAATAGTAAAAATTGAAGTATTTACTTCTTTAATATAAAATCAGTCTCAGAAGACTTAAAAAGGAAAATATCTCAAAGATTTTAATATAAGGAGACTAGTTTGATGCATAAAATTTGCTATTTAGTGATACAGTGAGTTAGAAAAGATAAAACTACAAAAATACTTTCTTGTAATATGCACACATTGTACTTTATTTATTAAACAATGAAAATATTAAACTCATATGAATAACTTGAATTTAATTGCTACAAATAACTCTTACTAATTTTAGAATTCCTAACGAACAACACTTTTCGGATAAAGGTATAATCTAAAAATACACTAGATGAAAATTTTAAACTTTTTTATAGAGTTGTTATTCAAAAAATGTACAAGAAAAATAATTTTGCAAATCCCAAATGAACTTAATAATATTAATTTATGGTGAATGTAGATCCATTGGTGGCACATAAAATGTGTAGGATAAATGAAACCAGGGAAACAGCAAGAGTGGTGTAGATGACATCTAGGCCAACAGCAAGCTCAAAATACTATATTGTTGGTTGGGAAGATCATATTATCTACAAAACTAGCAAGCTACACTCAAAGACAGAATATCAAAATAAACTCCTGCCTCCAAGTGTAGCCAGCTGTCATAAAAATTCTGCACTATATCTTTCTTCCATCCTTCATAATCAGTCCATTGTCTTCCAAAAGTCAATATATCTTCAGTGATAACTGTAGTATGTTATACATTTTAAATTAATATTTTGATATTGATGTTCATTTGAGATTAGGAAAGTTATATTTACAGTACATTTTTAGATAACAACCATATTAAAACATTCTTTATTTTTCAGTAAATAATTTCATTTTATGCCAGTGTCTGAAAAGTTTCATCTATTAGAAACTCGTTAAGTATTCCAAAATAAAACAGAGTCATTGATAACTACTAATTTAAAATGTATTAGTAATCGTAATGAGTAGCATAATATTTCACTTATTAAAAAAAGTTATGAATAGCATTATGAATAATATTTATTTTTGCTGTAAAAAACTCTTTTAGTTTCATACATTACATTAAGAGCTACTTGCCTAGAAATACATTTTCAATATTATATCAGTGCTATTGATTTAAATCTGAGCTACATATTGAAATAACTTTAATTCAATCTTAGTAAAGTGTTTATTCAACACAATTTATAATATTTCAGAAGAGATAAATTTATTACAAGAGAAGATAGATTTACATAAGATAAATACTTTGTTTGTAAATATGGAAAAGCAAAAATAATAGGCAGCAAATTTTTTCTACTAATACAAAGATATATTTAATAGGATTATTCAAAATGCATACATAAAATTACTTCATTTATATATTAAAAAATAAACTAGCATAGAAATTTCAAAATAATAATAATAAAATACTTGTACTAGAATATAATATTGCTGAAACAATAATATAGTATTACATAAATATCTATTTCAAAAAGTAACATTTTTGTTAATAATAACATTAAAGATGATCGCTTAGTTGGAATTTTAATGTTTCACAAAAAGAAATTGTTCAAAAAAATATTACTAGGAAACACACTAGTATTAACTTTTCAGATTAACAGCTATCGCGTAAGCAAAACAAAACAAGTGTGAATTTTCATTTTGTGGACCATTAAATAATCTCTCAAATTATTTCGGATATTCTTGAGATTTTATGTTTCTCACTTATTAAAATTAAAGATAAGAAAAATGAATCATGAAATCTGATAATTCAAATGATGGAAATATATATAAAAAGATTACATTACACAAAAAAAATCACATAATGCATTTTCACAATGTTCTTATCAGCACAGTTCGTAATTTTAATTTCCCCATGTTAATTATATGAATATAATAAAATTTTAAATCAAGGAAAATATATATTCTGGTATTAATTGTTAAAAAATAGAAGATTGAGAAAGATTTTATACACTTACGCTTGGCGGTGTAAACAATGAAATATTTCTTCCTTCAGTTTTAGCTTTTTTTTTTTGTTGTTGCCCCTACATCCTGGAATCTACAATATGTGTTTCCACCCATTTCTAGTAAAAAAAAATATATATATACATATATTAATATTAAATTAAAATAACAATATAACAATAAAATTCGTATGATTATCTTCGAGATTGTCAGTGCAACTATCAAGCAGACGATTTAGAAGGAGCAGACGAACTGTACAACCGTTCTACATAGGCGCCACCTATTTGAAACATTTTCCGCGGAACGGTTTTCTTCTTCCAAAGGCTATTTCGTGTGAAGTCCTTCCCTATTCTATGTTCATGACCGATCTTTGCCGATGCACACCAAGATTGTCCGATATTGGGCAGTATCAGGCCGATATTGCTGTGCTACCTGGGTAGTAACATAAATGCAGATGGATAAAAAAGATAGTTGTTATTGTATTCAGAATGTGTAGGAAAGTACGCTATAATCTATGCTGTATGCATAATTTTACGTTCTTGTTTTTTTTTTTTTTTTTTTTTTTTTCTTTGAATAGAGTGGTAACATTAATGCAGATGGATAGAAAAGATAGTTGTTATAGTATTCAGAATGCTTTGGAAATTGCACGATAATCTATGCTGTATGCATAATTTTTCGTTCTTGTTTTTTTTTTCTTTGAATATGGTAGTACCATTACTGCAGATGGATGAAAAAGATTGTGGTTATAGTATTCAGAATGTGTTGGAAAGCGCGCTGTAATCTATACTGTATGCATAATTTTTCGTTCTTGTTTATTAAAAGCACGGACAAGTAAAATAAACAAAATAAAAATAAAATAATGGCTGCCTTTGAAGTACTTTTGAGTATGCATGCTATTTTTTAAAGCATGTTTTCTATGATTTATCCCCATTAATTTATTCCATGGTGACGTCAGCTCGTCGGCTGCGCTTTCTTTATAGCGCCCTCTTTAGCCTGATTAATTTAAAGATCTTAGCTTTGCATAACAATCTAAAAATGGCAACATCATTTCAGAATAATCGAGCTTTAATCGATATTTTTAATCGAATCCTATTAATAAACCGAATTGTCCAATAAAAATGATAGTTGATTTTCCCTGATTATCGTTCGCGGCGTATGTTATAACTTTTTTAGTTTTTTTTTATTGTTGAACCACAAATAGCACGTTAGTATCGAAATTAATATTTTTATGTTATTATTTATCCTGATTTGGATTATATTCTTATCCAATATGTATTCTAACAGATTATTACGACGGAACAGATGTCCAGCTATTAACACAATGCTAAAAAGTTGTTATCAAAAGCATTTTTTAACAAAAAAATACCCCACTGAAGCAAACTAACATGCAAAAAGAAGTCATTTTTAAAATTAGTAACATTTGTTTTTTACTGTGATTATAGAGTCTGCAACGAAACGCGTTACCGTTTGAAAAGTTTTTTAATTATATCTGTAACAGGGAAAAAAAAATCTCTTTGTATCGAAGTATTTGTAAAAGTATTCATACACTCATATTTGACTTTCAAGTTTGGAGCGCTGAAAACCAATTCATTCAAATACTCAAAATATTTAGACGTCACATTCACAGAGGAATCGGAGGGGGGAAGTGGGGAGCTCAGTTTACTTATAATAAACAAAATATTACAGAACTGTCTTAAATGTTTCTTGAATAATCTCTGAAAAGTCAACTCTCTACATAAAAAGGCACTACCAGTATTTCTGAATGTGGATTACATTTCTAGGTAACTGTTACATCTGCAGATCAAGGGTTCATCTAGTCTCATTTTTATACTGAATTTGTTTTATTTAATGACTTTGTTAATGATAAACAGCATTTATCGAATAATTAAGACATTCAACACAAAATGATTTGCCATTAATAAACAGCAAATTCCTTTTATTTAATAATAAACATTCAACTTCATTTTTCTCCCATTAGTTCTTAGTTACTGGTTCCATGTGGTTCTTAAAATACTCAATGCTCGCTCATTGTAATGAAAAAAGATTGTTTATATTTTTTGTAAAAATTGCATTACTTATTTATGTCATTTCCGATCCGAGTCATAGTCATTGCGCCAATAGTGGAAACAAAAATATTTAGTTACAGTAATGCTTCTTATTATTATTAATTCATTTTAAATTATTTTTTTGCTTTTTTTCAATTTAACTGCATAGTTAAATTGATAAAAATGTTAAATTGCACCTATAATATAATTATATAATGCATGCAATGGAAATATATTATATAACCTATAATATATTTATATTGCATGATATTTCTGAGTTTCACACAGGCAGTTCAGGAGGATGCTGTACTACTCTTATGTTTACAAAATGAGCACCCTTCTTGTCCCCAGTTGAAAAAAAAGTTTCTTTACTCCTAAAAAATTTACCTGCACAGTAATAATTGACTCATTGCTGTCTTTAAAAGACTGACTATTAAATATTAAAAGCAGTTTTAAAAATCAAAAGAATGCTTTTTTAAAAAAAGAAGTGCCCTTTTCCCACAAGCAGCATCCTGCCCTTTTTTAAACCTGGGGGTAATCTGATATTTACATCCTATTCATTCTGGAGGGGTATAACAAACTAAAAAATAAAAATACCATAGTTCATATCATTTTTTACAAAAAGCCATCAGTGGGGTTATATATATTCATATTTAATAAATGTATACACTAAATTATTGTTTTTATTACTTTAGTTTGCTTTTATTTATCATTTTTAATGATGTTTTAGTACATTTGTTAAATGTACATTAAATGATCATTTTGAACATGACTGGCAACTGACAGCGAAATTGTCCATCAACAATCATTTTTGGGCTATCTATCCACCTGGCCCTGATAATTCTTGAGTACAAACATTTCTTATTATAGGAAGTGAACAGAGCGTTCCTCAACCCACTGTTATATCATTGTTTGATTTTTGTAACAGCAATTTTCTATCTGTTAAATGTTGTATCAAAAATAATTATCAACAATTATTTATTCTTATGCCTATTTTCTCAATTAATGTAATTTCCGGAAGAAGCACCCTAATAAGTTGGCCTTGAAAAAATAATATAGTAATAATCTCTAATAAAAGTTTTATGCTTGTAGTAAAAGAACACATCTGTAATCATTTATATTCAAATATAGTTTTTGTGTTTAAATTGGGCAAAAAATATTCCTTTTCTAAAATTGGGTTGAACCAAACATGACTTGCATCGAGTGTTTGATGGTCCAGTTAATTTCTGTATAGGACAGCTGAATTGAGCTTAAAATACTTTTGTATTAAAGACTGCAAACATTCAAAATAAATTCTTCAAATTTAAGGAATGAACAGTTTTTAATTCAGATGTATGTAAAATAATATAAAGATTAAAAGTATTTACCATTTGTTACCCAATAAACGAGCAAATTGCTCTAATCTAAATCTAAAAAATTATTTCAAAATATTCTCTAAATAATCCTAATGCTGATTGAGTCAAAACAAATAAATAATATAGGTTTTTCAGAAGGAAAAATCACAGTTACTTTCCTAATGTCGTTGATTTCTAGAATCGTCTGTGTTCAGCTATTAACTTGTGTATATTCCATTTTACAATTACAATGTTTATCGATATGTCATTTCTTTTTCCTTGTTTATCTTTTTTTTAAATATTTCAATTATTATTGATTTTGATTTTATTTAATAAAATTATGGTACTTTTTCACTATAGGGGATCTGGCGTATTTAAAAAGAGGTTGATGCAATTCAGCTTCAGAAAGTAAGATTTGTTGCCAAATGGTAAAACAGCGAGGTAAAACAAACCTAATGAACTTTATGCTTGTTTATATATGCTTTTGTATTTAAATATTGAAATATCTTATATATGAATATATGTTATAGATTTTTATATAAAGTAAACTCTCTTAAATCCACATGGGTTGGGACCAGAGGTTATGCAGATTTTGGAATTTTGTAGATTTCTGGTCACTATTTTGTTTTCATTTTTTGATACTACTTGATTTTTTTATACTACTGTAAACTCTGTCTAAAGCGGAATCGATCGGGACTCAGAAAACTTTCCGCGGTAGACAATATTCCGGCTTATGCAAAAAAGCTCCCCTCCCCCACCAAAAAAAAGAAAAAAAACCCTCAAATTTGATGATTTTTTATTGATTATCCTGACTCAAAAATCGGTTGAAAACTGAAATTCTGAAAGATCTTTTGTCTTTATAGATAAATGAGAAACGCTATTCAATTTCTTAGTACTGCTATAATACATGCGAATTGGAAGTTTACACACACATCCACACCCACACAAAAAAACTAACAATCCCCCTCCCCCAATAAACTTCGAGAATGAGACAGAACGCTATAACTTTGAATTTGAGTACATCCTTAAAGTATAATATATTGCACTTTCGAAAATATATATTTTGATAAATGCTCATTCTACTAGAAATATTAAGTTTTAAATATAATTTTGCATATAAAAAAATGGCACAAGCATAAAATCCTTAAAATTTAAACAATTCCTGTCCTTTTGAATTAACTTTTTCAAAGTGTTAGGAAATTTAACTAACATGCTCGACATTGAGTATTTGACTTATCCGTTTTAAAGTTTGATAAACAAAATGCCTCTCATTTTTAAATTATCCTTTTTTCCGCCTTATGCAAAATTTTGGTTTCGGTGGGACCTTAAAATCCTATCCGTTTCCGCATTACACAGATTCCGCCTTATGCAGCAAGAATTAATGTTATTTTCTATGGGCTCGCCGGGACTTGAAAAAATTTCCGCGGTAGACAGATTTCCGGCTTGCACAGAGTCCGCCTTAGACAGAATTTACTGTACTTGATCCCGTTGACCAAAAAACTATCGCCAAACTGTAAGATAATAAATGTTAAGAATTATTATTTTTTAAATATTAAAGTGTAAAGGTCAAGTAAATATTTAATAATGAATAACAACGATGAAATAAATTTTTCTTGAATTATTCAATGAAACTTGCTAATAATTTACATCAAAATCTTAAAATATGTAACAAAGTTTTATTTCATGTTTAGACATACTTAAAAATTAAATAAACCCATAAATGTATTTGGTAAAAAGATTGTGATTGCCTCTGGTATACCAGCTCTATTGAATTTTTGCAGAAATAAATTTATACTTCCTTCAGGAGAAAATTCGAATCATATTAACCAGAATTACACATTAAAATGTGTACACATTGAAATAAAAATTTTAAAAATCTTGAATTTTTCACCAACATCTGCAACGATGTGCCGATTTTCGATGTTTTGTATTTTAAAGAGTCTATTTGTAAGAAAAAAAATATATAAAAGGCTTCTTTATATTAATATAATGTGAACACAAAAACAAGAAGCTGCTATCTAACATATGCTTTATTGTAAACATACACTTTGATGTAAAATTAAAATCATAAAAATAAAAATTATACTCAACGTTTGGGTTTTTCTTTAAAACCATTCTTACTCAGGAGTTCATTTTCTAAAATACAAATTGGCAGAAAATTATTTACATGTCACATAACAGAAGGCCTATTCAAACTGAAAGATGTAACAGAAATTTCATGAAAAAACATTTTAAATAACCTCAGTGGTGCCCTCTCTTAATTCGAAAATGAATTAAAACAAAATTACTGGAAATAGTAATGCCTAATTGCAAGGACTTTGTTTAATGTCATGGGTAGAAGAATGGATCTTTCTTCACCTACGTTTTTCTCTGCAGTTTATGAAATATCCTTTAAAATGACTGACGTTACAGATTCTTCCTATATTGGGAAAACAAAGCTTTGTCTCTTTGAAAGGTTTGGAAGATCATAAAAATTATTTAAAATATAACCACTGCATTGTCAAGAACCTTCCTTAAAGGAAGTATTTCGTTTATTGACTTCGACAACACCAGGATTCTTTCAAAACAAGTCCATCGGTTTAAAGCAGTTTTCCAGGAATCTTTAGAGATTTCTTTAAGAAGTCAAGGTATATATAACAACAGTATTTCATTCACTGTTCCAGAAGGTTGGGTCAATATTTTGAAAGAACTTTAGTTTTTCCATAATATTTCCAGTAATTTAGTTTTAATTCACTCTTGGGATCACAGATGGTGCCACTGAGGTTTTTAAAAATATTTTTATGAAATTTCTGTTACTTCTTTCAGTTTGATATTGATATGTCTTCGATTATGTAACATGTAAATAATTTTTTGCCAATTTGCATTTTAGAAAATGAACTCCTGAGGATTGTTTTAAAGTGAAACCAAAACGTCACGCATAAATTTTATTTTTGTGATTTTAATTTTTATATCTTCGTTTAAGATCTTGAAATAAAGTGTATGTTGCATAGCAACTTATTGTTTTTGTATTCACATTTGAGTATAGGATGTAAAGTCCTTATTTATTATAATTTATTTAAATACAGTAGAAGACCTTTATAACACAAACCTAAAAACGCAAGGTTGTGCGTTAATATAGAATTTTGCGTTATATGGATCACATCATTAAATTCACCTTGTAAACATGGCTAAATATGCCTGAAACATATCAAAATACATTAGAATATCTTTGTACTGCATTCCTTGTTACCAAGAGTTATCCAAATTATAAATTTTTGCATAATATAGGTCAGACATTGTTAAATTTACTATATAAACATGATCCAAATAGAACTGACACAACCACCCCTTATATTAGACATTTTAAAAATGTTTATTGTAATAATGGCATTTTTTTCAGTAAAAAGGTCTTAAATTAGAAGATAAAGTTGAACTAATGTATCAAATTTAGTCCTCTAGAGAGTAGCAATATTTTACAATGTGAAACTGCAGGTGCTTTTTAACTGCAAAAATCATTGTTTACATCTGAGAAGTTGTGCGTTATATGGAGAATTGCATTATATAGAATTGCGTTATAAAGATCTTCTACTGTATTTTTTTTTTTAAATGCCAGTGTATAGATATCCAGAAAATAATTCTTCTGCCAGTGATTAATGTTGCCAAATTTCTTTTCTCGCCAAGGTTTGGGAAATTTTTCATATTTGGGTACATTCAGTGATTTTTTTTTTTTTTTTCTGTTAACAAGAGTAGGCAATTTTTATTTCATTATGTTAATTCAAGGTTTTTGTATCAGGATCTTTGTTTTGAGGTAATCCTAAATGAAAGTTACTGGATTTTGTTTTGAATATTTTTTAAAAACAAAGATGAAATTAAAAGTTTTAATCATTGGTCTTGTTTTTTAAAGGTTATTTTGATTTTTGAACATGTTGATGTTTTGGGTTACTCCGTAGCTGAAGTTGCTCGAGCACATTGTCAGTTGCCTCTGATGAATCGGTAAATGTTTTTTATTTTTGTTAAATGTTCTTTGCTTCTGGTATGTTGTTTGGTTAAAAAATAACGTGTCATGTTGTGGGTTCTTTGCTGGAAAATGCAAAAGTTAACATTAAATGTACTTTTTGTTTTGAAAAAATAAGTTTTCACCAAAATATTAAAATTGTCGAAAAAAAAAATTGCCAGATGCACCTGAATATGGAATTTTACAACTTCCAAGAAAACAATTTCATATTATAAAACTAAGCATTTGAAATTGCAGTGCCAGGGAAATCAAATTTTGCTCTTTATAAGTACTGTAAACAGTATACCATTTAGGGCAACAGTACCTGTCATGGGAATAATTTTGTCTTCCTTGTAACTGTGAGATTTTCAACTCCAGCTTCACACTGAAACATTGTACTGAATGTTTTAGGATTGATTTGATGTTTGTCTGTTTACTTATCTTTGTTTGGGAACTTTGTTAGTTTAATTTATTGAATACTTATCATTTGTATTAAAATATGTCATAGCAATCTGTCTTTAACTGTGACTGATGTGATAAAGAATTTTGTCGCATCATCCTTGTGATTCACTCCTCTTGATATTTGTTACCTGTAGAACCAATGTTAACTGTAACTTTAGTTGTTGTATGTTGAGCACTGTATGTAATGTTTGTTATTAAATGTGTGATGTTCTAAACTGCATTATCTCATATTACATCATAACCTGCACACCTCTATGATGATGAATGTTTCTATTTAAGCTGAGCCGTATCTTTTAAGATACATAAAACTATATTCTGACCATACATTCTGATTGGACAAAATGGATTGAACCTGATGTTAAAAGTGTATATACCCAAGGTTGGGGAAATACATCATTTTACTCACCACTGGTGAGTAAATTTTTAGGTAGTCTTCGAAAACTTCAAACTATAGAGATATGCCGAAAACTTTTTTTTTTTTTTTAACTGGTTAACAATATTTTGCAACTTTCCAAATGACTTTTATGTAAACAAGGTACTAAGTTCTATTCTATATTAAACTTTCTGCGCTTGTATATATTTCTTAATTTTAAAGAAATATTATGAAAATGCATTGAAGTAACAGTATTCGACTATTTTTGCAGCTGCATAAATTTTGTCAAAATAATTTTCAACTGTATGTTGCATTTTGCCGACTGATAAGATTTTCTGGAAATTCTCCACCCCTGTATACCTGCAAAATGATATTAAATGCATGCATGCAAAATGTTCAAAAATGTGTAAATTTTGTAAGAATTTGTTTAATGGTTCAGTAGAAGTTACTTCAAAAACAGTTGTGAAAGTTCCACTCTCAAATCCGCAACTTTCAAGAGTATTTGTTTGTAACATCACAAAATCTCAATGTACCTGGAAAAGTCAGGGAAATTTGTTGCTGATGTGGGATAGACAGCCTGTTTTGGAATATACTAGCTATTTGTTTAAAATGTAAAAAGCAAAAAAAGGATTACTCTAATATTTCTGGCGCCATTGCTGGCACAGTGAATAGGACCTGTCTCAAATAATACACAAGTACCAAACTCTAGAGTAACTTTGCTCATTTTTTAAAAACATTTTTAATTTGTTTAAAATGTAATAAAAAAGAAAAGTGCCCAGTTAAACTGATGGCATTGAGGACTATTCGCACTAATTGTATATTATACTCTTACTTTAAAGAATAATGCCCCTCGTAAAATAAATTAAGTAAGAGCCCCCCCCCCCCATTTCCCCTCGTCATACTTAATCAATGAGCCTCCAAATGTCATCAGGGAAGCGCTTTATCGAAATAAACCGATATACCAAATTCGAAGCAAATCAGGTAGAAAAAACCATTTATCTAAATTAAAGAGGGGTATTCAGTAGCGCCAACTTTTCAAAAATACTGGGTGTGCTCAAAAATTTTTGAGTAAAATAACACATACAATTTTTTACCCTTAGTGTGGAAAGAGTGAGGGGAGAAGCGAATGACTAAAGATGATAATTCGAAATTAAATTATGTTTTTTGTAAGCAAATTTTTAAATTATTATAATTTATTAACACATATTGGACAATTGCACCATAAAATATAATAAATAAACACAAAATCTTGCTCAATGATGCACAAAATAAAAATTTTAATAAACTAACATTCAAAACCTACGTTTCGAGCTGTTTCTATAGCCGTCTTCAGGGAAATAGGATGGTAAAATGGCTCAAAGTTCAGAGACGAAAGCTTCCTGTGCAAGAGATAATGAGTCGAAACTTGACCAATGATTTCAATACAAAAATGTAGTGTTGCCATCTAGTGAAAATAATTATACGATTATTAAAAACGATAATTTATCCTATAATATCCCAAAAATCTGGCATAATATCATAAAGTCACAATTTTATATCTAATTACAATATTTCAGCTTATACTCGTGGTTTCTTAAATTGACCTTTTGATTCATTTGATCTCAATTCATTATTAATTATTTATTTTCACTCCTGCAAGTCTAATGGACTGTACGACAATCAAGGATGATGCGCTGTTTCAGGTAAACCATAGAAGTAGTCTCAGTCACATAGACTTATGCCTTGATGTAATCCCAGGAGTAGAAGTTCACGGAAGTCAAGTCCGGTGAATGCGGAGGCCACACTACCAGCACCACACTATCCAAGGATCTGTTGACCGAATTCGGTGGGCAGACATGCCCGGACGTTTGATGTTTTATGAGGAGAGGGCCCCATCATGTTGAAACCACACCCGGCATGCATGTTGGAGAGCAACTCTTCTTACCAGTCACATACCGTGTTTTGTAGCAGATGCGGTAACGATCATCTGTTAAGGTCCAATCGTAGGATATGGGTCCAACAATTTAGTTTCTCCATATACCGCACCAAACATGTCGTACTGTCTGGGCGATGTGGAGGTTTCCATGTCGCATCATCCTTTTGATTGTTGCACAGTTTGCACACCTGCTATGCTCTAACATGTCCAGGACGCAGTACTGTCATGTATTCAATTGTGCGTTCCCACCAAAGGAGAACACTTTGAGCAGTATCTCTAGTAGATACCGGCGTTTTATGCATTCATTTTTTATAGTAGACAGTTTTCTGATATTATAATAAATTAATATTTATTTTTCTGTTTAATTCTAATACTTCATTCTTCGCTTTGTATACGACCCCAAAAAGTCGGCTCAAATTTTTAGATGAAATAACCCTCTTCGGTGGTACCTTGGCGATATTGGCTAAAGGTGATTTCGGAGTAAAAAGGATGTAGCACCCTGATTTTGATCTTGAATTACTTTAATTCATCTTTTAACTGATCCCTCAATGAAAGACAAAATCATGTGCAGAAATCTTAAAATTTGAAATTTAATAACTCTGTCAATATATGTAGTACAGATGTCAAACTTTTTGTGTTATATGTATTATGGTATGTGTAAACTTTTACTAAATATAACTGTAGGGAGTGGGGGACCGTATAAAAAGTTAGATTTCATAATTTTTATAAAATTGATTTTTTACTTGAAATAATGCCACAACATTAATATTTACCTCATTTGAAATGTTTTTGTAATTGGAACTATATATCTACGAGCAACAATTGAGAAATTAAAGGTCGGCGATAGATAACATATTGCACCCTGTATAACAATGTTATCAATTGTAATACTGGTCAGCACCAAAATCCTCTCTGTAAAAATAATAGTCGATTCTTATAGATTTCACTCTGCTAAATAAAAATAGGGTAATGAAATTACTGTATCACGTACCATTCTTTTGGTAAGAGTATTTGCTTTTAAAATTAGGGTATTTTATATCTTGATAAAACATAAGTGGAAATTTTGTAAAACATAAAATGTAGATAATAATGCCTATATTACCTGTAAATAAATGTATAAATAGGATTACCCGAGTTACAGTGGCATAAGGTATGAAAATATATTAGTGGATAGCAATTAGTAAATTCAGACACGAAAAGGGGAGGGGATATAAAAAGAAAATGCACGATACAAGTATAAAAAAACTAGATTTTCATGCTATATTTTATCCATTTGATATCTAAGCCAGTGAAAACACTTTTTCCTGATTTCAATTTTTCTAGCATTGCAAATTAATAGAATAATCCTTCACTATTTGTGATTATTATAAAACTGTGTCTCGGAAAAATGGTACGTGCTGGAGTTATTTGAATAACGTATTCAGAAATAGGAATATTAAATCTGTACACTTTAAATAATTAGTTTGCAGGGAGGAATTTTTTTTTTTTTTTTTGCAATGTAATTAATGACAAATAAATAAATAAATAAAATATATAATAAATGAACAATAATGCATAAATAAAAAAAAAATTCTAAAATATAATAAATAAATAAACAATATTGCATATTATTATTATGTTATAGCTCTTATTACGCGTGATAAAGTTATAAAGTTGTTAAAAAAAAGGATTACTGTGATTAGTGTAAGTATTGACTGTAATTAGTGTAGGTACTGTGATTAGTGTAAGGGTTACTGTAATTAGTTGGCAGCATGCATGGTGCAGTTGTATCTGACATATATGTACAGGGTTGGTAAAAATCACAATCTTTTTAAAAAAATTTAAAAAATCAGATTTATTTTATTTAAATCGGATTTTTTTTTATTTAAATCAGATTTTTTTTATTTAAATCAGATTTTTTTTATTAATATTATTTGTGTACTTATTTATGTACGTGCATGTATTTATTTATTTTTTCTGCATAGATTTACACATTTCTATTAATTTCATTACATTTCCTAGATAAGAATTCAAGATATTTTAAAAAAAAATTAAAAATTGTTGCAAACAAATTTAAAAGATTCACTTAAAACTTAAACTTTTATTATTCTACTATTAAATTTAAATTGTTATACATGTATGTTCTGTGTATAAATTTCTAGTTAATTTAAAGTTATTTATTTTTCATTAATGTATTACTCCAATAATATATATAATATATAAACACATAATAAATGTAACAAAGAATTTTAAATGCAACGTATATGTGTATTCCATTGCAGATTCAGATTCACAAATGTTATCACATAGACTGCAAGTTTATTGTTGTTTGACATTCTTGCCATAATCCCCATCATTTTATCACTACACTGTTTGCATATTACTGTTACACCTTTTTCAAAAATAGTATTTTTTTCTGTAAAATAAAGCCACATTGGATATTTTTTTCTGCGAACCATTTTTCTTATGTATTAAAAAATCCAAAAGCTCTCTGTAACTGTACCTAGTATTGGTAAATGACATTATTGTTTCAACTTTTGATTCACGCAATACTATACTAATCTAATAATTAACAAAATAGTTACCAGATGAAAAATAATCACATAACTGAAAGCCTAAAACTATCAATTGTCAGTGTTATCTCCTCAGCCGTTGACAATTTCATCAATCCAATCATGCTTACTGACAGTAGGAATCGCTGCTTAGCTTAGAAATAACAGGGATTTGTTTAAGAAAAAATTGGGTTCTTTAAAGGGCCTTTCACAATTTTTTAAATATTTAGACAGGACACTTCACGCAAATTTTCATCTTAAATCAGGGCCCTTCACAAAATTCTTTGTCTTCAAAATAGACCTTTCCCTAAACTTTTTTGTCGCCAGACTTAAACTTTCACAAATTAATTATTTTAAAATAAAATTTAACGTGTCACAAAACAGTTGAAGTCAACAAAGTACCTATTACATACTCTTTATATATATATATATATACAGAAATAAATGATCCTGTCAAAACCATAAACAAGAATCTATATATAATGATGTTTTCAAATTCACAAAATTGTGATTAGATTTTTCAATAAAAAAACCCTCACAAATGGACAGATGCATGAATAAGGTACTTATTCATGCTTAAGCATTTAACTTGCAAAAATGAACTGATCATTTAAAAAAGAAAACAATTTAACAATGAGAGAGCATTTATCAATATTTTTGAGGAATACACTACCTATTGATAATATTTTTAATACAATTGCATTTACTTTCATAAAATAATAGTATTTTGAACTTATAAAAATTTATTTAATGTTATTACAAGGTAATTTTTAATCTGAAATGAATGATTACTTTTCTTATAATATAAATGATGAATTTAATTCTTATTCAACCTGTAAATATCTATGTTAAAAAAAACTGATTTAAATCAAGCTGATTTAGATTGAACAACCCTGTATATGTATATATATATATAATACATAAGTACCAAAGAAAATTCCGTGCACGGTTTATTTCTGCATAATGGAAACATATTAACCACCCAAAGCTATAATGATCCAATTCTGATAATGCTCGACTTTACAGAGTTGAATAAACAAAATAAACTCTAGATAACCCCCTCCTTTTTTTTCCAGTTTCCATGTAGCGTGCTTTTTTGTCGCATGCTCAAATTTTAGGTAGATTTCGTAAGAAATACTACCTATTACAATATCCCCTATGTTGGAATTTCAGTAAAATTTTTGCAGATCTGCACTAATCATGACCCCCTAGTACCCCAAACCACCCCCAGTTCAAAACTTTATCTATGTATATCACTTTTTTATGGGCACAATAACTTCCATAATTTTGCATAAATCTCTTGCAAACTGATATATAAAATCAAGGGCCACACAAGTTTTTGATTGAACTAACTCTTACAGCAAAAAAAGAAAAAGAAATCACAACTTTATCAATTCATAAGATATCAAATCCACTTAAATTTATTTTGAATCTCCTTAATATTATATACAACTTTTATATTGACAAGTTTTGTTAGGACCAAATCTTGCAGCCAAAAAAAAAGGGGGGTGGGGGTTGTAGAACGCAAAAAACCACATTTCTGTTAATCCACCACTAAGGTGATTAAAAAAAAGTATCATTGGTGTGATAAAAACTTTTAACAACCCTCAGAAATACTGTATTTAAGGTTGTATTATTAAAGGTGCACGCCTCTGAATAAAAAGGTTCTCAGAATTTAAAATATAGAGTGTGTGTTCATTTAATGAAACAGAACTTTTGTAGTAACAGGTTTTTGATAAGATGAATTCCAGTAATGAATGATATTACTAAAAATATTCTGAAGGGATGAAAAAAATGGGGATCAAAGAAAAAATTATTGTATTAACATGATTCTGATAAAACCTACTCTTACAGAAAAATGAAATTAAAAACTCATCAAAAGTGGCTGGATAAAATTGTTGAACTGGGTAATCTTCTGGTCTAATCTTTATTTAGATTTTGTTTATGAAATTAGTACTTAACTTCGAAATCTACCTCTGCCTATCGGCCAAGCCGACAAATAAATTTTTAAAAAATACCTTATTGCATTTTAATACAAATTTGTTACACAGTCTAATTTACTATTATTGCAACTTGTTGAAAATTTTAACAAAATCTGTCAATGATCAACGGCAATATCATTTTTTTTCTCCTTTTTTTAACAGTAAGGAAAAAATGTATGTTTTGTTTTTCAATTTTTTTCTTTTAATCATGTTTTCTGTTTGTTTGCAGCTCAATCATTTCTTTTACCCACACTCAAACAGTGCAAACTTGCTGACACACCACAGAGTCCTTTTTATATGTAAAAAATGTAATTTGAATAGTTTCTCTCTTCCTAAACAGGAAACTTCTGCATCGTCACAGAATTTTAAGGAGCTACTTCACTCACTCAAAAACACCCGCTACTTAATGTTACTCCTATAGTTTTTTAACCCTTTCTTTATACCTTGACGGTATTTTAAAGTAACATTAAAATAACTCGTTATAAATTCATTTAATGCATTGATTAGTAGTAATACAGTTTAGAATGAGTTATAGATACTTTATCTTTTTCCAAAAGCATCATGGCTTGAAAAAAACACAAAAATATTTTTAAAAGGATGATTTCTTTTGCCTTTGCATCTTTTCAGCTTTCTTGACATTGAAAGATTGTGGGTGAAAAGTTTCAGTTTGGAATTATTCCTATATTTCTATCATAACAGCATTATATTTCTACATTTCCGAATTATATAAAATACTAAAAAAAAAAGATTTTGAATAAAAGATTTGAGTGAAGCTTTAAATATTACACAAAATCCTTATAAATTCAAATTTAACTATATAATAATAAGCTCGAGACAGCAGCGGTCTTTCAGTAACTTCAAGGCCCTTAGCCCTCCCTTCCCGCTTTTCAGTGTCTTTAATTTTTGTAATTTCCCTTTTAAATTTGTCCGGTTTCAATTTTTGAATTTTTTTTTTCAATCTGGCTTTTGTTAGAGTGTCTTTTACTCAGGACGTGGCTGGGGACCTATGAACCTTGCTTCCGCAAAAGAGTTGGAATAATTAGAAGAGTAAAGGGCTGCAGATGAAAAGAGGTCGCTTGCCATGGCGGTTGACTCTACCGCCCACCCCCAACTGCCGACCAAGACTAATAATAAGCTCAATGCAGCAAGAGTCATTCGGTAGCTTCAGGACCCCAAGCCCTCCCTTCCCGCTTTTCAGTGTCTTTAATTTGTACAATTTTCCTTTTAAATTTGTCTGGTTTAAATTTTCGATTTTTTTGCCAACCTGGCTTTTGCTAGAGTGTCTTTTACTCGGGACGTGGCTGGGGACAAATGAAGGACGAGAACCTGCCTGTCCCGGCCACTTGTAACATTCCTCATTTTCTTACCAGGCCACATAGTATGGTGGGCCAGATAGTCGGGAGTTTACTCAAACAAAGTCACTAGCTCACCATGTTCAGCTGAAGAAACCTGTCCCACTTGCTTTATTCTTTTAGAAACTTCTATTTTTGAGGTTTGTTGGCAGTAGTTATCCCAGTTTCATCACAATTATAAACACGGCCAGGAGTGAAACTCTACCACTCATAAACACTTTTAAAAATTTTCAAAGATGTATCCACATTCACTTTGTTGAAGTGGGTGGACCTTCTACACTTGTGGCTTCAGGTGTTCTTAGGCTACAACCATCATCTCTTCCACAGCCATCTGTGCAGCCTGTAACAGGTGTTCATTGGTAAGCAGTCTTTTGCCTTGATCAACTTTCTTCCATTTTTGCCGCATTTTCTGCAAAATAAAAATAATGTACTTTTACATACCTTCCTGAATAGTGTATTGCCATGGAATAATTATTTCATCAATAATTATTTCAAAACAGTAATATTTTATTTTAAAAAAAACTAAGGAAATTGATATTATAGAAATAAATATAAATGTTTAATACTAATGGTTGACATCGATAAATAATGCATGAGTAAGAAAAGAAAATTTACACTGCTTTAATTTTTCAATGAATATTTGTTTAAATAAATCATGAGAGTAGTTAAAATTCCAATTTAACTTGCAAGTTTTATTTCTTACACTATTCAACTCCAAAACAAGATAGTCTTATGAAATACCCAAAAATTGTATGTAATTAAACACAATTATTTGGATGGAGATCATTTGGGAGATTGGACATGTCCCATCTCTCCCTTAGAACAAGTTAAAAAAAAAAAAAAAAGGGTTTTACAACAAGCATGTGGCTTTTAGGCTTAACTATTCAATAAAATATATATTGTTGAACTTACAAAATATTAAAAACATTTAAGTTAGCAACAAAGAATGAAACTGAAAATTTACATTTGAAATCTGAGTAGTTACTTACTTTTGCTGGGATCTTACTTTTGAGGACCTGCTTGCTATAGCCAAAAAATTAAAATTTGGTTCAATTCTATGCATAACTTCATACGCTTTTTAATGGTGCAATGGCGACAGACAGACATTTTCTATATACATGCTTTTTGGGATCTCTGACCCCTAAAACATGTAAATCTGCTGAAAACCGGAAGTCAAAAAAAAATTCGATTACAATACTTTCTTCTATTGAAGATAGAAGAAAGTAAAAAAGTTTTGGTTGGATCAAAAATGATAATGTATCAAAAGAAAAATCCTCCTTGCTCTCCCCCTAGAGATATCTTACAATTGAGAGTGCAAGACTCCTCCTTCCTCCTAAAGTGATAACATTCTATACTAGTATATAACCCCCGTCAAAAATGACGGAATGTGCATTAAAAATCTCCAAAACAATATTAAAAAAAATATTTTTCTGACAAAAAAAACATTAATGCCTCATGCATTTTGTTAATCAAAAAGTATAATCCTTTGATTTTTGATGATTAGAATAAAGATATTATGTCAAATACAGTTTCAAATCATATTTTAAATATTTCAGCATGGAACATGAAAAAATCAAAGTTGCATTGCATTTGTAACATATGTATATTATATATATATATACACATATAAATTATTATAGGAAAAAATTACACTTAATTCTATAAAACTTTTTATAAAATCTTTTACATATTCATATTGCATAAGTGTGATTAAGGTATTTTTAGCTCAGATTTGTGTATTTTAGTTTTAAAATATCAAAACACTAATGTATGGATCCAAGATCATAGCCATTTAATATAAGGAATGAGCCATCTATGATCAGTAAAGGTCATCATTACGGACTGTACATGATATGACATAAAAAAAACTTGTTCACTTAAATATATTTTACTAAATATGTATGATTTTCAATCATTTAAAAATTTTCAAAGAGTAGTAGAAAATTAGTACAGTACACTCCCTCAAATCCACACAGCTTGGGACCAGAGGTTGTGTGGATTTTAGAATTTTTTGGTATTCTGGTCATTGTTTTGTTTACATTTTTACAGTAATTTTAATGTAATCGAAATTATAATGAATGTTTACAATATAGTAAAATATTACAATGATTAAGTAAAGTAATAAATTAAAATAATAATATATTTAAGACGATTTTAAGAATGATTAAAATATTAAAAGTAAAGGTCCAGTAAATAATTAATAATGTATAATTAAACCTGCATAATAAAGATGAGATACGCGTTTCCTAAATTATTCAATGAAACTTGCCTCATAAAGGTCCCCTACTAATTCACATCAAAATCGTAAAATAAGGAAGTTTTATTTCAGGTTTAGCCACACTTAACATCCAAAAAAAGCTTGATTAATACATAAATATATTTGGTAAAAAGACCTTGACTACCAGTGATATCAGCAATATCCTAAATTTATACTTCCTTCACGAAAAAGCATGAGTTTAGTAATATTATTGAGAATTATTAAAAGACATACAGAATTGATATAAAAATATAAAAAGTCTTAATTTTGTCCCTACATCTGAACAGAAAGTTTCATTCTTTATATCTGCGATGATGTGCAGATTTCAGGCATTTGTGGATTTTAGGGTTGCGAATTTGAGGGAGTCTACTGTATTTTTATTAATCTGATCATTAAATACAATTTATTTACCATGTGTATTTTGCAAAGGTTGTTGTTTAATAACAAACTCAGAAAACTAAATAGTGTTAATGTTAACTACAGTAAACTCTATGCAAGGCGGACTCTATGTTAGATGGAAATCTGTCTAACTCTGTCTAAGGCAGAATTCTGCCGATTGATTGTGCCTTAGACAGAGTTTACTGTATATATAAAGAGAAAGAGAGTAAGAAAAAAAATTGTTTTATAGTATGTCATGATCTTTAATTAAAAAACACGAAAAAAGCCTAATTAATTTATCCAAAATATTTATTAAAAAAAAACTTTATAAGCAAAGTCATTTTTTTAAACAAATGCTTAATATAACAGGTTAAAATAAAATCATGTTTTCTTATAGAAAAAAAAAAAATCATGGATGTTTTTGTTAAATAAATAATTTTTTTTTCAAGTTTTTAAATTAAAGATTATGGCAATACTAAACTACCATTATGTTATGAAATTTTGAATAAAAAAATTAAAAACTTATTATAAACTGTTGTGTTTTTTAAAGTTTCATATTTTATAACATCATAAATACTTTATCCCCCCCCCCTCTCAAACTATCATAACATTAAAAAAATTACTAATAACATAATTTTTAAATAAAAAAATAGCTCATTAATTTATCCCAAATAACATTCATCAAAGGAAAATTTAGAAGCAAACAACTTTAAAAAATATATAAAATAATCTCTGAATTTTAACATTTTCATATTTCAAATCTGGTTGCCATATTTGTAAATATGTATAAAAAACAATATAACATTAACACTTTTCAGTTTCTAAGGTTATTACTAAATAAAAAGAAATCCATCATTAAGCAAGGTAAATAAATTGTATTTTTTGATCAGATTATTAAAACATCAATTGAAAAACGTAAATATTCAATAAAAAATATATAGGTAAATAAGGTTTCTTTAAGTTATTTTGCTTAAATATGTATTAATAAGTATGTATAATCTGTAAAAATATGATAAACAGATAACCTTTACTGATAATAGATGGCACCACGCCTAGACTTAAATAGCTAGGATTATTTGTATGAACACTGGTGTTTCTAAATTTTAAAACTGAAAAACATAAATTTGAGTTAACTTAATTACATTTATGCAAATAATACCTCTTATATCAATGTATCCAAATCAAGGGATGAAAACTTCAGAGAAAAATATTTATTTTATGATTGTTTAATATAACTTCGTAACATTATCAGCTCAGCCTCGTGTAGCAGACGAAAGCAGAAGAATCACATGATTACTTCGGTAGCATATAGTTATTTTCAATTTAGAACTTAATTGGATAGTTATTGAAAGTTTTAAACAAACTTAAAATATTTAAAGGTTTTAATATACTTTTACAAATATTTTAAGAGCAGCATAGACGTTAACTTGTATTTTTTTAATGAAGTGTTCAAAGAGTCATTCATTTGTTTGTAGATTTGCTGGAATTTTTTCTGAATAACAACAGTGTCGTTTGTTTAGATCTGGTTTCTATCTATATTATAAACGACAAACATATCTGTGCGTAACGCATACGTCATTCTGCGAATGGCAACACTTTGAAATTTGAAATGAAATTTCGGTTTTGCAATTTTCGCTACAGGAAATTTTTAAACTTCTAAGCATCGCACAGTTTCAATTTTTACAGCATCGTATAGGTAAAAAATGTACTTTTAAATGCAATTTGTTTGAAAGCTCTATCTTAATTTATTTTTGAGATATTAATTTTTTTATAGTTTTTAGTACCAATTTTGTAATTATGGCAACTGAAGTACACCATTTCTATTAAAAGTAAAGGGAAAATATTTTTTATTGTTTATTTATTTTTATTGATTATATCCTTATTGGTGCCATTTTCACATTACAGATGAAAGTAACATTTTTCTAATTTTTGAACAGAAAATTACGTCAGCTATTAAAAAAAACATGCATTCTTCTTCATGAATCAAAATATTGAATAAGATATTTCAATATTTTTACATTATGCTGATACTGAGTTTAAGACGCTAGGCAAAATGATTCAGTGAGTAAAAATGATGTCATGTTTAAAACAAAACAATCATTTTCTTTGATAGAACTAAATATTTGACCGATACTATGGCAACTAAAAACAAATTTCTGAATAGTAAAAATTCGCGGGTAATGAGATTAGAACTTAAATTTTATGCGAATTTTCACATGAAAAGTATTGTACAAACGTGACTTTAAGTTTCAAATTACATTCATTATTAATGTATTGCGCATTAAAATACTTTTAAATTGTGAATTTGAGTGGTTTGTATGTAAATTTTTAAGAATGTGAAAATAACATACAGTTTAGATTTTATGGGGGAAAATTTTATGATGTGACAAAGCGAAATACTTTTTACTGATTTTTCATCCTGTAAAAACAAACGTAAGAGCCTCAATTGATAACTTCAACATAATTACTCATCTTGATAACGTTTTCTAATGCAGTTTACTTATTCAATAATTTAAGCAGTTGAAGTTTTTGGAAATAACATTTTGATAATTTTAGGTTAAAAACATTATTTGTGTTAAGAGTTAGATAATCAATGCAAGATAAATTTTTTATTGCAATTTTTTTGTAGGTTTATTATAAATTCGATCTGACAGCTCCATTCTAAACATTTTAATTCGTCCAATTTCGACAGGTTCCAACTCGTGTTTATAATAGCTTAATTTTAATTTAGAACTTAATACATTATAAATGGATATGATATGCATGTTTTTTTGTGAAAATAGGCTGAACAGACATGATTTCAAGCAGAAGAAATTATCATTTAGCTGTCATATGTTTTTCATTAGGCCTAACATGACGTTTAGTTACAGTCGATTGGCAGACCAGAGTGGTTTGTACTGGAATGGTTACCTACACTTTTCTAAATTCGGACTTTATTATAAGTAGATGCACAGTCTCTATCTCATAAACTCCAGAAAAGAAAAAAAATATAGGTAGAACAGGATTAATATTTCTCATATGTATCGATATCTATATTCGAATTAAGTTATACCTAAGAATATATAATGTGATAATTTAATGCTTAAATTTTGTACTGTTTAAGGAAATAAAAATTGTCAAATCAACTACTTAATTTGCAATTAAAATTTAGTGCAGTTTATTAAATAAGGTCTTGTTTATTATTTTTCATTCTGTTTTTAGATTCAAAGATAGATAAAATTTTTTCACTGAAGTTCAATAAGTTATTTCCTTGGATGAAAATTGCAACAATTTCTTCATGCTGATATTTTGAAGGAGTTTCTGTTATCATCTGGAACAAAACATTTTCGCTTAAGAAAATGTCTCCGATTACAGAAGGAAAATCTTCTAGTAAACAGCACTTTGTTCCTCAAAATGGTGATAAAGAAAAACATTCTTCAATAGGTACAAAAGAAAATTTTTTTATTTGTGAAATATGTTCCAAAGGGTTTTCTCAGAATGGTAATCTAAGAAAACATCTCTTGACACATACAGGTGAAAAAACGTTTATTTGTGAAGTATGTTCCAGAGGATTTTCTCAGAATAGTCATCTAAGAAGCCATCTCTTTACTCATACAGGTGAAAAACCGTTTATTTGTGAAATATGTTCCAAAGGATTTTCTCAGAATAGTCATCTAAGAAGCCATCTCTTGACACATACAGGTGAAAAACCCTTTATTTTTGAAATATGTTCCAAAGGATTTTCTTATAAGAGATACCTAAGAAGCCATCTCTTCACCCATATAGGGGAGAAAAGGTTTATTTGTGAAATATGTTCCAAAGGATTTTCTCAGAATAGTCATCTAAGAAGCCATCTCTTGACACATACAGGTGAAAAAACGTTTATTTGTGAAATATGTTCCAAAGGATTTAATCATAAGAGTACTCTAAGAAGACATCTCTTGACCCATACAGAAGAAAAACCCTTTGTATGTGAAATATGTTTCAAAGGATTTTCAAAGAATAGCTATCTAGGAAGACATCGGTTGATTCATACAGGTGAAAAACCCTTTCTTTGTGAAATATGTTCCAAAGGATTTTCTCAGAGTAGTAATCTAAGAAGTCATCTCTTGACCCATACAGGAGAAAGGCCTTTTGTTTGTGAAATATGTTACAAAGGATTTTCTCAGAATGTTAATCTAAGATCCCATCGTTTGGCTCATTTTAGAGAAAAGAAAACCTTATCTTTGTAAAATATGTTCCAAAGGATTTTTCTGATAACTGTTGTCTAAGAACGCATTGTCTCAATACCTCCCCAGACCTGAAAAAATATATTTGTATCACCAAATTGAGTATGAACACTGTGTATGTCGTTGCATTTACTATTATCGCCTCTCTTGTATTTTAGCATTTAGTAATAAAATAAAATTATGCACTTTTTTTCCTAAATCCTCAAAAATTCTTTCACAGCCTATTGTGCTTTTGATAATAAGCAAATACCTCCTGACCAATTCATTAGGTTACCGTAAAGAATGTTTCGTAGTTAGTTCTCATATTTTTTATATCACTTTAACCCTTTAAGACCTGGTAAGTTTTGGTAGAAATTAAAAGTCTTGGTGGTTAACCCTAATTAATAGGATCCTATAAAAATAAATAGGCTAATCTATTCTATACTAATATCATAAAGTGATAAAGTTTGTTTGTCTGTAGGAGGTAATCTCTGAAACTACCGAACCGATTTCAAAAGTAACAGTATCAAAATAATCGTGTTTGTACACGTTCGAATATAGGCTATATCTTAAGTCCATGCCACTAGCGCAAAGGGGGTATAGGAGCAAAAAACGTCTAAAAATGCAATTTTTGTGTTATTGAAGGACCTAGAAACATGAGATAAAAATCCTATAAAAGTGATATATTACCTTTATTTAGATTAACACTTGTTTCATCGCACAAATTTAATATGTCCCTTGTTGCAAAACCTTCCATGAAATTAAAAAATATAGTATGCAAGGAAATAGATCCAATTGAATGAAACTA
The DNA here is from genome assembly GCA_963932465.1 of Maratus speciosus. Lineage (NCBI taxonomy): Eukaryota > Metazoa > Arthropoda > Arachnida > Araneae > Salticidae > Maratus > Maratus speciosus. Next base: position 2,162,128 of record OZ010795.1, on the reverse strand, counting down.
ATTATCAGGAGTATATGAAATACCTTTCACCAAAGAAGATGGAGCAAAGCAGTTCTATATAGGTATGACAAGCAGAAAACTTAAAACTAGAATCAAAGAACATATAGCATACATCATTTGGCCAGATTATGAAGCAAAGAACCTTTACAAATTGATTTTAAAAGTAGCAGAATAATTTATCCTTCAAGATTTTATCTACCATCCATTATCTGAGAATCAATAAAGATATATTTACACAACGAGAATATTTGCAATGATTCAGTGTCCCTTGAATTACCTAAAATTTGTAAAGAGATGCTTTGCTGTTTTAGTAACAATAGTCAGAACTAATCCACGCTCACAAATATCCAATTTCATTTTATTTTATGTTTGCATGGATTTTCATTATGCAGGAAGTCACATGACATTATTTACAAAGTATTGTTTGTAAAATTTCTTTGCAAAAATATTTCTATCATTAATGATTTTGAAAATGTCGCCGTTTGTGTGATGAAACGAGCGTCAATCTAAATAAAGGTGTTAAGTCACTTTTATAGCATTTTTAGCTTTGTTTAATAGAATCCTATTTGACCGAAAAAGAAATTGAAAAAAAAAATTCTGGTGATAGGGTATGTCAATTGAAGATCCACACAATTGTGTGGTGCAGGTTCGACTTTAAAACGTATGTTATAATGTATGATAAATGTCCATAAATAAAATATATGGGGCATTCTCACAATCTTTTGACTTTTGAGGGAAAAAATCTGGCAAAATTAAACTTGCTAAAATAACATTTTAATCTGATAGATGAATGCCTTAATGATTAAAAATAAAGAAAAAATGGTCAGCAGCGAAAATTTTTTTATTTAACTGAGGTTTAGGTTAAACTTGCGAGTTTAATTTTCCTTACCATTTTACCCCTATAACTTTTTATTTTCTTCTAAATTTTTACTTATAATGAATTTGCATAGTACCCACAGGACATTCAAATAAGAAATAATAAAAATGTAGTACTTTTAATACAGAATTTTTGTATATCATTGTCTTAAAGGGGTGTTAAAGAAGGGACAGTAAGGTAACAAAAGAGACGGTAAGGAAAATCACCACCTATTTTTAGGAAAATCATGTTAAGACTAAGTGATAGCCACAATGTTCATTGCTTTTTTGAAACAGTTGTTAACATTGGATTAAATTAAATTGTTTTTTTAATTTACCTCGAAAAATGCAGGAATAAACCTCGGAGATAGTAAGACTATCAATAAAGCCACGGTGCTTGAAATTGATATTTAAATGCTGATTTATATTCTGCAGTAAATTTCTTGTCAAAGAATTTTAGATATTCTTTCTGTAGCATACTTCTGCATGAGCAAAAACTTGAAAAAAATTCTGTCGCTGCATCTGAAGTGATTTTCTGTATAATTTTAGAAGAGGGATGGTAAAAAATCTAAAACCCAGGGACAGAGTCAAAAACTAATATCAACCCTAAAAATGTGTGCCGGTTAATTTTTAGCTACATATTTATATAAATCAATAGTTCCAGTTTCAGAAAAAAATTACATCGAATTATTTTTATTGAAACAGTTTTATCCAGACAGCTCCAAACTTCAAAATCAGCATCAGGGACATGGGACGGTAGAGGAGTTTTCCATGTGTTTGGATCCCCAACATCGTCCAAAACTTATTTATCTCATTAATATTGTTGTGCAATCATGCAATGGGATGTTCCCAAGTATATGAAATAAAAAACACACAAAGTGTATTAAATAAAAAAATATTATTCAGGGACATGAAAGTTAAAAGATTGTGAGAATGCCCCATAACTCTAACATACAATTGGATCAAGATATCCTGTCTTCCAAATCTATTTTTGTCTGCTCAATGGCTTTAGGGTAATTTGCCGCTGTGGGGAGAAAGCTTTCTACTGCAAGCAAAGTTTCATCCAAATGAATTTTCTCGAATTGTGACCAAAAGGCTAGATAATTTTTTACTTCAACATTGAACTTCTTCAGTTCTATTTTAGGTAATTTAAATTTTCTCTTTTCCAGAATTATCGTCTGTGGTCATTTCGTTTATTCCGTCAAACTTTCAGTCTTCATTATTATTTCAGAATATCGACTGCGATACTCTTCTGCAGCAATAAAATCTTCTTCATATTCTTTTTCAGTGCCTTCTATTTACAAAAGAATATCTTCTATTTCCTTTATCTCCAAGTCACTTAAACTTGTCTTTCAGCTGTACTTCTAATACAGCAAAAATCAAAAAGAAAAGCTGAGTAAAGTGCATTAAAATTGTCAGATAGATAAAAAGATTCGTCTAAAATATACAAAACTGCAAATTAATAACCCTGTTCCTTTTCTGGCAATTGCTTTTTTACGTCCATATCTGGCCTTAGAGGGGGCAAAGTCTGGTGACTGCTTGGGACAATAAAAACCAAGCAGTCGAAAATTTACAAAATAAAAAAGTAAAAGCTCAAGTTTGTTGTTATTGTTTTGAGTCCCACATAATTTTGAAAAATAGCATTGGGTTCAGGAAAGTATCTAGACAATCAGTCCATATACTTTTCCTATTGAAGATTGGTATAAGTGATAATTCCAGAAAACTGGTGCAGATAATACTAGACTAGAAGATATTATACGGTACTGGAATTCATTGTTAGGCCTACAGTAAATCATGGTTTTTGAGTTCCTAAGACAATGCGACTTAAAATACCTGAATTGTAATAATTTGTAATAACTATAAAAAGAGTAAAATCTGGAAAAATGAAATCTGCCTGTAATAGAATCATGCCTTAAATGAAAAACTACATTGTCACAACAGAAAGAATACCAATAGTTATACCTGCTAAGACAGAAACCTGTATAAAATGGAATTATTTCCACTTCCTTTCGATTTCTTTTTTCCAGATTTTAATGAATAAATATTTGACAAAGGTGATTTCGTTTTGCAATATTACGTATTCTACTGTTACAATTTTTAAATTTCAAAATAATTCGACTAGTAGAAACTTCGTTTTTTAAACGTTTAGTCCAGTAAACGAATGTTATCCTTGTTTCAATAAAGTTTATTCAGAATTCGTAGAGTGATTTTTGAAATTTTATGCAATTTTAGTAGCTTTTTTGTGTTTTGTCGGCCATTTTTAAACAATATAGAAAAAAAATTATTTCTGCATTTTTTGGAGTTTTAGTCATTTTTAATAGCATATTCACAATTTTTTCATGATTTGCTGCGATTTTTCTACATTAGTAAAAGAAATTCAAACTGAAAAAAGTAACATAAATTTCATATAAAACATTTAAAATAACCTCAGTGGTGCCCTCTCTTAATTCGAAAATGAATTAAAACAAAATTACTGGCAATAGTAATGCCTAATTGCACAGGCTTTGTTTAATATCATGGTTTAGAGGAACTGATCCTGTTCCACCTACATTTTTCTCTGCAGTTTATGAAATATCCTTTAAAATTACTGACGTTACAGATTCTTCCTATATTGGGATGACAAAGCGTTGTCTCTTTGAAAGGTCATAAAAAGGATTTTAAATATAACAACTGCATTGTCGAGGACCTTCCTTAAAGGAAGTATTTCATTTATTGACTTTGACAACACTAGGATTCTTTCAAAACAAGTCCATCGGTTTAGAGCAGTTTTCCAGGAATATTTAGAGATTTCTTTAAGAAGTCAAGGTATATATAACAACAGTATTTCATTCACTGTTCCAGAAGGTTAGGTCAGTATTTTGAAAGAACTTTAGTTTTTCCATAATATTTCCAGTAATTTAGTTTTAATTCACTCTTGGGATCACAGATGGTGCCACTGAGGTTTTTTTTAAATATTCTTATGAAATTTCTGTTACTTCTTTCAGTTTGATATTGATATGTCTTCGATTATGTAACATGTAAATAATTTTTTGCCAGTTTGCATTTTAGAAAATGAACTCCTTTTGGATTTTTTTAAAGTGAAACCGAAACGTCACGCATAATTTTTACTTTTGTGATTTTAATTTTTCTATCTTTGTTTAAAATCTTGAAATAAAGCGTATGTCGCATAGCAACTTATTGTTTTTGTTTTCACATTTGAGTATATGGCATAAAGTCCTTATTTATTATAATTTATTTAAATATTTTTTTAAGAAATGCCAGTTTGTAGATATCCAGAAAATAATTCTTCTGCCAGTGATTAATGTTGCCAAATTTCTTTTTTCACCAAGGTTCGGAAATTTTTTTATATTTGGGCACATTCAGTAATTTTTTTTTTTGTCACCAAGAGTAGGCAACTTTTATTTCATTATGGTAATTCAAGTTTTTTGTATCAGGACCTTTGTTTTGAGGTAACCTTAAATAAAATTAATGGGATGTTGTTTTGAATATTTTTTTAAATAAAAGTAAAGGAACAAAGATGAAATTAAACGTTTTCATCATTGGTTTTTAGTGGGTTTTTTTTTTTTGGGGGGGGGGGGGTTATATTGAACAGGTTGATGTTTTGGGAGTGAAGTTGCTCAAGCACATTGTCAGTCACTTCTGATGAATCTGTAAATGTTTTTATTTTTGTTAAATGCTCTTTGCTTCTGATATTTTGTTTGGTTTTAAAATAACGTGTCATGTTGTTGATTCTTTGCCGGAAAATGTAAAAGTTAACGTTAAATGTGCTTTTTATTTTGAATAAATAAATTTGGCGACAAAAACAAATTGCCAGATGCACCCGAGTATGGAATTTTACCTGTTTTCTCTAACATGCCAAGACCCCTGTACTATAAAGTACCAAAATGAATCTATAAATTGGAAATGAATTTCTGAAAACATAAAAATATTTTATTGTTATCACAACTGTTTCACATCCGTAAGTGAGTGTGGATATCCCATCTTTACATGAAATGAACTGAGTTAAGTTAAATGAAAGTGTATGAAAGAAAATGTCTGTCTCAAAGTACAGATGTGCCATGTAAAGCTTGGGAAGGGAGGGGGGGGGGCGGGGAGAGAAGGTGATGGGACAAAAATCAATGTTTATCAACTGACCTTTTCTAATTTTTTAAGTTTCCAGTTTACGTGGCTCAGTGATTGAATAAACAGTGTCTAGCTATCTGGAAAAGTCAGGGAAATTCTGAGAAAGAGCTTCAAAAATTTTAAACTTCCAAGAAAACAATTTCTTGTCATAAAACTGAGCATTTAAAATTGCAACACGGGGAAAATCAAATTTTGCTCGCCACGAATTAATAGACTAATAATAAGTTGGACGCAGCAGCGGTCTTTTGATAGCTTCATCGCCCCAAGCCCTCCCTTCCCGCTTTTCGGTGTCCTTAATTTGTGCAATTTCCCTTTTAAATTTGTCCGGTTTCAATTTTCGATTTTTTTTTTTTTTTTTTCAAACTGGCTTTCGCTAGAGTGTCTTTTACTCGGGACGTGGCTAGGGACCTATGAACCTTGCTTACTGCAAAAGAGTCGGGATAAGTAGAAGAATAAAGGGCTGCAGGCGATTCTTATCAAACCGCCGTGGCAAGCAGCCCATCTCTGTCTGCAGTCCTTTTTTCTACTACTTATTCCGACTCTTTTGCGGAAGCCAGGCTCATAGGCCCCCAGCCACGTCCCGTGTATAAGAGACTCTAGCGACAGCAAGGATAGGGAAAAAAAGATCTAATATTGAAACTGGACAAATTCTCGGTTGGGGGTGGGCAGGTGGGTCAACCGCCACGACGAGTGGCCTCTCTCCGTCTGCAGCCCTTTATTCTACTTTCTTATTCCAACTCTTTTGCGGAAGCCAGATTGAAAAAAAAAATCAAGAATTGAAACCGGAGAAATTTAAAAGGGAAATTATACAAATTAAAGACACCGAAAACCGGGAAGGGAGGGCTCGGGGCGATGACACTACTGAATGATTCCTGCTACTTCCAGCTTATTATTAGTCAAATTATAAGTAATCTAAACAGTATACTATATAGTATAACAGTACCTTTCATGGGAATAGTTTTGTCTTTCAATTCTTCCTTGTAACTCTTATATTTTCAACTCCAGCTGCACACTGAACCTTTGTACTGAATGTTGTAGGATTGATTGGATGTTTGTCTGTTTACTTATCTTTGTTAGCTTAATTTATTGAATACATATCATTTGTATTAAAATATGTCATAGCAATCTGCGTTTAACTGTGACTGACGTGATAAAGAATTTTGTGGCATTATCCATGTTATTCACACCTCTTGATATGTGTTACTTGTAGAACCAAATGTTAACTGTAACTTTACTTGTTGTAGATTTGAGCACTGTATGTAATGTTTGTTGTTAAATGTGTGATGTTCTAAACTGTATTATCTCAGATTACATAGTAACGTGCACACTTCTATGATGGTGAATGTTTCTATTTAAGATTGGCAGTATCTTTCAAGATACATAACACTATATTCTGATCATACATTCTGATTGGACAAAATGGATTGAACCTGATGTTAAAAGTGTATATACCCAAGGTTGGGGAAATACATCATTTTACTCGTCACTGGTGAGTGAATTTTTAGGTAGTCTTAAAAAACTGTAAACTATAGAGATATGCCGAAAACTTTTTTTTTTACTGGTTAACTATATTTTGCAATTTTCAAAATGACTTTGATGTAAACAGGGTACTATGTTGTTATCTATATTAAACTTTCTGCTCTTGTATACATTTCTTAATTTTATAGCAAAAAATGTTATGCAAATGCATTGAAGTAACAGTAATCGACTATTTTTGCAGTTGCATAAATTTTGTCAAAATAATTTTCAACTGTACGTTGCATGATAAGCTGACTGATAAGATTTTCTAGAAATGCTAAATTAAAACTAGATAAAACCGTCACACTGTCAAAAACTTGCCAACCCTAAGTAACAGTAATTGACTGTTTTTGTAATTGCATAATTTTTTTAAAAACAATTTTTAATTGTACTTTTTGTTGCATTTTGCTGGCTGGTAAGATTTTCTTGAAATTCCCCATCCCTGCATACTTACAAAATTATATTAAATTCATGCATGCAAAGTGTTCAAAAATTTGTACATATTGCAAGAATTTGTTTAACGGTTTAGTAGTTGTTACTTCAAAAACAGTTGTGAAAGTTCCACTCTCAAATCCACAACTTTTAAGCGTTTTTGTGTGCAACATCACGAAATATCAATATACTCAGAAAAGTCAGGGAAATTTGTTGCTGATCTGGAATGGACAACCTGTTTTGGAATACTAGCTATTTGTTTAAAATGTAAAAAAGAAAAAAAGGGTTACTCTAATTAATATCTTTGGATCCTTTGTTGGCACAGTGAATAGGACCTTATGCTGTTTCTGCTAGGAATAATACACAAGTACCAGACTCTAGAGTAACTTTGCTCATTTAAAAAAAAAAAAAAAAAAAAAAAAAAAAAGTCTTTTAAATGCTCCCTCTACCACTCTTTTTACACCACATTGGTTGAAATGGTGCTGGATCATTTGTTTATATTTTACATTCATGGAAGTTTTTCAGCTATTTCTTTTAGTTGCAGTTTTTTTTTACTCCTATAATTTAGGATATCATTTTGTGGCTATATACTGTATTTTATTTCTTTAACCATTAACAAAGATACTTTTGTTTTCAGCCCTGTTATGAGAACATTGTACTAAATCACCTTGATGAGGTTCAGCATTAAAAAAAAAAGTAAGTTGACATTTCAGTTTTTTAAATCAGTCAATTCTTAAACTGCATAAGGCAGAATAATTGAGGACTTTACATTGTAATATTGAATGCTAAACAAAATTGAGGTTGCTATCCAGTATGAGTACACGTTAGATAGCAACTTGTATTTTGTTTAGTATTATATAAGTCAGATAAAAAAAAAATTCATGAATCATTCAAAAAAGTTCTACTCACAAATGCTATATATTTTTAAAATCTTTCTTGTGCTAACTGTGGTTTTTAGATCTTTTAACTTAATAGGCTAATTATCAGTTAATTATTTTATGTTGTTTAAAGCTGAAACAGAACAACAACAACTTTTGAACTTACACTGTTTCTGCTAGGAATAAATCGATGCTTACAGTCAGGGTTTGCAAAGCTGGGCCCAGTCCAAAAAAACCCATAAATAAATATTAATCCAAAATCCAAAAATATTTAATATTAATTAATATTAATTAATCCAAAAATATTTATTTATAATTTTTTATTTATTTATCAATATTATCTATCACATTTCATACATTATGTATTTGACTACATCTAAGCACAATATTTTTTGTAGATTATTATTATACAGAAAAATATTATGAAATTATAAAAAAGTTCCTTCCTGTCCCAATCATCCCCACAGTAGGGATGAATGGGACATTGATAGGGATGGATGGGACACAAAAATTTTCCTCTCTGTATTTAATTTTAACGAATTAAAATTTATAATTATAAACTTATATGTAATTATATTTGTAATATATGATCTTTCAGCATGAATTGATATATTTTTTTTCAATCACTTCTTTTATTGCAGTTTTAACTTGTAATGCACACTTCGGCTATATATCTCTTTTTTTCCCCCACTTATGAGGCCTTTTAGATTTCAAATGAAAGCGCAAAATTTCTTTGAAATAGGCATAGCTAATAATTTTCAATCATAACTTATTAATTAATATAAGTAAATGTACCTTAGAAATATGCACAACTGAAATTACGTTAGGGTTGGGGATTTATTTATGTAACATTTCAAAATTCACTATAATTTCCCCCCATTTGATCAATAAACATATACAATTTTTAACAATTTTATCTATTTTGATAAAGTTTCAGTACCATGTTTTTTTTTTATAAACTGTTAACCTTTATTACAATTCAGTAAATAAGACTAAGTAATTTTGAACAATAATAACTTATATAATACTATTTAATGCTAATAATTAGCGTAAATTATTAATTTATCAAACTATATAACATTATTTAGTTAATAAAAAATTTCAACATGTCTAGTGATGAATGAGGCAGTCCCATTCATCCCCATTTGAGATGTCCCAATCATCCCTGTCCCATGATGTATATATTGAATTGTTAACCATTTTGCCTTAGAAATTATTTTGCCACAATAGTTACTGTTCATTAATTTTAATTACCAATGTTGAACCTTGAAATAAATAACTACAACATAACATAATTTTTTATATTGTATAAGATATTTCACATCTTCAAATGTAAAAAAAAATTACTTTTAAGCAGAGATTTCAGGAAATGCAACTTTGAAAAAAAATGAAAACGGCAATGGGGGTCTTACTTTTAGTTCTGAAGCACACTGTGGAAAAGCCTTATACGGGAATAGGAAGCAATTTAAAATGAATGTTTATTGCCTGAAATATTGAGAATGTTCCACACATCCCTTGTCCCATTCATCCCCCAGCTCCCCTATATATAAAAGCCATTACATAAACACCTGAAGTAAAAAAAAAAAAATGTTTTTAGCACATTGAAATATTTAACATAGTACAGTAGAGTCTCAAAAATCCACACAGCTTGGGACCAGAGGCTGTGCAGATTTTAGAATTTTGCAGATTTTAGAGTTTTGTAGATTGTGGATTAAATTATTTATTTTTTTCAGCATACCTTTTTTATTTCCAAGAAGAGCATGTAATAATTCAATTTAAGCAAATCAAAACTTGAATCTCTTATTTACCTGTACATAATCATTTTAATATCCAAAATTATTTTTTGTTACAATTTTTAAACATTTCTTATGAAGTCCTTTGATTGAGAACTTCCATTTCCTCTTGTTGAGGTTTCTTTTAAATTCTTTAAATAGCCATTATTTCCTGTTGGTCTATACAACTTCTGCTGCTTAAAGAACTTCAAAATCTTCACCTAAAACCAAACCTTCTTCAAAAATTAGCTTTTAGTATTTCCTTTTGGCTTTAGTTTGTGGCAAGGTTAAGTGAAAAATCTTTATCTTCAACCTCATTTTGGATAAATAAAGAGCCAGGCCATATTTTGTATCATGCATTAATTAAAGCCTTGCATGAAATATAAAATAAATTAATTCACTATTTTCTTTGGCTGTCGATAGATGATGCCACTACTAAAACTTTTCTGCGCTTGTTTATATCTCTCGTCGATTTCTATTACACACTTTCTTGCATGAAAGTTTCTGTGAACAAATTTAAGACTTTGCATGTAATGATTTGTAAACTTTTAACAGTTTCATTGCCTTTTTCGACACGGGATGGATTTGAATCATGGGTGCAAGACCTTCAGTCTCAGGAATGGTTTCAGTCTTGGAGAAATTTTTGACTGATAGTAATTTCTACTTTATATATTTTAATTATAGCAATTTTACTATCAAGAACTTTAAATGACTTTCTTTTATTGTAAGAAATCAATTTTTAGCCATAATGCGAGACATGGAAATTTTCTAGTCCATTTTCATTTGGATATTTCTAATACTACTAAAAGTTTTCAGTCTTGGCTTCAATGAACTTATTGCACCCATGATTTGAATTCTGATGCAATCATGAGCTTAAAAATAAAAACAAAAAATAGGAGATTCTTTTTTTTATTATTTCATTTCATTATCTTAATTTATTTATATACACTATATTGCCATTAATGACCGGCAACTTTCAATTTTAGACATTTTGTCGAATATTTAGAAATATACTTGACAGATTCTTCTGGAATTTCAGGATTGAAAAGAACAGGTATGACCTCATATTTAGCAATATCGATTTCATTAGGCGGGCAATTAGGGGGCCAGCAAAAAATCGAAGAAGAAAAACAATTCTTGGGACCACCCTGTAAAATAAAATGCATGAAATGATCTATCGCTACTGAATATAAATAAACAGACATTGTGAAATATGTGTATTCTTTTGTGTAAGAATAATAGCGATTTATTTAAAAAAATTAAAAAATTCTTGGATGTTTTTTGCTTATAACATGCAAGGTTTTCAACCAAATTTAACGCCGGCTTCAGAAAAAGTGACAAAATATAGTAGAAACAATATAGTGCAATTAGAATATAAATATATTAAATATTTTTGGAAATATGGGCAGTTGTATGAAATAACTTTATCTGCGCATGCGCGAACGATAACAAGGATCATTTTACATAATTTAATAGTCAACTCCATGGAGCAACTTATTAAAAAAAATCTAGTCAAATATCGTAAAAATTCAGAAAGATATCGGCGTTAGAGTGAGCAAATTTTTAGTTGTTCTCTAAAAGCAGCTGAATGATAAGGGATTTTCCACAAATTGTCATTTTTAATTTTTATTTCTTATTAATGTTTTAGTTCTTCTTGGATAACTACCAGAACGAGCCTATACAATGATCAAAAGAAGTATCAAAATTGAAGCATTTTTTCCAAATCTACTCGTTGATACTTACTAAATGCTGACTTTTTTCTGAAAGTCAGTTAATAAAAAATGACAATTTGTGTAAAACCCCTTATCATTCAGCTGCTTTTAGAGAACAACTAAAAATTTGCTCACTTTAACGCCGATATCTTTCTGAATTTTTACGATATTTGACTAGATTTTTTTTAATAAGTTGTTCCATAGAGTTGACTATTAAATTATGTAAAATGATCCTTGTTATCGTTCGCGCATGTGCAGATAAAAATTATTTCATACAACTGCTCATATTTCCTAAAATATTTAACATATTTATATTCCAATTACACTACATTGTTTCTACTATATTTTGTCAATTTTTCTGAAACCGGCGTTAAATTTGGTTGAAAACCCTGCATGTTATAAGCAAAAAACATGCAAGAATTTTTTAATGTTTTTAAATAAATAGCTATATCTCTATTAATATACGTGCTATTCTTACACAAAAGAATACACATATTGCACAATGTCTGTTTATTTATATTCGGTAGCGGTAGATCATTTCATGCATTTTATTTTACAGGGTGATCCCAAGTATTATTTTTTTTCTTTGATTTTTTGTTTGCCCCTTAATTGCCCCCCTTAAACAAATCGACATTGCTAAATATGAGGTCATACCTGTTCTTTTTAATCCTGAAATTCCAGAGGAATCTGCCAAATATATTTCTAAATATTCGACAAAATGTCTAAAATTGAAAGTTGCTGGCCATTAATGGCAATATAGTGTATTTTTTATTTTTATTTTAATTTGCATCTGTAAGATATATGTATATAGAAAGAATTGGTTCTTTTAAAGAATTTGTGAGTTTCCATATTACATAAAAGTACACTACATTAGATATGTATTTTTTATCCCTTTTTTTCTTCCTACTTATATATTTTTAATTTTAATATTCTGTTTATTATTTGATTTTCAAAACAAATTTTGCAGACGAAGCAAATGAACAATTTATAGTTTATTTTATGTTAAAGACTAATTTGTAAGAAACACTGACATTCAATTTATTTATACAATTTATAATTTGTAAAATAGCATTACAATTATACTGTATATACAGTCAACTCTGTGAAATTCGCCGATGTATAATCCGCAAACATCTATTATCTGCACTACATGTTGGAATGTACACAATGAAAATTATTATTAACAGTTAAATTCATAAAGTTAATTCTTTTTTTTTCAGTTATCAATTTTCCAATGAATAGATATTTAAATAAAAAAAGAATATAAATGTTTAAGTTTCCTTGCTTAACAAATGAGTGTTCATTGACTACAGAAAAAAATTATGGACAATAAACCAAAACTGAAACTACCATTGCGTTGTGTCAATTTTTAAAATAATAAATAATCAGTAAAATTTGTATGCTATATGAATTTTAGTTTTAATAAATTAAATTAGTTATTAAATATATTAAACCAATGTTGCATTATGTTCTTTTCCATTGTAATTATAATTTTTGTGCAGTGGTCCCTAATTTATAGTCAGACTTTAAAAATTAAATGTAAACAAACAGATAATCTATAATCCTGTTAAACTATATAATCTACAAAACTCTCGGTCCCTAAATGTGCGGATTTCACAGAGTTGACTATATTGCATATAAGGGAACAATATATACCGTATATACTCATGTGTAAGTCGACCCCCCCCCCCCCCCCCCTTCCCCAAATTCTTAAGCAAAATTTTGGAAAAAATTCAATTTTCATGTATAAGTCGAACCACATTTCTGGTAATATGTTGAAAAATGATTTGTAATCAAGGATAAAAAAAAAAAAAATCTTCATTAAATTAGTAAACTTTTTTTTTCACGTTTCTAATCAGACTTTCTTTTTTAATTCAGCGTTTAAAACTGTATGATTATTGTAAAATCGAAGAAACTTAAACTATTTTGAAACCTATTCACATCAATTTAATGATACTTAGAAAGAAAAAACTGTTTCAAAAATCTATTTATGCCTTATTTACCAGGGTAAACAACTTCTTTTAGACTGCTAAAATAGAGTACCTCTTTGTATTGCAGGACTTTTGGGAGAGAGATATTAGAAGCATTCTCAAGTTGAACTCTTCTTAAAAAGGGGATTTAAAATGTTGAGAGGGATGCCCCTGTATTGAAGGGAATTCTATCCCAAGAGAAAATGGGTGCAGAACAATTACAAGGACAATATTGTTAAGCCTTTATTTTTGTTAGTCACTGGGAAATGACCATTGTCTGCTTTTATATCTTTCTCCAATGTTTATCAGTATAGTATACTTAAAAGACTTGCCCATTCGCCGATTACCTGCGATTTTTTTTTTTTTTTACTAACTCGTATATAACTCAACTTCCCAATTCTTCGACTTATACACTGGTATATATAGTATATTTTTTGTTGTATAGTATATAAACAGTGTGTAGTATACAATAATGTAATATCAAATATTTGGAAAAATCCGATTTCTCCAGAAAAAATTCGAATGGAAAAAATTCCCATGAAAAACTCATTTAGTTTGGGTTTTTGCAAACCCTGCCTACATGACCCCATTATCTGGAATTCTGAAATCTGTTCAACTTTTTTATTCGAAAATTTTACAGGTTCCTAATTTTTTAAGTCCATTATTTCAATGTGTTAAGAACTGAAATGATAGGTTACATCAGTTGCATTCGCAAGGAACCAAAGGCACCCTCCCTCCCCCCTTTTCCAAAATAGAAAAAATAATTTTCTCGTAACATCATTGCAGTAATTCACTTTCTTTTTTTTGTGAAAAATATGTGATTTTTTTTCTTTTATTATAAAGTGTAATTAAATGTACTGTTACATACTATCCAGGCCATGAGATAAATCGTAAAAATGGTTACCAATCCGTTCAAAACAGTAATTTAACATTATTTAATATATAACGTTGTTAAAAATGATAACACTGCACGGCACCAAAATTCTCTCTATAAAAATAGTTGTCAATTCTTATAGATTTCACTCTGCTAAATAAAAATAAGGTAACGAAATTACTGTATCACGTACCATTCTTTTGGTAGGAGTGTTTGCTTTTAAAATTAGGGTATTTTATATCTTGCTTAAACATAAGTGGAAATTTTGTAAAACATAAAATGTAGATAATAATGCATCTATTACATGTAAATAAATGTATAAATAGGATTACCCGAGTTGCGGTGCCATAAGGTATGAAAAAATATTAATGGATAGCAAATAGTAAATTCGGACCCAAAAAGGGGACATAAGAAGAAAAATGCACGATACAAGTATCAACAAACTAGATTTTCATGCTATATTTTATCAATTTGATATCTAAGCCAGTGAAAACACATTTTTCATGATTTCAATTTTATCTAGCATTGCAAATTAATATAATAATCCTTCACTATTTGCGATTATTATGAAACTGTTATTCGGAAAAATGGTACGTGCTGGAGCAATTTGGATAACATATTCATAAATAGGAATATTAGATCTGTTCAATTTATATATTTAGTTTGCAGGGAGGAAGTTTTTTTTTGCAGACGAGTATAATTATTGGCAAAAAATATATACAGTTGGACCTCGTTATCCCAACACCCGGTTTTCACGTCACTCCGCTTATCACGTCAGTTTTTAAAAGTCCAGATTTTCTGTATATGATTTTAATGTAAATAAACTCTGGATTTTACGCCGTTGAATAATTTTCAACTCCAGATATCCCGACACTTTAGGAAAATTGTCCATTTTTCCCAATCCATCTTATAAGCACGGAAATTAAGCGGTAAGAAATGTTTTAGCCAAACTTTTCACAAAAGTGTCTAAAATACCCATTGAGATAAAGGAGAAATTTTACTTCAATCCTTTATCTGAATAAATGAACCCACACACTATGAATGACCCACTTAAGCTCAAGATAGACGTGTAAGTCTACTCGCGTTCTTTTTGTTCTGGTTAGGCGGCGCTTTTTTGTGGTTACACGGTGTTTTTCATCCGACTGAAACCGAAGCATTGCATTGCATTGCATTGAAATGATTGGAAATTATCTAACATCCATTTCTGGAACAACAAATATTGATTACAATTCATTGTATAATATCGAAAAAAGAATTCTAGGAAGCACATCTAGGGATAAGCAAACCTTAATTTATCCATATTTCATGTAACAATACAAAAACAAGTCATCATAAATCTGATTTTTATATTTTTCAATTTTGTTTTTGTGTTTATTTTGTTGAATAATAAACTTTTATTGCTTAAAACTGGAAGAACAGTTATGAATTTAAAATTTTCTTAAATTAATTAAAAATACAGCATTTTATGAATACATTTTTCTCCAACTCCGGTTACTGCGACATTCCAGTTATGACGACACTCTTCTCTGGTCATTAGAGTGTCGGAATAACGAGGTTCGACTGTATATATAAAAAATGAACTATAATGCAAAAAAAAAAAAAAAACTGTAAACCGTAATAAATAAATAAACTGTATTGCATATTATTATTGTTATATTAGAGCTTTTATTATGTATGCTATGCCATAAAGTTGATAAAAATGTATGGCTTACTGTAATTAGTATAATTTTCACTATGGTTGATGCAGTTGTATCTGATATAGCCAGATAAATACATAAGTACCAAAATAAATTCTATTCATGGTTTTTTTTTCTGCATAATGAAACATATTAACCACCCAAAGCTATAATGATCTAATTCTGATAATGTTGGACTTTACACTGAAAAAAATGGGCTCTCAAAATTGAGTAAAAAGTACTCATTTTTAAATATGTCACATACTCAAAAATAGCTCCGATCCAAATTTACTCAAAACTGAGAAAAACATGTGCTCATTTTTGATTCTATGGATGTGTTCAAATATGAACTTGAAAGTAAGTGTTGTGTGTTAAATATTCAATACATCTTTTTCTTATTGTATGTAATCAGCTGTACCTCAATAAATATTACATTAATGCAAATAATTATGCACAGTATTTTAAAATAGCTTGAAAACACCGCTTCTATTATAAAAACATGAACTAAAACAAGATGGCCGATTAGTAGCACGTGCGAAACCAAAATAAGATGCTGGGCCAAAAGAAACACATTTTATAAAACACTTTCAAAACTAAACTAAGTTAAATGGAAAAAAAATATTTTTCTTGTCAAAGCCCCCCCTCCCCCTCCCCCCAATCTTCCCCGAGACACTTTACTACAGATTAAAGTAAAAATTTTCTGACATTCATTTCCCGTTCATGCTCAAATTTACTAACAAGTAACATTTAATTGATTATTTACTAAGCAAAAATAGCAAAATTATTATCAAGATACGCTAAACAATTACTTTTATGACAAGAGCATTGTTTCCAAGCACTATTAATTCATAATTTAATATTTACATTGATATAATATTTACAGAAGGTACAGCTGATTAAAATAAACAAGAAAAAAAAAAAGTATTGAATATTTAACAGAGAGCACTTACTTTCAAAGTTATCGGCGAAATATTGAAAATCCCATTTTTCTAATTTTTGTTTTTATGAACAAATCCATCTCACTTAACACACAAACCAGACCAAATTTTCGAAGCACTGATAAACAACAACAACACAATGTAACCTTATGCATTATAAAGGAGATACGAAATAGAGTTCCTTGAAAGGAATAAAAATGTGATATTATATCCTTGATTTCCAGGGTATATTACATTGTTTTCCGATTAAAGGGCATCTTTTAAGCCGCCATGAATGAAATAAACCATTACAAAGTACAAAATTATCGTTTCATTTCAGTTTGATAACATGTGATGCATCAAATTTGAGAAAGCATTAAGTTCATTTTTGATCCAAACATACTCAATTCGATAATGAGTACATCGATTTACTCGTTTTTGAGTACTTCAGTGTACGGAGTTGAATAAACAAAACAAACTGTAGCCCTCTCCTTTTTTTTTTTAATTTCTCTATAGCGTGCTTTTTTGGTGTGCTCGAATTTTAGGAAGATTTCACAAGAAATACTACCTATTACAATCTTCCCTATGTTGGAATTTCTGTAATTTTTTTGCAGATTCGCTAATCATGACCCCTAGAATCCCAAACCAACCCCAGTTCAAAATTTTATCTATCCATCTATCTATCTATGTCACTTTTTTATGGTCGCAACAACTTCCATAATTTTGCATAAATCTCTTCCAAACTTATTAACAAAATCAAGCACCCGGCAAGTTTTTGATAAGACTAAATCTTACAGGAAAAAAAAAAGAAAAGGTGGGGGGGGGGGGGGAAGCTGAAGAAGAAATAAAATCATAACTTTGTCAATTCATAAGCTATCAAATCCACTTAAATTTATTATGAATCTCCTTAATATTGTCTACAACTTTTATATTGAAGAGTTTTTGATAGGACAAACTCTTACAGCAAAAAAAAAAAAGAGAGGAGGGATTGCAGAAAAAAAAACACCCCACATTTCTGTTACAATCCACTAAGGTGGTTAAAAAAAAAAAGTATCATTGGCGTGATGAAAACTTTTAACAACCCTCCGAAATACTGTATATAGGGTTGCATTATTAAAAGTGCATGCCTCTAAATAAAAAGGTTCTCAGGATTTAAAATGGAATGTGTGTTCATTTAATGAAACAAAACTTTTGTAGTACCAAGTTTGTGATAAGATGAACCATAGTAATGAACGATATTAATAAATATGTTCTGAAGGTATGAAAAAATGGGGATTGAAGAAAAAAATATTGTATTAACATGATTCTGATAAAACCAACTCTTACAGAAAAATGAAATTAAAAATTCATCAAAAGTGGCTGGATAAAATTGTTGAACTTGGTTTTCTCAAATCTTTATTTAGATTTTGTTAGTGAAATTAGTAATTAACTTCAAAATCTACCAATGTCGGCCAGGCAAACAGGGATTTTTTTTAAATAACTTATTGTATTTTAATAAAAATTTGTTCTACATCCCCATTTACTATTATTGCGACATGCTGAAAATTTGAACACAATCTGTTCCCCCCTTTTTTAACAGTAAGGAAAATCCCAGGGACAGAGTTTGAAAAATAATAACAACCCTAAAAATGTGTGCAGGTTAATTTTTTTGCTACATATTTATAGAAAACAATAGTTCCAATTTCGGAAAAAAATTACATCGAATTATTTTTGTAGAAACAATTTTATGCATACAGCTCTAAACTTAAAAATCAACATCAGGGGCACAGGACGGTATAGGAGTTTTCCTGGTATTTGGACCCCAACATCGCCCAAAATGTATTTAGTTCCTTAATATTGTTATGCAATCATGCAATGGGATGTTCCGCAGTATATGAAATAAAAATAAAAAAAACACATGAACATGTACTAAAATAAAAATTATTATTCAGACACATAAAAGTCAAAAGATTGTGAGAATGCCCCAAATGATATGATAATTTAATGCATGAATTTCGTACTGTTTAAGGAAATGAAAATTGTCAAATCGGCTACTTACTTGGCAGTTAAAATTTAGTGCAGTTTATTAAAAAATGTCTTATTTATTATTTTTCATTCTGTTTTTAGATTCAAAGGTACATAAAACTTTTTCACTGAAGTTCAATAAGTCATTTCCTTGGTTGACAATTGCAACAATATCTTCATACTGATATTTTGAAGGAGTTTCTGTTATAATCTGGAACAAAACTTTATCGCTTAAGAAAATGTCATCAGTTACAGAAGGAAAATCTTCTAGTAAACAGCACTCTGTTCCTCAAAATAGTGATAAAGGAAAACATTCTTCCATAGATAGAAAAGAAAAAGTTTTTATTTGTGAAGTATGTTCCAAAGGGTTTTCTCAGAATAGTGATCTAAAAAAACATCTTTTGACACATACAGGTGAAAAACCGTTTATTTGTGAAGTATGTTCCAAAAGATTTTCTCAGAATAGTAATGTAAGAAAACATCTCTTGACACATACAGGTGAAAAACCCTTTGTTTGTGAAATATGTTCCAAAGGATTTTCTCAGAATAGTAGTCTAAGAAAACATCTCTTGACACATACAGGTGAAAAACTGTTCATTTGTGAAATATGTTCCAAACGATTTTCTGATAATAGTACTCTAGAAAGACATCTCTTGACCCATACAGGGGAAAAACCTTTTGTTTGTGAAATATGTTCCGAAGGATTTTCTAGACATTATATTCTAAGAAGTCATCTCTTGACCCATACAGGTGAAAAAGCTTTTGTTTGTGAAATATGTTCCAAAGAATTTTCTGATAAGAGTAGTCTCAGAAGACATCTCTTGACACATACAGGTGAAAAACCCTTTATTTGTGAAATATGTTCCACAGGATTTTCTCAGAATAGTGATCTAAAAAAACATCTCTTGACACATACAGGTGAAAAACCCTTTATTTGTGAAATATGTTCCAGAGGATTTTCTCGGAATAGTACTCTAAGAAGACATCTCTTGACACATACAGATGAAAAAACGTTTATTTGTGAAATATGTTCCGAAAGATTTTCAAAGAATACTAATCTAAGAAGCCATCTATTGACCCATGCCGGAGAAAAACCTTTTGTTTGTGAAATATGTTCCAAAGGATTTTCGAAGAATAGCTATCTAGGAAGACATCGATTGATTCATACAGGTGAAAAACCCTTTCTTTGTGAAATATGTTCTAAAGAATTTTCTCAGAGTAATAATCTAAGAAGTCATCTCTTGACCCATACAGGAGAAAGGCCTTTTGTTTGTGAAATATGTTACAAAGGATTTTCTCAGAATGTTAATCTAAGAACCCATCTTTTGACTCATTTTAGTGAAAAGAAAACCTTATCTTTGTAAAATATGTTCCAGAGGATTTTCTGATAACTGTTATCTAAGAACACATTATTTGTCTCAATACCAAGCGGACATTTCCTGAAAATATATATTTGTGTTTCTAAAATTGAGTATTAACCCTGTATATGTCATTGCATTTACTATAATCGCATATCTTGTGTTTTAGCATTTAGTAATAAAATAAAAATGTGCACTTTTTTTTTCTAAATCTTCAAAAATTCTTTCTCAGCATATTGTGTTTTTGATAATAAGAAATAACTCCTGACCAATTCATTATATTACAGTAAAGAATCCTTGATAGTTAGTTCTCATTTTGTAAATTTCAGTTTAACCCTCTAAGATCTGGTAAGTTTTTGTAGAAATTAAAATTCTTGGTGGTTAACCATAATTAATAGGATCCTATAAAAATATGTATGCTAATCACTTATAATTAAACAAAGCTGAAAATGTTATAAAAGTGATATTTAGGTTAACGCTCGTTTCATCACTCAAATTTAATATTGTTGCAAAATCTTCCATGAAATTGAAAGAATATAGTATACAAGAAAATAGATCCAATTGAATCAAACCAGTTATCAGGAGTATATGAAATACCTTTCACCAAAGAAGAGAGGCAAGGCTGTTTTGTACAGGTATGACAAGCAGAAAACTTAAAACTAGAATCAAAGAACATATAGCAGACATCCAACATAACAGGAGAACCACAGTTTTGGCCAGATTGTGCAGCAAAGAACCTTTACAGATCGATTTTAAAGTAGCAGAATAATTTATCCATCAAGATTTTATCTATCCGTGAATCAATAGAGATATATTTACACAACGAGAATTTTTGCAATGATTCAGTGTCCCTTCAATGACCTAAAATTTGGAAAGAGATGCTCTGCTGTTTTAGTAATAATACTAAAAATTAATCCACGCTCACAAATATCCAATTTAATTTTATTTTATGTTTGCAGGAATTTTCATTATGCATGAAGTCGCGTGACATTATTTAACCAGTTATTGTTTTTAAAATTTGTTTGCTAAAATATTTCTATCATTAATGATTTTAAAAAATGTCGTCATTTGTGTGATGGAACGAGCTTTAATCTAAATAAAGTTATTATATCACTTTTATAGCATTTTTAGTTTTGTTTAATTGCATCCTATTTGACCGAAAAAGAATTTTAAAAAAAGATTCTGATGCCAGGTTATGTGAAGGGAAGATCCACACAATTGTGTGGTGCAGGTTCGACTTTAAACCGTATGTTATAATGTACGATACATGTCCACAGATAAAATATACCTCTAATATACATTTGAATCAAGATATCCTCTCTTCCAAATCTATTTTTTATCTGCTCAATGGCTTTAGGGTAATTTGCCGCTGTGGGGGGAAAGCTTTCTACTGCAAGCAAACTTTCATCCAACTGGATTTTCTCGAATAGTGACCAGAAAGGCTAGATAATCTTTTACTCCATCATTGAACTTCTTCGGTTCTATTTTAGGTAATTTAAATTTTCTCTTTTCCGGAATTATTGTCATTTCTTTCCTGTGGTCATTTCTTTTCTTCTGTCAAACTTTCAGCCTTCATTATTATTTCAGAATATCGACCGCAATACTCTTCTGCAGCAATAAAATCTTCTTCATATTCTTGTTTGGTACCTTCTATTTGCAAAAGATTATCTTCTATTTCTTTTTGGTTATCTTCAAGTCGTTTAAACTTGTCTTTCAGCTGTACATCTAATACACCAAAAATCTGAAAAATCAAAAAGAAAAGCTGAGTAAAGTGCATTAAAATTTTCAGATAGATAAAAAGATTCGTCTACAGTATACAAACTCCAAATGAATAACCCTATTCCTTTTCTGGCAATTGCTTTTTTACGTCCATATCTGGCCTTAACCCCTTGAGGGGCACCGGTATATATTATATACCACCTACGATTAATGAAGTTTTACACCAGAAAAATTTTATTAAATTTTACTTTTCTAACTTTGGTGGATAAACTCCGTAAAATTGCTTTCACTTATTTTGAAATAGAATTTATCAAAGATTCCGGTGGAAATTAAGCATTTCACAAACGTAATTGCTTGCCCCTCAAGGGGTTAAAGGGGGTGAAGTCACGTGGCTGCCTGGGACAATAAAAACCAAGCGGTCGAAAATTTACAAAATAAAAAGTAAAAGCTCAATAATTTTGTTGTTGTTTTGAGTCGCACATAATTTTGAAAATTAGCATTGGGTTCAGGAAAGTATCTATACATATCAGTCCATATACTTTTGCTATTGAAGATTGGTATAAGTGATAATTCCATAAAACTGGTGTAGCTAGTACTAGACTAGAAGATATTTTACGGTACTGGAATTCATTGTTATGTCTACAGTAAACCTTTGTTTTTGAGTTCCTAAGACAATGTGACTTAAAATACCTGAATTGTAATAATTTGTAATACTACAAAAAGAGTAAAATCTGGAAAATTGAAATCTGCCTATAATAGAATCCTGTCTTAAAATGAAAAACTACATTGTCACAACAGAAAGAATACCAATAGACGGAACCTGCTAAGACGGAAACCTGTATAAAATGGAATTATTTCCGCTTCCTTTCGATTTCTTTTTTCCAGATTTTAATGAATAAATATTTGACAAATCTGATTACGTTTTGCAATATTACGTATTACAAATATTATAATATACCTGTTATTGCAATATACTGCATTATACCTGTTACAAATTTTAAATTTCAAAAAAATATTGGCTAGTAGAAACTTCGTTTTTTAAACTTTTAGTCCAGTAAACAAATTTTATCCTTGTTTCAATAAAGTTTATTCAGAATTCGTACAGCGATTTTTGAAAATTTATAAGCAATTTTAATAGTTTTTTCGTGTTTGCCCGGCCATTTTTAAACAATATAGAAAATTTTTTCTGCATTTTTTGAAGGCATTTTAACAGTTTTTTCCCGATTTGCTACGATTTTTTCTACATTTGTAACAGAAGTCCAGTTTATATCTTCCAGCCGAATGCAGTAAATTTTGTTTACTTTTCAATAAGTTTTTTTCGGAATTCGTGCAAATTTGAAATTTTTCGCGTTTCGTGCAAATTTTAACGAGCTCTGTCATTGTTGGGTGGGTCACCTGGTATTAAAAAAAGAGAGAATTTGAATAAATTTTACTCATAAAATGAACAGGTGTCCTTAATCAAGTTATAATTAGTTACATACGTGATGTAAAAACCCCATAGGATTAGGATTAGCTTACGAGTGTCTTCGCCTGCAGGGACAGGAGCTTAAGGCTCTTCTTAAGTTCCCTGCTGAAAAAGACGAAACTTTCTTAATCATTTTTAAACTTAAAGGCATAAATTTGACAGGATTGATTATTGAAGCGATTTAGAATCGAAATGTGTTTTTAATTTCTTTTCTTGATAAATGTATTAATTAGTGAGTTAAAAGCGATTTTAATCACGCGAAGACCGGTTTTTCTCCTATCTGTCGCTGTCACGACCGAAAATTTGGTTTGAAACTTTCACACCATAAAGAATAATAAAAATCTAGAACTTTTGCGGTTACTATAAAAGGAAAATGTCTTTCGATTACATTGTTGCTGAATAACAACAGCTTCCGTGTTTCCGAACACGGCAGAAATTACAAACATCTTACAAATCTTACGCCACATTTTACAAAAGACAAAAAGTCATCATGTGAAGTATATGTTTTAGGGTAATCACAAACAAATGCACATTTTTAGTCGCATTGATAAAATTGTTTTAAATTATTCATTTATATCCAGATATTTTGCAATTTCGTTTCCAGTTAATTGATTTATGTCAAATTAAATTATAATTTGACTTATCAAATCAAATTAACTTATATTTATGTATTTTTGAAAAATATTGGTCGGGCTTTTTCGGGCCATTTTAGGGTAAAATGACACTGCTATTTTGCTTTCTTTGACGGTTTGGGAAGTTGATATTTCAAGTTATGGTATGTTAGAAATTTTTTAGAGTGGAATATAAAGTTGCGATTTATTTAATTATATCCTTAATGGGTCTTCATTTTATGGACTTTAATATTTACTATTGTACCATGAATTTGACAACAAGAGTAAAAAATATTAAAAATGAGCATTTAATGCAAATACACTGAAATGCTTGTATTAATAGTACTCCTTACGTAAATTATACCGATGATTCAAAATAGATAAAATTTCTTGAACTCAATAGATACTTCATATATACTTCAATAGATTAAATTCAATAGATACTTCCAGGCTACAAAAAATATACAAGTCAAGTACATCTTTCTGCTATGGCAATTTATTTAAAAGAGGGCTGCATGTACATTAAAATGCGAAATTTAATTTTTATATCGCCTACTTTTCATATGACGTATATTTAGAAAAAGAATGATATTAAAAGGAAGTCTTAAGAAGGACGAAAAAAAAAAAAAAAAAAACTTTTTACGGACAAAACATACTGAGTTTTAAATTTCATGACTTTTCAGTGTTTTCTGGAGTTAAAAACTCGCCTTTGCTATTTATAAGTACTTAACGTTTTTTTTAATAAAGTGAGCCCATCTTTTATGTAGCACAGCCTGTTGTATATGTTATCTCCTTAACTGCAGATATTCCAATAAACATAGGCGTAGCGTGACCAGAAATTTTAGTGGGGCACGAAGGCCGTGCGAATTAAAAACGGCGCCCGGAGCGAATTTTCAATTTTGCCGCCCCCCCTCCCCCCCCCAAAAAAAAAAAAAAATCTTTCTCTTTTTGATAGGTGTCATAAAATTGATAAAGTGCAGAAACCTAAATAAATTCTATCGAATAAATATTTCGCGTTTATTTTGGAACTTTAAAAGGTTTATTTTTAATTTAGAAATTCAGAACAACTAATAGTCCAGGCAATAGGGAATTTTTCCTAGCAAAATTAATGGTAGTTCTGGAAATCGGCTTACTTTATGTTTTTTGGGTCACTGAATCCGAATTTGTAACTTCCTACCAAAATTTCCCTTGGCAACCACCCCAAATTTTGGTAAAAAGCAACCCCCCCCCCCAAAAAAAAAAAAGGTTTTTATTAAAAAAATCAATTTAATTATTTTAGGGGAAAAGTATCTAGAAATTCAGAAAGTAGACAAAATTTGCAACAAATAAGATGTATGACATTATGACTTAGGATGAAGGGGAAGGGGGGATCTGACTCGGAAAATGCGCGCGGTGCTACGTGGACTAAGTTGCGCGATTCCACTTAACCACTCACGCGTTTACATTCGCCCTCCCATCTCCCCTCCGAGCTTTCCATATAAGGTTTACTTTAAGTTTTTTGGGTCGCTGAATCCGAATTTTTAACTTCCCTCCAAAATTTGCCCTCCCCACAAAATAGTTCTTATTAGCTTAAATTTCCTATTGTTTTAGGGGAAAAGCATTACGAAATTCAGAAACTAGACAAAATTTGCAATAAATAGGATACATGACATTATGACGTAGGATAAACGGGGAGAGAGGGGGCTGCCTCGGAACATTCCCCGTGCGCTTTTCTCAAAAACCAAATTTTTTCAAAAAATCAATTTTTTGGCGGGTTGCCGGGTGAAATTTTGGTGGAAAGTTACAAATTCGGATTCAGTGACCCAAAAAACATAAAGTGAGTCGAAATCCAGAACTAGTATTAATTTTTCCAGGTAAAATTCCCTATTGCCTGGACTTCATAACTTAGTGCACGTAGCGCAGCAGTGTATGTTCAGAGGCAGCCCTCCCCCTCCCCTTTCATCCTACGTCATAATGTCATGTATCCCATTTGTTGCAAATTTTGTCTAGTTTCTGAATTTCGTAATGCTTTTCCCCTAAAACAATAAGAAATTTAAGCTAAAAACAACTCTTGGGGGTGGGGGGGGGGATTTTGGAGGGAAGTTAAAAATTCGGATTCAGCGACCCAAAAAACTTAAAGTAAACCTTATAGAGAAAGTTCGGAGGGGAGATGGGAGGGCGAATGTAAACGTGTGAGTGGTTAAGTGGAATTGCGCAACTTAGTTCACGCAGCACCGTACGCATGTTCCGAGGCAGATTCCCCCCTTCCCCTTCATCCTAAGTCATAATGTCCTATATCTAATTTGTTGCAAATTTTGTCTACTTTAAGAATTTCTAGATACTTTTCCCCTAAAACAATAAATAAATTGATTTTTTTTAATAAAAACATTTTTGGGGGGCATTTTACCAAAATTTGGGGGGGTTGCCGGGGGAAATTTTGATGGGAAGTTAAAAGTTCGGATTCAGCGACCCAAAAAACATATGGTAAGCCTTTTTCCAGAACTACCATGAATTTCGCTAGGTAGAGCCCCTATACGGTCTCTATTGCCTGGACTATAAATAACATAAAAGAAAGTTGCACTGATTTCTTAAAGAGTTCGGGATGTTTTGCGACAGGAAAAAAAATGATCAAGAGAGAAAAAGAAATTATCTGAAAAATGATTGGCGCCAAAAAAGGAATAAATAAACAATTAAAACCGTGGTTTGCAGTATATAAATTTCGCGCCTTTAGCTCCCTCTATGCACGCCCCTGGGGGAACACTAGAGGTCTGCACGGACCGGAGTTTTCAGGCCCGGGCCCAGTCCGGTGAGAAAATTAAAAGTTCCACCCGAGTCAGGGCCATTTATGTTTACGACCAGGCCCGGCTTGTACAAAAATCAGTCAAAACCAGTCCAGCCCATGAAAGAATCAATTAAATCAGGCCCGGTTCTGCTCGACTCTATTTCTCAAAAAATTCCGATTTTTCTTATCATACAATTGCAAGGCTGCCACTTGCTACTAAAATGCTACAAAAAGCGACTACTTCATGAAAGCATGCTACTTTTTTCTGATTTCAGCGACTATTTTTACTTAAAATATTCGATCTTTTTCTTCAAAGCGCCTGTAAAATCATCTTCCCAAACGCACTTTTTCAACGATTGTTTGAGTAGATTCGCGATTTTTCCCGCGGCGAATTGCAAAATTCGCGATTTTTTCCTCAATTGATTAACGAAAATTGTTATTTCTTTTCTCTATCTTTTGCTACGATCGTTGAAGGAGATTTCGCAACTTTTCCTATGACTTGTTTTTTGGGAGCGATCGTTTTACGGAACTAATTTTTTTTCCTTGATCCTTTGCCAAATTTCGCGTTTTTGTTTCCGGCGATCGTTTCACGGAACTCACGATTTTTTTTTTTCCCACTATTCTTTGCTAATTGTAAATAATTCAGAGAGGAATCGATGAAATTAAAAATTTTATCAATTAAAGAATCTTTAAAACCATCTTCTTCTTAAATAACAATTCAAAGCATAGATTTTTTTGTGTGTGTCGGAGTTTCCTCTTAGTCCGCACAACTTCGAAGAAAATCCTTATTATTTATATGCTGCCACCACCGATATGATTACGTGATATCGGTCACGCACTGAGAGGATTGTTTAAATGAAAACCAACGCTTTCAATTAACTAAATTAAGTTTATTTACACAACAACAAAACACTATTTACACTTACAAACTCGGATATAGATGATCCGGTTCAACATTAAATTGAATACAGTAAATGCTGGCTGTGTACTGTTAAACTACGTTAAATCACTCTCTACACACGTTAAATTAGCTTTCTGGAGATCAATCTCGATCTCCCAACACATATGTGCTCTAAGCCTAAGCTCTCCGAGCCTCACTCAATCCTACTCTCTATCTCTACGAGCTATACACAGTGACTCCCTTGCGCTTGGCGCTCTCGGCTCCAACTGAACCCTATGCTCTATCTAAGAGCTACACACAGCAACTCACCTTGCGCCTTGCACGCCAACTTTCAACTGACTCCCTCAGCAGAAGCGACTGCCTTCCAGCCACCCCTTGCTCCTTCTCAACGTAACCCCTCCGGTGTTTCTAACTAGCTTCCATTCCAAGCTCTTTTCTTCGTTCTTGGAATGCTTTTGTCTCCCCATCTTCCACAGACATCTCAAAAGGTTGGCACACCCCTCTCCAACTATCTTTTTTCCCCTTCATACCATCTATACATTTTCACCGGCTTAGATCAAGTTTTATATAAGGAAAGACTGTTATTTTGAAATTCCAGTACACAGCCCATACAATATATAATATATGAAGACAAAAATAATATAGAACCCCAGTTCTAATAGCAGATGTTTCTCCGAACCTGACACCCCCACCTTAGCGGAAAATATGCCATTTAGGGGCTAATTTTCCCCAGACATATAGTAACATCACAGAAGAGTTCAATAGTCCCTTTGCAGTTTCTTCATTATTGTTATTACATATATATATCAAGGTGTCTGAACATTCTCTACTGACATCTCTAATGAACCGTGTACTACTATTATTATAACAGAAAAACTACACATGCTAATACACTATAACACAAAATTCAAATACAATTACACATATACAAAAAACAATTTAAAACGTGATGACACCACTTTGAGGTTTGCCCACTATTTAGTCATTGATGCCGATGGGCTAGCAATTGCCTGTCCTTCCCAGCTCTTCCTATGTAGCCTGGAAATTGCATCAGCATTTAAATGTTGCGCACCTGGACGATGAGAAATACTCAGGTTCCAGCGTTGCAAGGCAAGAGCCCATCTAGTGAGTTTGGGGGACCTCGGGGTTGTTTCAGTGAGAAATTTTAATGGATTATGATCCGTTATGATCTCAATTTGAGATCCATATGTCCACATTTCAAACTTCCGCAACCCGAAGAGAACACTCCAAGCCTCTTTCTCTATACTCGGCCAAGCACGCTGAGCCCCTGATAATTTCTGACTGGCAAGAGCTATCGGTTTAAACTGACCCTTTTCATCTTTTTGAGTAAGATAACATCCTACTGCCAGGTCGGAAGCATCGGCGTGAAGCTGATATTCCCGGCCTACGGTAGGTGTAGCCAAACGCGTCACGTTACATAACTCCTCTTTAAGGGTATTAAATGCTTTTTCTGCCCTTTCATCCCATGGTACAGCATTTTTAACCTTCCCTTTAGTTAATTCCGTTAAAGGTATAGCAATTTCTGCATAATTTGGAATATAAGATCGATAGAATCCCATTAATCCCAAAACAGATCCAACTTCCTTTTTAGTTTTCGGTCTCTTTAAGTCCCTTATTGCTCCTATTTTCTCCTCATTAGGTGCATGCGTTCCACCCCCAATTACATGACCTAAAAACTTAGTCAGTTTCTCTCCAAATTTACATTTATCCAGTCTAATCGTAAAATTTCTATTTTTAAGTTCTTCTATAACAGATCTAACATGCTCACAATGCTCTTCCCAGGTGTCGGAGAAAATGATGACATCATCAATATATGCTTGTGCATACCTTCGATGACCTTGAAGAACCTCATTCATATCTTTTTGGAACGTAGCAGCCGTCCCTGATAAACCAAAAGGTATAGTACGCCACTGATAAGTCCCATTATGAGTTGTAAAAGCTGTCAAATGTTTACATTCCTCCGCCATCTTAATCTGCCAATAACCCCTCAATAAATCAATCGAAGATAAATATTTAGCTGCCCCCGCAGTATACATGATTTCCTGCGAATTTTTCATAGGGAATGTTGGGACCTGCGTTACTGAATTTAAAGCTCTATAATCAATGCAAAGCCTAACAGTTGCGTCTTTTTTCGCCACGCAAACAAATGGATGACTAATTTCTGCATTTGACACTTCGATTAGATTTAATTCTAATAACTCCTGAATCTGTCGATCTACTTCCTCTTTATAAGCAACAGGTACACTATATAACTTTGGCTTTTTCCTTGCCACATCCGGTTTCAAATCAATACGGTGCTTTCCTACTTCCGCTGGTCGCACAGAACCCATAAATACCTCTTTATTATCCCTCAAAATGGACTTTATATCCTTGACTTGACTATTAGATAACCCTTTTATTTCGAACCTTTTTATGTCCCGTTCTACCTCTTGTTCCCGGTTTAGAATAGGAATTTTCCCAACTTCTCCAAATTCCTCATCACCTTCAAAAACAATATTAACTATATTACACCTGACAATAAATTCCCCATTATTTTGATATACATACTTTTTGCTACCATCCGCCATCTCAACTAAGACTCTATCACGCACTTTCACTTTTCTAGATAATTGACATTCTAGACATGATTTACAGAATTTTTTAGCTTCTTTAGCTTTCTTTCTTTTTTTACCTTCCCAATAAAAATATTGCCTAATTCTCTCTAAGGTTTTCTTTGCCGCGTGATGCTCTCCCTCATTAGAAATATGCGCTGACTTTAAGATTCCTTCTCTTTTGACTTTAGGCGCTACTAATTGAGCTATAGCTTCTACCACAAATTTATCTTTATGATACAATAAACCATCTAAAATATAATAATCCCTTTATCCATTTTGACTAATTCCCAAACTCTCTCTAAATATTTACATTCCAATTGGGATTTCTTAAACATATCTGAATTGCTAACGATAACTTTATTATTTTTCTCCACTTCCGTTTTTTCTGCATTCTGACTTTGTAAATTTTTCGATCTCGCTTCTATTGTGTAAACATTGCAATTATCACTGCTCATACCTTTCTTTTCACTCAAGTTATCGATACTAATTTCCGAACTTTCTAATTCTTGGTACTCTAGCAATGGCTCCTCGCGATTGACCCCTGACAACTCATTAATCACCTCGGGATGTAAAATTACCTGCTCATTAATATTATCGGTCACTGCGCAAAGTACTTCCTGATGAATTATATTAGTTTGTCCGAATTGCGGAATAGCTAACGGTAATTTAACCAACGGTGATTTAACTGCTTCACCAAATAATCCTTGTAAATAAATACTACCCGCTCCTTTTATTCCTCATAACTCTCAATTTGTTCCCTAGTGGTATCAGGCCCCGACTAAGGCTATGGGGGGCCCCGGGGCAAGCATCATTCTGCCCCCCCCCTTCTATATATCTATAGAATTCTTTTGGAATAATGTGGAAGTGGCTAGTACTAAACTTCATACGTGTATGTATGCATAAATTTTGTATACGGTACTACTCCCATCTGTAAACAGGATATCACAAAATGATGGTCACAACTTTAAGAAAAAATACTAGTAGGATAACAACAGAAAAAATGATAGATTGGTTGACACGAGTATTTTTTTTTGCTTTGCTTATCTACATACGTTATAAGATGTCTAAAATGCCCCAAATTGATCATAATGAATGGTTTTAACTTGTCACATTGCGAGGAAAACGTTAATAAAGAATTTCTTTTGAAAACAATAGAATACTAAGTTGTAATAAAATTTTAATCATATAGTTTGTTTTTTGCATGAGTGCAGGGGGTACTGGAAGTAGAGAGGGGAAGGGGGACCGCACTTCTTCCTAAATGTTTGAAAATATAGGAATTTTGGTCACTTTTGGCTAATTTTAATCATTTGGCACCTTTTAATGAAAATCCTGATTACTCTTATGGGGGGCCCCTAAGAAGGGGGGCTCGGGGCAGCTGCCCCGCATGCCCCTGCGTAAGTCGGGCCCTGAGTGGTATAAATTAACAAATTATCCGCCTTATCTCCTAACATATTTAGTAGAATTTCGGCCTGCTGGTTTTCTGGTACATTTTTAGTTTTGAATGCCCTTTCTAAACTGTTGAAAAATAAATTCCATCCCTCAGTCCCTTCTGGTATTTTGATAGACAGAGTTTTAACACTTTTGATCAATTTTTCTATGTTACTTTCATTATTAGATTCCCTAGACCCATTAGAGTTATTTGTCGAACCTTGTACCCTTAGCCTCTCCATTTCTAATTCATGTTCCATCCTCAATTTTTCAGACCTCTCTTCTCTTTCTCGCTCTAACTTTTCCCGCTCTAATTTTTCCTGTTTTTTTTCGCGCTCTAATCGCTCCGCAACAATAGTGTTAGATAATTCCTTAATAGCCCCCTCATCATATTCCTCGCTGTCTATTATCTTTTTCTTAAGCTGAAATCTGGTATCATCTTCCGTGAATTCAACCCCCAACTCTTCGGCTATCATCTGAAGATCCACCCTTTTTATTTTCAGTAAGGAAGCCATACCTTCACCGATTACTATTACCACTCTACAATAATATTTAATCCTGCTAAATGAACATTTCCTAAATTTCTACTTTAGTACAGTTACCTCCACTTATTATACTAATTAATACCTTTCAGATAATCGATGTATTATATTTCTAATTTAACCTACTGTATAACCTGATTTTCCTCAACCATTTATATCACACAATTTACTTCCAATAAAACAAAAGGTAAAACAATAATTTCGATTTGATTACTATGCAATACAGATTCCATTTTATACAATTAGATAATAACATATAATTTACATAATAATACTGATACGTTGCAATTGAATAAAAGTATTGATGTCAATAGAAACATCCACATAAAGAAAAATTGTATAACATACACATATAAATTTCTACAATTATCCTCAATAAAATATTTCCAAATTCAATACTGGTTCTCACACTTAAAACAAATACAATCAAAACCTTCACTTTTTTTTCCCCCATTGTGAGCCGCTTTTTTTTTTTCGAAATTTACTTCTAGCCAATTAAAATTCTAAGCAAATGTTCATTACTCGTTTGTTATCAACTCTTCAAGCTTAAAACAGTATTGCTTCATTTAAATATTACTTTAAAAATAATTTAAATTTAAGTAAATTCAATTATTCCTTCCAACTATTATTAACACAATGCATTAATTTTGTTCACTACCATTATTAGTAAAAAAAAATAGAAAATCAATATTATTAGTACAAGTTATTATGACCTTTTCTTAAAACAATAGTAAATATGGCTCCTAATATCTCCTACCTATCTGAACACAATTACTTTATTGCACATAAATTATCTTAAATTACTATTAATTATACAACAACAAATACATTTGGTTCGAAAATGTCAGCAGACAGAAATGATCAAAACACCTTACCTTATACTTTATCTGCTGGGGTACTCCGCTGCTCACCCGTAGTTTCACGATGAATTCAATATTTCGCACTTTAAAGTCACTTTGATGATATTCCACACTCAGGCTGTAATACGCCGTAATTTGATTCACTGTAGCGATGATAGGGCACAAACACTATTTCGGTTCGCCGTAACGACGATAGGGCACAACACTTTAGTTCGGTTCGCTGTAACGATGATAGGGCACAACACTTTAGTTCGGTTCGCTGTAACGATGATAAGGCACAACACTTTAGTTCGGTTCGCATTAACGGTGATAGGGCACACACACTCAGTATTTCTGCTCGACGCTTGGTTTTTATCTCTCTAAAATTCCGCTCAACGATCCGGCATTTCCACGCAAGAATTCCACTGGGTGCTCCAACACTAACACACTGCAGCACGGCTCGTTGGTCACTGGTGCAAGACGATTCTATCCCGTCGCTGCCATCAATTTGTCGGAATTTCCTCTTAGTCCGTACAACTTCGAAGAAAATCCTTATTATTTATATGCTGCCACCACCGATATGATTACGTGATATCGGTCACACACTGAGAAGATTGTTTAAATGAAAACCAACGCTTTCAATTAACTAAGTTAACAGTTTATTTACACACTATTTACACTTACAAACTCGGATATAGATGATCCGGTTCAACATTAAATTGAATACAGTAAATGCTGGCTGTGTACTGTTAAACTACGTTAAATCACTCTCACTCTACACACGTTAAATTAGCTTTCCGGAGATCAATCTCGATCTCCCAACACATATGTGCTCTAAGCCTAAGCTCTCCGAGCCTCACTCAATCCTACGCTCTATCTCTACGAGCTATACACAGTGACTCCCTTGCGCTTGGCGCTCTCGGCTCCAACTGAACCCCATGCTCTATCTAAGAGCTACACACAGCAACTCACCTTGCGCCTTGCACGCCAACTTTCAACTGACTCCCTCAGCAGAAGCGACTGCCTTCCAGCCACCCCTTGCTCCTTCTCAACGTAACCCCTCCGCGATTTTCTACCTGGCTCCCATTCCAAGCTGTTTTCTTCGTTCGTGGAATGCTTTTGTCTCCCCATCTTCCACAGACATCTCAAAAGGTTGGGCACACCCTTCTCCAACTATCTTTTTTCCCCTTCATACCATTTATACTTTTTCACCGGCTTAGATCCAGTTTTAGATGAGGAAAGACTGTTATTTTGAAATTCCAGGACACAGCCCATACAATATATAATATATGAAGACAAAAATAATATAGAACCCCAGTTCTAATAGCAGATGTTTCTCCGAACCTGACAGTGTGTGTGTGCAAAATTTACTTGTAAAAATATCTTGTTTATCAATATGGAAGTATGTGTGTTAAAATTTAGCAGACCGTTTTGCAATTCTGACGATCAATCACTAGCAGATCCATTTATGTGTTATTCCAGTAGAGTCTTCATTATTGAAAAATTAATTTATTAAATTCTAACTAAATTAACTTCCTTTTAAACTAATTAAAAAACACAAATGTATATTTTATAATTCAAATGTTTTGCTGCATAAAAGCCTATTTTGTAAAAAAAAGGAGATCAATTTTCGCTACAAAAGCAAGTTAAAACCAATAAAAGACACCGGGAGAGCCTTAATTTAAATTAATTTTAGCCAGTTTTTTTAACTCTACATTATAGTAAATTTTGTCCTCTGATATTTATTATTGTAATTTTAATTATTTATTGAATTTTTTTTCATCCCAGGCCCGGACAACGTCGGCCGGGTCAGCTAAAATATTTAATATCAATGAAATTGTCATTTTTATACCTAGACGTAGATTTTTGTTTCCATACTACAATGAATTTATTTAATACCCTCATTTGCTGCCTCCCCCCACCTCCTTTCCTCATTTCCTTAAAACAATTACGTAAATTTTTACCTATGACGAAATAATTTTTCACTCATTAATAGGGAAATTTTAACTTTTGAGAAGACATACAGGGATATAGTGGAAGGTATAAGTTGGTATAGGCTGTATACCTTCTGGATTTCTTTAAGAAACTCCCTATCCCCTCTGTTTTTTAAATAAAATTACAGCATATACTCTGAGTTTTTACGTATACAGCACTGACTACATCGTATAGTTAAAAGTACAGTAGTGATAAATATTCAGATAAGTATGAGAAAAATTGATTTTGGAGGGTAAATTGTTTAACTAATGAAAATTTTACCGTTTTTAAAAAGAGAAACTATTCTGATTTCTAAAATGTGATAAATAAGTTATCGTACGCCAACATTTTCGGAGATCTAATTTATAATATTTAGTTTTTCATTCTTATCATTTTTCAGGGGAACGGGTAAAGGAGTTAAGTTGGCACACACACCCTTTAAACATATGAAAAATTTTATTTCGGAGACAAATATTTAATGTTGGTCCATGCACTCATTTTTGCACTAACCACCTTAGTTTTTTTTTTTTTTTTTTTTTTTTTTTTGTTAATACTATAATATTTTGTCTATGCAATAATAATATATAATTTGCATTAAACACTGTATAATTAAGTAATAATAATTATTCCTTAATGTATGATTTTTTTAAATTAATTATAATATATATAACTTGCGCGCATGATTTAAAAAGATCTGTACCCTCTAGAACGTTCAAACTTTTAATATAAATTTAAGAATATTACAAAAATAAAATGAACTAGAATCTAATGAATAAAGAAAAAATTTCAAAAGTTTTTTGATTTTCAAAATAGAAATATGAAAATTTTGATAATTTTTGTCACTCGAATACGCATACATTCAGTAATTTTTGTTATTTTTTTTAGATTTTAGCTCAATTTGGAGAAAACATAGGCTTCTAATATAACTGGACGCAGAAATGGCAACCTTTTCTTGAGGCACATCTCCACCATCACGTGATGGTGGGGAGAATGCGCGCCAAACCGATTTTTCACGCATCCCACCAAGACCTATTTCGTCTGCGTTCGTTTTGGAGCGTTTCTTTTATCACGAGAATGAAAACAGAAAATTGCCAAGAAAGGGATCCCCGCCTAAAAACGACACCCTTTTGGCGATGAGATCTCCGACCTGAGTGCATCAGGGTTCGACGGAGAGAACAATGGGATTCACTCTCTATTCAATTCCTCCTCTAAGGGAG
This sequence comes from Maratus speciosus, assembly GCA_963932465.1. NCBI lineage: Eukaryota > Metazoa > Arthropoda > Arachnida > Araneae > Salticidae > Maratus > Maratus speciosus. Next base: position 2,125,968 of record OZ010795.1, on the reverse strand, counting down.
AAAATGACGTAGTAAAAATATTTATTTATAAAGTTTTGAATCATTACCTTTAAAGCATTTGAAGTTCTCATGCGCACAAGTAAAAAAATATCGATTTTGAGAAAAATCAATTTAAACATAAATGTTTCGCTTGAAACAGACGAAAGCAAATTTACATTTTTACTATAACGAGCGCAAATTTACGAATATTTTAATGTGGTTTGTCGTTTGTGGCAAATTGTTCAGAAAAACATTAGCTGTCAAATGAATTAAAAAAAGAAAAAATCAATTTTTCGAAGATTTTCCTTAAACTTTTTTCATGTAAATTTTTCATACATTTAACTTTCTTGCAAGGCATTATTAGAAGAAGGCTGAGACATTTTGTTATGAGAAAAATTTTGTTTTTGCGTACTTTCTGAAGTTAAGTGGTACTAATTTTTATTAAATGCATGAGCAATTAAAATAAGTAAAATAAAAATAAAATTATGGTTGCCTTTGAAGTACTTTTGAGTATGCATCCTATTTTTTAAAGCATGTGACGTCAGCTGCCTTTCCTCTGTAGGTGTTTTAATTCAAAGATCTTAGCATTGCCACGGAGTAAAAGAGGTGGAGGCGAAACGAATGTTAACATTTTGCTATGCAGTTTTTCCTCCGTTAGGTGGCGACACCGTAGAATGTAGGCTATCGGTCGATTGTTCTACAATGCTTTTCAATGGGAAAAGCACTGATTTAAAAAAAAATTTTTAATAGAGAATTTGAATTTTAAGAAAGTCGTACAAGTAGAAATCTGATTAATTACAGTTTTCTTCATAAGATACATATTTTTTTAAAGGCTTTTTGATTGCTTCCTAAGACACTTAAAATCAGAGATCATTCTGACAAAAAAAAAGTGAAGTCAGCCCATTTATAAACATTGAATATCACGGATTTTACTGCCACGAAGAAATAAATAGACTTACGACTTTTAAAAATTAAAAGTATTATTCAATATTTTTGAGTAAATTTTAATCTCGCGTATATTTTATAACCTTTGATTAATTTAATAATTCATAACTTTTGATATCTATGCAATTAATAAATGTAGAATTAAAACAAATTTTTATTTTAATTATTTGGGAAAGAAAACGTGTAAATTATAGGTCATTGTTCAGAAACTAAATTTTTCAAAAGTCGTAAGGTTTGATTTTCATATAATCTTACTTATAAGGAGGAAGGAGGGGGGGGGTGTTAGAGGGCCGGAATTTCCAGACCCGGGCCCGACCCGCCCGAAAGAGAAATAATTAGGCTAGGCCCAGACCGGGTGGGTGGAAAAACTAGAAGTTCGGCCCGGCCTGGTCCGTTTGTATTTTTGCAGTTCACGCCCTGGCCCGCCCCATCCAAAAATCAGTGAAAACAGGCCCGGCCCGTCCCTTGCAAAAAAAAAAAAAAAATCACACCCGACTCAATTTCTACAAAAAATTCCGATTTTTCTTACATACAATTACGATTATTTTCCAGAATACTTCATAAATATTTATGGGAAAATGTAACAGTATATTTTAGTTTATATACTGTTATGTTTATATACTATATGTTTTCAAGTCAGAGGATACAAAATATAAAAATTTAAAAACCCTTTAGACTCACTCTTATGCAAAAATGCATGAATACAAAATTTATTATGGTTATATACATTAAATTGAGTAATACGAAAATAATAGGACTCCATCTTAAATAGAACGAAATCATCATGGCAACCTAAAATCATTACCTATTATGGGATATCTTTAAATTAATTACGTGTGACAGGATTTAATAGAATAATCACCATGGCAACCTAGAATCATTACCTATCACGTGATATCATTGAATTAATTACGTGTGATAGGATTTAATACAGGCCCGTAGCTAGACAATGCCTCCAGGTCGGGCAAATGTTTTCCAAGAGGGGCAAAATTACTTGGTCATTTTTTTTTAGTCTTTTACGATCTTTTAAAAAAATATATTACGTATTCAGAATAAGTTTTAAAGCTCTTCCGAATGTAGTTGAAAAGTTATATTCTTTCATCTCGCCGTCTATCCACAAACTAATTTTTGTAAATATGGATTTCCTCAAAAATGTGAGATGTTGTTGAGGATTGCTACAAACAGCGCCACTAACGGTTCCCCTCCCCCCCCCCCCCCACACACACACATACACACATCTCCGCAGAAAAATAGAGACTTGCATTTTTATGTTTTATTAATAATAAACTAATAATACAGCATTCCAAGAAATTCATTTACAGCAAAACCTTTAAAAATGGAATAGCAAGGGATAAAAAAAACGACAAGTTTCCATCTTAGCAAGCATAACTGCAGTGTTGTATTTAGGCACTTGTTTCCGGGAGGGTTTACTGATGCTCCCGGTGTGGTATGACAGCGTGGAGCGGGTGAGAATTGCACTTCTACAACTTTAATAAGCACAAAATTACAAAGCTTCCGGGAGTGACATTTCGATGCTCAGAGAAGAACCCTCCTCCCGGATTACCCCCTAAATTCATCAATTATTGTATGATATTCCTTTCAGCGGGACCATGAAATGCTCTCATGTAAGACAGGATTTTGTTATGGACAGGTTCCATTTACGCAGGTTTTACAGAATTTCTGGAATTTTAGATGATTTAAAATTTAATATAAAGAAGGCCCTGGTAATTACGCTAATAATGTTATTTATTTACGAATCAGGTAACTCTCTCACAACTAAATATCAATATATTTTCACGAATTTCTTACGCATGCTTCAAAACCATAATATGTGTTTATAACTAATAACAATTTCAAACAGTTTGGACAAAAAAAAAAAAAAAGTTTTCTAAGCAGCGTCTTACTAGTAAATATCAATAGTTTTCCACGAATCTTGTGTACAGGCTTTGAAATCATTATATTTATGACTCATAAAAATTTTAAAGAGTTTAGACAGTAAGAACTATTTTTTTTTAAATATTAAATGTCTCTTGAGTTAAAAAAAAAATCCGCGCCCTTTAAAATTCTAAATCCGCTATTTTTTGTTGAAATACGGAAAAATATGCAACATCCATTAACGAGCGCACATTTTAATTTTACTTTAAAATGTCCTATTCGGTATAAATATTGCGGGGCCTCCCATTCGAGGTTCGTTTGGAAATATTTTTGTTTAAAAGTATATATTTTAAAAAAAATCGGATTAAAGATATAAACTAAAACAAATTTAAGGTTAATATCATCAGATCACGGGCGACGCCGGGTTGGTAAGCAAGTATCACACAAATAAAAACCATCATGAAAATATATGTCAACATAATTCACTATTATGGCCTCCATTCGAACTCTCTATTCTCTAACACAATCACAAAGTCATTTTTATGCTTAAATGCCATAAAGTTGCAATTATTTTTATTCTGACCCCACGATAGCAAGTAGTGTTTTCTGTTTTCTATAAAGACAAAGGATATTTCAGAAAAAAGTGCAAAATATGTGTTAAAAGTCAATATTTGAGGCTAGGAAAGATCATCTGAGATAGAGGTCTGCACGGGGCCGGACTTTGCCCCGGGGTCCGTACCCCGCCCAGCAAAATGAAGGTGAAATTTCAAAAAGGCCGGGCCGGCAGAATCATGATAATTTTTTCAACGGGCCGGGCCAATAAAAAAAATTAAGCGGGCCTACCGGCTCAATATAAAAATTTAGACGAAGCCTATAAAGTATGAACCATTTTCAATGAATATGACTTTCCCGAGAATAAGTATAAATGTGCGTCACGAGTCGATGCTAGTTTTGCAACATCAATACAGAAATGTAACATGTCCAGCATAGATATCGGCAGTGGATAGTTCCATTGTGTCTGAACCGGGCTTAATTTTTTCAGAAGACTCGTGCCGGGCCGAGAACAGGCTTGCATTTTTTTTTCTCTACATAGTCGAGCCGGACCGGAACTGCACTTAATTGTTCTCAGGATGTGTAGAGCAGGCAATATGTTTTGTAAAAATATTAATAGCGAGAATCTTTGGAAATATACCTTAAGGCCGTTCTCAAATTCTCTACTCAACAATGCGAAAGTTTCTGACACATTTTCAAACTAATTTTTAACTGCGAAGGTATAAAATTGACAGGCCTGCTTATTGAAGGGATTTGGAATCGAATGGCGTTTTTCATTTTTGATAAAGAAATTACTTATCGAGATACAAGATATTCTTGTCACGTGATTGCAGGTTTTTCTCCTTTCCCGAGCTGTCGCTTCCGAAAATTCGATCCAAAACGCTAACTTTGACAATATTTTCTCACTTGATATATTGCCTTTATCAAAAAATGTATAACGTCATTCAATTACATAGTTTCTGAGTAAGAATACCTGCTAGTCTTATGCGTTTCCGAATAGAAATGAACACAGAAATGTGTCAGATATTAGCTCCTTTGGATTTGAGAAAAGCCTTAATAAAGGACAGAGAAATATTTTCACAAATCTACTTTTCATTATACAGCTTCAAAAGTTATCAGGATTTTAACCCTCCTTTTTTCTTTTATTCTAAACTACATTAATTTTTTAATGCATCCTTATTTGAATGTTGAAACGCCTAAGACTCCGAGTAATCGTTAATGTTGCTATTGTGTATTTTCTGCCTTGCGAACACATCGTAATTTAAAAATGCTCTTGCAGTATTCTTTAAAAGAATCCCAATTGTATGTTAGGAAAAAACTGATTTTTTGTAGAAGTTGAGTCAGGCCGGATTGGGAATGATTTAATTGATATTTCTACGGGCCGGGCCTGGAAATTGCACCCCGTGCAGACTTATAATCTGAGACACAATCGTTTAAAGCTCAAGATTCCAAACATTTGTCAAAAAATGAGAAATGCTATTTGATTCTAAATTACTTCAATAATTTTGCCTGCGAATGTCATGCTTTTACATTTAAAAATAAGTCCGCGAACACATTATAAAGTTTCGCATAGCCGAGCAAACAAAAATATTTTCTACAAAAAGCCTTTAAATAAAAATGAGTATTTCATAGTTTAAAAATATTAATGTTCGTTTATATAATGTTAATTTTTCAATTTATATTTCCGTTTCACAATCCTACATTTATTTCCCCTTTTCCATACAGAAACTATGTGACTGATTTAGATATTTATAGGAAGAAAGGAATAAAACAACTAAAAAGTAGAATAAATAACATAGGGGCGGGAAAGCACCAGAAGAAACAAACACTTTTTGTACTTATAAAAAGGATAAAATTAATTTCTATAATATTCTCGTTTCTAAATTACATTTATATCATTTAATTAACATAAAATATTAAATGTAAGCAGTCATAGATGCCATTTATAATGTAATTATAAAACCCCTTTGCTCTGAAAAACACATTCTAGATATTGCGATTCTGTGTGACACTGTGACACTGATTTTACAAACTTTTATAATTTACAACAGTGTCAAGAAAGCTCTCAAAAAACAATTTCCACTTTTGTTGAAAAGCCCCAAAAGCAACATAGTGAAGTTAACAATCACAAAATCACATGATTGTAACACATGATGGTTGCATATTTTGTGTAACCTGTCCTGTCAAGCCACAAATAGGTAGCCAACTGCAACCTGAAATCCATGCCTTTGGTTTCCCGTACCCGATTACAATAAATTTCATGCACGACAATTGTACAAAGAAAACGATTTTCGCGGACATCAGTTAATCAGTTTGAGGAAAGGACAAGGAATTAAGAGGATAATCTCTAAACCCTATTATTCTCTAAAGACTGCAGTTTGACACATTGGGGAGGCAGTAAGTTAAATTTCTACAACGCAACAAAGCGAAAAATGTCCTTCAGCTCTTGGAATGAAAGAAAAAGAAAACTCTTCACAAATGAATTTTCTTCTTAAAATTGTTTTGTTTGAATTGAGAAGTTTTAGGAATGGGTGTCTGTTAGTTAAGTTACGGTCTATTCTAAAAAAAAAAAAAAAAAAAAAAAAAAAAATTAATGAGGGAGAGAAAAGTTCGGAAATTTAATGTGTCGATCAGGTTGTCTAGTCAATTCTGCTAGGACGGGCAAATATTTTTCCAGGTCGAGCACTGGCCGACCTGGCCCCCTCCTAGCTACGGCCCTGATTTAATAGAATAATCACCATGGCAACCTAGAATCATTACCTATCAAGGGATATTATTGAATTAATTACGTATGATAGGATTTAATAGAATAATCACCATGGCAACTAGAATAATTACCTATCATGGGATATCATTGAATTAATTACGTATGATAGGATTTAATAGAATGAGGGAAACTTTTATTAATTTCTTTTGAAGTTTTGATTCCATTTTTATAGAATTTGACACGACAAAATTCTGCAATTTAAATGGTTTAATCTCAATTTAAATGGTATTTGACAGATAGGTACATATCAATTACCCACAGCAATTTTTAGTGTTCATTAAGTATAACATTTAAAAAACATATACAGTAAGATCTATTTAATATAAAAATTTCTCAATTTAAATATAATTACAAGCAAATAGCTTTATATTAAAGCCTAAAAAAATCTCTGACCTGTACAGCACGGAACAAGCTCAATTTTATTTTCCCTTCGTTTTTTCTTTTTTTTTTATGTCACTGGTATAACCTGTTTTCAATCCAGGAACAAAGCACTTATACCCCATCTTTATTTATGCTTTGTAATATCAATAATAAAAAATAAACGAATAACATAAAATATTTTTTAATTCTTATGTACGGCTCTTATACATACAATCATATGATATTGCGGATTGTAGCGCCCTCATTATTTACCATAATGCAACTTGCGTTTTCGGCGAGTAATGCCTGTTAAGTTCCCCCCCCCCCCCCAACCTCTTTTACTCCGTGGCATTGCCTAATTATATAACACATGAACATAAGGACTTCGTAATAGTGTGAATATCGTGTCGCGATTTTGGTCTTAAATGAAGGGATGGCAACGGTTATAATACAACCATGTACATACCAGCGCCTCTAGCGGACAACGTTCATTGGCTGAATCTCAATGATCAAAGACGTTATTGGTAGAGCAAATTGAAGCAGACGAAACCGGGTAGGAAGCGACTCAAGAGTGAAAGGTTCCATTCTCTCATTGGTTGATGAGAAACCGGTCTTGGCTTGCTTCCCATGGATGATTTGGCGATGAAATGCAAGCACTTTGAGAAATATCGTACCTAGTTACCTAGTTAATTCATTCTATTTTGGTAAGAGTTTTTTTGGGGGACGATCTTGTACAGTGGTCAAAGCGTTCGTCTAGCAAACTCAAGTAGGCAGGTTCTATCCTCCCTGCTACTTTTATATTTTTTATTTGTGTTTTGTTTTGATTTTTATTAAGTTAGTTAATAAAGATTTATCGACTTTTATTATCCGTTCATTTCCAATTTTTTAAATTGTCAATTAGATAATTAACTAAAATTTTTATTAAATTAAGTTTTAATTGTTATTAAATAAAATAAAATTTAGTTTTAAATTAATTGATTAATAAATTAATTTTAATTTATCAAAGTTTTCTTTTAAAATTAATTAGTATTTTTCATGCAGAAAAACCTTATTAATTTATTATCAAATGCTTTGTAATTTTTTTTTTATGTATGAAATACTGTTAATGGAATTAATTTTTAAAACTCATATTACTTATAAGCTATTTATTTCAATTCCTTAAAATGAATATTTTTGAAAATATAATGTTATTTCTTACACTTATATAAAATATTTTTATTTTTATGTTATAATATTTAACAATATATCTGAATACATAACTATATTCAGTTTATTTTATTTGAAAGTAAAATTTTATTAATTTTTGAATTTATATTAATAATATTATTAACTTAATCAGTAATTAATTATTTAAATCAATGTGTAATAGTTAATTGTTAAATACTTTTTATTAAAATTTGCTAAAAATTTTTTATTTGTTATTATTAAAAAATTTTAATGAATACATAACTATATTGAGTTTATTTTATTTGAAAGAAAAATTTTATTAATTTATGAATTTATATTAATATTATTATTAATTTAATGAGTAATTAATTATTTAAATCAATTTGTAATAGTTAATTATTAAATACTTTTTACTAAAATTTGCTAAAACATGTTTTTTTTTTTTTTTTTTTTTTTTTTTTAATTCTAATAAACTACTTTTCAAAACAATATATATATTATATATATATTATTTGAAAACTCAGTCAAAAACATAAATTATTTTATAAAAAAAATTATTGTAAATTGCCCCCTTCACTATTACCACCCTAAATATTTAAAAACTAAGTTAAAGGCAGTTAAGTCCAAGTAATCATTAACTAGAAATATTTAATGCAACAAAATACATTATAAAAACTTCTTATAGTTTTTGGTAGTTATTGCTCAGATATTATTGTTTTTGGTTCCAACTTTTTTTGTCTTTTGGGTGTGTAAAAAAAAAAAAAAAAAAAAAAAAAAAACTGTTATTATTATTTAATTTATTTTTACATTATATTTCACCACAAGTGTGAACTATAATTTATTTTAGTTTGACCTTTTTCATTCACTATCTATGAAACACTTTATTTTTAGATTTTTTTTTTTTACCTGTTTGTTATTTCGCAGTAATAATAAATAGATATTAATATTGCAAATTACCACACAGGCAAGGTAGAATCTAGATGATCTAAATCCCTTTCTGACAATTTTGATTATTTGAGTACTAGTTTGGCCATTTAATTATTTATATTTACACACACAAAGTGCCATGAAAAAGTATGCATAAAATTTGACTGCGTATTTTTATTAATTGTTTTTTATCTATTTATTATTTAAAAAAAACACACATCAGGTATCAAAAAAGGGGAGGGGGGGTGCTTGAATTTACTGTTGCTTTGCACACATAACTACAGTCAAAACACATAGGTAATTAAATGTAGTTGCGTAGCCAGGATATTATTTCGGGGGAGGGGGGGGGTCTAATCCCCCAAGCTTCTGTCATCCTGGTGCAAAGCTATAAATCAAAAACTATTAATTTTACTTTTCGTATAAATATCAATTTTATACTTTTAAAATATGGATATGTTTTTTTTTTTTTTTTTTTTTTTTTTTTTAAGGTTAAATTTACATACACCTGTATATACAAAAGAAAAATATAAGTAATGTGTAATTTAAAAATAAGTTATAAAATAATAAGTCTAAAATATTTAAGTTGATTACTTTTTTAAAAGAAAGTCAGTTTTATCAATTTTTTGCAGGAAAAAAAAGGATATTTTTAAAAATACCATATCATTGTTTTCCGTGAATCACTTTATATGAGAAATAAATTAAAATTCCTTACATGTCGCAAAGAAAATTTAATATGATTGCAACTTAATACTTGAAATAATCTCAAGTAACACTTGGCGATTTGTTTTGGTGGTGAAATGCTATGTGCCCTCTGATTTGTCACGAAGAAATGTCTTCCACTGGGCAGGGCTTGTAACCTTGAGAAGTAATCGTGGGATTCTTTTTTCTTGTCAACCAATGGAAGAATGGAACCTTTCACCCTTGAGTCTCTTCCACCGAGTACAACCGTGCGACACAGCTCCATCTATTAGACAAATTTTCAAGGAACGGTTTTCTTCTTCTAAAACCTATTTCGTGAGAAGTCCTTCTTTGCCTTCTCTATTCTATGTTCATGATATAACAGTCTAAAAATGGCAACATCATTTCAGAATAATCGAGCTTATGGGTATTTTTAATCGAATCCTATCAATCAATCGAATCATCGAATGATAGTAATCTTCGTCGATTATCGTTAGCGTGTCGTTGGTATATTATGTTTTTTTTTTTAACTTTTTGTATTATTGAACCCCAAATAACACGTTAGTATCGAAAATAATATTTTTATGTTATTACTTATACTGATTCGGATTATATTCTTATCCAATTTGTAATCTAACGGATTCTTAACACGGAACAGATGTTTACACAATGTTAACAAGTTGTTATCAAAAGTATTTTTTAACAAAAAATGACCCATTGAAGCAGACTAACGAACAAAAAGAAGTCATTTTTAAAGTAGTAACATTTGTTTTTTACTGTGATTATATAGTATACAACGAAACGCGTTACCATTTAAAAAGCGTTTTAATTATATCTGTAATAGGGAAAAAGTCTCATTGTATTGCAGAATTTGTAAAAGTATTCATACACACATAGTATATGTCTTTCAAGTAGGAGGGAAACTCAGCTTACTTACAACAAACAAAAGATAAAGGAACTGTCTTAAATGTCTCTTGAATGATCTCTGAAAAATCAACTCTGTACATAAAAAGGCACCACAATTTCTGAATGTGGATTACATTTCTAGGTAACTGTTACATCTTCAGATCAAGTGTTCACCTAATCTCATTTTTATACTGAATTTCTTTTATTTAATTACTTTGTTAATGATAAACAACCTTTATCGAATAATTATGACATTAAACACAATATGATTCATCATTAATAAACAGCAAATTCAGTTTATTTAATAATAAACATCCAACTTCCAGTTTCATTCCTCTCACATCAGTTCCCATTTACTGGTTTCATGTGGTTCTGAAAATACTCAATGCTCGCTCATTGTAATGAAAAAAGGTTGTTTATATTTTTTGTGAAAATTGCGTTACTTACTTATGTCCTATCCGGTCCAAGTCATAGTCCCTGCGCCAATAGTGGAAACAAAAATATTTAGTTACAGTAACCCTTATTATTATTATTGATTTATTTTAAATTATTTTTTTTTTTGCTTTTTTCAATTTAACTGCATAGTTAATATTATACCTATAATATGATTATATAATGCATGCAAATATATTATATAACCTATACTATATTTATATTGTATGCTGTTTCAGAGTTCCATCCAGACAGTTTCAGGAGGATGCTGCACCTGCCTGCTCTTATGTTTACAAAATAGCACCCTTTTTTGCCCCTCGTCTAAAAAATGAGCACCCTCCTTGTCCCCAGTTGAAAAAAACATGTCTTGACTCCTAAAAAAATGTACCTGCACAGTAATAATTCGACTCACTGCTGTCTTTAAAAGACTGACTATTAAATAGTAAAAGTAGTTTTGAAAATCAAAAGAATGTTTTTGAAAATTGAATAAAGTGCCCTTTTCTCACAAGCAGCACCCTGCTCTTTTTTAAACCTGCGGTAAGATTATATTCATTTAGGAATGTACATAACAAACTGTAAAAAATAAAACTAGCGTCATTCCTATAGTTTATTGCTTAAATGCCGTCCATGATGTTGTATATTATTCATATTTAATAAAATGTATACTACACTAAATTACCATTTTTATTTATTTATTTATTTTTTTTTGCTTACTTTTATTTATCATTTATGTATTTATCATTTTTAATGATGTTTTACATGTACTACATTAAATGATCATTTTGAACAGGATTGGCAATGGACAGCAAAAATATTTCACATATTTTAACATCGCAGAATCTCAATATACCTGGAAGTTTAGGGAAATTGGTTGATGATCCCTGTTTTTGGAATATACTAGCTAAGCTGTGTGTTTAAAATGTAAAAAGCAAAAAAAAAAAAAAAAGTTATTGTAATTAATAATTTTTGGCGTCATTGTTGGCAAGTCCCCGATCATGAACAATTGGGGCCCTGGGCAAAGATAAATTACGGGGTCCCGTTGCAACATTATTCAAATAGAACTGATGCATGGTGAGTCATCTATGTAATGCATAAAAAATATTTTCGCACCTTGAATTTTAAATAGAAGAAAATTCTTTGTTCCGTCAATTCTAAATTAAGCACCTTAATTAATAAAAATACTTTTTTTTCTTCATAGTAGTACAGGACAAAACTCTTTTATATAACTTTAGTAACTTGTTATATTACTTTAAGATCAATTTAATAACTGCAGCTTATGGAAGGGCGTGAAATATACTCTAAAATGTCAATATGAGTTAATCAAGTTACTTTCTTTCACATCTTTTTAAGGTGTACTACACACAACATAATATCAAATCAAATACATTCTACTTCACAAGTAGAACGTGTTTTTTCAATAAATCGAAAAAGATGGCAATTTTGGGTTTGTTTTTGATATTTAATTCAAAGTTAAAAGAAAAAACTTTGAATACAGAAGAAAATTTATCTCATGACAATTAGAACTGATTATTTTCAAACACTAAAGTTTAGATATGATTTAAGCTCATTGCTAATACAATCTATTAAAATCAAAATATTACTTCTTATTTAATATTGGTTGAGGTTAGCTTTGTGAAAGCATTGAACTCTGTTCGTTCAAAATGAAATTTGTTTTTCAAAAAGTTTAGTAGAATATTTTAAAAATGAATTTGTATTTGAAAATTTTCAGATTTGGAATTGTGAAAAAAAGTAAATATTTTATAAATTAATATATGGATTTTGGGGGCCCTTGAAGTCTGGGGCCCATGGGAAAAGTCCCGATTTGCCCATGCGATAATAAGGGCCTGGTTGGCACAGTGAATAGGACCTGTCCCAAATAATCCACAAGTATACCAAACTCTAGAGTAACTTTGCTCATTTAAAAAAAAAGAATTGTCTTGTAAATGCTCCCTCTACCACTCTTGTTACATCACATTGGCTAAAATGGTGTTTGGATCATTTGTTTATACTCTTTACGTGTATGGAAGTTTCTTTGCTATTTCTTTTAGTCGCCGATTTTAATATTCCAGTAGTTTAGGGTATCATTTTGTGACTCTATATTTCATTTTATTTCTTTAACCATTAACAAAGATACTTTTGTTTTCAGTCCTGTTATGAGAATGTTGGCTTAAATCACCTTGATCAAGTTGCATCACACAATTGGCACTTTTTTTCGTTCAGCATAAAAAAAAAAGTAAGTCGACCTTTCAGTTTTTGGAGTCATTCACTGAATCAGTCAATTCTTAAACTACATAAGTCAGAATAATGGAGGACTTTACGTTGTAATATCGAATACTAAACAACGTAGAGGTTGCTAAGTCCAGTATAAGTATACGTTAGATAGCGACTTGTATTTTGTTTAGTATTATATCAGTCAGATTCAAAAAAATTTCGTGAATCAGTAAAAAAATTTCTACTCAGAAATGCTATTACATTTTTAAAAACTTGTTTGTGCTAACTGTATTTTTCAGATCTTTTAACTAATTGGTTTATGGTAAATTGGTTAAATTATGGTAAAATGGTTTATGGTAAATTACTTTATGGTATTTAAAGATGAAAAAGTACAACGACAACTTTTAGACATACGCTGTTTCTGCTAGGAATAAATCAATGGATTATCATTATTCAGAATTTTGAAATCTATTAAATATTTTTATTCAAAAATTTTACAAGTTCCTAAATTTTTTAAGTCCATTATCTCAATGAATGATTGGTTACATCAGCGACATATGTGCAAGGAACTAAGAAAACTGCTCCCTTCCTCCCTTTCCAAAAAAAATTCATAACATCATCATAATAATTCAGTCACTTTTGTTTTTGTGGAAAATATGACCTTTTTTTTCTTTTATTAAAAAAATGTAATTAAATGTACTTATGTAGTATCCAGGTCATGAGATAGATCGCCAAATAGGGTTTCCAATCCTGTTCAAAATAGTCATTTAACGTTATTTGGTACTTGTTAGTTATCCCGTCGACCAATTTCGCCAAACTATATAAATCGCCAAATTATACAAATTGACATAATTTTTATTTTAAATAGCGGAAAAACAAATAAATTAGTATAACATTAATAAAAATACAAATAAAACGGCGAAATAAAAATCACTTGATAACGTAAACACATGTTGTCAAGTGAATGTGACATTTACAATCAACCATTATTGGTCGTTAATCTTACAATTTGGTGACAGTAATTGGGTCGACGGGATAACTAACAAGTACCCATTATTTATTACATAAGGTTGTTACAAGTTTTTAGATATGACCCACTCTTACAGCAAAAAAAGAAAAACAAGTAATATAAAAATTTTGGTTTTAAAGTCAATTCCTACTTAGGTCATCAAAGAAAAATTTAATAGAATCCCTTAAGCTAATATTAGTTTTCGTTGCGTTAAAATATCTCAATTTGTTGATTTTCTATAAGCAAGTAGGTTTACAATGGAACTCTATGGGAATTGGGCGAAATATTAGAGATATCACCAAGTTGATGTCACTTTTGGCGACTCATTTTGGCCGCCAAGTTGGCGACAGAACAGGGTCCCCTCCTATGGGGGGGGGGGGGCGGTAACCCCTTATTGGGGGAATATTTTCAATAAGGGGGTTAACCCCTTATTGAAAATACTTTAATTGATCTTCAACAACCAATGGCCGCCATTTTGTTTCCCATGCAAAATTAAAATTAATTAATTAATATTTGAAAAAACTGTATTAACATCAATTGTCATCCAGTACAAGTTTAAAAAAATTTATTTCAACTTGATAGGATGAATAATGAGTATTTTATTAACGATTGAAAATTTGAACAAGATAAATATATAAATAAATAAATAAATATAGGGAGAGTGTGAGCTAATAGTAGGGATTGAAAAAAAAAAGGGGGGGGGTGATTGTAAAAGAAAAAACCCACATCTCTGTTAATCTGCCACTAAGGTGATAAAAAAAGTATCATTGGCATGATCAGAACTTATAACAACCCTCAGAATTACTGGTTGTATTGTTAAAGGTGCACACTACTCAATAAAAATATTTTCAGAATTTAAAATAGAGTTCATTTAATGAAACAAAACTTTTGTAGTACCAAGTTTTTGATAAAATGAACCTAGTAATGAATGATATTACTAAAAATATTCAGAAGGGATGAAAAAATGGGGATTGAAGAAAAATTATTGTATTAATATGATTCTGATAAAACCAACTCTTACAGAAAAATGAAATTAAAAACACATCAAAAGTGGCCAAATAAAAATGTTTAAACTGGATTTTCTCTAATCTTTATTTAGTTTTTGTTGGTGAAATTAGTATTTAACTTTGAAATACCTTGTAATGAAACAAACTAAGCTGAAAATGTTATAAAAGTGATATAATAACTTTATTTAGATTAAAACTTGTTTCATCACACAAACGGCAACATTTTCAAAATCATTGATAGAAATATTTTTGCAAACCAATTTTAGAAACAATAACTTGGTAAATAATCTAACGCGACTTCTCGCATAATAAAAATCCATGCAAACAAAATGAAATTGGATATTTATGAGCGGGGTTTAATTTTTACTATTGTTACTAAAACAGCAGAGCATCTCTTTCCAAATTTTAGGTCATTCAAGGGACACTGAATCATTGCACATATTCTCGTTGTGTAAATATATCTCGTTGGTTCCCGGATATGGATGGTAGATAACATCTTGACGGATAAATTATTCTGATATTTTAAAAATCGATCTGTAAAGGTCCTTTGCTGCATAACCTGGGCAAAGCTGTGGTTCTCCTGTTGTATTTTATGTCTGCTATATGTTCTTTGATTCTAGTTTTCTGTTTGTCATACCTATATAAAAGTGCATTGCTCCACCTTCTTTGGTGAAAGGTATTTCATATACTCCTGATAACTGGTTTGATTCAATTGGATCTATTTCCGTGCATACTATATTTTTTAATTTCATGGAAGGTTTTCAACAATATTGAATTTATTGAGTTTATGTTTCGAAGAACCCAGGAAAAAACTGTAAATTGGTTAACGTGGAATTTTGTGGATTGAAAATTCTTTTAAAGTGAAATAATTAAGTCTTTATTCTATTCCATGGGCCAAAAACGTGGCTTATGGGCCCTGATTATTTACATTGGAAATAGAACAGAGTGGTACGCTACTTTATTTAGATGTATTATTAATCAACACGCACCAGGGAATAAAACACACTGTTTACAGAAAACCCGCAGCCAGTCAATCCACTATTCCTCATAATGAATGCTCAAGCACCCTTTTCATACAAAGTTTCTACAATTAGACATTCTATTCAAAGACCTTTCGCAATCTGTACCCCCCGAGCAGTTAAATAATGCAATAAGTAGAATATATGAAACAATGGATACAAAGGAAGCACCATAGAAAAATTAATTATCAGCTTGAAGAATAAGAAGAAAAGAAATTTCAATCCACAAATTTCCAAGTTATCCACTCCACAGTATTTTCCTGGGTTCTTCAAAGGTTTGAAATATAATTTCAATACCTCCCTAGTCGCAAAACCTTCTATGAAATTAAGAAATATAGTATGCAAGAAAATAGATCCAATTGAGCCAAACCAGTTATCACGCAG
Organism: Maratus speciosus; assembly: GCA_963932465.1. Classification (NCBI taxonomy): domain Eukaryota; kingdom Metazoa; phylum Arthropoda; class Arachnida; order Araneae; family Salticidae; genus Maratus; species Maratus speciosus. Next base: position 2,109,750 of record OZ010795.1, on the reverse strand, counting down.
GGTTGCAAAAAAGCCGGCTAAAATTAAAAAAAGCCAGGCCGGTGGCTTTTATTGGTTTTAACCGGCTTTTTTTGGCCATAATTGGCTTTTATAAAGTGAAGCATTTTAATTATAAACTACACATTTTAAAGTCTTTTTAATTAGTTTTAATGACATTTAATTGATCTTAGAGTTTAATAAGTAACCCAATTTCTGAATAATGAAGACATTAATACTGGAATAAAACTTAGATGTTTTGCTAGTGGTTTGTAGTCAGGATTGCAAATATATCAGCTAAATTTTAAAAGGTCCATACCAACTGCTTTATCTGGTTTACACTGACCTGTAACTCCATTCCCCCCCTCTCCCAATTTCTTTTATTTTTACTGCTTTATAAAATTGAAGAGGACAATGGTTACTCAGTTACATGTTTTATTACTTAATTTTAAGAGCTATTGATATACAAGTCTTATTTTATTTCTAGTAAACATTCAAAATTATACATAGTCATGTAATAAAAACACCATTTCTCACTATTAAAAATATAAATAGCATATGCATGAAAATGCTTAGTAAAAAGATTTTCAAAATTTTATTTAGAGATTTATTTATTTTTTAACTTTTTAAATGCTCCTCTTTTTATACACTTATGTATTAAACTCTCCTCAAAAATTATATCCTTTCTAATTTCTCTTTTAACATATGAATATCTTAATCTCTCCATATGGACACATAAGAATGTTTCCATTTTGATGTGATTACATTTTACCATCGTTCAATTAAATATAATCTTTAAAATGTGTAGTATATGTGGAGCTATGTAATATAGAATTTCAAAACACCAGTTTGAAGTCTAACTTATATCCTTTTCAATATTTATAACTTTTTTTTCAGACATAATGCCTTCAAAGTTGCCTTCTTACTAATAATAAAGACTTATTTATTTGACAAAATTTAATAGAAATTTATAATTTTTTTAGTAGAAAATATTTATAAGTATATTAAAATTTAATTAATCTAAATTTAAAACAAATTATCTGTAAACCAACTTTTAAAAATAAAAACGGGCTTTTTTCAATAAAAGCCGGCTTTTTTTAAGTGGCTAAAACCAAAAAAAGCCGGCTGGCTTTTTTTGGCCTGGCTAAAAGCCGGCAACCCTGTTATCAGGAGTATACGAAATACCTTTCACCAAAGAAGATGGAACAAAGCAGCTTTATATAGGTATGACAAGCTGAAAACTTAAAACTAGAATCAAAGAACATATAGCAGACATGAAATAAAATAGAAGAACCACAACTTTGGCCAGATTGTGCAGCAAAGAACCTTTACAGATCGATTTTAAAAATAGCAGAATAATTTATCCCTCATGATTTTATGTACCATCCATAATCCGAGAATCAATAGAGATATTTTTAGGCAACAAGAATATTTGCAATGATTCAATGTCCCTTGATTCCTAAAATTTGGAAAGAGATGCTATGTAATTTTAATAACAATAGTCAAAATTAACCCACACTCGCAAATAGCCAAGATAATTTTATTTTTATTTTATGTTTTGCAATGTTTTTCATTATGCATGTTGTCTGGTGACATTGTCTACCATGTTATTATTTTTTTTAATTATATGAAAATTAATCCTCGCTCACAAATAGCCAGTTTAATTTAAATTTTATTTTATGTTTGCAATGTTTTTCATTATGCATCCTGTCTCGTGACATTGTTTACTATGTTTATTGTTTTTAAATTATGTGAAAATATTTTCTATTGTTAATGATTTTGAAAATGTCGCCGTTTGTGCGATGAAACGATCATAAATCTTAATAAAGGTATTTTTATCACTTTTTATAGCATTTTTTAACTTAATCTGTTTATAAGTGATTATTATACATGTTTTTATATATGCATGTTTATTTTATTAGACTATTCTTCAAAAAATTTTTAGACTCTTCTGGGACTACACATTCTGACACCATCCAGTACATCCTCTGATATATCATCTCTTCCTGCACGACATTCTACAACTCGAAGCCCATCCCCGCCAGTGCCTTTTGCAGACGCTCCGGGTGTGATCACCCCCCGTGAACATCAAAACTGCCGAGATTTTGGCAGCAGAACTGAAGTGTGTTTCTTTTCAACTCCAAACATCATTTTTTCCCCAAATCTTTTACCGACATTAATATATATTAAGGGGATCCGGGACACAAAAATCTTAAAATTTTTTATTTTATTAATTTTTTTTTTTCTGCTTAAAATTAAGTTTAAATCATGTTTCTATCTCATTTGGTACAGGAAATATTCATTTTTAAGTTTTGGTTTGGTTTCAGAATCTAGCTTTCAAGCAATGGTTGTCGTGAGAACGACTTTTGCAAAAATGCATTTTTTCTCATGATGGGTTTTCCACCCTTTCTCGTATTTAAATTCTTATAAGTCAAGAACCATTAAAGATACAGGGTTCAAATTTGGAACAATTGTTTTACTTTAATTTTGATTCAGCAAATTTGAAAAAAATATTTATTTTTGAAAATATGATTTTTTTTTTTTTTTAAGTTATGTTATTTTTTCTCAAATTTTTACTTTAAATATTTTTAATTTTTATTTAAATTAATATTTTTTAAAATGCTGAATTTAAATTAAAACTTATATATTTTTGTTTATTTAAATAAAAAAAAAATTGAAATTCCACAAATATTTCGAGTTATAATGATTTTAAACTACCCTACTTAAAAAAAAAAAAAAAAAAAATTGTATTAACGATGCATAAAAAATAATAACACTTATTGCATTTTAGAAAACATTAAATTCATTTAAATTGCAACTAGACCCTTCAAGATTTGACAGTAAATAATTTAAATGTTTCATTAGAAAATTTTTTAAATTTTTAATTAGTTGTTTTTAAATTAATTATTGAAATTGCGACAAATTTCTATGTTGCATAAGTGATTCCTATTTCTTTAAGGCGATAGAGGGCGCTGTCAATCTAACCTATTCAATAAAGTGAAAGAATTTTAAGTTTATAATTTACAACCAATTACGCTTGCTTTTTATCAGAAATTTACCTAAAAATACTGGGTAAAGCATTTATTTTTATTTACTACGGTATTTTTTTTCCCTTCCCCCCCCCCCCTTTTTTTTTTTTTGAAATATAACAATATTTATTTTTATGTATTTATTTATTTTAAACTGCACAACCATTAAAAGCTGCCATGAATTTTATTTTTATCATTCCCATTCGCTAAAACCTAAATTTGAAACTTTATGCAGCTAACGATTTATAATATAAATATTTTTATTTGAATTTTATTTTACATTTTTATTTATTTTTTAAATATTAAGCCATGGATATCAAGGTAATATCTTTTATAATTCTTATATGAATATTTTTTTCTTTCTTTCTGTTTTCTTTTTTTATGGAAAAGAATGGCAAACTTTTCTTTCTGCCACACACACATATATATATTCTTGATAATGGTCAGAAAATATAACAAAAATTGTAGATCAGCTCAATTTATTTAATTGATATTTACATGCAAAATATTTTAAATAAAAAATTATTTTTAAAAAATATTGTTGCATATTAAATTTTATTTAATTATAAAGCATTCAAATAATAATAATAACAAAATAAAAATCATACAACTTCTCCTGCTAATAAAACATGTCATTATTGAAGAGAATCATCGCCAAAAATATTGCAGAAATCATTTTGCTGGGCGTTGGGCTCGAACCCACGTCCTCTACAAAAATTCAGAGCCTTAAACTGCTGCGTTTGACCACTGTGCTAGCAGAGACTCGCTCAATATTACTGTAAGTTAAAGAGGTTCGAAAAGGAGTTGACACATGCGAAAATGTGTCAATATTGGCCTTACTGATCGTGGTCTTACAGAATTCCCTTTATGTTTTAATATATTATGATGATGATGACAAACAGGAAACTTAAAACTAGAATCAAAGAACATATAGCAGACATCAAATACAACAAGAGAACCACAGCTTTTGCCAGGTTATGCAGCAGGGAACCTTTACAGATCAAATTTACAAATAGCAGAATAATTTATCGGTCAAGATTTCATTTACCATTCCTTTATCCAGGAATCAATAGAGATATATTTACGCAACGAGAATATTTGCAATGATTCAGTGTCTCTTGACTTACCTAAAATTTGGAAAGAGATGCTATGCATGCTTAGTAACAACATAGAATAGTAGAAAATATTTCATGCTCACAAATATCGAATTTTATTTATGTTTGAACTGAGTTTCATTATGCATGAAGTCTCGTGACATTATTTACCAAGTCCTTGATTTAAAATATTTTTGCGAAAATAATTCTATCGAGAGTGATTTTGAAAATACCTCTGTTTGTGCGGTGAAATGTATGTTATTGCAAGCTGCTGAAAATTTCAACAAAATCTGTCAATGAACAATGGCAATATCATTTCCCTCCGCCCCCCCCCCCCTTTTTTTTTAAAGTAAGGAAAAAATATAGGTTTAGCTTTTCAGTTTTTTTTCTTTTAATCATTTTTTTCTGTTTCCTTGCAGCTCATCATTTCTTTTACCCACACTCAAACAATGCAAATTTGCTGACACATCCACAGAGTCCTTTTTAAATGTAAAAAAATGTAACTTGAATAGTTTCTCTCTTGCTAAACAGGAAACTTTTGCATTGTCACAGCATTTTGTGGGGCTACTTCCCTCACGTGAAAACACCCGCTCCTTAATGTTAATCCTATAGTTTTTTTAACCTTATTTTTATACCTTGATGGAATTTTAAAGTACCATTAAAATAACTTATTATAAAATTTATTTAATGCATCGATTAGTAATAATGCAGTTTAGAATGAGTTATAGATACTTTATCTTATTCCAAAAGCATCATGAATTGAAAAAACAAAAATATTTTTAAAAGGATGATTTCTTTTGCCTCTGCATCTTTTCAGCTTTCTTGACATTAAAAGATTGCGGGTGAAAAATTTCAGTTTGGAATTATTCCTATATTTCTATTGTAACAACATTATATTTGTACCTTTCCAAATTATAAAAAAATACAAAAAAAAAAAAAAAAAAAAGATTTTGAATAAAAGATTTGAGTGAAGCTTTAAATGTTACACTAAATCCCTATAAATTCAAATTTAATTCATTTTAATTTGCAAAATCCTTCTGAAATTTATTAAATGACTGTGTCAATCTTCTAATGTAGTTTCAAAAATTGATGGAAAAATGCTTTAGAAGATGAATTTTTCGTGAATTCATAATATGGAGCATAAAGGATTTTAAAAAATCTTGCATTATAATATTTTTAAATGATTTTTTTTGGCTGTTTTTTATTTTATTGATTTTGTTTGCAGGTTTTTTTTTATGCCGATGTTAAAATATTTTCAAGAAATTACATTTATAAGCTCCCTCCTCACTTTTGCCAATATTTCATGTTGTCAAAAGGGGAGGGGCTTATTTTTAGAATTTTATGGTATTATGACATTCATAAAATGTATTTATTTATTTATTTTTTATTTTTTTTTTTTTTGGAATGACAAAATTTTAAATAGTTTTAAGAAAAAATTTAATTAAAATAGTTTAAATATTATTTAAAACAACTTAAGATGTCTTATGTATGGTATCATATGTAAAATGTCATATGTAAACATCACATAAGACGTTTATCATATTTAAGATGTAATAAACATTTAAAAGAGTCTTAAATGGTTTTAAGAAAAGAGCAATTTTTCGGTTAATTTTATACTTTTTTTTTTTAAATAAAAAATTAAATTACTTTTTTGTATGTTTGTGTCTCATTTTTATGACATGTTTAATAATAATTAGCAATTTAAAATTTACAAAATCTCAAAAAAAAAAAAAAAATTGTTCAGAAGTCCTTAAATGGAATTTAGTGTTTGTTTACATTTTTAAGCTGGTTTTAATTAGTGTTACTGAGTTAAAAGGTACAGTCGGGAAAAAAATAAAAATGAACACCCCTACTAACATTGCAACAAATTGTAGTACAGTATAAGACCCGTTATCCGAAAACTCCATATCCAGAATGCTCCGAAATCCGGAATGCAGAATGATAACTGAAAAATAATTTGTTTCATTTCAAAAACATAAAATCGTGCAATATTTTTTAATGGTGTGAATGAGCATGAAGTTGAAGACTTTAAAATTAAAAAAGAGAAAGAAATTATTACAGATCTGCTGGACTAAGCTAAAGAATTTTCATGTTCAGGAGCTCAATTGTTGGATCAAGAACCAGTAGAAGATTGTCTAATTGCTGATGTTGATACTCCTGTAAGTGATCAGATGACTGGCAGTGAGATTTGTGACATAATGACAAGGGATATGTCTAATGGAAGAGAAGATGATGACAAGCAGAATGAGGTGGTAAAAAGATTTCAAATGAGCTATTAATATTTTTCAATTGAACAGATGATTTGTGGAATGCAACAAACAAGCTACTCCCACAAACAGCAAATTGTGCCAGTATACAGAAGCAATTAGTGCAAAAAACACACTATAAACAACCAATCTTAATAAAAATATTCTAAAAAACCAAATCAAAGGATTCTGCTCTATTCTTATATGCTAATGTAATTTTCTTTTTTATTTGAATTGTAATTTAGAAGGTTTTTTTATTTTGTGTAAATCAATACTATTAATTTCCGTAAATAAGTTATTAAATTAACTACCGTTTTTTTATACTGTTCTTAACATTTATTGTAAGGTGCTCCGAATTACGGAAAAACCCCTTATCCAGAATATCTCAGGTCCCAAGCATTCCGGATAATGCATCCTATACTGTAGAAGAAAATGATTGAAAATAAAGTCTACTTTTAAATTATGTCTATAAAATTGGATTAGGGAGCCATCTACCTATCAAAACCAGACCAAACTTTGTTTTTTTAAATGGTAACACACAATTTTGACACTATATTTTAAATCTTCAGTTCAAACTATGGCTAGAGACAAAATTTCAAATCATTTGGAAGTCAGTTTTTGATTTATAAATATTCAAAATGGAGAGCTTCTTCTTAAATTTCATTTTCATATTTTTATTAATTTCTCCTGAAATTATAATCCAAATGTGATCATTTTTTGTGTGGTTACAGTAATAAAAAAAATCAAACATTGAGTTTTTCATTTTAAAAATCTTATAATATGAATTATGAAATTTATACTAAAAAAAAAAAAATATATATATGAATTGCAAGCTACCCTTTTAAAAGTGCAAAATGCACCCTGCTTTAAAAAAAAAAAAATGTGAAATTCACCTGAGGTTGTAGCAAGAGATTTTTTGTAAAAAAAACTTCTCCATTCCTCAGTATTTCTAAGTCCATGTACCCAAGACCTTACAAAAATGATAGAACTGTATTTCTTTAGGAAAAAAATACAAACCTGAATATTATTAAAGCATGTTGTTATTTAATTGTATTTTTCAATTTGTATTTCATAAAATTATTAAAAAATAATAATAGTTTATTTATCATACTAAAAAATTATATACTTCTTTTTTTCTTATCATTACTGATCACATTACTAATTTATTTCCTCGTGATATAGTGCCCTTTTTTTTAACTAGCATGCTGAACCTTTTTCTTTCTAGAATGAATACTAAATTATTAATTATCCTTTTAGTAATTAAAGTTTATCTTATAATTTAAACCAATCTCATTGCAGTTGCACAAACTGCTCGAGAAATTTCCTTAGCAGGATAGTCTTTAAACAAATATACAGCCTCTTTATCAGCAGATAAAGCCTCCCGCTTATGATAATCTGACAATACCAAATTGTTTTATAAAATGACCTAACCATCCTTCACTGGCAGTGAATTCTGAATCTTCCTCCTTCTAATAGTCGGGAAAATTGTAATGCTTGTTCCTGCAATATCATCCCAGTTACAGGGAAGCCATTTCCTTTTAAGTGTTGATGCCACAAAAATAAAATTTCCTCAGACTTCTTTATGCTTACCTTTCAGCATCGCTTTTCTTTTTTTTTCATTCCACGTTCACTGGTTTGGGCAGCACACCCCGTTTTAATTTCTGCTCAATTTTTTCTTTCATTCTCCCACTGTACTTTTTACCAACTCCTAACTCCGAAGCAATAGTTTTTGTCATTATCTCAGACTACAGTCGTCATAGTGTGTAGTTTCTGCTCCATAGTCACAACAACCTTTTTTTGTTTATCACCCATTTGGTTATTCTTTAATAAATGAACACAAAGCACACCAAAAGTCTATACAAAAGTAACCAGGAACAGCGGCAAATAACATCTGCACTTTTTAACATTTGAAGCACAACTAACGAAACAGGTTATCAAGCTGTAGCCCCCTTCCTCGTTGTATGCTACTGTCTGCAATCCCTTCTTGTTCCTTTTTGCCGAAAGTCCGCACTTTTCCACGGACAGGAACCTGCCTGTCTTGGTCACTTGCAACGTTCCTCATTTTTTTTTTTTTTACTAGTCTGGATTGGATAGTAATGAGCCGGCTATTCGGGAATTTACTGTAACAAATTCATCACGTTCAGCAGAAGAAACCTGTCGCACTTGCTTTTTTCCTTTACAAACTGCTATTTTTGGAGGATGGTGGGCAGGAGTTATCGCAGTTTCATCACAATTCTAAACACGGTCTGGAATGAAACTGTATCCCTCATAAACACTTTAATTTTTCAAAAATGTATCCAGATTCACTTTGTTGAATCTGGTAGACCTCCTTGCACTTGTGGCTTCAGGTGTTTTTAGAGAAAGATTTGGCTGACGATCTATGAAACCATAGTAACAGTCATTTCCAGCACAATTTGTTTTGATCCATGCAGCAGGCAATTTTCATTTTAAGGCATTCCCAGATTCACATGCCAGCAAAAAACCCTGTAACTTGGTTAGACTCTAGTTCATATAACTCACAGTAAGTCTTCTAGCTTCTTTTCTTCATCTGTTGAAAAAAATCATTCCACCTGTTAGATCAGATCTAAAGATTAGATCAGCTTTATTCTCAGATAATTTAAATTTTATCACGTTCCTTGCAGGAACTGATTTAGAAATGTTCATAGCTAATGCAACTTCTCTAAGCTTTTCGTTTCTTTTGCAGCCATCTGCACAACCTGTAACATGAGTTCATTGGTAAACATTTTTCGGTCTTCCTCAACTTTCTTCCATTTTTGTGGTATTTTCTGCAAAACTATAATAATGTACTTTTACATACCTTCCTAATAGTGTATTGCAATGTAAAACTAAAAGTTTGATAATTATGTTAAAACAGTAATATTTTATTTGAAAAAAAAAACTGAGGAAATTGATATTATAAAAATAAATATAAATATTTAAGACTAATGGTTGACATCGATAAACAATGCATGAGTGAGAAAAGAAAATTTGCACTGCTTTAATTTTTCAATGAATATTTGTTTAAATAAATCATGAAAGTAGTTAAAATTCCAATTAAACTTCCAAGTTTTATTTCTTACACTATTCAACTCAAAAACAAGACAGTCTGATAAAATACCCAAAATTGTATGTAATTAAACATAATTATTTGGACAGAGATATCATATGGGAGGAGTCATAGTGTCTCAACCTTCCCTTAGACCTTAGAGCTACATTAAAAAAAATAGTTTTTTACAATAAGCATGTAGCTTTTAGATCTAACTTAACTGTTTATTTATACAGTGCGTTTCATAAGTGGATGGACAAGCGATTTTTTAAAATAGCAGCTCAAAATATGAAGCCATAATAATGAAAAAAATAATAAGCATACGGAATCAATATATTTTTGTTACAATAATGAAGTACTGTATAGGTTTTATGAAATTTTTGTAAAAAAATAAAATTCGAATAAATTCCAAAAATATATGGACAATGAAGAGAATTGCTTTTATTTTCACCATATCAAAAAAAATTTGCATTTTCTGCGTTCTGCTTTTTTTGAAGTGCCCACTGCTAAATTTAAAATCACTGCTCATTCTTCAATTATTGAACAGTGGGAAAATGCCCCGCAACGTTCAAATCTCTGCTGCTGATATAGCTAAAATTTGGTGTTTAAAGACTCAAATGTTAAAATTTCTGATATTGCTAAACAAATAAAGTGTAACAAATCTGGAATTTATGAAATTTTATCAAAAAGTGACAATGTGATTGCAAAAAAACGTTCAGGTCGACCAAAAACAGCAAATCTGTGACAAGACAGAGATATTTTTCGAGTAGTTTCAGCCCAAAAGAAGTTTGTTCGTGAAATTTCAAATACTTTAGCGTTTCCTATTACGAGATCTACTGTTCACCATTGCATACAGGCAAGCAAAATTCATAAATATCGCAGAATGCATGCGGAATCTATGCTGAAAGTGCACCATAGAAATGCTCTCGTTCTTTGAACTAAAAAACTCACGCCTTGAGAAGATGAATTGTTAAGTGTTTCTTCAGTGATGAAAACAAAACCAATTTGTATAGCCAAGATGGCTGGGCATACCATCGGCATGATCTGCGATGCGAATCTCGTGAATTCTTTAATCGACAACAAGGATGATTCTCTCATGTTGTGGGACGCGATTTGTTTCAATGGAAAAACGGATATTGTTCCTCTTTCATGGTCAGCATTTCTTTGAGGATTATTGAAATGTCCTTAAAAGCAATCTACTTCCATTTGGAAACATTTTTGAAAGGGATAACTGAAAATTCCAAGAGGACAATGCGTCAATTCACATCCGTCATTCAGCAACATCTTGGTTTACGCAGAATCAAGTGACCGTTTTAGACTGGCCAGCTATCAGCCCAGACCTCAATCCAATTGATAACCCTTGGGGAGTAATTGCACGAGATGTATATGCTCATCATAGGCGTAACTTGGGCTTTAAAACTAGGGGGTCAAAAGTCACAAGGCCCTTTTATACAAATTTATAGCCCCCCCCCCCCTCCCGCTTACCCATTGCACACACTTAAATTAAAAACTTAAGAGCTTTAATATTTAAACAAATTTTAAATGTTCAATGAAAACGTAGAATAAGATCATAAATTACACATTTGACGTATTTAAAGGAATGAATGTTTTTTTTAACCATTTGGAAAAATGGTTATTGTCCTCGTCAGGGTAGGAAATCAAAAGCATATCTGAAGCGTTTTATTGGTTGAATCCGCATTTTATTCGTTTTCTGATTGGCCTATACAGTAATCTGTATTTTCCCTTTACTTTCAACAGAGATGGATACTTCTGTTGCCACTATGACAAAAAAGTAATAAAAAATACAAAAAAGATTAATAACTCAGAAACAAATTGAGATACAGCTTTCAAACAAATTGCATTTTAAAGTATATTTTTTTCTCTATACGACGGTGTAAAAAGTAATATCGTGGGATGTATAGTAGTTTAAGAATGAAATTTCATTTAAAATTTGTCATCAGATTTCTTGGAAATCTGACAATGGAAAAGCCTTTTACCGAACAGCCAATGAAATGCTTGGATAATACGTAAGTTTCAGGAAATCTGACGAGTCGCAGGCGATTTTTGTCGCTTGCAATTTTTACGTGTAATAACACTATTAATGTTTAATTCACGGCATACGTAATGTATGATCAACTCCGTGCGATTTTGTATGTCTTAAATTTTAGTTTTTGAAAAAAATCATTTTCCAAATAGTCGTTGTAATTTGTTAAATGGCTTTTTTTTTTTTTTTTTTTTTTTCATTTTACATCTTTTCAAAGTGGGATCCGCTTAAAGACCTAAATAATAATATTCAGTTTTATTTTATACTAACTAACACTGCCAGTCGCCCCCGGGTCCGTAAAAAATAGCATGAAACGCAAAAAAACTGAGGGAAAAAAAATCGCGGCACGAATTGCAAATAGCATTTATTGAAAATGGAACAAAATTTACTATACTGCGCTAGATGATTGAAACCTGATTGATCTTACTGATGTGATAAATCACAGCAAATTATGAAAAAATGCTGAAATTTCAAAAATCTTAGAGGAAATAAATTACCGTAATAGGATAAAAGATTAAAACAGAATTTATTTTACGAAAGTCAAAAAATCTGCGTGGAAATATCTGTAAAAATTGCCTAAATTTTTTCAAAAATTACTGTATGAATTCCGAACAAACGTTATTGAAAAGAGGACAGAATTTATTATATTGGGCTAAAAGATTAAATCAGGATTTCTTTTACTAATGTGAAAAAAATAGTCGCGAATTGTAAAAAAAAAGTAATAATAATAATCAGATAAAAATCGCCAAGAATTCAAAAATCGCCAAGAATTCAAAAATCGCAAAGAGTAAAATTTTCCACCGAGGCTAAAATTCTCAAAAAATCGTCGCTAAACACAAAAGAGCACTAAAAAACGTATGAAAAATGGTGGATGACAAAATTTACTATTTAAGGCTAAAAGTTTGAAACCAAATTCCGTTTCCAAATGTCCAAATAATGCTGCAAAATGCGAAAAAAATGCTATAAATCGCATTAAAAATCACCAAATATTCAAAAAGTGGGAAGGTATAAATTTACTATATTAGGCTAAAAGCTTGAAAGAGCTTTTTAAGAATGTCAAATATCACTACGGATACGGGATGCAAAACAAAAGATAAAAAATTGAAGGATAAATGTTTAAAACAGAATTGCTTTAAATAATTTTTTTTAAAAACACTGTGTGACGCGAAAAAACGCTAAAAATCGCATTGAGAATTGCACTGAAAATTGGTAAAATTCAAATATCGTGAAGGACGAAACATACTTTATAAGGCGAAAAGTTTGAAACCAAATTCCTTCCCGAATGTGAAAAAATCTTCGTGAAACGCGGACAAATGCTAAAAAAAAATAGTATTGAAAACAGTATTAAAAATCACGGCGGATAATAATATTTACTATATTAGGCTGGACGTTTAAAACAGAATTCTTTTCCCGAATGTCAAACAATCGATGCGGAACGGGAAAAAATGCTAAAAATCACATTGAAAATCATTAAAAATTAAATAAATAAATAAAACGTGAAAGACAAAACGCCCGTTAAGACTAAATGTTTAAAATCAAATTCTTTTCCAAAAGTAAAAATCGCCGCATAATGCAAACAAACGCTAAAAATCGGATGGCTAGAAGTTTAAAACAGAAATCCTTTTTTTAATGATAAAACATATCCGCGAAACGCGAACAAATGCAAAAAATCGCATTAAAAATCACTAAAAATTCAAAAATGAGAACAAAAGGGGTTCGCAGGTGACAAAAATTACTATAGTGGGCCAGAATTCGCTCATGAATGTTAAAAAATCACCGCAGAAAGCAAAAAATTGCTAAAATTCAAAAATCGCGGGGCACAAAATTTACTATATTATGCTAAAAGTTTGAAACAACCGCATTTCTTTTGCCAGTGTAAAAAATACCCGAAAAATGCGAAAAAACTATAAAAATCGCAAAATGAATTCGTGAATAATTCAAAAATCGTTAAACGAATTTAGAATTTTTATTGAATAGAGGACAAAATTTACTATATTGGACTTAAAGATTGAAACTGGATTCTATTTATTAATGTGGAAAAATTTACTCGAAACGTGATAAAATTTGAAAAATCGCATTAAAAAACACTAAAATTAAGAATCGCAAAGGACAAAAATTATTGTATTATGCTAAAAGTTTGAAACCGAAATCCTTTTGTCGATGTGAAACACTTGCCGAGAAATGCAAAAAAACTCTACTGTATGAATCTGAATCATATTAAACAGAGGACAAAGTGTACTATATTGCGTTAAAATACTGAAACCGGATTCTTTTCTTTAATGCAGAAACATCGCCTCAAAACATGAAAAGCAGCTAAAAATCGCATAAAAAACTAATTAAAAAATCCAAAATTGGGCTTCGAAGTGCATAACTAACATACAAAGAAATACCTCCCTGCTAAAGTTTGTAGCTCTGAGTGCAGAGGTCTCTTCAAAACACAATCGACAGAGACTCTCCCTCTCTCTATTTCTCTCATTCACAGGCATACACAAACACTTCTGTCTTCATTATTATTGATTGTTTTTACTTTTAAAATATTACATACAAATTCTTATATAACTTAAAGTATTTTGATGATGGAATAAAGTAAAAAATGTCGTTTCTGGTGCTTCTGTCTAGAAGGCATATTTCCTTTTTCCCATATTCATATTCTTTAATTGTGCTTAAATTAAAATTCAAAATATATAAAAATATGTTTTTACGTATACGAATTACGAAATTACCCAAACACAAGCGAATACTGAAAAACTGAATAAGATGGTAGATTTTTCTGCCCTTTGAAACTAACTGCTCTCTGACTATCTTATTGCAATTGTGCGGCTCAATACATAAAAATTAATTAAACAAGGATTTGTTCTATAAGCGAAACGTATGATTTATATTACTGTATTCGATAAATTCCCACAGTGAAACTCAGTGAATTTTAGGCACCATCTAATGTTTGACTGGTAACATGAAATAGGGGTCGATGCAGCAGGGAGGATCAGAAAGTTTGTATTCATTTTATTTCAAGGTTAATTTATCCTACATAAAGATTATGACAATGGTCGAAGTCAAAAGACAGTTTATCAAGAGATCTGTTCTACACGTCCATATAAACAGCCCTAGCTCTATAATGGGAAAGAGAAAATAGGTTCTGCTTTTCTAAAAAAAAAAAAAAAAAAAAAAAAAAAAAACAGGAGAAATACTTGAACCATTAAAGATCTTGCAGGCGAAATTACTGCCATAAACGTGAAGATTGCATAATTTTGAGTTATCCAATAGTTCGCACAAAAGATGATAGCGCATAAATAGTTTTAAAAAGAAGAAGAGAAGAAAATTAAAATACAAAATTGGGCCTTAGCCATTAAACAATACAAAAAACTGGAGGGGCAAAAGGTAAGTCTTGCCCTTATCCTGGGAAAACTGCGGGGGCATATGCCCCCTCTTGCCTCTGCCAGATTACGCCCATGATGCTCCTGATCGTCAGTTTTCTACTATTCAGGAATTAAAGCAAAACGTAGAGCCTAATTGGTTCTCTTTACAGCCACACATTCTCCAAACACTAGTTTGAAGCTTACTTGATACGGTTTTCAAGATAATTCAAAGGAACGGATCCAAAATTCGAATTTAAATGCAAAAAACTCGAAAAGTCCATGTATTTTTGAGACAGCGTATTTTGATTTTTATTTTTTTACAAAAATTCTGTAAAACCTATACTGTATTTCTTTGTTGCCATTTTTTTCGTGATCATGGCTTCATTTTTTGAACTGTCACTTAAAAAAATGCCTGTCCATATACTTTTGAGACGCACTATAAAAAGAATACTGTTGAGTTTACAAAATATTAAAAACAATTAAGTTAGCAACAAAGAATGATACTGAAAATTGACATTCAAAACCTCAATAGTTTTGAATGTCAATTTATTAATTTTGAATGTTAAAAAAATAATAAGCATATGGAATTTTAATACAAGTTTATGGCAACAAAGAAATACAGTATAGGTTTTACAGAATTTTTATAAAAAAATAAAAATACGCTGTCTCAAAATTACATGGACTTTTCGAGTTTTTTGCATTTAAATTCAAATTTTGGATCCGTTCCTTTGAATTATCTTGAAAACCGTATCAAGTAAGCTTCAAACTAGTGTTTGGAGAATGTGTGGCTGTAAAGAGAACCAATTAGGCTCTACGTTTTGCTTTAATTCCTGAATAGTAGAAAACTGACGACCATGAGCATATATATCTCGTGCAAGTACTCCCCAAAGGTTTTCAATTGGATTGAGGTCTGGGCTGATAGCTGGCCAGTCTATAACAGTCACCAAGCTGTTGTTGAATGACAGATGTGAATTGACGCATTGTCCTCTTGGAGAATTTTCAGTTATCCCTTTCAAAAATGTTTCCAAATGGAAGTAGATTGCTTTTAAGGACATTTTAATAATCCTCAGAGAACTGTTGACTATGAAAGAGGAGCAATATCCATTTTTCCATTGAAACAAATCGCGTCCCACACCATGAGAGAATCCCCTCCATATTGTTGACTAAACAACTCACGAGATTCGCATCGCAGATCATGCCGATGGTATGCCCAGCCATCAGGGCTATACAAATTGGTTTTGTTTTCGCCACTGAAGAAACACAACAATTCATCTTCCCAAGGCGTGTGTTTGCGAATGCGTGTGTGTTTGAGAAATGCACGCGTTCTTTGAACTAAAAAGTTCAAAGAACGCGTGCATTTCTATGGTGCACTTTCAGCATAGATTCCGCGTGCATTCTACGATATTTATGAATTTTGCTTGCCTGTATGCAACGGTGAACAGTAGATCTCGTAATAGGAAACGCTAAAGTCTTCGAAATTTCACGAACAAACTTCTTTTGGGCTAAAACTACTCAAAAAATCTCTCTGTTTTGTCACAGATTTGCTTTTTTTGGTCGACCTGAACGTTGTTTTGCAATCGCATTGTCACTTTTTGATAAAATTTATAAATTCCGGATTTGTTACACTTTATTTGTTTAGCAATATCAGAAATTTTAACATTTGAGTCTTTAAACACCAAATTTTAGCTATATCAGCAGCAGAGATTTGAACGTTGCTAGGCATTTTCCCACTGTTCAATAATTGAAGAATGAGCAGTGATTTTATATTTAGCAGTGGGTACTTCACAAGTACAGAACGCAGAAAATGCAATTTTTTTTTGATACTGTAGAAATAAAAGCAATTCTCTTCATTGTCCATATATTTTTGGAATTTTTTCGAATTTTATTTTTTTACAAAAATTTCGTAAAACCTATACAGTACTTTGTTATTGTAACAAACATATATTATGATTCCATATGCTTATTATTTTTTTCATGAGTATGGCTTCATATTTTGAGCTGCTATTTCAAAAAATCGCTTGTCCATACGCTTATGAGATGCACTGTATAAATAAACAGTTGAGTTAGATCTAAAAGCTACATGCTTCTTCTAAAAACCTATTTTTTTTATATTGTAAAGTAGACTTTTTAATTCACAAACTCATAGCTGCTTGCAACTAAAGGGATTTATAGCAACAAATAGATGCAATGATTACCCCACCTGGCAGATGTGTCATAAATTAAAAATAAAGCTTATTTTAGGCATTATTGCCGGTGTTCCATCCCTCCCTAATCTTTCCTGCTGATGTAAAAAAAAAAGATACAAAAAAAAAAAAAGAAAATTTTGGTTGTTCAAAATTGATAATGATACAAAAAAAAAATTCCTCCCTCCCCCTAGCGATATCTTACAATATCAAGTGCTAGACTCAAGTGCCTGGAGTGGGGAGGATAGGGGCTATATATGTACAGCCCCTATCTCATAAACTCCAGGGAGAAATGTAGGTGGAACAGGATAATTATTTCTATTTATATATAAACCATATGTATCGGTATCTATATTCGAGTTAAGTCAGACCCAAGAATATATAATGTAATAATTTAATGCCTGAATTTTGTAATGTTTAAGCAAATGAAAATTGTCAGAAACTTAATTGCCAGTTAAAATTTAGTGCAGTTTATTAAAAAACGTTTTGTATATTATTTTTCATTCTGTTTTTAGATTCAAAAGTAGATAAAATTTTTCACTGAAGTTCAATAAGTCATTTCTTTGGATGAAAATTGCAACAATCTCTTCATACTGATATTTTGAAGAAGTTTCAGATATCATATGAAAGAAAACCTTTTCACTTAAGAAAATGTCATCGATTACAGAAGAAAAATCTACCTATGGTGAACAGCACTTTGTTCCTCATAACGGTGATAAAGAAAAACATTCCTCCATCTATACAAAAGAAAAAGTTTTTATTTGTGAAGTATGTTCCAAAACATTTTCTAGAAATGGTCATCTAAGAAGTCATCTCTTGATCCATACAGGAGAAAAACCGTTTGTTTGTGAAATATGTTCCAAAGAATTTTCTGAAAAAAGTAATCTAAGCAGACATCTGTTGACTCATACTGGAGAGAAACCCTTTGTTTGTGAAATATGTTCCAAAGGATTTTCTCAGAATAGTACTCTGAGAAGCCATCTCTTAACCCATACAGGAGAAAAATCTTTTGTTTGTGAAGTATGTTCGAAAACATTTGCTAGAAATAGGCAACTAAGAAGACATCTCTTGGCCCATACACGAGAAAAACCCTTTGTTTGTGAAATATGCTCCAAAGGATTTTCTCAGAATAGAACTCTAAGAAACCATCTCTTGACCCATACAGGAGGAAAACCTTTTGTTTGTGAAATATGTTCCAAAGGATTTTCTCAGAATAGTACTCTAAGAAGCCATCTCTTGACACATACAAATGAAAAACCCTTTATTTGTGAAATATGTTCTAAAGGATTTTCAAATAATAGTGATCTAAGAAGACATCTGTTGACTCATACAGGAGAAAAACCCTTTATTTGTGAAATATGTCCAAAAGGATTTTCAAAGAATAGTGATCTAAGAAGACATCTGTTGACTCATACAGGAGAAAAACCTTTTGTTTGTGAAATATGTTCCAAAGGATTTTCTGATAAGAGTACTCTAAGAAGCCATTTCTTGACCCATACAGGAGAAAAACCTTTTGTTTGCGAAATTTGTTCCAAAGGATTTTCTCAGAATAGTACTCTAAGAAGCCATCGCTTGACCCATACAAATGAAAAACCCTTTATTTGTGAAATATGTTCTAAAGGATTTTCAAAGAATAGTGATCTAAGAAGACATCTGTTGACTCATACAGGAGAAAAACCCTTTATTTGTGAAATATGTTCAAAAGGATTTTCAAAGAATAGTGATCTAAGAAGACATCTGTTGACTCATACAGGAGAAAAACCCTTTATTTGTGAAATATGTTCTAAAGGATTTTCAAATAATAGTGATCTAAGAAGACATCTGTTGACTCATACAGGAGAAAAACCTTTTGTTTGTGAAATATGTTCGAAAGGGTTTTCTGATAAGAGTACTCTAAGAAGCCATCTCTTGACCCATACAGGAGAAAAACCTTTTGTTTGTGAAATATGTTCGAAAGGGTTTTCTGATAAGAGTACTCTAAGAAGCCATCTCTTGACCCATACAGGAGAAAAACCTTTTGTTTGTGAAATTTGTTCCAAAGGATTTTCTCATAAGAGTACTCTAAGAAGCCATCTCTTCACCCATACAGGACAAAAATCTTTTGTTTGTGAAATATGTTCCAAAGCATTTTCTCAGAATAACCTTCTAAGAAAACATTGTTTGACTCATTTTAGAGTACAGAAAACCTTATCTTTGTAAAATATGTTCCAAAGGAATTTCTGATGACTGTTATCTGAGAAAATATTATGGTACTTTTCGGTTAGCCGGGCGCCAGTGTTATATATACATATATATGTATATATAAATGTATTTATATATACATATATATGTATATATAAATGTATGTATATATACATATATATTTATGTGTGTATATATATACACAATATGTGTATATCTATATATATGTATATTTACATATATGTATGTATATAAATATGTATATATAACACTGGCGCCCGGCTAACCGAAAAGTACCAATATTATTTCTCTCAGTACCGAATAGACATTTCCTGAAAATATATATTTGCATTTCAAAAATTGAGTATGAGCCCTGTATATGTCATTGCATTTACTATTATCACATGTGTTGTGTTTTAGCATTTAGTAATAAAGTAAAATTTTACATATTTCTTGTAAATCCTCAAAAATTCTTCCGCAGCATACTGTGTTTTTGATAATAAGCAAATAATTCCTGACCTATTCATTAGGTTACAGTAAACCTTTATGTAAAGAATATTTGACAGTTTTGATTTTTTTTATTTCATTTTAACCCTTTAAGGACCCCTAAGTTTTGGTAGAAATTAAAAGTCTTGGTGGTGAACCCTAGTTAAGAGGATGATATTTTGACCGAAAAATAATATTTAAAATAATTCCTGATTGCAGGTTACGTCAAGGGAAGATCCACACAATTGTGTAGTGCAGGCTCGACTTTAAATCACAGAAAAAAAGGAAAATGTATATTCTTTTTCCTTTTGATCACTTACACAACACAATTGTGTAGGTCAGGTCTTAAAGGGACACAGTATATTTCCCCAATAATAAATATTAATCTGACATAAAAGGATAAATCGTACCTTAATATCTTAAGCTATAGAAAAGGTTACAAGAAGTAATACTTTTTAAGTACTGAAGTAACACTTTTGAAATAATATGAGCCAGAAACATATTTGTGTGCAAAAAGAATCATACTCATTGGTTAAATTTTCTTATTAAAAAAATTTCCCAAAGATTTAAAGGAAGGTTATCCCATTATCATGTGAAAAGAAATTACAGGGTATTCCACTAAGCCCACCCAAATTCTACACAGCCTGATTGCTCACTTGGAGTACATAAGAAATACCCAAAGAACTATTTTAGCGACACGGGTCAAAAGTGACCAAAAATGGCGTACTAATGACCCAGCAATTCGTATATATAGAAAAATTTCCAGAAAGAGTTTTTCCCTATCAATCATTTCCCTAGAAACTGAGAATGGAGAAGGTTCACCGCCCCTCCATCCCCTATGTAGAATACATTTTAGCTAGGCTGTCAAAAGTGACCAAAAATGGCGTACTAATGGTCCAGTAATTGTCATACGTAGAAAAATTTCCAGAAAGATTTTTTCCTGACTTTTTCCATTTTATATATTTTTCCCTAGAAATTGACACTGGAGAGGGTTCACGGCCTCTCTATCCGCTTTATAGAATATCGTTTAGTGAGTCTGGTCAAAAGTGACCCAAAATGGCGTACTAAAGGTCCAGCAATTGGTATATATAGAATAATTTCCTGAAAGGGTTTTTCCCGACTTTTTCCCTATCCATATATTTTCCCTTGAAATTGACACTGGACAGGTTTCACGGCCCTATATAGGATATATTTTAGCGAGTCTGGTCCAAAGTGACCAAAAATGGCGTACTAAGAGCCCAGCATTTGTTATATAGAAAAAATTTCCAGAAAGATTTTTTCCCGCCCTCCCTCTCTTTCGCTATCTATCGATTTTTTCCTAGAAAATGGAACTGGAGCGAGTTCGCCGCCCCTCTATCCCCTATATAAAATATATTTTAGCGATTTTCGTCGAAAGTGACCAAAATTGGCGTATTAATGGTAATGGCCCAGCAATTGGTAAAAATTTCCAGAAAGAGTTTTTCCCGACTTTTTCCCTATCCATAAATTTTCCTCTAGAAATTGAAACTGGAGGGGGTTCGCGGCCCCTCTATCCCCTATATAGAATATATTTTAGCAAGTCTTTTCAAATGTGACCAAAATGGCGTACTAGTGCTTAAGCAATAGGTATATATAGAAAAATTCCCTGAAAGATTTTTCCCCGAAATTTTTCCCTATCCATCAATTATTTCCCCAGAAACTTGAAATGGAGAGGTTTCACGGCCCCTCTATCCCCTGTATGGAATATATTTTAGCGATTTTGATCGAAAGTGACCAAAAAGGGCGTACTATTGGCTCAGCAATATGTATATATATTTCATTTCCAGGAAGAGTTTTTTCCGACTTTTTCCCTATCAATCAATTATTTCCCTAGAAACTGGGAATGGAGAGGGTTCACCGCCCCGCTATCCTCTATGGAGAATACATTTTAGCTAGCCTGTACAAAAGTGACCAAAAATGGCGTACTAATGGCCCAGCAATTGGTATACATAGAAAAATTTCCTGAAAGAGTTTTTCACGTCTTTTTCCCTATCAATCAATTATTTCCCCAGAAACTAGAAATGGAGAGGTTTCACGGCCCCTCTATCCCTTGTATGGAATATATTTTAGCGATTTTGATCGAAAGTGACCAAAAGTTACGTACTAATGGCCCAGAAATTAGTATATATATAAAAATTTCCAGAAAGAGCTTTTCCCGACTTTTTCCCTAACCACAGTGGCGTAGCTACATTTTTTAGCGCCCGGAGCAGAAAGAAATTTTGCGCTCCCGCACCCCCACCCTCTCCTAAATAAAAGAATAACCACATTATTTTTCCTCAAGACGAAAAAAAAAGTATTTTTGGCTTGTACCGGGAGGAAAAGGCAGCTTCACTCGTCCTTGTTTTTAAGGATTCAGCCAATTTTACTCAAACACACGAAACTAAAATGCGTGGAACCCGTTTATAGAATATTGCTAGTTTTCATTAATATTGGATTGATATGGGAATTTCAAGAACCTAGTGGAACGTTCACGGATATGACTGTTGTTTTAAGCGTTTGAGAGTAGCAACATTGAAAATAAATTTTCAAAAAACCACATTTGCTAAAACTCATAAAATTCTCCCGATTATGGAAAAAAAAAACTCCTGTTTCAAAACGGCAGCCACTCGAGAATTTCAAATTGCTATACCATTTTTTTAAGATAGAGGAGAAACCAAAAAATGTTCTTGAATCCTTCTATCAAGACTTAACGATTATGCAAGGAATAAATTATATTTTTTTTGTAAATTTTTATTTCAGTTTGAAATTTTTAAGGGGTCTCCATTTTGAAACAGGATGGAGGATCAAGATGTCCAATGAATTTTGTCGAAATCTTAAATAAACCCTTAACATATGCTCAATCATATCCAAATCGGTTTATAAATACGAGCGCAGTCGCATGACAATGATCAGATATTTATAGAGAGAGATGCATACTATATATATATATATATATAGATATATAGATGAAAAGGATAAGAATTAAAACCCTTTTAAAATTGATAATTAAAATTAAATTGCGAATATTTAAATTAAAATTCTTAAGTTCTTTTTCCTAACTTTAAATCTTATATTCTAAAATCCGTTTTACCCCCATGTAACTTTGTTTCCCAGCACAACATTTATTATGTTCACCATTAAATTCAGAGACTAACTTAAGATAGAAAATGCTGACGTTTGTACAATCCTCCTTCGTTTGTGGTCGCCTTGTACGTCATAGATCCGGAGAATTTTGAGGACCTTGACCAAATGTGAATCAAGAGCTAATTAACCAATTAAACTAAATGATCCTCCAAAATTTATACCTTCGTCCCCTGCTGGAAAATACTGTCCACACATTAGCAAGAATGCTTACGAAAAGATTAGATTTTGCCCATCTGAGATGCCTGCACAACCTACCAGCATGTAGGTCCCAAAATTGACGTAAATGGCTCATGAGACAACCGATCGAACTCGCGGACATGATTGTAAGATGCAGCGACGAAATAAATGAGTTCAGTCCACAAAGTGGTTCCCGAGTCAATTTTGTTTCTCCTATTAATTTTCCAGTTATTACTTATATAGATATAGAAATGCATATGAACAGAATTTAAGTATATATCAAATATATTTAACTTTTAAAACGACGAAAACAGCCATTCGTACTGATCGTATAGGAAGATTGAAAAGTCCTCCTTTGTTTTTTATACGATTTAAGAATTTTATACGATTTAAGGGATAGGTCGCCAACATTTTATTATTTGGCTTCTCTCAATGCCAATTCAACAGAAAAATGGAATTTCCGATAAAGAAGAAATAATATCTTCACTTGCTGTTCTTCCAGCTGAATCCATTTTGCATTGGTTCACATAAGCCCCCATTACATGAAAATATTCATATTGAATAAAGAACGCAAAAATCAGCGTGAAAACCAATCTATATGTGTGTTTGTGTGACGGAGATGGCTAGAAATATCTACCGCACGTGCAAGTCTGAAAATTTGTGTGACCGTAGTCCAAGGGAGGTCCTGATACACATGAGGCTCAGATTTCTAATTTTTTGACAATTAGTCGAGAATGTTAATCAAAATCGCGTTTTTTTTTCTTTTTCACAAAATGGCAAAATTGCGCGCACATCTGAACCTATACCACAGCCGAAATAGAAGAAATTAAGAATTTTCACCAATCAGCGACAATTAAGAAAACTAATTTATATATCGATTTGAAAATTTCAGAGCACACATAGAAAAATATTTTACACCTGTGAATAAAATGTTTCAAAACCGGTCGGGTAACTTCTTAATGTTTTCAAAAAACTGACAGCGACAGTACAATAGCGCGGAAAAAGAACCATACAGGGCGAACATTCATTAAAAACCGAACTAAAAAGAGATCTTTTTCCAGCCGACCCCTCCATTTAATTTCCGAAAATCGAAAGATCAAAGATTAAATGTCATGTGGACAATCGATTTAATTATTAAACGTTGTCAAATGCTAAAAACATAATTTAAAAGCATTTTACCAATTTAATCGAAGATTATTGGGGTATTCTGTGGCAAGAGTCACTTCATATGAGTTAAGAGTTCGCCTACAAGAGTTTCTCCTCTTTATTTACAATTAAAAGTATGTTTTCCAAAATATAGACATCTTTCACCTCAATTATCGAACATTATCGGCTCATTCTTTTCTTGGATTCTGTGGGCCAGACTTCAACGGGAATTGACTCATTCAATTTAACCCCTCCAACTTAAATTGACGTAAATGTCTCATGAGACAACTGATCGAACTCGCGGACATGATTGTAAAATGCAGCGACGAAATAAATCAGTTCAGTCCACAAAGAGATTCCCGAGTCAATTTTTTTCCTCCCATTAATCTTCCAGTTATTCCTTACACAGATATATATAGATATAGTTTTCTCTAATGCATATGAGTTACGATTAGCTTACGATTTTCTTTCAGTTTTTAGCTTTACCTTCCAGTACAAGGGGCGCATTCTTATCTCGGGTTCTATGAACTCAAATTTAACTGGGTTTTGCTCATTCCACTTGGTTTTCGATTGTCTTACAGTATTTAGTTCTGCCTTCCACTGCTAGGGTGTATTTTTATCTCTGGTTTCATGAGACCGATTTCTGCGGAATTTTTTTCTTTCAACTCATCTTACGATTCTCTTCAGATTTTCCAGCGCGTGCGCAGCATGTCTGCTATGCAGAAACGTAAGCAGCAGGGACCCGTGCTGGAAATTCATTTTGAAAGAACTAAATTTGAATGGAGGTTTTCAGTGGTTAGCACTCCCGGTCTACGCTGCCGAAGCCAGTGGGGACCCATCCCAAAGGTTCATCTTGAGAGATTCATATGTACATATATATTTAATTTTAATATGAATAGAGGTTTTAATCATCTGCTTTTCATTTGGGAAAATCGAAGGGCGGGTCAACTAGTATACAAATGAAAAGTGTTCTTTTGATACTAGAAATGTCACTCCAAGTCGCAAGCACGCCTTTTAATTTATAAACTGGAGACTAGACAGTTAGAAAACTACATCAACGATTGACAATTATGGATCTATCCATTCCTCCCCCCCTCCCACCTTCACAGAATTTCTTCAAAACCTTCATACACACAAAAAAAGGAAAGGTCAACAATTCTTATTTATTGTCAAAATGTGTTAAATAATTACGGTTTAAACCCCCTCCAAATTTGGCAACCTCTATTTAATCTCTTTGCGCCTCAATTCAGGTACATAATTATCTTAGGTATCAAGTGTGTTGAACCATCCCTAGAAACATTTACAAAAGCTTTTTCTTTCTTCATTTTTTGGATAAACAAAATATCTTACTAAAGAAAACATTTATACACACGCGCAAAAAAAAAGAAAAAAAAATCGACAATTCATATTTATTGTCAAAATATGTGAAATAATTTCGGTTTAAACTTCCTCTCAATTTGGCGCCCCCTTTTTAACATTTTTGCGCCTCAAATAAGGTACATAATTATCTTAGGTACCAAGTGTCTTGAGTCATCCCTAGAAACATTTACAAATGCTTTTTCTTTCTCCATTATTTGGATATAACAAAATATCTTACTAAAGAAAACATTCACACACAGACACACACACACAAAAAAAATCGACAATTCTTATTTATTGTCAAAATATGTGAAATAATTTCGGTTTAAACCTCTCTCAATTTGGTGACCCTTGGGCTCAGTGCCCGGGGCGGCCGCCCCACTTGTCCCCCCTTAGCTACGCCACTGCCTAACAATCAATTATTTCCCTGAAAACTGGAAATGGAGAGGGTTCACTGCCCCTCTTTCCCCTATATAGAATACATTTTATCGACCCTGTCAAAAGTAAACAAAACATGGCGCACTAATAGCCCAGCAATTGGTATACATAGTAAAATTTCCAGAAAGAGTTTTTCCCGACTATTTATCTATCCATCAATTTTTTCCTAGAATGTTCACGGCACGTCTATCCACTACATAGGATATATTATAGCGAGTATGGTCTAAAGTGACCAAAAAAGCGTACTAAGAGCCCAGCATTTGGTATATAGAAAAAATTTCGTGAAAGATTTTTTTCCCGCCCTTTCCCTAGTTATCTATTTTCTCCTACAGACTGCAGCGAGTTCGCCGCCCCTCTATCCGCTATATAAAATATATTTTAATGATTTTCGTCGAACGTGACCAAAATTGGCGTATTAATGGTAATGGCCCAGCAATTGGTAAAAATTTCCAGAAAGAGTTTTTCCCGACTTTTTCCCTATCCATAAATTTTTCTCTAGAAATTGAAACTGGAGAGGGTTCACGGACCCTCTATCCCCTATATAAAATATATTTTAGCGAAACTGGTCAAAAGTGACCAAAAATGGCGTATTAATGGCCCAGCAATTAGTATCTCTCTATTCTAAAAAAAAGTAACTCCCGCTGTCACCGCCGCCGCCGCCGCCGGTTTTGAATTTTTTGTGACCGGAGGTCTTTCTTCGTTAATATTAAGAAAAATAACGCATACAAAAATATGAAAATTGGTAGTATTATACAGAAATGTTTGATAAACACGCTGATGTAGACAGTTTTCAAATCGAAGAATTATTTTAAGAGATATTTAATGCTAAAGTTGGACAAAATCGTTCCATTAAAAAAGTTTTATAGGAGCAAAAACTATACATCGGAATTTAATACTTTTTAGATCATTTTATACGTTATAATTTCCCGGTGTGCAGAATTAATTTATTTTTTTAATTTGACTCATTTTTCGAGGCTTCATTTCTATTTTAAATTCAAATTTTCAGCATTTCGAGAGATATTTTTTTACTTATTTCAGAAAATTGTACTAATTTAACCTGTTGCCAAACTGTATAAACAACGGAAACAATAATGTTTGCTTCAAATTAAAAATTTATTTACACGTGACTATTATAAACAGAAAAGAAAAACTTTCAAATTAGAATTAAATAATTACGTATAAAAAGCAGAAACTTATTGAAAATTACTTCATCTATAATTACACGTGAATTTTAACAGAGAAAGGATATTGTAAAGTAATAAATTCATTAACATGCGTTAGAAGTCTTAAATAGGAGAAATTACATCACATTTACGTCACATTACACTTATTACGTAAAATGAACAAAAAATAATATTGCAAAATAGTAGTTTAAATTTAAAAATAGCGCGAGACATTTACTTGATATTTTGAGATGAACTTTTCAAATATTTTTTTTTTGGACAGCGCAAATAATATTTCATTTCTAATAAAAGCATTTTCACGTGAATATTAAAAAGGGAAAGAAAAGTTTGGTGAAAATTACGTCTGATTAAAACGATATATTTAAAATGTTTTATTTAAAAGGACTTTCTTTTCGCTTTGTTAAAAAATACCGGGAGACAAAGACTCTGTTTACTTAATTCCTTTTATATTAGATGATTTTGAAATGCCATTGTATCTTTTAACAGCACCTGATTTTTCCGTAAAATTCCCCAATCAAAGAGAAATCAATAGAAACCCGTTTATAGGGAGATCGCCTGTGTTTTTTTAATTATAATTCAATCTTCCAAAAAAATTCAATTAAAGCCGATCAAATTAGCGTGCTTTTAGAGACTGCAGTGTCTGATCGGGGGGTTGGCGAGCGTAGCTCGTAGGGGGCCGAGCCCCCTAGTACATAGAAAAATTTCCAGAAAGAGTTTTTCCGACTTTTTCCCTATCCATCAATTTTCCTCTAGAAACTGAAACTGGAAAGTGTTCACGGCCCGTCTATCCCCTATATAGGATATATTTTAGTGAGTATGGTTCAAAGTGACCAAAAATGGCGTACTAAGAGCCCACATTTGGTATATAGAAAAAATTTCCAGAAAGATTTTTTACCCGACCTTTCCCTAACTACCGATTTTTTTCTAGAAACTGGAGCGAGTTCGCCGCCTCACTATCCCTTATATAAAATATATTTTAGCGATTTTCGTCGAAAGTGACGAAAATTGGCGTACTAATGGCCCAGCAATTGGTATATATATATATTTCATTTCCAGAAAGAGTTTTCTCCGACTTTTTACCTATGAATCAATTATTTCCCTAGAAATTGGGAATGGAGAGAGTTCACCGCCCCGCTATCCCCTATATAGAATATATTTTAGAGAGTCTGGTCAAAAGTGACCATAAATGGCGTACTAATGGTAATGGCCCAGCAATTGGTATACATAGAGAAATTTCCAGAAAGAGCTTTTCCCGACTTTTTCCCTATCCATCAATTTTTCCCTAGAAATTGAATCTGTAGAGGTTTCACGGCCCCTCTATCCCCTACATAGAGTATATTTTAGAGAGTCTGGTCAAAAATGACCATAAATGGCGTAATAATGTCCCAGCAATTGGTATGCATAGGAAAATTTCCAGAAAGGGTTTTTCCCGACTTTTTCCCTTTCCATATATCTTTCCCTACAATTGACACTGGAGAGGATTCATGGCCCCTCTATACCCTATATCCTCCTGAGACCAAGCAAAATGTAATGCATATATATGAAATATACTTTTGATCACAAATAAATGCAGACATGACACCAGAAAAAATTACAACTCTCTCTTAAAAAAATAGTTATATTGAGAAAACTATATTTACAGGACAGATACATGACGATAACTCTCACACAAAACATTTAATGCACCTTAATTTGATTCAAACATCTACGTCTTTTTTACTACCTTCTTGCGTCCACCTCATATCAGCACTAACACTCGAATTCTGTTCTCTAGTTTCTCGCGTCACTTCAGTTTATCTCTCTCGCAGCACGTCTCCCGCCGACAGTCACTTGTTATGCGCATGCGTCAGCATCAATAGAGTACTTGATTCGGAGTTGTGATATCGACTCCTGGCGGTGCTTCTGTAAGCTAGCTTTGTCGGGTTTTGGGATCTAAGCCAGCTCTGTGGGTTTCGGGAAATGGGATCCCACAGCTCGGCCGTCCTTCTAGTCATTCGTCCTCGAATGCATCCTGGACCGCTGGGAACAGCAACTGGATCACCTGGAAAGATAAAGAAAAAACAGCAGCATCGGAAGTTCTATTTTGGGAAAAAGTCATCATTATTAAAATTCTTCATCAAAATTTATATATTTCTCGAAAAAAAGTCTTCTTATTCTTTTTTTTTTACGTCTCTTTGTCGTTCTATCTTCTTACGTCTTGTCGTCTTTCCGTCTTCTTTTACTTTCTTTACTTCTTTTCGTCTTTTTTTTCGTTCCTTCGGGATTAATTTTGTCAAAATCGTTTAAAGTCAGTCCGGTGGTGTGTCATGGTCGGGGTAGTGTCATAATCGGTGAAAGTGTCATCTTCGGAATTTAAGTCAAATTTACTTGTATTTTCTTCGAAAAAGGATCTTCTATATTCACGTTTCTTTTTAGTAAACTTCTGGTTAGGTTTCTTAACTTCGTAATTATTAATTTCAATTTCATCTTCAAATCCATCTGATGAATTAGGAATATTCTTAATATTCTTAGAAGCATTACTCTTCAACTTCGCGTTAGACATTTTCTTAATATTTTCTTTTCTAAAATTTTCTTCATTTATTACATCAGATTTCTGATTATTTTCATTTCTTGAAGAATACATCATATTTTCTTTATCTTTGAAATTAGGAAAATCTGGATCATTTTTAAGGTTCTTAGCATTGTTATTCATCTTAATTTGCTTCTTTAATTTAGTCATTTCTTGTCGTAAATTTTCGAAATCTTCCTGGGAATTATTCAATTTTATCTGGATTCTTCTTTTGGACATTTTTATTCTAGAACACTCATCTTCTGATTCTTCTAACTGTTTTTCAAGATGTTTCGAATAATTATTTACTTTTATTAACCGTAAACGGTATTGTTCTGAACGTTTACTTTCTTCATCTAATTGGGATTTTATATCTTGAAAATGTCTCTCTAATTTTCTATACAATTTACTAATGGTCTGTCTTTCTGCAACTTCTTGTTCTAATTTATCTTCTAACGATGTTATTGTAATTTTCGACTTGGTTTTTTCTGACAAAAATGCTTCTTTTAAATCGATTACATCTAATTGTAACATTTTATATTTTGTTTCAACTTCTTCAACTTGGGCAGTTAAATTTTCATTTTCTAGGCGTAATTCTTTAATTTCAGAGCTAGAATAGTGCAATTGAGGAACGGGCAAATATTTGGTTTGGTTTGGAATTTGTGGGTTGCTGTTGTGCAATGTGGAAGAATAAGAGTAAAATTTAGAATTTACAGTTACTTCACTTGAATTAATGACATTAACTAACGAATTATTCTGACTCTTATTTAACTTAACATCATTACCAGAAACAATTAAGGAGCCTTGTTGTATTACATCAGTACCAATAATTAAATCAAATTCAATAGATTTGTCATCAATCACAAAAATAGATGTTTGAAATTTAGAATCATAAATTTCGATTTCGGCCTCAAAGTAACCGATTGGTCTGAATGATTTTTTACCTAATCCACTTAAAAGCATATCTGTTGGTTCTAAGTTTACATAATTGCTAATTTTATAAACATTAGTTTTCTTTAGAATAAATATTTCGCTTCCTGTATCGATTAATGAAATTAAATTTAATGAATGCAACTTTAGATCTTTAAAAAACAAATTCTGAGAACAGGTTAGAACATTTACTTGAGAATCATTAGGCAACCTTGAATCTTTGGTTTTACCACATTCGAATGATTTGTGGCCATATAAATTACAAGAAAAGCAGAGGGGACCTTTATCTTTATTTCTACACTGATTACTTTTATGGAATCTATCGCCACAATTATAGCAACGTATATCAGGTTTATTGGGTCTAGATTTATTTTTAAGTTCAACTTCTGGTTTCATCTTAGGCCTAACATCAACATCAGGTTTACTATCATAGTCGACACGCAATTTATCATAAATTTTAAGCTTCTCTTTAAATTCAACAACATTTGGGCAACCATACAAAAAGGATTTTTTAAAAACAGGATCGTTTATTCCATTAATTACATACTGAATAAGTGAAGAATCTTCTATGTTGCCTTTTGAACATAACTGTTTCATACTCAAAAAATATTCGTCCAACGATTCGTTTTGTTTAATTTTCCTTTTAGATAGCAATTCATGTAATTCTGTTGAATTGCACCTTTTACCAAATTCAGAAATAAGTAATGCTTTCAGTTTAGACCACGAATTTATTTTCGTTTCACTTTCAATAAACAACTTAGCTTTGCCTGTCATACGGCGTTTAGACAAAATCAATTTGTGCAAATCACTAACATTAAATAAAGAAACAGTATCTTCAAAATCGTCAAGCCATTTTTCAACATTTTGAAATTCACTACCATCAAATTCAGAAACCATATTTTCAATATCGTTAATGGAAATGGATGGTTTAAGAACATAATCAGGAATTAGAATTTTCTGATTTTCATTATTTTTACAACTAGAACTACCAGAATGATTTCTCAAATTATTTTCAGAAACACTCAAAATATCATTAATTTTATTCGATTCATCTTCGCTCTCATCATCGCTAAGAGCACCTTCATCAGGAATTAAATTAGATTTCAATACATTAAAATCACATAACGAAGAAATTATTCTGGCAGCAATTTCATCGAAAGTTCCAGAATTATTTATACATAAAACATTGCAAATAGTAATCAAATCATTAGCAGAAAAACTATCTTTAATTTCTTGCAATTTTGAGTTATATTCATCCGAACCTATTTCGAAAGCAAGGCCAGTAAAATTTCGAATTCTACGTCTATTATTTCTATCACCGACTTCTCCAAAAATTAATGTATGCAACGTCTTAATACTCGAAGACTTTTCCGCTTTCAATGAAAGTTCTAATTCCTTAAAATCAATTAACTTTGACATATTGAATAAGAACAAAATAAACTCACTTCATAGAAAGATATCCAACTTGGCTACATACATGCACTTCTCCACTTGAACTATTTCACTTATAATTTATTGCAGCTGCAGCATTATTTTGCATAAGGAATTTTGTGGGCGGCGTCAACCAACAGGACATCAACACTTGAATTATTAAAACCAAAACTTTGTCTTTGTGGGCATAAAGTTCTCATCCCGATTCTGACACCAAAAATTATGGAATATCCTTTTGTCACAAATAAATGCAGACTTGACACCAGAAAAAATTACAACTCTCTCTCAAAAAAAAATAGTTATATTGCGAAAACTATATTTACAGGACAGATACATGACGATAACACTCACACAAAACATTTAATGCACTTTAATTTGATTCAAACATCTACGTCTTTTTTACTACCTTCTTGCGTTCACCTCATATCAGCACCAACACTCGAATTCTGTTCTCTAGTTTCTCGCGTCACTTCAGTTTATCTCTCTCGCAGCACGTCTCCCGCCGACAGTCACTTGTTACGCGCATGCGTCAGCATCAATAGAGTACTTGATTCGGAGTTGTAATATCGACTCCTGGCGGTGCTTCTGTAAGCTGGCTTTGTCGGGTTTTGGGATCTAAGCCAGCTCTGTGGGGTTTCGGGAAATGGGATCCCACATATATTTTTTTAAATATGAGTTCTTTTTAACCAATAGGCATAAAAAAGGGATGTTTTTAAAGAAATTAATAAATTTCGATTGTTTAATTTTGTTTTACAGCACATCCATCTAAATGGATGTTCAGACCATAACTGGCTTTAAAATAATTTAAAAAATGCTAAAAGTATGATAAAGAATAGAATTTATTGTAAAGAACATAAGGCAAGTATTAACATCTGCAATTAAAATTGCAAAAAAAAAAAAAAAAAAAAAAATATATGTATATATATATATATATATTTACTATATATATATATATAGTTTAAACAAATTAAAACAACATAAAAACGAAACTTACCAGCAGAACGTAAAATTCCAACTTGACTCATTTATTACGCCATTTTGTAAACGAAGTAGTTACTGCTGCCAAAATCCAAAAGCTGAATGTTGATTTTTATTTCATACATTACCATGCCAAACTGGAATTGGAGAAGTTTCACAGTCCCTCTATCCGCTATGGAATATATTTTAACGATTTTGATCGAAAGTGACCAAAAGTGGCGTACTAATGACCCAGCAATTGGTGTATATATAAAAATGTCCAGAAAGAGCTTTTCCCGACTTTTTCACTAACAATCAATTATTTACCTGAAAACTGGAAATGGAGAGGGTTCACCAGCCCTCTATCGCCTATATAGAATACATTTTAGCGATCCTGTCAAAATTAAATAACATGGCCCACTAATGGCCAGCAATTGGTATACATAAAAAAATTTACAGAAAGAGTTTTTCCCGACTTTTTCCCTAGAAATTTGAACTGGAGAGGGTTCACGGCCCCTCTATCCCCTATACAAAATATAGCGATTTTCGTCGAAAGTGAAATTTTCCAGAAACAGTTTTTCCTGACTTTTTCCCTATCCATCAATTTTTCCCTAGAATGTTCACGGCCTGTCTATCCATTATATAGGATATATTATAGCGAGCATGATCCAAAGTGACCAAAAATGGCATACGAAGAGCCCAGCATTTGGTATATAAAAAAAATCTCTAGAAAGATTTTTTCCCGCCTTTTCGCTGTCTATCGATTTTTTCCTAGAAACTGGAAGAACTGGAGCGAGTTCGCCGCCCCATTATCCCCTAGATAAAATATATTTTAGCGATTTTCGTCGAAAGTGACAAAAATTGGCGTAATAATGGTCCAGCAATTGGTATATATATAAAAATGTCCAGAAAGAGCTTTTCCCGACTTTTTCACTAACAATCAATTATTTACCTGAAAACTGGAAATGGAGAGGGTTCACCAGCCCTCTATCGCCTATATAGAATACATTTTAGCGATCCTGTCAAAAGTAAACAAACATGGCCCACTAATGGCCCAGCAATTGGTATACATAGAAAAATTTCCAGAAAGAGTTTTTCCAGACATTTTCCCTAGAAATTTGAACTGGAGAGGGTTCACGGCTCCTCTATCCCCTATATAAAATATAGCGATTTTTGTCGAAAGTGAAAATTTCCAGAAACAGTTATTCCTGACTTTTTCCCTATCCATCAATTTTTCCCTACAATGTTCACGGCCGGTCTATCCACTATATAGGATATATTGTAGCGAGTATGGTCCAAAGTGACCAAAAATAGCGTACTAAGAGCCCAGCATTTGGTATATAGAAAAAATTTCTAGAAAGATTTTTTCCCGCCCTTTCGCTGTCTATCGATTTTTTCCTAGAAACTGCAACTGGAGCGAGTTCGCCGCCCCACTATCCCCTAGATAAAATATATTTTAGCGATTTTAATCAAAAGTGACCAAAATAGGCGTAATAATGGTCCAGCAATTGGTATATATATAAAAATTTCCAGAAAGTTTTTCCCGACTTTTCCCCTATCTATAAATTTCCCCCTAGAAATTGTAACTGGAGAGGGTTCACGGCCTCTCTATTCCCTATATATTATATATTTTGGCAAGTCTGGTAAAATGAGACCAAAAATAGAGTACTAATGGTCCAGCAATAGGTATATATAGAAAAATTTCCAGAAAGATTTTTTTCCCGACTTTTTCCCTATCCATCAATTATTTCCCCAGAAACTTGAAATGGAGAGGTTTCACGCCCCCCTCTATACCCTCTTTTGAATATATTTTAGCAATTTTGATTGAAAGTGACCAAAAATGGCGTACAAATGGCGCAGAAAATTGTATATATATTAAAATTTCCAGAAAGACTTTTTCCCTAACAATTATTTCCCTAGAAACTGGGAATGGAGACGGTTCACCGCCCCTCTATCCCCTATGTAGAATACATTTCAGCTAGCCTACCAAAAGTGCCAAAAATTGTGCACTAATTGGTATACAATGGCCCAGTAATCGGTATAGATAGAAAAATTTCCAGAAAGTGTTTTTCCCGACTTTTTTCCTATCCATCAATTTATCCCTAGATTGTTCACGACCCGTCTATCCCCTATACAGGATACATTTTAGCAAGTATTGTCCAAAGTGACTAAAAATGGCGTACTAAGAGCCCATTATTCGGTATATAGAAAAAATTTCCAGAAAGATTTTTTCCCGCCCTTTCCCTATCTATCGATTTTTTTCCAAGAAACTGGAACTGGAGCGAGTTCGCCGCCCCACTATCCCCTATATAAAATATATTTTAGCGATTTTCGTTGAAAGTGACCAAAATTGGCGTACTAATGGCCACTTAATTGGTGTAACAAATCCACAAAACGTACCACGCAAAGCAGATTTATATTTACTTTTAAATTCTACGAATGAAAGACTTTTACTGAACTTTATATTTTAAACTTAAACCATACTCACATTAGCACCTTTGTGCTCGTATAGTTGTACTATTTATGGAACAAATCCTACGGTGAGATAACTTCAAAACTTAGTAATAATAACTCATAAAAAACAAGCTACCAGCATTTATTTTCTTTCTCACTTGAATCCACATAAATATAGGAAGTTGCCACAGAATACATCAAAACTTGTCCCTTTTTCTTTTTTAACCAGCGACAATAACATGTGAACGCGCAAAAACAAAATAATAAATGTCATTTCAAGTCAACTGTTTTTCTTTACATTTTTCATCTCTGATCGCGTGATTTTGAACAAAAATAAATAATGCCGATTCCGTAACATCTGGTATACATAGAAAAATTTCCAGAAAGAATTTTTCCTGACTTTTTCCCTATCCATAAATTTTCCCCTAGAAATTGAAAGTGTGGAGGGTTCACGGCTCTTTTATCCTCTATATAGAATATATTTTAGCAAGTCTGGTCAAATGCGACCAAAAATGGCGTACTAATGATCAAAAATAGGTATATATTGAAATATTTCCAGAAAGATTTTTTTTCCCAACTTTTTCCCCATCCCATTCCCCAGAAACTTGAAATGTTGAGGTTTCACGGCCCCTCTATCCCCTGTATGGAATATATTTTAGCAAATTTGATCGAAAGTGACCAAAAGTGGCGTACTAATGACCCAGCAATTGTTGTATATATAAAATTCTCCAGAAAGAGCTTTTACCGAATTTTCCCTAACAATCAATTATTTCCCTGAAAACTGGAAATGTAGAGGGTTCACCGCCCCTGTATCCCCAATATAGAACACATTTTAATGAGCCTGTCAAAAGTGACCAAACATTGCGCTCTAATGGCCCAGCGAATGCATAGAAAAATTTCCAGAAAAAGTTTTTCCCGACTATTTCCCTCTCCATCAGTTTTTCCATAGAAATTGAAACTGGAGAGGTTTCACGGCCCCTATATAGAATATATTTTAGCGAGTCTGGTCAAAAATGACCAAAAAGGGCGTATAAATAGCCCAACAATTGGTATACATTGAAAAATTTCAAGAAAGTGGTTTTCACGACTTTTTCCGTATCCATCAATTTATACTTAGAATGTTCACGGCCCGTCTATCTCCTATATAGTATATATTTTTGCGAGTATGGTCCTTAGTGACCAAAAACGGCGTATTAAGAGGCAAGCATTTGTGTATATAGAAAAAATTTCCAGAAAGATTTTTTCCTGACCTTTCCCTATATATCGATTTCTTCCTAGAAACTGGAACTGGAGCGAGTTCGCCGTCCCTCTATCCCATATATAAAAAATATTTTAGCGATTTTGGTCGAAAGTGACCAAAATTGGCGTGTTAATGGCCCAGCAATTGGTATATATATATAAATTTTCAGAAAGAGTTTTTCCCGAATTTTCCCTAATAATCAATTATTTATCTGAAAACTGGAAATGGAGAGGGTTCACCTCCCCTCTATCCCCTATATAGAATACATTTTATCGAGCCTATCAAAAAACAAACATGGCGCAAACATGGCAGTCCTAAACAAACATGGCGCACTAATGGCCCAGCAATTGGTATACATAGAAAAATTTCCAGAAAGAGTTTTTCCCAACTTTATCCCTATCCATCAATTTTTCCATAGAAATTGAAACTGGAGAGGGTTCACGCACCCTCTATCCCTTATATAAAATATACTTTAGCGATTTTCGTCGAAAGTGAAAATTTCCGGAAAGAGTTTTTCCCGACTTTTTTTCCTATCCCTCAATTTTTCCCTAGAATGTTCACGGCACGTTTATCCACTACATAAGATATATTATAGCGAGTATATTCCAAAGTGACCAAAAATGGCGTACTAAGAGCCAAGCATTTGGTATATAGAAAAAATTTCCAAAAAGATTTTTTCCGCCCTTTCCCTATCTATCTATTTTCTCCTAGAAACTGGAGCGAGTTTGCCGCCCCTCTATCCCCTACATAAAATATATTTTAGTGATTTTCGTGGAACGTGACAAAAATTGGCGTACTATTGGCCCAGCAATTGGTATATATATAAAAATTCCAGAAAGAGTTTTTCCGGACTTTTTCCCTATCCATAAATTTTTCCCTAGAAATTGAAACTGGAGAGTGTTCACGGCCCCTCTATCCCCTATGTAGAATATATTTTAGCAAGTCTGGTCAAATGCGACCAAAAATGGCGTACTTATGGTTTAAAAATAGGTATATATTGAAATATTTCCAGAAAGATTTTTTTCCCGACTTTTTCCCCATCCATCAATTATTTCCCCAGAATATATTTTAGCGATTTTGAACGAAAGTGACCAAAAGTGGCGTACTAATGGCCCAGCAATTAGTATATACAGTAAAATCTGTCTAAGGCGGAATCGATTGGGACTGAGAAAATTTTCCGCCGTAGACAATATTCCGCATAATGCAAATCAGTATATATATAAAAAAAAAAAAAAAATGACTTACGTATTTTTTACGTTTGTAATCTTCAGAACCGTTCTTAAAGT
This sequence comes from Maratus speciosus, assembly GCA_963932465.1. Classification (NCBI taxonomy): domain Eukaryota; kingdom Metazoa; phylum Arthropoda; class Arachnida; order Araneae; family Salticidae; genus Maratus; species Maratus speciosus. The sequence goes on along the minus strand of OZ010795.1, from coordinate 2,071,818 downwards.
GAAACATTATTTAGTATAAATATTTTTGGTGTTCCAATCCAAGCAAAACTTTTGCTTCCCAACAAACAAATGGTCTATTATTTTCACACCATAATAATGCATACATATATATATTTTTTTAATTTGAGACAAATACTAATTAAAAAAAAAACATGATTTTGCACATGTATTTATTTAATTATTTATGTATAGAGAGAAAGTTTTATGTATGAAATTTTGCATTTTATGAATTTAATGAAAAGTATAAAAGACAAAAATGTACAGATTTTTATTTGTTCAATCAGCATTTTCTTTTTATTTACAATTGTTTACAGTTTTTTACACAAATAAACTCATATTTTTCTCAGCGAAATGGATTAAAATACGGTATATAAAATTAAACTATACTCTTCTAAATTATTTTTTTTTCAACTAACCTAATAATTTGAAAAAAAAAAATTATGATTTTTAAAAATTTGCTTTTTAAATTTTAAATGTATGACTTTTTAAATCTCGTAGTCTTGTATTTACAGTTAGAATATAGTTTTTTTTTTTTTTTTAATTTTTGTTATAAGGGTAATAAAAAAAAATAAAATCGAATATTTTAAATGTAACACTGTAAAAAAAACAGAAATCTGTGTTAAAAATTGTAAATAAAAAGAAAATGTCGGCTAAACAAATGGAAACTGCGTATTTTCTTTTGCTTTTTATTAAATCCTCAAAATTGCAAAATTTCATGAAAATTCTTTCGCAGTAAACAAATGAATGAGCAAAAATAATTTTATTAATATTTGCATTTTATATGTATTTATTTATATGCATTTGATCTATTAAAGAGTTTTAAATTTTCGTTTACGGAATGTTTTTTATTTAAAAAAAATACTTTTTTCCGTCTTATGGGAAAACTTGTTTTCGGCGGGACCTTAAAATCTTTTCCGTTTCCCTGTTAGGCAGATTCCGGCTTATGGAGAACGTATTAATGTTATTTTCTATGGATTCGCAGGGGACTTCAAAATATTTCCACGTTAGACAGATTTCCGGCTTACACAGAGTCCGCCTTAGACAGATTTTACTGTATATAAAAATTACCAAAAAGAAAATTTCCCGAATTTTCCCTAACAATCAATTATTTCCCTGAAAACTGGAAATGGAGAGGGTTCACGGCCCCTCTATACCCTATATATATATATTTTAACGACTCTGGCCAAAAGTGATCAAAAATGGTGTAATAATGGCCCAGAAATTGGTATACATAGAAAAATTTCACGAAAGAGATTTTCCCGACTTTTTCCCTTTCCATATATTTTCCCCTACAGTTGACACTGGAGAGGGTTCACAGCCCCTCTACCCCCTAAATAGACTATATCTTCAGTGGGTCTGGTCCAAAGTGACTAAAAAGGGCGTACTAAGAGCCCAGCATTTGGTATATAGAAAAAATTTCCAGAAAGAGTTTTTCCCGCCCTTTCCCTATCTATCGATTTTTTCCAAGAAACTGGAACTGGAGCGAGTTCGCCGCCCCACTATCCCCTACATAAAATATGTTTCAGTGATTTTCGTTGAAAGTGACTAAAATTTGCGTACTAATGGCCACTCAATTGGTATATAGTATATAAAAATTTCCAGAAAGAATTTTTCCTGACTTTTTCCCTATCCATAAATTTTTTCCTAGAAATTGAAAGTGGAGAGGGTTCTCGGCCCCTCTATCCCCTATATAGAACACATTTTAACCGAGCCTGTCAAAAATGACCAAACATGGCGCACTAATGGTAAATCGCTAAAATATATTCCATACAGGGGATAGAGGGGCCGTAAAATCTCAACATTTCAAGTTTCTGGGGAAATAATTGATGGATGGGGAAAGTGTCAGGAAAAATATCTTTCTGGAAATATTTCAATATACTTGGGGCCTCGGCCCCCTACGAACTACGCTCGCCAACCCCCGTCCAGACACCGCAGACTCTAAATGCACGCTAATTTAATCGGCTTTAAAAAGATTTCGAAAGATTGAATTATAATTTAAAAAACAGTGGCGATCTCCCTATAAACGGATTTCTATTCATTTCTCTTTGATTGGGGAATTTTAACGCCAAGTCCACTGCGGTACTACTTGATTATTCAGTCGACCACTTTCGCCAATTTATATAAATCGCCAAATTATACAAATTGACATAATTTTTATTTTAAATAACGAAAGAACAAATAAATTAGTACAATATTAATGAAAATATAAATAAAATGTCGAAATAAAAATAACTTGATGACGTAGACACGTGTAACAACATTTCAAAATTAGCTAATATAAAAGGAATTAAGTAAACAGTGTCTTTGTCTCCTGGTATTTTTTAACAAAGCGAAAAGAAAGTTCTTTTAAATGAGACATTTTAAATTAATCGTTTTTAATCTGACGTAATTTTGACCAAGCTTTTATTTCTGTTTTAAATATTCACGTGAAAATACAAAAGTATTTTGTTAGAAATGAAATATTATTTGCGCTTTCCTAACAAAAATAGTTGAAAAGATCCTCTCAAAATATCAGATAAATGTGTAGCGCAATTTCTAAACTTAAACTGTTTTGTAATATTATTTTGTGTTCATTTTATGTAATAACTGTAATGTGACGTAAATATGACGTAATTTCTATTATTTAAGACTTCTAACGCATGTTAATGAATTCATTATTTTACAATATTCTTTCTCTTTTAAACTTCACGTGTATACTTTTTATGACATAATTTTTAATAAGTTCCTGCTTTTTGTACATAATTATTTAATTCTAATTCCAAATGATTTTTTCTGTTTATAATAGTCACGTGTAAATAATTTTTTAATTTGAAGCAAACATTATTGTTTCCGTTGTTTATACATTTGGCAACAGGTTAAATTAGTACAATTTTCTAAAATAAGTAAAAAATATCTCTTGAAATGCTGAAAATTTGAATTTAAAATAGAAAAGAAACCTCGAAAAATGAGTCAAATTAAAAAATTAAATGAATTCTGCACACCGGGAAATTATAACGTACAAAATGATCTAAAAATTATTAATTTCTGATGTATAGTTTTTGCTCCTATAAAACTTTTTTAGTGGAACGATTTTGTCCAACTTTAGCATTAAATATCTCTTAAAATAATTCTTCGATTTGAAAACTGTCTGCATCAGCGTGTTTATCAAACATTTCTGTATAATACTACCGATTTTCATTTCTTAATATTAACGAAGAAAGACCTCCGGTCACAAAAAATTCAAAACCGGCGGCGGCGGTGACAGCGGTAGTTACTTTTTTTTAGAATAGAGAGATACCTATTTTTAGACCATTAGTACGCCATTTTTGGTCGCATTTGACCAGACTTGCTAAAGTATATTCTATATCTAACAAAAACATAGCTGTGAAAAAAGGGAGCCAAGTTCTGTAAAGACAATGGCAAGAAAAGAAGTGATATCTAAGTGGGTGCCAAGTTCAAATAAAATTAACTCAAACTTAACTACTGAAGTATTATAGCATTTTTTAAATTGTTTAGAAATAAAAATTATTGATAGCATATTAATATTAAATCTTGAACTTTGCAAGTTTTTACCTACGAGTCCTTTATTTTTAATAATGACATTATTATATCAAATCTTGTTATTTCATGTTTGGAAGCCTTCATTTGAGTGAGCTCCTTCCCCTTGAAGGATGGTGGGATAAAATATATCCCGCATAATTTTAACTGCAAAATGCCACATTGACACCAGAATTCAGGACTAAAAAGTTTAACTTTATTAAATACGTGAAAAGAAGTTTTTACCCATTTTGAAATAAATTTGTTTTTAAATTCTGGTGTGATTCAATCATTTCAGCATTTCACGAATAAAAGTTATTTGCCCCTGAAAGGGTTAAAGGGGTGCAGTCTCTACAGTGATGACCCAGAACAAGCGTAAGTATATCTGTCTCTTTGTCAGGCATCTTAGTCTATTTGCATTGAGGTTTCTGGAGGTTGGGTGCTAGAGTGATAACCAAAGACGAGCGGGAGTGTATCTGTGTATTTATTGGTTTATGAAATCTTTAACATGAGTCATATGTTTATAATAATAACTATATTAATTTTTTTTGTAATGTCATTGAAATTAATATTAACATCACCATTTTATTAAGACATGAAATTGATAGGCCTAACATTTATCAAAAACTTGTCAAGTTCTAGATTTATTATTAATATGCTATCAATAATTTTTATTTCTAAACAATTAAAAAAATGCTATAATACTTCAGTAGGTAAGTTTGAGTGAATTTTATTTGAACTTGGCACCCACTTAGATATCACTTCTTTTCTTGCCATTGTCTTTACAGAACTTGGCTCCCTTTTTTCACAGCTATGTTTTTGTTAGATATCATTACTTTTTGTAAAGTTACAATATATTTAGACACTTTACTTAATGCTTTTTAATGAGTTTACATGTGACTATTTTATTCACCAAGCAACATTCAATTTTAATTTTAATTTCCTACAACAAACTATTTGGCTGTCAATTTGCGGCAGAAATCTATATTTTAATACTGCTACATTGAATGCATGTTTTGAAACGAAATGTATTGATTCGACATTTTTATTGTTTCTGAAACAACAATTCCTATTAAATTTCTATATTAAATTTTCCTATTAAATTTTCCAATTAAATATCCTATAGCTGGGCCTGCTTTTTTGTACTGAAAGTGAAAAATAAAGTTATGTGCTTATGCCACACTATGTATCATTCATCCATGGGTGCTGGTAAAGAGGCAGTGCAGAGGAAGGACATTGCCCCTCCCTCGATTTTCAAATTTAATTAACTAAATATCCTTTCTCAGATGATTTTGAAAATAAGAAGTGGATAAGTGTGATCACAGATCGCACAGAGCGTTTCATTTAATATTCCTTTCAAAACACTTTATCCTTTTGAAAAATCTGATAGTTCCACATTTCGCAACCAGGGACGCACGCTATTCTAAACAAACCTCTATCCGAACGAAACTCCGTTTTACATACTATCCGTAGATATATTAGTCGAGGGGATTGAGCCCATAGCACCCGAGATAAGTAGGTGCCCCTGGCGGTAAAAAGTGGAACTAAAATATGTAAGGCTATGATGCATAATATAAAAGAATGGTCAAAGGGGTGTCGGCAAAAGTTGGAAAAGTGCTCCCTGGGTGAAAAGGACGGAGGTTAGAAAAATTGCTTAAAATACACAAGTTAGAGCCCTGAGAGGTAAATAATATAAGACTTTTTGAAAATTTTATGATTTGTCGTGTGGTCTGAGGTATTCAGCTAGACGTATGCAAAAAGTCATGTCTCCAACTTAATTAGGGGCTCCCTTAGAAAGAATTGCTTAAAATACATATGTGGTGGCTCAAAGGGTTAAGCGTAAGATTTTTTCAAGATTTTATGATTTGTCGCCTGGCCTCAGGTGTTCTGCTATAAGTATGCAAAATTTCAAATCTGCATTTTAATAAGGAGCTCAGTTAGAAAGAATTGCTTAAAATACGCATGTGGAAGCCCAAAGGGTTAAATGTACGACTTTTTCAAAATTTTATGATTTGTCGTATGATGGTGTTCAGCTATAAGTATGCAAAATTTCACGCCTCCAACCTAAATAGGGGCTCACCTAGAAAGAATTTTTTTAAATACACATGTGGGAACCCAAAGGGTTAAATGTACGACTTTTTGAAAATTTTATGATTTTTCGTTTGGTGTGAGGTGTTCAGCTATAAGTATGCAAAATTTCACGCCTCCAACCTAATTAGAGGCTCACTTTGAAAGAATTGTTTAAAATACACATGGGGGAGCGCAAAGGGTTAAATGTAAGACTTTTACAAAATTTTATGATTTCACATTTCATGTGAAGTGTTCAGCTATAAGTATGGAAAATTTCCCGCCTCCAACCTAATTAGGGCTCACTTAGAAAGAATTGTTTAAAATACACATGTGGGAGCCCAAAGGGTTAAATGTACGACTCTTTCAAAATTTTATGGTTTGTCATTTATGTGAGGTGTTCAGCTATCAGTATGCAAAATTTCACTCCTCCAACCTAATTAGGGGCTCACTAGAAAGAATTGTTTAAAATATCGCAATTATTAAAATATATCAATTTGTTGATTTTCTGTAAGCAAGTAAACCCAGATAAACCCCCAATAAGTAGATAGGTTTACAATGGAAGTCTATGGGAATTTGGTGAAATATTAGAGATATCGTCAAGGTGGCGTCACTTTTGGCGACTAATTTTGGTCGCCAAATTTGGCGATATATCACCATGTTGGCGAGAAACATGGCGGTATTTGGCGACAGAACAGCGTCCCCTCTTAAGGCAAATTAAAATTTCGCCTAATAGACGTAATGTTAAAATAAAAACTGGCACCCCCAGGTGGGTAATTCATCGATTTTCTCAATTTATGTATTTTTTTCCTTAGTTTTATAGTGTAAACGAACTTCGCACCGAATTTGAAGTCTGTAGATGCAGTAGATATACGAGATCTTTTTGATGAGTGAGTGAGTCAGTCAGTGGTAAAATTATCGATTACCAGACATTTTCAAATGTCATTATCTCGGAAACTAATTATACGTTATTTATAAAATTTTGGATTTTAGGTAATTACGGTGGCCTTACTACACATTTCGTATAACAAGTACGTAGGTCTCATAGATTTTCAGTAGTAGAGCATCGAAATTTGACGAAAACAGCTCGAAAAGGTTCGTGTAAATAACACACGGCTACGTCAGGCGAACTTGGCTGACACACTGCCGTGTGTCTAGATAGAAGATAGAGGGGCCGTGAACCCTCTTCGGTTTCAATTTCTAGGGAAAAATTGATGGATAGGAAAAAAGTCGGGGAAAACACTTTCTGGAAATTTTTATATATATACCATCTGCTGAGCTATTAGTACGCCAATTTTGGTCACTTTCGACGAAAATCGCTAAAATATATTTTATATAGGGGACAGAGGGACGACGAACTCGCTCCAGTTCCAGTTTCGAGGAAAATTCAATAGATAAGGAAAGGGCGGGAAAAAATCTTTCTGGAAATTTTTTCTATAAACCAAATGCTGGGTTCTTAGTACGCCATTTCTGGTCACTTTTGACCATACTCGCTAAAATATATTCTATATAGGGGATAGAGGGGCCGTGAACCCTCTCCAGTTTCAATTTCAAGGGAAAAATTTATGCATAGGAAAAAATTATTTCTGGAAATATTTATATATATACCAATTGAGTGGCCACTAGTGCGCCAATTTTCGTCACTTTCGACTAAAATCGCTAAAATATATCTTATGTAGGGGATAGTGGAGCGGCGAACTCGCTCCAGTTCCAGTTTTTTGGAAAAAATCGATAGATAGGGAAAGGGCGGGAAAAAATCTTTCTAGAAATTTTTTCTATATACCGAATGCTGGGCTCTTAGTACACCATCTTTAGCCACTTTGGAGCATACTTAATAAATACATCCTATATAGGGGATAGAGGGGCGCCGAACACGCGCCAGTTTCAATTTCTAGGGAAAAATTGATGGATAGCGAAAATGTCGGTGAAAACTCTTTCTGGAAATTTCTATATATATACTATATGCTGGGCTATTAGTACGCCAATTTTGGTCACTTTCGACGAAAACCGCTGAAATATATTTTATATAGGGGATAGAGGGACGGCGAACTCGCTCCCGTTCCAGTTTCGAGAAAAAAATCGATAGATAGGGAAAGGGAGGGAAAAAATATTTTTGGAAATTTTTCATATATGGCAAATGCCTCTTATGGCTCTTAGTACGCCATTTTTGTTCACTTTGGACCATACTCGCTAAAATATACCTATATAGGTGATAGACGGGCCGTGAACACTCTCCACTTTCAGTTTGTAGGGGAAAATTGATGGATAGGGAAAAGTCGGGTAAAAATCTTTCTGGAAATTTTTCTATGTATATTAATTGCTGGGCCATCAGTACGCCATTTTTGGCCACTTTTGACCAGCTTCGTTAAAATATATTCTATATAGGAGATAGAGGGGCCGTGAACCCTCTCCAGTTTCACTTTCTAGGGAAGAATTGACGGATAGAGAAAAAGTCGTGAAAAACTCTTTCTGGAAATTTTTCTATGTATACCAATTGCTGGGCTATTAGTACGCCAATTTTGGTCACTTTCGATAAAAATCGCTAAAATATATTCCATACAGGGGATAGAGGGGCCGTGAAACCTCACCATTTCAAGTTTCTGGGGAAATAATTGATGGATGAGGAAAGTGTCGGGAAAAATCTCTTTCTGGAAATATTTCAATATATACCTATTTTTAGACCATTAGTACGCCTTTTTGTCGCATTTGACCAGACTTGCTAAAGTATAAATTATATAGAGGATAGAGGGGCCGTGAACGCTCTCCAGTTTCAATTTCTAGGGAAACATTTATGGATAGAGAAAATGTCGGGAAAAACTCTTTCTGGAAATTTTTCTTTGCATACCAATTGCTGGGCCATTAGTACGTCATTTTTGGTCACTTTCGACGAAAATCGCTAAAATATATTTTATATAGTGGATAGAGGGGCGGTGAACCCTCCCCATTCCCACTTTCTAGGGAAATAATTGATTCATAGGGAAAAAGTCGGAAAAAACTCTTTCTGGAAATTTTTATATATATACAAATTGCTGGGTCAATAGTACGCAATCTTTACTCACTTTCGATCAAAATCGCTAAAGTACATACTATATAGGGGACAGAGGGGCGTTAACAATCCCCAGTTTCAATTTCTAGGCAAAAATTGATGGATAGGGAAAATGTCGGGAAAAACTCTTTCTTGAAATTTTTCTATGTATACCAATTGCTGGGCCATTAGTACGTCATTTTTGGTCCCTTTCGATCAAAATCGCTAAATATATTACATACAGACGATAGAGGGGCCGTGAAACCTCTCCAGTGTCAATTGTTGGGGAAAATATATAGATAGGGAAGAAATCGGGAAAGTATCTTTCTGGAAATGTTTCTACATCTACAAATATCTGGGCCATTAGCATACCATTTTTAGTCGCTTTCGACCAGAGTCGCAAAAATATATTCTATATAGGGGGCAGAAGGGCGTCAACAATCCCCAGTTTCAATTTCTAGGGAAAAATTGATGGATAGGGAAAAAGTCGGGAAAAACTCTTCCTGGAAATTTATATATATATACCAGTTGCTGGGCCATTACTACGCCAATTTTGGTCACTTTCGACGAAAATCGCTAAAATATATTTTATATAGGGGATAGCGGGACGGCGAACTCGCTCCAGTTCCAGTTTCCAGGAAAAAATCGATAGATAGGGAAAGTTCGGGGAAAAAAAATTTCTGGAAATTTTTTCTATATACGAAATGCTGGGCTCTTAGTACGCCATTTTTGGTTACTTTGGACCATACTCGCTAAAATATATCTTATATAGGGGATAGAAGGGCCGTGAACATTCTAGGTATAAATTCATGGTGAAGAGAAACTTTTTCTGTGCTCCCATGGCAACGAAGGACGCGCGATGCGCTCGCATCCTACGTTAGAATGCGACTTCGTTTTGTTGTGGCTGGAACGATACGAAGCGATTTTTTTGATTTTAAAAGCATGATCGCTGTAATTTTTTGCAGTTTGTTGATGAGGCTAAGCCTCCCTTATTTCGAAGAACCAGATCAAGTGTTTGAGAATTTTTATTGTATATATGTATAGAACCATGCATCTGTAAATATTCATCAAAATAATTAAAGAAAAGAATCCAGAAAGCACCTCCTTCATTGAGTTTATGTTCGACTGTCTTTGAAATTTTCTTCATGGTGCATCACGCCGGAAAAGAAAGAAAAAAAAGTATTTGTTACTTTTTTAATGTCTTCAAAACACAAATAGAGCATAGTAAGTGATAAGAAGACAGCAAAGGTAAGATAAGTTTTTCATATTTTATTATGAAATGTCTGATTTAGAAAAGTTGAAAAGAACCGTACAGTTTTGAGAACAGCAGTAACAAAGCTGATTAATAATATAGAAAATGTTATGAAGGATAGTCCAATAAATTTTGATAATTTAGAAGAATTATTTATTCAGTTAGATACTAAAGCAGAATTATTGAAGTCAGTTGACGATAAAATTGAGCCCCTTTTAGGGTTAGAAGACTATGAAACTGAAATCAATTCTGTTTATGATTACGTGGATAAAATATCAGTTGCAAAATTCCGGGTGAAGAAAAAATTAACCGAAAACAAAAAAATTGTTAATGTTGATTTAAATAACAGTCAAGATTTAAAATCGAATGTGATTAATGATGAAAACTCAGTTGTTAAATTGCCAAAACTCAATATACAAAAATTCTATGGCGACTGTACGCAATTTATTTCATTTTTTAATACCTTTAAAAATACAATTCACGAAAATAAATCGCTTTCGAAAATTGAAAAATTTCATTATTTGAAGAGTTATTTATCTGGAGCTGCGGCTAATGATGTAGAAGGTTTTGAAATATCAGAAGCTAATTATGACGCAGCATTGAAAGTTTTAGAATCGCGTTATGGTCAAAAAGACGTGATAATTAATCATCACCTGAACAAGCTTCTTAATTTATCCCCTATTTATAAGGCTAACGAAATTCAAAAATTGAAAAAATTGCACAGTGATATAGAAATAAATGTTCGATGTTTGTCCACATTAGGACTCGAACCAGCAAATTATGGCTCCATGCTTATCGCCGTAATTTTAAAATTAATACCGGCAGAATTAGCTTTGGAATATAATAGACAAAATGTAGATAATTTAACACATTCAGATATACATAAATTATTAGATTTTCTGCACGCTGAAATAAAAAGCAGAGAACACACATTTTTTTCGAGAATGAAAGCATTTGAAAATAATAAAACAAAAATCAAGAGTCAAACAACAAAATCTGAATTTAAATCTACTTGTGAATTTATGAACATTTCGAATGATAAATCGACTTCAGATAGACAGCTGGCTCATTGTATTTTTTGCAACGATAGTAAACATTCATCTGATTTGTGTGAGGCTGTTGATGTAAACACTAAAAGAAATTTATTGAAATCTCAAGGAAGATGTTACCTTTGCTTAGGCAGGAAACACGTTATCAAAAATTGTAACTCTAAAACTAGTTGCAAGAACTGTTCAGGCAGACATAATCAAACGATATGCCTAAAATCTAAATTAATAAAAGAAGTAACTACACCCGAATTAAAAGGTAATGAAAATGAAGCTAGTGAAAAAGTAATTTCGGCTATTCCCTCTACAGAAAATAATAAAATTCTTCTACAAACTTGTTGTGTAAAAATAAAATCAAACGGAAAACAATCTCTAATTAGGTTACTTTTAGATTGTGGGAGCATGCGAACCTTTATATCTGAAGAAATAGCAAATAAATTGAATTTACAGGCAATAAGAAAAGAAAAAATGTCGGTTTTTACATTTGGAAGTATGAACCCCATTGAAAAAACCTTTGAAGTAGTTAAACTAACTATTGAAAATAAAAATGTACCTAATTCAAAATTAGATATAGAAGCGCTAGTCACCAATCAAATATCAGCTACTGAAATCCCCCCACCTGAAATCAATGATTTGATGAAAAGTAAACAATTTGAAAATTTAACCCTTGCGGACACACCCACATCCAAAGAACCCATTACATTACTTATAGGTGCTGACTATTATTATGAGATTGTTACTGGAAATATAAAACTTTTGAATAAAAAATTAGTAGCTGTCGACACCATTTTTGGTTGGTGTCTACAGGGAAAAACAATTGACAGTTATACGCCCTTAGCATTTAATGTAATAGTAGAAAATTTTTTTATTTCTGAACAGATTGAAAAATTCTGGAATATCGAATCATCTGGCCTTTTTAATACTAAACAGGATTCAGATTTTTCAGAAAACAACGTTATGAAGCAGTTTGAGTCAGAAATTAAATACAATGATAAGCGATATACAGTTCGATTTCCGTGGAAGCTTGAAAGGGAATGTTTAAATGACAATCGGAAAATTGCAGAATATAGATTTTTTAAACTCAAACAAAGATTGATTAAAAACCCTGAATTATTTTTTGAGTAGAAGGAGGTGTTAGCAGATTATTTGAAACAAGGTATTATTGAGTTAGTTACAGAGCCTGAAGAAAAACAAAATGTAACTTTTTATTTACCTCATCGAGAAATAATTAGAACTGATAGGACAACGAGCAGATTACGCATAGTTTTCGATGCCTCTGCTCATGACACAGGCTCACTGTCTTTGAATAATTGCCTGCATGTAGGTCCAAATTTGTATCCTGAAATATTTGATGTTTTGTTACGGTTTAGATTTAATCCCATAGCTTTTACAACTGATATAAAACAAGCATTTCTACAAATAATTATAGATGAAAACGATCGTGATGTAACAAGATTTTTATTTTCACAAGATTTGTTTGATAATTCTAAACCCTTTGAAATTTATAGATTCACCAGAGTGTTATTTGGAATTAGTAGCAGTCCCTTTTTATTGGCTGCAACAATTAAACACCACTTGAAAAAATACACCGAACAATATCCAAACACAGTAAAATTTTAAAATGAAAATACCTACGTTGATGACGTTATAAGAAGTCATGAAAATATTGATCAAGCCCCATCCACGAGTTTACAATCTATTGATATATTTGAAAATGCAAGTATGCATTTACACAAATGGCATACGAACTCTTTACCACTTAGTGAACTATGGAAAGAAAATGGCATAACTTCAGAAGTTAATTCTGAAGCTTTTGGAGAACAAAATCTCCCTTATAAACTTTTAGGAATCGCTTGGAATAATTCCAAAGATTTACTTTATTTTGATGTTCGAGGTTTAGTTGATTTCGTTTTAAAAAGAATAGACACCAAACGATTTATTCTACAAGTTTTAGGTAGGATTTTTGATCCACTTGGATTCCTAGGACCATTTACATTAAGACTACAATGTATAATTCAACAAATTTGGAATTTGGGTCTAGATTGGGATGACACCTTACCCGAAGATTTACGTATAGTTTGGAGTAGCTGGTGTAACGAACTCCCTCATTTGAAAAACTTTTCAGTACCCAGATACTATTTTTCTGACATCACCAATTGGCATGATTATGACCTACAATTACATATTTTTGCCGATTCGAGCATGAAGGCTTATGGTACGGTTGCTTATTTACATGTAGCAACAATCACCGAAAATGTTCGAACAGTTTTTGTTGCTTCGAAAAACAGGGTTGCCCCACTGAAAGCGCTTACCTTGCCAAGGCTTGAATTGATGGCCGCATTGTTGTCGGCCAAGCTAAGTAGTAACATTTTGAAAGCTTTAAAATTGAATGTACCGATTTATTACTGGACAGATTCAAAAATATCCTATTTTTGGATAAAAGGATCCCCTAAAAATTTTAAACCCTTTGTCAGAAACAGAATTGAAGAGATCCATAAATTGACCTCACCTGATAACTGGTATCATTGTCCTGGTACTGCCAATCCAGCTGATATAGTTTCTCGAGGATCAAAAATCTCTAGGATAATCAATGATACAACTTGGTTACAGGGACCAGAATGGCTAAGTTTACCTCCTGAGTGTTGGCCAATATCAGAAAACAAAGAAATCGCTTACTCAGATAAATTAGAATACAAAAAAAATCCTAACGATGTTTTTCAGAGCGAGTGCTTAGTCAAAAAACTCGAAAATCCCATAAACATTTCAAAATATAGTAATTTAGAGAAACTTTTGAGAATTACCGTTTGGGTAAAGAAATTCATTATGAAGCTGAAAAAATCAACTGAAGTGCAAGACGTAGTAACAACCGAAGAATTACTCGAAGCTGAAATTTTTTTGATACAATCTGAACAAAAACAATTTTATAAGGAAGAAATAGAATCTCTAAAAAATAGTAAATCAGTGGATAAGACGTCATCCTTATCAAATTTCATGCCCTTTATTGACAAAAACGGGTTGATGAGGTTGGGCGGAAGGCTCGAATTTTCTAACCTGTCCGCAGAAGAGAAAAACCCAATAATTCTCCCCAAACATTCTTGGTTAACTACTCTAATAGTTCGTCAAGAGCACGAGAAAACTATGCATGGAGGGACAGCCAGTACTTTGGCAAAAATTAGATCTCGTTTTTGGATACCTAAAGGTCGTCAGTTGGTCAAGAGTGTTATCAAGAATTGTATAATATGTAAAAAATATTTCTCCAAACCAGCAGACCAGATCACCGCACCATTACCAAAAGACAGAGCTAGTGAAGCACCGCCATTCGCAATCTGCGGTTTAGACTTCGCCGGTCCGATCTATATCAGAAATTTTAAAGAAACGCAAAAATCTTACATTGTCCTGTTTACTTGCGGTGTGACTAGAGCCATTCACCTGGAACTCCCGTCTGATATGACAACAAATTCCTTTTTGATGGCATTCAGAAGATTCACAGCTAGACGAGGAAATCCCAAAATTATTTTTTCTGACAACTCAAAAACCTTCAAAAAGGCCAATGGTGAACTCGAAAATTTATACAACATACTGACAGACAAAGTATTTTTAAATTTTATTACAAAAGAGAGAATTATATGGAAGAATATAATAGAAAGAGCTGCATGGTGGGGAGGTTTCTATGAGCGACTAGTAAAGTCAGTCAAAGACTGTTTGATAAAAGTAATTGGTAGAGCACTCTTAAGTTATGATGAATTAGCGACTCTGTTGACAGAAGTGGAAGCAGTTTTGAATACGCGACCACTGACGTATGTATATAGCGACAGCGATGAACCAGAACCTCTTACTCCAATGCACTTTTTAAATTTTGGAAAAGAACTTTCATTTCCTATCAATTTTTTTGAAATAATTGAAGATTGTTCAAAGAGATCAATACTCCTGAAAAGAAAAAAATATCAATCTTTACTATTGAAACAATTGTGGACCAAATGGAAAAAACAATATTTGAGGGATTTAAAAACAGCCCATTCATTGAAAAATCCTAATGCCCATACGCCACTGAAAGTGGGCGATATTGTTTTAATTCAAGATGACGCAAAAAATAAGTTTCTTTGGAAACTTGGTAAGATTAAGACTCCCATTCCTGGAAGAGATGGCAATATTCGTTCATACGAAATAAAAACAGCGAGTGGGATCTTAAAAAGATCCATACAGCACTTGTATCCCTTTGAAATATAAAATGACTAACAAATGACTTTTTGCAGACTTTTTATAAACATTCATAAACTTTTATAGACATTTATTTAGTTTGTTTTTTCTGCATTTAGGACTCTAAATATTTTTTTTCTATTTTTTGATTTTTAGTCTTATTTATATATAGAATCTTTGAATTTTGGTAGTATAAGTAAGTATATGATTTAACTACAAAAAAAAAAAAAAAAAAAAAAAAAAAAAATTGTGTGTGTTATTTAACTGTCATTATTTACTTTGTTTGAATTTAAAGGGTTTTATTTAGAATTTATTGATATTTTGAATTTGACTAATTAAGTGATTAATTAGATATTGTTTGAATTCTTACATTTAGTATTTTGTATTCGAATTTTAAAAATTGTATTAGATTACTGAACCACTGATACGAAAAATTGAATTTTTATGATTTTATGATGGAATTTTGATTTGTGAACTCTTTAAGAGTTCAGGTGGGGAGTGTGAAGAGAAACTTTTTCTCTGCTTCCATGGCAAAGAAAGACGCGGGATGCGCGCGCATCCTACCTTAGAATGCGACTTCGTTTTGTTGTGGCTGGAACGATACGAAGCGATTTTTTTTATTTTAAAAGCACGATCGCTGTAATTTTTTACAGTTTGTTGATGAGGCTAAGCCTCCCTTATTTCGAAGAACCAGATCAAGTGTTTGAGAATTTTTATTGTATATATGTATAGAACCATGCATCTGTAAATATTCATCAAAATAATTAAAGAAAAGAATCCAGAAAGCACCTCCTTCATTGAGTTTATGTTCGACTGTCTTTGAAATTTTCTTCACATGGACAGGGAAAAAGTTGGGAAAAACACTTTCTGGAAATTTTTCTATGTATACCTATTGCTGGGCCATTATTACGCCGTTTTTGGTCACTTTTTACCAGACTCGCTATTTTTGGTCACATTTGACAAGAATTGATAAAATATATTCTATATAGAGGATAGAGGAGCCGTGAGACCTCTCCAGTTTAAATTTTTAGGGAAACATTTATGGATAGGGAAAAAATCGGGAAAAATTCTTTCTGGAAATTTTTATATATATACCAATTGCTGGGCCATTACTACGCCAATTTTGGTCACTTTCGACGAAAATCGCTAAAATTTATTTTATATATGGGATAGTGGGGCTGCGAACTTGCTCCAATTCCAGTTTCTAGGAAAAAATCGATAGATTAGAGATAGGGCGGAAAAAATATTTCTGGAAATTTTTCATATATGACAAATGCATTTTTGTTCACTTTGGACCGTACTCGCTGAAATATATCCTATATAGGGGATAAACAGGCCGTGAACCTTCTCCAGTTTCAATTTCTAGGGAAAAATTGATGGATAGGGAAAAAGTCGAGAAAAATCTTTTCTGGAAATTTTTCTATGTATACCAATTGCTGGGCTATTAGTACGCCAATTTGGTCACTTTCGATCAAAATCGCTGAAATATGTTCCATACAGGGGATAGAGGGACGGCGAACTAAGCTCCAGTTCCAGTTTCGAGGAAATATTCGATAGATAGGGAAAGGAAGGAAAAAATCTTTCTGGAAATTATTTCTATAAACCAAATGCTGGGCTCTTAGTACGCCATTTTTGGTCACTTTGGACCATACTCGCTAAAATATAGTCTATATAGGGGATAGAGGGGCCGTAAACCCTCTCCAGTTTAAATTTCACGGGAAAAATTCATGGATAGGGAAAAAGTCTTTCTGGAAATTTTGATATATATAACAATTGAGTGGCCATTAGTACGCAAATTTTGGTCACTTTCGACGAAAATTGCTAAAATATATTTTATATAGGGGATAGTGGGGCGGCGAACTCGCCTCATTTCCAGTTTCTGGAAAAAATATCGATAGATAGGGAAAAGGCGGGAAAAAATATTTCTGGAAATTTTTTCTATATACCGAACGCAAAGCTCTTAGTATGCCATTTTTAGCCACTTTGGAGCATACTTGCTAAAATATATCCTATATAGGGGATAGACGGGCCATGAACACTCTCAAGTTTCAAATTCTGGGGAAAAATTGATAGATCGGGAAAAAGTCTTTCTGGAAATTTTTATATATATACCAATTGCTGGGCCATTAGTACGCCACTTTTGGTCACTTTCGATCAATATCGCTAAACTATATTCCAAACACGGGATAGAGGGGCCGTGAAACCTCTCCCTTTCCAGTTTCTCGGGAAATAATTGATGGATAGGGAAAAAGTCGGGAAAAACTCTTTCTAGAAATTTTTAAATATATACAAATTGCAGGGGAAATAGTACGCAGTTTTTATTCACTTTCGATCAAAATCGCTAAAGTATATACTATATAGGGGATAGAGGGGCGTAAACAATCCCCAGTTTCAATTTCTAGGGAAAAATTGATGGATAGGGAAAAAGTCGGGAAAAACTTTTTCTGGCAATTTTTCTATATATACCAATTGCTGGGCCATTAGTACGTCATTTTTGGTCACTTTCGGTCAAAATTGCTAAATTATATACTATATAGGGGATAGAGGGTCGCGAACCCTCTCCAGTTTCAGTTTCTAGGGAAAAATTGATGGATAGAGAAAAGTCGGGAAAACTCTTTCTGGAAATTTTTCTATGTATACCAATTGCTGGGCCATTAGTAGGCCATTTTTTGTCACTTTTGACGAGACTCGCTAAAATATATTCTATATAAGGGATAGAGGGGCCGTGAACCCTCTCCAGTGTCAATTTCTAGGGCAAAATATATGGATAAGGAAAAAGTCGGGAGAAACTCTTTTTGGAAATTTTTCTGTGTATGCCAATTGCTTGGCCATTAGTACATCATTTTTCGTCACTTTCGATCAAAGTCGCTAAATTATATACTATATAGGGGATAGAGGGGCCTTGAACACTCACCAGTGTCAATTTCTACGGCAAAATATATGGATAGGGAAAATGTCAGGAAAAACTCATTCTGGAAATTTTCCTATGTATACCAATTGCTGGGCCATTAGTACGCCATTTTTGGCCTCTTTTGACAAGACTCGCAGAAATATATTCTCCATAGGGGGTCGTAAAACCTCTGCTGTGTCAATTGTAGGGAAAAATATATGGAAAGGGAAAAAGTCGGGAAAAACACTTTCTGGAAATTTTTCTATGTATATCAATTGCTGGGCCATTATTACGCTGTTTTTGGTCACTTTTTACCAGACTCGCTATTTTTGGTCACATTTGACAAGAATTGATAAAATATATTCTATATAGGGGATAGAGCGGCCGTGAGCCCTCTCCAGTTTCAGTTTTTAGGGAAACATTTATGGATAGGGAAAAAATCGGGAAAAATTCTTTCTAGAATATTTCATATATATACCAATTGAGTCGCCATTAGTCCGCCAATTTTCGCCAGTTTCGACGAAAATCGCTAAAATTTATTTTATATATGGTATAGTGGGGCTGCGAACTTGCTCCAGTTCCAGTTTCTAGGAGAAAATCGATTGATAGAGAAAGGGCGGGAAAAAATATTTCTGGAAATTTTTCATATATGCCAAATGCTGGGCTCTTAGTACGCCATTTTTCTTCCCTTTGGACCGTACTCGCTAAAATATATCCTATATAGGGGATAGACGGGCCGTCAACACTCTCCAGTTTCAGTTTGTAGGGGGAAAATTGATGGATAGGGAAAATAACGGGAAAAATCTTTCTGGAAATTTTTCAGTGTATACTAATTGCTGGGCCATCAGTACGCCATTTTAGGTCACTTTTGACCAGAGTCGTTAAAATATATTCTATATAGGGGATAGAGGGGCCGTGAACCTTCTCCAGTTTCAATTTCTAGGGAAAAATTGATGGATAGGGAAAAAGTCGAGAAAAACCTTTTCTGGAAATTTTTCTATGTATACCAATTGCAGGCTATTAGTACGCCAATTTGGTCACTTTCGATCAAAATCGCTGAAATACGTTCCATACAGGGGATAGAGGGACGGCGAACTAAGCTCCAGTTCCAGTTTCGTGTAAAAATTCGATAGATAGGGAAAGGAAGGAAAAATCTTTCTGGAAATTATTTCTATAAACCAAATGCTGGGCTCGTAGTACGCCATTTTTGGTCACTTTGGACCATACTCGCTAAAATATAGTCTATATAGGGGATAGAGGGGCCGTGAACCCTCTCCAGTTTCAATTTCAAGGAAATTGAAAAATTTCAAAAAATTTATGTATAGGGAAAAAGTCTTTCTGGAAATTTTGATATAAATAACAATTGTGTGGCCATTGGTACGCCAATTTTGGTCACTTTCGACGAAAATTGCTAAAATATATTTTATATAGGGGATACTGGGGCACGAACTCGCCCCAGTTCCAGTTTCTTGGAAAAAATCGGTAAAAGTCTTTCTGGAAATTTTTATATATATACCAATTGCTGGGCCATTAGTACGTCACTTTTGGTCACTTTCGATCAATATCACTAAACTATATTCCAAACGTGGGATAGAGGGGCCGTGAAACCTCTCCCTTTCCAGTTTCTGGGGAAATAATTGATAGATAGGGAAAAAATCGGGAAAAACTCTTTCTGGAAATTTTTCTATGCATACAAATTGCTGGGCCATTAGTAAGACATTTTTGGTCACTTTCGACGAAAACCGCTAAAATATATTTTATATAGGAGATAGAGGGCCGGTGAACCCTCCCCATTCCCACTTTCTAAGGAAATAATTGATTCATAGGAAAAAAGTCGGGAAAAACTCTTTCTGGGAATTTTTATATATATACCAATTGCTGGGGCAATAGTACGCAGTTTTTATTCACTTTCGATCAAAATCGCTAAAGTATATACTATATAGGAGATAGAGGGTCGTCAACAGTCCCCAGGTTCAATTTCTAGGGAAAAATTAATGGATAGGGAAAAAGTCGGGAAAACTCCTTCTGGCAATTTTTCTATATACATTCGAACCCCGTTATAACGAACTTCAAGGGACCGAAGGTTTTGTTCGCTATATCCTGTGGTTCGCAATATCCGAATCGTCAAGAAAAATGTTAGAGTTCACAAAATGTATAACTCATTAGTTGCTATGTGTATATTCAATAATGATGTATTAAAAAAAGGTAAAATCTATTAAATATAGCCATTAAAGAATTAAATTGACTAAATTCGATTACATTAAACTAACACAATACTAATTAAATTAACTAACAATGAAGACAAACATGAATAAATTAATTTTACCTTTAATTGTTGCTCACTGTTTTGATACAGAAATAATCGGTAATTTTCTACTGACGTGATGCCGATTTCAAAAAAATATTATGAATTTCTTTGTCTAGTACATCAAATGACTCCAACACTCTTTCTTCCTGTGTTTGTGTAGGCAAAAACTTATTAATTACACGCATCGCTGCTGTAGCATCTGACATTGTGGGGATTTCGTCATTTATGTGGTCTTCTTCATCACCATCAGATGCAGAATCTTCGATTTCAGAATGATTCATTTTAACTTCTTCCATAATCTCTTCATCAGTCGGATCTTCACATGTAATAACTTCATCACATGTTTCAAACAATTGCATATCACAAACTGAGAAAACAGCTGTGATCAGGAATAAGGGAAAATAACTGACGGGTGTGCGGGATCACACCTGCAGAGTGGCTTTCGTAAAAGCGAAAGAATGCAGTTGTTTCTCCATTAAAAAAAAAAAAAAAAAAAAAAAAAAAAAAAAGTCTTATCGCTGATTTACCCCATGTGTCACTAGCTGGCATACATTTTCTTATGAAATTGGAGTCGAAGTCCTGTTCTCACAACTTTGGAAAAGTAAAAAAAAAAAAAAAAAAAAAAAAAAAAAAAAAAAAAAAACCATGGTCGACTGGACAAAAATGTTCGTTATAGCCGATTCTTAAGATTTCGGTGGTTCGCTATAAAAGGATAAATTAGCATTAAATAAAATAGGAAAACGACGGGACCAAAATTTTCGTTCGTTACATCCGGGAGTTCGTTATATACCGGGTTCGACTGTATACTAATTGCTGGGCTACGTCATTTTTGGTCACTTTCGGTCAAAATCGCTAAATTATCTATTCTATACTTCATATTATAAAGAGGAAAAAATTGTTTATTTGTCGGAGGTAAGCTCTGGAACTACCGAACCGATTCCAAAAGTAATGGTATCAAAATGATGGTGTTAGTCCAACTTAGAACATAGGCTATATCTCATGTCCGTGACACTGGCCAAAAGGGGGTGCAGAAGCAAAAAACGTTCTAAAAATGCGATTTTTGTGTTACTGAAGGGCCTAGAAACATGAAATTTGGAAGTTACTTATAAGATACTAATGATCTCTAAGGACTTCAAAAAAAAAATAAATAAATAAATAAATAAATAAAAATTACAAAGGGGTGAAAATGCGCGAAAAGCGTTCTAAAAAACGTTCTCAATGCGATTTTTACACAATTTCAGGAAGTATTAAACTGATTTAAAAAATAATGGTGTCAAAATGATGGTGATAACCCTTGCACCAACTTAGGCTACATTTTATGTCGGTGTCACTACCCCTAAAGGTGGTGCAGGAGCAAAAAAACGTTCGAAATTGCGATTTTTGTGTTACTGAAGGGTCCAGATATATGGAATTTGTCATGGTAGTTACTTATTAGATATAAATGATTTCTAAGAACATTTCTTAAAAAATTTAAAAAGGAAAATTTAAAAAGGGATAAAAATGCACAAAAAGCGTTCTAAAAAACGTTCTAAATGGCGATTTTTACGCACTCTCAAGAAGTAACAAACCGATTTCAAAAATAATGTGTCAAAATGATGGTGCAACCCTTGCTCCAACATTGGTTACATTTTATGTCGGTGCCATTTCCCCCAAAGGGGGTGCAGGAGCAAAAAATCGTTCGAAAACGCGATTTTTGTGTTACTGAAAGGCCTAGAAACATGAAATTTGGAATGGTGGTTATTTATAAGACATAAATGATCTCTAAGAAAATTTCTTAAAAAATTCGAAATTTAAAAGGGGGGAAAATGCGCAAAAACCGTTTTAAAACCGTTCTAAATTGCGATTTCTACGCAATCTCAGAAAGTACCCAACCGATTTCAAAAGTAATGGTTGGAAATTGATGATGGCAGCCCTTGCTGCAATATAGGATCTACTTCATATCGGCGTTACTACCACCTTGCGGTTACATTTTAAAAAACGTTCTAAATTGTGATTTTTGTGATACTGAAGGGGCTAGCAATTTGAAATGTGGCATGGTAATTACTTATGAGATGTAAATGCTCTCTGAGAAGAGTTCCTTAAAATTTTGAAATTTAAATGAAGTGAAAATAAACGAAAAGCGTTCTAAAAACGTTCTAAATAGCGATTTCTACGCAATCTTAGGAAATATAAACCAATTTCAGAAGTAATGATTTCAAATGGATGGTGACAGTCCCCGCTCCAACATAGCCTATATTTTACGTTGTTGTCACTACCACCTGGGAGTTATGGAGCAAAAAAAAAAAAAAAAAGTTCTAAATTACATTTTTTGTGTTATTGAGGTGGTCTAACATTTTAAATTTGGAATGTTAATTACTTGAAAGATGCAAATGCTTTCTTAGAATTGTCGAAAGAAAATTCCAAATTTAAAAGGATGAAGTGAGCGAAAAGCGTTCTATAAGCGTTCTAAATTACGATCTTTATGTAATCGTATGAAATACGAAACCGATTTCAAATATAATGGTTGCCAGGTGATGAAAACCTGCTCAAACATAAGCTATATTTTATGTCGGAGCCACAACCCCTAGAGTGTTGCAGGAGCAAAAAACTTTCTAAATTGCGATTTCTGCGCGGTACTGAAGAGGCTAGAAACTTTAAATATAGCACAGTAGTTACTTATAAATTATAAATGTCCTCTAAGAACATGTCGAAAATAAATTCGTTTATAAAAAGGGGTGAAGCGAAGGGAAGGAGCAAAAAGCATTGTAAAAGAGTCCTAAATTACGATTTCTATGGAATCTCAAGAAATGATATACCGATTACAGGAGTTATTGGTTGCGAATCAAGAGTGATGGTCCCTGATTCTATACGGACAATATATATACCATTAGTTTTTATGCCGGTGACGCTACCACCTGGTTGGCAGGAACAACAAGAGAGCCTTTAAAAACATCTAAATTCCGTTTTCTATAGAATATTAGGAAATACCAACCGATTTCAAGGTTAATGTTGGCAAAATAATGGTGACAGTCTCTGTTTCAACATTTTTCGAGACATTCTATTTCAACATTGTTTCGGCTTTTTATGTTGGTGCCACTGACACCAGAGAGGTTGTAGACTGTAAGACAAGAAGCTTGGAATTCGACATGATGGTTAATTTTAAGATGTAAATGCGTATTAAGAACGGTTTCTAAAAAATGCAAAACTTCAAATGAATACTGAAATGAGCGTATGAAATGAGCATAAAAGCCTCAAAATACTTTCTAAATTATCATTTAATTGAATTAGTTTCAGTTCTTCTTACTAATTAGAATCTGATTTCTGTCTATTGCACTTTTATAATGAAGTTTAGTCAAACTGTGGCTTGATTTGTAATTCTTGAATTATTCCAAAAAGTGTTCTTCTAATAAAAAATAGTCATGCAAATATCACTTGGCATATTTCAACTATTTCGCGAGCAAAGCCGCGGGGTTTGCTAGTATACTATATAGGGGATAGAGGGTCCGCGAACCCTCTTCAGTTTCAGTTTCTAGGGAAAAATTGATGGATAGAGAAAAGTCGGTTGGTTGTGTTTATGACGGCCAATTATCAACACGAGGGATATAGGCCCTAAAGGGGGGGGGTGCCCTCCGTGGGGGTCTTTCTAAGGGAACCTAACCCGTATTAACGCTTGGAAATCCAAGGTTCGAAGAAAACCACGAAAACTCCGAACGATAAGGCCGACGGGCGCGATTGGTTTCGAACCCAGCACTTCCCGTCTACCAGCTTTGAGAGCAGAAATTCTCGGCCACTGGTGGGGCAGAGAAAAGTCGGGAAAACTCTTTCTGGAAATTTTTCTATGTATACCAATTGCTGGGCCATTAGTACATCATTTTTCGTCACTTTTGATAAAAGTCGCTAAATTATATTCTATATAGAGGATAGAGGGGTCGTGAACCTACTCCGGTGTCAATTTCTATGGAAACTTATATGGATAGGGTAATAGTCGGGAAAAACTCTTTCTGGAAATTTTCCCTATATGCCAAATGCTGGGCTCTTAGTACACCATTTTTGGTCACTTTGGACCATACTCGCAAAAATATATTCTATATAGAGGATAGAGGGGCCGTGAACCCTCTCCAGTGTCCATTGTTGCGGTAAATATATGGAAAGTGAAAAAGTCGGGAAAAACTCTTTCTGGAAATTTTTCTATGTATGTAAATTTGTGGGCCATTAGTACGCATTTTTTGGTCACTTTCGATCAGAATCGCTTAAATAGATTACATACAGGGGATAGAGGGGCCGTGAAACCTCTCCAGTTTCAGTTTCTAGGGGAAATTTGATGGATAGGGAAAAAGTCGGAAAAACTCTTTCTGGAAATTTTTCTGAGTATACCAATTGCTGGGCCATTTTTGGTCACTTTTAACTAGACTCGCTGAAATATACTCTATATAGGGGATAGAGGGGCCATGAACGCTCTCCAGTGTCGATTGTAGGGGGAAATATATAGATAGGAAAAAAGTCGTGAAAATAACTTTGTGGAAATGTTTCTATATATACAAATATCTGGGCCATTAGCACACCGTTTTAAGTCTCTTTTGACCAGATTCGCTAAAATATATTCTATATAGGAGATAGAGGGGGCGTGAACCCTCTCCAGTTTCAATTTCTAGGGAAAAATTGATGGATAGTGAAAAAGTCGGGAAAAACTCTTTCTCGAAATTTTTATATATATATACCAATTGCTGGGCCATTACTACGCCAATTTTGGTCACTTTCGACGAAAATCGCTAAAATATATTTTATATAGGGTGTGGAGGGTTGGCGAACTCGCTGCAGTTCCAGGTTCTAGGAAAATATCGATAGATAGGGAAAGGTCCGGAAAAAATCTTTTTGGAAATTTTTTCTATATACGAAATGCTGGGCTCTTAGAACGCCATGTTTGGTCATTTTGGACCATACTCGCTAAAATATATCCTATATAGGGGCCGTGAACATTCTAGGGATAAATTCATGGATAGGGAAAAAGTCGGGAAAAACACTTTCTGGAAATTTTTTTATGTATACCAATTGTTGGGCCATTAGTACGCCATTTTTGGTCATTTTTGACAAGAGTCACTAAAATGAATTCTATATAGGGGATAGAGGGTCCCTGAACCCTCTCTAGTTTCAATTTCTAGGAAAAAATTGATGGATAGGGAAAAAGTCGGGAAAAACTCTTTCTGGAAATTTTTCTATGTATACCAATTGCTGGGCAATTAGTACGCCATATTTGTCACTTTTGACCGGACCCGCTAAAACATATTCCATATAGGGGATAGAGGGGCCCTGAAACCACTCCAGTTCCAGTGTTTATGGAAAAACTGATGGTGATCTCTCAACTGATGGTGAAAAACTCTCGATTTCCAGTTTTCAGGGAAATTATTGATTGTTAGGGAAAAAGTCGAGAAAATCTCTTTTTCGAAATTTTTATATACCAATTGCTGGGCCAATTTTGGTCATTTTCGATCAAAATCACTAAAATATATTCCATACAGGGGATAGAGGGGCCGTGAAACCTCTCCATTTCCAGTTTCTGGGGAAAACACTCTCTGGAAATTTTTATATATATACAAACTGCTGGGCTATTAGTACGCCAATTTTGGTCACTTTCGACAAAAATCGCTAAAATATATTTTATTTAGGGGACAGAGGGACGACGAACTCCCTCCAGTTCCAGTTTCGAGAAAAATTCAATAGATAAAGGAAAAGGGCGGGAAAAAATCTTTCTGGAAATTTTTTCTATAAACCAAATGCTGGGTTCTTAGTACGCCATTTTTGGTCACTTTGGTCCATACTCGCTAAAATAAATTCTATATAGGGGATAAAGGGGCCGTGAACCCTCTCCAGTTTCAATTTCAAGGGAAAAATTTATGCATAGGAAAAAAATCGTTCTGGAAATATTTATATATATACCAATTGAGTGGCCATTAGTACGCCAATTTTCGTCACTTTCGACGAAAATCGCTAAAATATATCTTATATAGGGGATAGTGGGGCGGCGAACTCGCTCCAGTTCCAGTTTTTTGGAAAAAATCGGTAGATAGGCAAAGGGCGGGAAAAAATCTTTCTGGAAATTTTTTCTATATACCGAATGCTGGGCTCTTAGTACTCCATTTTTAGCCATTTTGGAGCATACTTGCTAAAATACATCCTATATAGGGGATAGACGGGCCGTGAACATTCTCCATTTTCAATTTCTAGGGAAAAATTGATAGATAGGGAAAAAGTCGGGAAAAACTGGAAATTTTTATATATATTTTTATATATTTCTGGAAATTTTTATATATATATACCAATTGCTGGGCCATTAGTACGCAACTTCTGGTCACTTTTGACCAGTCTCGCTGAAATATATTCTATATAGGGGATGGAGGGGCTGTGAACCCTCTCCTGTGTCATTGTAGGGGAAAATATATGGAAAGGGAAAAAGTCGGGTAAACTCTTTCTGGAAATTCTGCTATGTATACGAACTGTTGGGCCATTATAACGCCATTTTTGTTCATTTTTGACCAGAGTCGCTAAAATATATCCTATATAGGGGATAGAGGGGCCGTGAACCCTCTCCAGTTTCTATTTCTGGGGAAAAATTGATGGATAGGGAAAAAATCGGGGGAATTTTTATATATATATATACCTATTGCTGGGCTGTTAGTACGCCAATTTTGGTCACTTTCGACGAAAATCGGTAATATAGATTTTATATAGATTATAGAGGAACGGCGAATTCGCTCCAGTTCCAGTTTCGAGGAAGAAATCGACAGACAGGAAAATGTCGGGAAAAATTCTGTCTGGAAATTTTTTCTATAAACCAAATGCTGGGCTCTTAGTACGCCATTTTTGGTCACTTTGGACCATATTTGCTAAAATATATTCTATATAGGAGATAGAGGGGCCGTGAACCCTCTCTAGTTTCAATTTCTAGGAAAAAATTGATGTATAGGGAAATAGTAGGGAAAAACTCATTCTGGAAAATTTTCTATGTATACCAATTACTGGGCCATTTGTACGCTATTTTTGGTCACTTTTGACCAGACTCGCTAAAATGTATTCTATATAGGGGATAGAGGGACAGTGAAACGTCTCCAGTTTCAGTTTCTATTGAAAACATCATGGAGATAGAAAAAGTCGGGTAAAAAATCTTTCTGGAAATTTTTGTATGTATCTGGGCTATTAGTGCCCCATGTTTGGTCACTTTTGACAGGCTCGGTAAAATGTGTTCTATATAGGGGATAGAGGGGCGGTGAATCCTCGCCATTTCCAGTTTTCAGGGAAATAATTGATTGTTAGGGAAAATTCGGGAAAAGCTCTTTTTGGAAATTTTTATATATGTACCAATTGCTCTGCCATTAGTACGCCACTTTTCATCACTTTCGATGAAAATCGCTAAAACATATTCCATACAGGGGATAGAGGGGCCGTGAAACCTCACCATTTCAAGTTTCTGGGGAAATAATTGATGAATGGGGAAAAAGTCGGGAAAAAAATCTTTCTGGAAATATTTAAATATGTA
The DNA here is from genome assembly GCA_963932465.1 of Maratus speciosus. Lineage (NCBI taxonomy): Eukaryota > Metazoa > Arthropoda > Arachnida > Araneae > Salticidae > Maratus > Maratus speciosus. The sequence goes on along the minus strand of OZ010795.1, from coordinate 2,044,007 downwards.
TATATTTTTAGACCATTAGTACGCCATTTTTGATCACTTTAGACCGTACTCTCTAAAATATATCCTTTATACGGGATAGACGGGCTGTGAACATCCTAGGTATAAATTGATGGATAGGGAAAATGTCGGGAAAAACACTTTCTTTAAATTTTTCTATGTATACAAATTGCTGGGCCATTAGTACGCCATTTTTGGTCATTTTCGACCAGAGTCTCTAAAATGTATTCTATATAGGAGATAGAGGGGCCGTGAAACGTCTCCGGTTTCAGTTTCTATTGAAAACATCATGGAAAGGGAAAAAGTCGGAGTAAACTTTTTCAGAAAATTTTTGTATGTGTACCCATTGCTGGGCCATTAGTGCGCCATGTTTGGTCACTTTTGACAAGAGTTTCTAAAATGAACTCTATATAGGGGATTAGAGGGACCGTGAATGCTCTCCACTTTCAATTTCTAGGGGAAAATTGATGGATAGGGAAAAAGTCGGAAAAAACTCTTTCTGGAAATTTTTCTATGTATACCAATATCTGGTCTATTAGTGCCCCATGTTTAGTCACATTTGAAAGGCTGGGTAAAATGTGTTCTATATAGGGGATAGAGGGGCAGTTAATCCTCGCCATTTCCAGTTTTCGGGGAAATAATTTATTGTTAGCGAAAATTCGGGAAAAGCTCTTTTTGGAAATTTTTATATATATACCAATTGCTGGGCCATTAGTACGCCACTTTTCGTCACTTTCGTTCAAAATCGCTAAAATATATTCCACGCAGGTGATAAAAGGGCCGTGAACCCTCTCCACTTTCAATTTCTAGGAAAAAAAATATGGATAGGGAAAAAGTCAGGAAAAATTCTTTCTGGAAATTCTCCCTCCCCATTCCCACTTTCTAGGGAAATAATTGATTCATAGGAAAAAAGTCGGGAAGAACTCTTTCTGGAAATTTTTATATATATACCAATTGCTGGGGCAATAGTACGCAATTTTTATTCACTTTCGATCAAAATCGCTAAAGTATATACTATATAGGGGATAGGGGGGCGTCAACAATCCCCAGGTTCAATTTCTAGGGAAAAATCGATGGATATGGAAAAAGTCGGGAAAAACACTTTCTGGCAATTCTTCTATGTATACCAATTGCTGGGCTACGTCATTTTTGGTCACTATCGGTCAAAATCGCTAAATTATATACTATATAGGGGATAGAGGGTTCGCGAACCCTCTCCAGTGTCAATTTCTAGGGCAAAATATATGGATAGGGAAAAAGTCGGGAAAAACTCTTTCTGGAAATTTTTCTATGTATGTCAATTTGTGGGTCATTAGGTGGCATTTTTTTGTCACTTTCGATCAAAATCGCTAAAATAGATTACATACAGGGGATAGAGGGGCCCCGTGAAACCACTCCAGCTTCAGTTTCTAGGGGAAAATTGATGGATATGGAAATAGTCGGGAAAAACTCTTTCTGGAAAATTTTCTGAGTATACCAATTGCTGGGCCATTAGTACGCCATTTTTGGTCACTTTTTACTAGAATCGCTGAAATATATCCTATATAGGGGATAGAGGGGCCGTGAACGCTCTCCAGTGTCAATTGTAGGGGAAAATATTTAGATAGGAAAAAAAGTCGTGAAAATATCTTTGTGGAAATGTTTCTATATATACAAATATCTGGGCCATTAGCACACCATTTTTAGTCGCTTTTGACCAGATTTTCTAAAATATATTCTATATAGGAGATAGAGGGGCCGTGAGCCCTCTCCAGTTTCAATTTCTAGGGAAAAATTGATGGATAGTGAAAAAGTCGGGAAAAATTCTTTATCGAAATTTTTATATATATATCAATTGCTGGGCCATTACTACGCCAGTTTTGGTCACTTTCGACGAAGATCGCTAAAACATATTTTATATAGGGGGTGGAGGGTTGGCGAACTCGCTCCAGTTCCAGTTTCTAGGAAAAAATCGATAGATAGAGAAAGGTCCGGAAAAAATCTTTTTGGAAATTTTTTCTATATACGAAATGCTAGGCTCTAAGTACGCCATTTTTGGTCACTTTGGACCATACTCGCTAAAATATATCCTATATAGGGGCCGTGAAAATTCTAGGGATAAATTCATGGATAGTGAAAAAGTCGGGAAAACTCTTTCTGGAAATTTTTATATATATACCAATTGCTGGGCCATTACTAAGCCAGTTTTGGTCACTTTCGACGAAAATCGCTAAAATATATTTTATATAGTGGGTGGAGGGTTGGCGAACTCGCTCCAGTTCCAGTTTCTAGGAAAAAATCGACAGATAGGGAAAGGTCCGGAAAAAATCTTTTTGGAAATTTTTTCTATATACGAAATGCTGGGCTCTTAGTGCGCCATTTTTGGTCACTTTGGACCATACTCGCTAAAATATATCCTATATAGGGGCCGTGAACATTCTAGGGATAAATTCATGGATAGGGAAAAAGTCGGGAAAAACTCTTTCTGGAAATTTTTCTATGTATACCAATTGTTGAGCCATTAGTACGCCATTTTTGGTCATTTTTGACAAGAGTCACTAAAATGAATTCTATATAGGGGATAGCGGGTCCCTGAACCCTCTCCAGTTTCAATTTCAAGGAAAAAATTGATGGATAGGGAAAAATTCGGGAAAAACTCTTTCTGGAAATTTTTCTATGTATACCAATTGCTGGCCATTAGTAAGCAATATTTGTCACTTTTGACCGGACCCGCTAAAACATATTCCATATAGGGGATAGAGGGGCCCTGAAACCACTCCAGTTTCAGTGTTTATGGAAAAACTGATGGTGATCTCTCAACTGATGGTGAAAAACTCTCGATTTCCAGTTTTCAGGGAAATTATTGATTGTTAGGGAAAAAGTCGAGAAAATCTCTTTTTCGAAATTTTTATATACCAATTGCTGGGCCAATTTTGGTCACTTTCGTTCAAAATCGCTAAAATATATTCCATACAGGGGATAGAGGGGCCGTGAAACCTCTCCATTTCCAGTTTCTGGGGAAATAATTGATGGATAGGGAAAAAGTCGGGGAAAACACTCTCTGGAAATTTATATATATATGCCAACTGCTGGGCTATTAGTACGCCAATTTTGGTCACTTTCGATGAAAATCGCTAAAATATATTTTATTTAGGGGATACTGAGGCGGCGAACTCGCTCCAGTTCCAGTTTTTTGGAAAAAAATTGTTGATAGGGAAAGGGCGGGAAAAAATCTTTCTGGAAATTTTTTCTATATAATGAATGCTGGGCTCTTAGTACTCCATTTTTAGCCACTTTGGAGCATGCTTGCTAAAATACATCCTATATAGGGGATAGACGGGCCGTGAACATTCTCCATTTTCAATTTCTAGGGAAAAATTGATAGATAGGGAAAAAGTCGGGAAAAACTCTTTCTGGAAATTTTTATATATATATACCATTTGCTGGGCCATTACTAAGCCAGTTTTGGTCACTTTCGACGAAAATCGCTAAAATATATTTTATATAGGGGGTGGAGGGTTGACGAACTCGCTCCAGTTCCAGTTTCTAGGAAAAAATCGACAGATAGGGAAAGGTCCGGAAAAAATGTTTTTGAAAATTTTTTCTATATACGAAATGCTGGGCTCTTAGTACGCCATTTTTGGTCACTTTGGATCATACTCGCTAAAATATATCCTATATAGGGGCCGTGAATATTCTAGGGATAAATTCATGGATAGGGAAAAAATCGGGAAAAACAGTTTCTGGAAATTTTTCTATGTATACCAATTGTTGGGCCATTAGTACGCCATTTTTGGTCATTTTTGACAAGAGTCACTAAAATGAATTCTATATAGGGGATAGAGGGTCCCTGAACCCTCTCCAGTTTCAATTTCTAGGAAAAAATTGATGGATAGGGAAAAAGTCGGGAAACACTCTTTCTGGAAATTTTTCTATGTATACCAATTGCTGGGCTATTAGTACGCCAATTTTTGTCACTTTCGACGAAAATCGCTAAAATATATTTTATTTAGGGGACAGAGGTACGACGAACTACCTCCAGTTCCAGTTTCGAGGAAAATTCAATAGATAAGGAAAGGGCGGGAAAAAATATTTTTGGAAATTTTTTTTATAAACCAAATGCTGTGTTCTTAGTACGCCATTTTTGGTCACTTTGGACCATACTCGCTAAAATAAATTCTATATAGGGGATAAAGGAGCCGTGAACCCTCTCCAGTTTCAATTTCAAGCGAAAAATTTATGCATAGGAAAAAATTCTTTCTGGAAATATTTATATATATACCAATTGAGTGGCCATTAGTACGCCAATTTTCGTCACTTTGACGAAAATCGCTAAAATATATCTTATATAGGGGATAGTGGGGCGGCGAACTCGCTCCAGTTCCAGTTTCTAGGAAAAAATCGACAGATAGGGAAAGGTCCGGAAAAAATCTTTTTGGAAATTTTTTCTATATACGAAATGCTGGGCTCTTAGTACGCCATTTTTGGTCACTTTGGAGCATACTTGCTAAAATACATCCTATATAGGGGATAAGACGGGCTGTGAACATTCTCCATTTTCAATTTCTAGGGAAAAATTGATAGATAGGGAAAAAGTCGGGAAAAACTCTTTCTGAAAATTTTTATATATATATACCAATTGCTGGGCCATTAGTACGCAACTTGTGGTCACTTTTGACCAGAGTCGCTAAAATATATTTTATACAGGTGATGGAGGGGCCGTGAACCCTCTCCAGTGTCATTGTAGGGGAAAATATATGGAAAGGGAAAAAGTCGGGAAAACTCTTTCTGGAAATTCTCCTATGTATACCAACTGTTTGGCCATTAAAACGCCATTTTTGTTCACTTTTGGCCAGAGTCGCTAAAATATATTCTATATAGGGGATAGAGGGGCCGTGAACCCTCTCCAGTTTCAATTTCTGGGGAAAAATTGATGGATAGGGTAAAAATCGGGGGAATTTTTATATATATATACCTATTGCTAAGCTGTTAGTACGCCAATTTTGGTCACTTTCGACGAAAATCGGTAATATAGATTTTATATAGATTATAGAGGAACGGCGAATTCGCTCCAGTTCCAGTTTCGAGGAAGAAATCGACAGACAGGAAAATGTCGGGAAAAATTCTTTCTGGAAATTTTTTCTATAAACCAAATGCTGGGCTCTTAGTACGCCATTTTTGGTCACTTTGGACCATATTTGCTAAAATATATTCTATATAGGAGATAGAGGGGCCGTGAACCCTCTCTAGTTTCAATTTCTAGGAAAAAATTTATGTATAGGGAAATAGTAGGGAAAAACTCTTTCTGGAAAATTTTCTATGTATACCAATTACTGGGCCATTATTACGCTATTTTTGGTCACTTTTGACCAGACTTGCTAAAATGTATTCTATATTGGGGATAGAGGGACAGTGAAACATCTCCAGTTTCAGTTTCTATTGAAAGCATCATGGAGAGAGAAAAAGTCGGGTAAAAACTCTTTCTGGAAATTATTCTATGTATCTGGGCTATTAGTGCCATATGTTTGGTCACTTTTGACAGGCTCGGTAAAATGTGTTCTATATAGGGGATAGAGGGGCGGTGAATCCTCGCCATTTCCAGTTTTCAGGGAAATAATTGATTGTTAGGGAAAATTCGGGAAAAGCTCTTTTTGGAAATTTTTATATATATACCAATTGCTCTGCCATTAGTACGTCACTTTTCGTCACTTTCGTTCAAAATCGCTAAAATATATTCCACGCAGGGGATAATAGGGCCTTGAACCATCTCCACTTTTAATTTCTAGGAAAAAAATTATGGATAGGGAAAAAGTCAGGAAAGATTCTTTCTGGAAGTTCTCCCTCCCCATTCCCATTTTTTAATAATTGATTGAAATAATTGATTCATAGGAAAAAATTCGGGAAAAACTCTTTCTGGAGATGTTTATATATATACCAATTGCTGGGGCAATGCTACGCAGTTTTTATTCACTTTCGATCAAAATCGCTAAAGTATATACTATATAGGGGATAGGGGGGGCGTCAACAATCCCCAGGTTCAATTTCTAGGGAAAAATTGATGGATAGGGAAAAAGTCGGGAAAAACACTTTCTGGCAATTTTTCTATATATACCAATTGCTGGGCTACGTCATTTCTGGTCACTTTCGGTCAAAATCGCTAAATTATATACTATATAGGGGAAAAAGGGTCCGCAAACCCTCTCCAGTATCAATTTCTAGGGCAAAATATATGGGTAGGGAAAAAGTCGGGAAAAAATCTTTCTGGAAATTTTTCTATGTATGTCAATTTGTGGGTAATTAGTAGGCATTTTTTGGTCACTTTCGATCAAAATCGCTAAAATAGATTACATACAGGGGATAGAGGGGCCGTGAAACCTCTCCAGCTTCAGTTTCTAGGAGAAAATTGATGGATAGGGAAATAGTCGGGAAAAACTCTTTCTGGAAAATTTTCTGAGTATACCAATTGCTGGGCCATTAGTACGCCATTTTTGGTCACTTTTAACTAGACTCGCTGAAATATATTCTAAATAGGGGATAGAGGGGCCGTGAACGCTCTCCAGTGTCAATTTAGATAGGAAAAAAAGTCGTGAAAATATCTTTGTGGAAATGTTTCTATATATACAAATATGTGGGCCATTAGCACACCATTTTTAGTCGCTTTTCACCAGATTCGCTAAAATATTTCTATATAGGAGATAGAGGTGCCGTGAACCCTCTCCAGTTTCAATTTCTAGGGAAAAATTGATGGATAGTGAAAAAGTCGGGAAAAATTCTTTCTCGAAATTTTTATATATATACCAATTGCTGGGCCATTACTACGCCAATTTTGGTCACTTTCGACGAAGATCGCTAAAACATATTTTATATAGGGGGTGGAGGGTTGGCGAACTCGCTCCAGTTCCAGTTTCTAGGAAAAAATCGATAGATAGGAAAAGGTCCGGAAAAAATCTTTTTGGAAATTTTTTCTATATACGAAATGCTGGGCTCTTAGTACGCCATTTTTGGTCACTTTGGACCATACTCGCTAAAATATATCCTATATAGTGGCCGTGAATATTCTAGCGATAAATTCATGGATAGGGAAAAAGTCGCGAAAAAAACTTTCTGGAATTTTTTCTATGTATACCAATTGTTGGGCCATTAGTACGCCATTTTTGGCCACTTTTGACCAGATTCGAAGAAATATATTCTACATAGGGTGTCGTGAACCCTCTGCAATGTGAATTGTAGGGAAAAATATATGGAAAGGGAAAAATTCGGGGAAAACTCTTTTTGGATATTTTTCTATGTATACCAATTAATGGACCATTATTGCGCCATTTTTGGTTATTTTTGACAAGAGTCACTAAAATGAATTCTATATAGGGGATAGAGGGTCCCTGAACCCTCTCCAGTTTCAATTTCTAGGAAAAAATTGATGGATAAGGAAAAAGTCGTTCTGGAAATTTTTCTATGTATACCAATTGCTGGGCCATTAGTACGCCATATTTTTCACTTTTGACTGGACCCGCTAATATATATTCTATATAGGGGATAGAGGGGGCCTGAAACCATTCCAGTTTCAGTGTTTATGGAAAAACTGATGGTGAGAGAAAAAGTCGGCAAAAATTTTTTCTGGAAATTTTTCTATGCATGCCAATTGCTGGGCCATTAGTGCGGCATGTATGATCACTGTTCACAGACTCGCTAAAATGTATTCTATATTGCAGATAGAGGGGAGTTGAACACTCTCCATTTCCAGTTTTCAGGGAAATTATTGATTGTTAGGGAAAAAGTCGAGAAAATCTCTTTTTCGAAATTTTTATATATATACCAATTGCTGGGCCAATTTTGCTCACTTTCGATCAAAATCGCTAAAATATATTCCATACAGGGGATAGAGGGGCCGTGAAACCTATCCATTTCCAGTTTCTGGGGAAATAATTGATGGATAGGGAAAAAGTCGCGGAATATACTTTCTGGAAATTTTTATATATATACCAACTGCTGGGCTATTAGTACGCCAATTTTGGTCACTTTCGACGAAAATCGCTAAAATATATTTTATTTAGGGGACAGAGGGACGACGAACTCCCTCCAGTTCCAGTTTCGAGGAAAATTCAATACATAAGGAAAGGGCGGGAAAAAAATCTGTCTGGAAATTTTTTCTATAAACCAAATGCTGGGTTCTTAGTACGCCATTTTTGGTTACTTTGGGCCATACTCGCTAAAATAAATTCTATATAGGGGATAAAGGGGCCGTGAACCCTCTCCAGTTTCAATTTCAAGGGAAAAATTTATGCATAGGAAAAAATTCTTTCTGGAAATATTTATATATATACCAATTGAGTGGCCATTAGTACGCCAATTTTCGTCACTTTCGACTAAAATCGCTAAAATATATCTTATATAGGGGATAGTGGGGCTGCGAACTCTTTTGTTCCCTTTCGTTCAAAATCGCTCAAATATGTTCCATACAGGGGATAGAAGAGCCTCACCATTTCAAGTTTCTGGGGAAATAATTGATGGATGGGGAAAAAGTCGGGAAAAACACTTTTTGAAATTTTTCTATGTATACCAATTGCTGGGCCATTATTACGCCACTTTTGGTCACTTTCGATCAAAATCGCTAAAATATATTCCATACAGGGGATAGAGGGGCCGTGAACCTCTCCCTTTCCAGTTTCTGGGGAAATAATTGAGTGATAGGGAAAAAGTCGGGAAAAAATCTTTTTGGAAATTTTTCTATGTATACCAATTGCTGGGCCATTAGTACGCCATTTCTGGTCACTTTTGACCAGACTCGCTTAAATATATTCTATATAGGGGATAGCCCTCTCCAGTTTCAATTTCTAGGGAAAAATTTATGGATAGGGAAAAAGTCGGGAAAAACTCTTACTGGAAATTTTTCTGTGCTTACCAATTGCTGGGCCACTAGTGCTCCATTTTTGGTCACTTTTGACCAGACTCGCTAAAATATACTCTATATAGGCGATAGCCCTCTCCAGTTTCAATTTCTAGGGAAAAATTTATGGATAGGGAAAAAGTCGGGAAAAATTCTTGCTGCAAATTTTTATATATATGCCAATTTTGTGGCCATTAGTACGCCAATTCCGTCACTTTCGAAGAAAATCGCTAAAATATATTTTATATAGGGGATAGTGGGGCGGCGCACTCGCTCCAGTTCCAGTTTCTTGGAAAGAATCGATAGATAAAGAAACGGCGGGAAAAAAATCTTTCTCGAAATTTTTTCTATATACAAAATGTTGGGCTCTTAGTACGCAATTTTTAGTCACTTTGGAGGATACTTGCTAAAATATATCCTATATAGGGGATAGATGGGCCTTGAACACTCTCCAGTTTAGTATATAGGGGATAGAGGGGCGGCGAACTCGCTCCATTGCCAGTTTCTTGGAAAAAATCGATAGATAAGGAAAGGGCGGGAAGAAATCTTTCTGGAAATTTTTTCGATATACAAAATGGCTCCTGGTACGCCATTTTTAGTCACTTTGGAGCATACTTGCTAAAATATATCCTAGATAGGGGATAGACGGGCCGTGAACACTCTCCAATTTCAATTTCTAGAGAAAAATTGATGGATAGGGAAAAAGACGGGAAAAAATCTTTCTGGAAATTTTTATATATATACTAATTGCTGGGCCATTAGTACGCAACTTCTGGTCACTTTTGACCAGACTCGCTGAAATATATTCTATATAGGGGATGGAGGGGCCGTGAACACTCTCCAGTGTCATTGTAGGGGAAAATATATGGAAAGGGGAAAAGTAGGGAAAACTCTTTCTGGAAATTTTCCTATGTATACCAACTGTTGGGCCATTATAACGCCTTTTTTGTTCACTTTTGACCAGAGTAGCTAAAATATATTCTATATAGGGGATAGAGGGGCCGTGAACCCTCTCCAGTTTCAATTTCCTGGGAAAAATTGATGGATAGGGAAAAAATCGGGTTATTTTTATATATATACCAATTGCTGGGCTATTAGTACGCCAATTTTGGTAACTTTCGACGAAAATCGGTAATATAGATTTTATATAGATTATAGAGGAAGGGCGAACTCGCTCCAGTTCCAGTTACGAGGAAGAAATCGACAGATAGGGAAATGTCGGGAAAAATTCTTTCTGGAACTTTTTTCTATAAACCAAATGCTGGGCTCTTAGTACGCCATTTTTGGTCACTTTTGACCAGACTCGCTAAAATGTGTTCTATATAGGGGATAGAGGGACAGTGAAACGTCTCCAGTTTCAGTTTCTATTGAAAACATCATGGAGAGAGAAAAAGTCGGGAAAAACTCTTTCTGGAAATTTTTCTATGTATCTGGGCTATTAGTGCCCCATGTTTGGTCACTTTTGACAGGCTTGGTAAAATGTGTTCTATATAGGGGATAGAGGGACGGTGAATCCTCGCCATTTCGAGTTTTCATGGAAATAATTGATTGTTAGGAAAATTCGGGAAAAATCTCTTTTTGGAAATTTTTATATATATACCAATTGTTGGGCCTTTAGTACGCCAATTTTTGTCACTTTCGACGAAAATCGCTAAAATATATTTTATATAGGGGATAGAGGGACGGCGAAATCGCTCCAGTTCCAGTATCTAGGAAAAAATCGATAGATAGTGAAAAGTCGGGAAAACATCTTTCTGGAAATTTTTTCTATATACCAAATGCTGTGTTCTTAGTACGCCATTTTTGATCACTTTAGACCGTACTCGCTAAAATATATCCTTTATACGGGATAGACTGGCTGTGAACATCCTAGGTATAAATTGATGGATAGGGAAAATGTCGGGAAAAACACTTTCTTTAAATTTTTCTATGTATACAAATTGCTGGGCCATTAGTACGCCATTTTTGGTCATTTTCGACCAGAGTCGCTAAAATGAATTCTATACAGGGGACAGAGGGACCGTGAACACTCTCCAGTTTCAATTTCTAAGGAAAAATATACGGATAGGGAAAAAGTCGGGAAAAACTCTTTCTGGACATTTTTCTATGTATACCAATTGCTGGGCTATTAGTACGCCATTTTTGGTTACTTTCGACGAAAATCGGTAAAATAGATTTTATAGATTATAGAGGGACGGCGAACTCGCTCCAATTCCAGTTTCGAGGAAGAAATCGATAGATAGGGAAATGTTGGGAAAAATTCTTTTTGGAAATTTTTTCTATAAACCAAATGCTGGGCTCTTAGTACACCATTTTTAGTCACTTTGGATCATACTCGCTAAAATATATTCTATATAGGGGGTAGAGGGGCCGTGAACTCTCTCTAGTTTCAATTTCTAGGGAAAAATTGATGGATAGGGAAATAGTAGGGAAAAACTCTTTCTGGAAAATTTTCTATGTATACGAATTACTGGGCCATTAGTACGCTATTTTTGGTCACTTTTGACCAGACTCGCTAAAAGGTATTCTATATAGGGGATAGAGGGACAGTGAAACGTCTCCAGTTTTAGTTTCTATTGAAAACATCATGGAGAGAGAAAAAGTCGGGAAAATCTCTTTCTGGAAATTTTTGTATGTATCCCTAGAACCCAGCATGGGGCTATTAGTGCCCCATGTCTGGCCACTTTTGACAGGCTCGGTAAAATGTGTTCTGTATAGGGGATAGAGGGGCGGTGAATCCTTGCCATTTCCAGTTTTCAGGGAAATAATTGATTGTTAGGGAAATTCGGGAAAAGCACTTTTTTGAAATTTTTATATATATACCAATGGCTAGGCCATTAGTACGCCACTTTTCGTCACTTTCGTTCAAATTCGCTAAAATATATTCCATGTAGGGATAGAGGGGCCGTGAAACCTCACCTTTTCAAGTTTCTGGGGAAATAATTGATGGATGGGGAAAAAGTCGGGAAAAAAATCTTTCTGGAAAAATTTCAATATATATATATTTATACCTTTAGTACGCCATTTTTGGTCGCTTTTGACCAGATATGCTAAAATATATTCTATATAGAGGATAAAGGGGCCGTGAACCCTCTCCACTTTCAATTTCTAGGAAAAAAATTATGGATAGGGAAAAAGTCAGGAAAAATTCTTTCTGGAAATTTTTATATATATACCAATTACTGGGTCTTTAGTACGCCAATTTTGGTCACTTTCGACGAAAATCGCTAAAATATATTTTATATAGGGGATAGAGGGACGGCGAAATCGCTCCAGTTCCAGTACCTAGATAAAAATCGATAGATATGGTCGGGAAAACAACTTTCTGGAAATTTTTCCTATATTCCAAACGCTGGGCTCTTAGTACGCTATTTTTGATCACTTTAGACCATACTCGCTAAAATATATCCTATATACGGGATAGATGGGCCGTGAACATCCTAGGTATAAATTGATGGATAGGGAAAATGTCAGGAAAAACGCTTTCTGGAAATTTTTCCATGTATACAAATTGCCGGGCCATTAGTACGCCATATTTGGTCATTTTCGACCAGAGTCGCTAAAATGAATTCTATATAGGGGAGAGAGGGACCGTGAACCCTCTCCAGTTTCAATTTCTTGGGAAAAATTGATGGATAGGGAAAAAGTCGGGAAAAACTCATTCTGAAAATTTATATATAGTATATACCAATTGTTGGGCCGTTAGTACGCCATTTTTGGTCACTTTTGACCAGACCCGATGAAGATATAGTCTATTTAGGGGATAGAGGGGCCGTGAACCCTCTCCAGTGTCAACTGTATGGGAAAATATATGGAAAGGGAAAAAGTCGGGAAAATCTCTTTCTGGAAATTTTTCTATGTATACCAATTGCTGGGCCATTATTATGCCATTTTTGGTCACTTTTGACTAGAGTCTTTAAAATATATTCCACACAGGGGATAGATGGGCCGTGAAACTTCACCATTTCAAGTTTCTAGGGAAATAATTGATAGATGGGGAAAAAGTCTGGAAAAATATCTTTCTGGAAATATTTTAATACATACTGTAACATATTATTCAGAATCCGGGGTGGAAACTATTCTTATGTTACGAAATAAAACTGGATAACTTATCATAGATTAATAAGTTTTAATATTTACATCCTATTTACATGTTACTATTTACAAAATAACTCAGTTAATTTAAAATACAGCATAGCACAAATGCCTTGTCGGCAACCACTTTGTAAACATTCTTTTTTCTCGTAAAGTCTAATTTACTCAGCTTGTCAGTTCTTTTGAAGGAAAAGAAAAAAAAGAAAAGGAGAACAAATATGATGGAGTGCGTATTGTTTGAGCGTTACACTCTTCCCCTCACACTGCATTACTGGTCCCTCAGATGCAGTGTGCATTTCCTGGGTGGATTCCTTCGGGATGCTTTCTGGTGCCTAAAATCCTCTATGTTTCTCGTGTTTTGTGATCCTTTCGTAAATATTTGCTGGCTGGGCGTCTGACGTTTCCCGGGTCTGCCTCTAGGACGAATAAAGCCTTTAGAAGATCCACCATCATCTTGCGTGTAAGGACACAAAGCTAATATATGATAATTTTCTAAGGGAGAAAAGGGGTTTTCTTTAGTGGCAATGGTATAAGAAGTAGGAGATCTTTGTTTTCCATAGTACCCATTATCATGTCTGTAACTTCCAGACCTATAATCCAATTTGTAATTATCCTGATCATTGGTTCTAAGATCATTTTCGTATCTCTTTTCGAATTTGCTAGACGAATCTGCAGTTCGCCGTACACTATACCTGTGTGATGGTTGGGAATTTCTTTGCTCCTGATAGCTACCTGTACCTGATCGTCGGCCATCATAATTATAATTATTTCGAGCATGATAGTTACCTCTATTTTTGTACCTAGGAGAAAAATTTGGATTATACTTTACTTTTGAAGTAAGTGAAGCACTTTCTAGCGTTTCAGATGCATCATTATGTTCAACCATATCCGATGAACTAATCACCAAACCTTCACTTTCTGTCATATCTTGAGATATTAAAGAATCTTTAGTCTCAAAATTTTGAGGAATCTCTGATTCATCTTGGTAAGAATTATCTGAACCAGGTTTCTCATAATTATTTTTATTGTAATTTCCATGGTTAAATGACTGTTTAACATATTTTTGACCATATCTATTATTGCTTCTGTTAACAATTGGTCTATTAAAATTTCTGTTCTTACCCCTATAATCGAAATTCCTGCGGCAATCTTTTACATAGCCTTTTCTATCATGTTCAGAACTATCAATTTCATCAGATAAAATTATGCCCATCCGTGATCCTGTATCAATATAATGTTTAACTTTAGGTGTAGTCTCTTACCCTAGTTGGAAGCTACTAGTAAATTTTTCAAGCAGTTCATTCAACCTAACTTGTTGCTCTGAAGTGAGATGTCTACCTTCATCTTCTCTAAGGAAAACGGTGTCTAATTCAACGGATTTTATTGCTAATTCACTGGGAGGCCTATGTGTATCTTCAGCGAATCTATATTTCCACCTACATCTATCAGCAAAGAACCATTCTTGATTTACTACATTCAAAACAATTTTTGCTTTGCGTAAAAAATCGATTCCTAAAATTGTACGATTATTTCTGGCATTCGGCAGAGCATAAAGTGTTGTTTTAATGTCGCGACCTTCAATTTTAACATGAACTTCTGTTTTATAAACTTCGGTGGTGTTTTGTAGCCCATCCGCTAAGACTACGATCATTTGCGTTTTTTCAAACTTCACACCTTGGTCTTTTAATAAAGAATACAAACCTTCACCCGCAACGCAGTGTGTTGCGCCAGTGTCAGCACAAGCTGTGCCAGAGAGACCATTTATGCTTATTTTTACCAATAATGTTGGTGATGTTTGCATATTACATGTACGAAATTCTAGTGATTGAAAGTGCACCGATACATTTTTCGGAGAACAGGTTGGACACTTGGATTTAATAACTCCCTGGTTTCCACAACCATAGCAACTTAACATTGGTCGATTTAAATTTGAAGGGTAATTAATTTTATTTCTCTTGGACTCTTTTTGATTGCCAATTTTACCAAAATCATTTCTTTTAAAATCTAAAGGCGTTTTTTCAAAGCGATTAGAATTCTCGACCTCACTGATTTTATTTGATCTCTTTATTTCTACTTTGTGTGACTTAAAATTATCATATAAATCTAACTTTTCAGCTAATTCAACAGGATCTGTTAAATTCTCCCATTGATCTAAATAATGTTCTTTACAATCAGGGGAAACCTTTTTCTTTAATTGGTCAGCAATAATTAATTTCGATAATTTTTCAAAGGAATTTATATTTAATTCAGATAGCCATCCCTCAAAATAGCTTCTAATTTCAAAATAATATTCTTTCCAGCTAATATCGGTTCGCTTTGGATGTCGACTAAACAAAACTCTAAACCTTTCTGCAGTTAACTTGAACCTCTGCAACAATATATCTTTAATATAAGAATAATCCTCAAATTTTTCTTCCGGTTCACGCGCTATTAATTTACCGATTTCATTTGGAAGGACTCCAATTAAATACGTGATCCACAGTTCTTTAGAAACCTTTAAAAGTTTCATTTGCCTCTCAAAAGTTATTAAAAATAAATTCATATCATCCTTTTCAGGATTGAAATCGGGTAAAACCTTTTTCAAGTCAACGCGTATTGAAGAAGTTTCTAGAGGGTTGCTTGTATTTGCAACAACATCTCTTGTTCCTGCTTCTAACCTGAGCTTCTGTAGCTCAAATTCTCTTTCTTCGGCTAAACGTTTCTCTTCCTCAAGAGTCTTTCTTTCTTCTACGATATTTTCATAAATTCCCTATACAAAATCTATGTTATCTTTAAATGCCTCACTATTTACAATTTTATCACGTAATTCGAGGACTTTATCATCGCTACTTACTTCTACTTTTAATTCTGAAGCTAATGTGATTAAATCAATTTTCTTACCCTTTGAAAGAAACGCCATCATTTGAACTAAATATGTTTTAGCTAACTTCAAACTTAATTCGTGTTACGAATAACTCTTAGCAAAATACGTAATTTTTAACATATATAGAACATAAATAACATATAATATCTTTCAAAACTCAATATAATGACACCAACTATTTGCCTTTTTTTTTTTTTTTTTTTTTTTTTCTTACACAATAATATCAATCATATAATAATTAAATAATGCCAAGCACTCATTTACAATAAAAACTTCATAATAAATAGCTCAGTGCAACTATATAAATGTATAAAATAAAGCAAACGATTTTTATTTTTCAAAAATAATTATTAGAATTATTTCTCTTATGAATATCTTCATTTAATTCAGATACTAAAATACTTGAAGCTGCAGACGACTTTTCGTATTTCAATTCTAGGAAAATAATATTCAGGCTGAATAGAACAATTCCAAAATATTTCGATTCTGGACGAATCAAATACAATTTTCAAAAATCCACAGATTCCGGATGAATCAAAAGTACTTTTGTATAAATTTTTGTACTTTAGTATCTAAATTTTCTTATTAAAGCAGTTTAACACAATTTAAAATAATACTTATCTTCATATCTTGCTTCTGTTCGTGCCCCACGTTGGGCTGTAACATATTATTCAGAATCCGGGGTGGAAACTATTCTTATGTTACGAAATAAAACTGGATAACTTATCATAGATTAATAAGTTTTAATATTTACATCCTATTTACATGTTACTATTTACAAAATAACTCAGTTAATTTAAAATACAGCATAGCACAAATGCCTTGTCGGCAACCACTTTGTAAACATTCTTTTTTCTCGTAAAGTCTAATTTACTCAGCTTGTCAGTTCTTTTGAAGGAAAAGAAAAAAAAGAAAAGGAGAACAAATATGATGGAGTGCGTATTGTTTGAGCGTTACAATACCTATTTTTAAACCATCAGTACGCCATTCTTGGTCGCATTTGAAAGACTTGCTAAAATATATCCTATATAGGGGATAGACGGGCCGTGAACATTCTAGGGAAAAATTTATGGATAGGGAAAAAGTCGGGAAAAACTCTTTCTGAAATTTTTTTTATATATACCAATTGCTGGGCCATTGGTACGCCAATTTTGGTCCCGTTCGACGAAAATCTCTAAAATATATTTTATATTGGGGATAGAGGGGCGTCGAACTCGCTCCAGTCTCTAGGAGAAAATAGATGGATAGGGAAATGGCGGGAAAAAATCTTTCTGGAAATTTTTTCTATATACCAAATGCTGGGCTCTTAGCACGCCTTTTTTGGTCACTTTCGACCATACTCGCTAAAATATATCCTATATAGGGTATAGACGGGCTGTGAACATTCTAGGTATAAATTCATGGATAGGGAAAAAGTCTGGAAAAACACATTCTGGAAATTTTTCTATGTATACAAATTGCTGGGCCATTAGTACGCCATTTTTAGTCATTTTTGACAAAAGTTTCTAAAATGAACTCTATATAGGGGCTAGAGGGACCGTGAATCCTCTCCACTTTCTATTTCTAGGGGAAAAATGATGGATAGGGAAAAAGTCGGGAAAAACTCTTTCTGGAAATTTTTCTATATATACCAATATCTGGGTTATTAGTGCCCCATGTTTGGTCACCTTTGACAGGCTCGGTAAAATGTGTTCTATATAGGGGATAGAAGGGCGGTTAATCCTCGCCATTTCTAGTTTTCAGGGAAATAATTGATTGTTAGCGAAAATTCGGGAAAAGCTCTTTTTGGAAATTTTTATGTATATACCAATTGCTTAGCCATTAGTACGCCAGTTTTCGTCACTTTCGTTCAAAATCGCTAAAATATATTCCATACAGGGGATAGAGGGGCCGATAAACCTCACCTTTTCATGTTTCTGGGGAAATATTTGATGGATGGGGAAAAAGTCGAGAAAAAAATCTTTCTGGAAATATTTCAATATATACATATTTTTACCTTTAGTACGCCATTTTTGGTCGCTTTTGACCAGACATGCTAAAATATATTCTATATAGAGGATAAAGGGGCCGTGAACCCTCTCCACTTTCAATTCCTAGGGAAAAATTTATGGATAGGGAAAAAGTCAGGAAAAATTCTTTCTAGAAATTTTTATATATATACCACACTTTTATCTTAGCCAACTGCTGAGCCTTTAGTACGCTAATTTTGGTCGCTTTCGACGAAAATCGTTAAAATATATTTTATATGGGGGATAGAGGGACGGCGAAATCGCTCCAGTTCCAATATCTAGGAATAAATCGATAGATATGGTCGGGAAAGTAACTTTCTGAAATTTTTTCAATATACGAAATGCTGGGCTCTTTGTACGCCATTTTGATCACCTTAGACAATACTCGCTAAAATATATCCTATATACGGGATAGATGGGCCGTGAACATCCTAGGATTAAATTGATGGATAGGGAAAATGTCGGGACAAACACTTTCTGGAAATTTTTCTATGTATACAAATTGCTGGGCCATTAGTACACCATTTTTGGTCAGTTTTGACCAGACCCGCTGAAGATCTAGTCTATTTTGGGATAGAGGGGCCGTGAACCCTCTCCAGTTTCAACTGTAGGGGAAAATATATGGAAAGGTAAAAAGTCGGGAAAATCTCTTTCTAAAATTTTTTATATAGGGTAGATGTGCCAGTAATGGACACCCCTTGATGTTTTTGGTTCATAAAAAATAACTAATAAATATTTAGCTTTAATTATTTTTTTTATAATTCCCCCTTGTATGTTTTATAAAACTGGTTTATTGTTGACACTTTTAATCAAACCAATCAGGAAGCAGAAAATAATGTTTCAAAGTTTCGCTGTTTTTCTGTGAAAATCTTAATGAGAGGCTTAATGAGTTGGCTTCATTTAATCAATTTATATATTATTTATTTTCTTGCAAAATTTGAATGTTTTTGTTTGAGTAGCAATAGCAAATTTTGAATTTTATATACCAATGGCTATTTACAAAATTTCATTTATTTTTAAGATTTTAAGAGGGGGTGTCCATTACTGGGATGGTTAATTAGTCATTTCCCAGTAATGGACACCTCATGTAGACATTGCTAAAAATGCAATTTTAGTAATGTTTATAGTGCATAAAATACTTTGACTTAACTGCAAACCTAAATAATCAAATTTAATTTTTAAATTATACTTACCAAAATGTAATAACACCAAAACTTTTATAAATGGCTGCTTTTAAGTTATTTTATGAGATTTTATGAAATTTCAATGTTTTATTTTATTTATTATTATTTTTTTTATGTAGTACATATACCTTGCATATTTTATAATCCGGCAATCAAACCATCCAGGAAGCAAAAAATGTTGTTTAAGAGCACAGTCAAAGAGGGGCTCATAGGGCTTAATCCCTCTCCGTTTAAATAAAAACAATTAAGTTACAGAAGCTATTAAAAATCTATTTTCTGTCTTGAATGTTTCCTTATTTTAAAAAAATGTAATACTATTAATGAAAGTTACAGGTAATATTCATGAAACTATAGTAAATCTGCAGATCATTGGCCGCAAACATCAGTACTACAGTTTTATTTTGAAATTATTTTATTTAGTATTTAAAATATTCAACTCACAATATCATTTCTTTCATATTTGTAATATTAATTATTATAAATGATATATCAAGTAGAGTCTGGAAGATTGTTAAAAATAGTGACACAAAACTAAACATTTAAAAATAGTGGCACAAAACTAAACATTAATATTCCAAAACTTTCTTTTTTAATTACTCTTTAAATCCACCACTGTTACAATAATTTGATAGCTGTAATTGCCTGATATTTAGTATTTTAATCTATCCATCTAAAATAATTAAAACATCGATCTTCTGATAATTTTAATAATTGATACAAACAATAAATGATTATTACAAATACTTTATTAATTTCTGGTATCCTAAATGTTAAATTTATTTGAAAATAACTATTTTGTTTCATTAGTATGTATTCATTAAATTTTGGCTCTAAATAGTCATAAAAACAATTATATTTATTACTTTTTATGGGGTGTCCATTACTGGAACAGAGGGTGTCCACTACTGGCCCAGAGGGTGTCCATTACTGGGCTTTTGGGTGTTTTGATATATTTCTGTTATTTAAAATTAAATTTCTAATCATATTGGGAAATAAGGCTATAAGAATGGTTAAATATTGTTGATAGATTAATATAATATTGAAAAAACTGGAATATAATAATTTTAACTATTAATAAAAAAATAATTTTTAAAGAAATTCCTTAAGGGTGTCCATTACTGGCACATCTACCCTATATACCAATTGCTTTGGTCACGTTCGACGAAAATTACTAAAATATATTTTATATAGGGGATAGAGGGGCGGCGAACTCGCTCCAGTCTCTAGGAGAAAATAGATGGATAGGGAAAGGGCGAGAAAAATTCTTTCTGGAAATTTTTTCGATATACCAAATGCTGGTCTCTTAGTACGCCTTTTTTGGTCACTTTCGACCATACTCGCTATAATACATCCTATGTAGTGGATAAACGTGCAGTGAACATTCTAGGGAAAAATTGATGGATAGGTAAAAAGTCGGGAAAAACTCTTTCTGGAAATTTTTCTATGTATACAAATTGCTGTGCCATTAGTACGCCGTTTTTGGTCATTTTTGACAAGAGTTTCTAAAATGAACTCTATATAGGGGATAGAGAGAGCGTGAATCCTCTCCACTTTCAATTTCTAGGGGAAAATTGATGGATAGGGAAAAAGTCGGGAAAAACTCTTTCTGGAAATTTTTCTATGTATACCAATATCTGGGCTATTAGTGCGCCATGTTTGGTCACTTTTGACAGGCTCGGTAAAATGTGTTCTATATAGGGGATAGAGGGGAGGTTAATCCTCGCCATTTCCAGTTTTCAGGTAAATAATTGATTGTTAGCGAAAATTCGGGAAAAGCTCTTTTTGAAAATTTTTATATATATATACCAATTGCTGTTCCATTAGCACGCCACTTTTGGTCACTTTCGATCAAAATCGCTAAAACATATTCCATACAGGGCATAGAAGGGCCGTGAAACCTCACCATTTCAAGTTTCTGGGGAAATAATTGATGAATGGGAAAAAAGTCGGGGAAAAAATGTTTCCCGAAAAATTTTATATATACCTATTTTTACACCATTAGTAAGCCCTTTTTGGTCGCATTTGACCAGACTTGCTAAAATATATTCTATATAGAGGATAAAGGGGCCGTGAACACTCTCCAATTTCAATTTCTAGGGAAAAATTTATGGATAGGCAAAGAGTCAAGAAAAATTCCTTCTGGAAATTTTTATATATATACCAATTGAGTGGCAATTAGTACGCCAATCTTCGTCACTTTTAACGAAAATCGTTAAAATATATCCCATATAGGGGATAGACGGGCCGTGAGCATTCTAGGTATAAATTGATGGATAGGGAAAAAGTCGGGAAAAACTCTTTCTGAAATTTTTTATATATATACCAATTGCAGGGCCATTTGCACGCCAATTTTGGTCACGTTCGACGAAAATCACTAAAATATATTTAATATAGGGGTTAGAGGGGCGGCGAACTCGCTCCAGTCTCTAGGAGAAAATAGATCGATAGGGAAAGGGCGAGAAAAAATCTTTCTGGAAATTTTTTCTATATACCAAATGCTGGGTTCTTAGTACGCCTTTTTTGGTCACTTGAGACCATACTCGCTATTATATATCCTATGTAGTGGATAGACTTGCCGTGAACATTCTAGGGAAAAAATGATGGATAGATAAAAAGTCGGGAAAAACTCTTTCAAGAAATTTTCACTTTCGACGAAAATGTATTTTATATAGGGGATGGAGGGGCCGTGAACCCTCTCCAGTTTCAATTTCTAGGAAAAAATTAATGAATAGGTAAAAAGTCGGGAAAAATTCTTTCTGGAAATTTTTCTATGTATACCAAATGCTAGGCTGTTAGTGCGCCATGTTTGTTTATTTTTGACAGGCTCGATAAAATGCATTCTATATAGGGGATAGAGGGGATGTGAACCCTCTCCATTTCCAGTTTTCAGGTAAATAATTGATTATTAGGGATTATTCGGAAAAAACTCTTTCTGAAAATTTATATATATATATACCAAATGCTGGGCCATTAACACGCCACTTTTGGTCACTTTCGATCAAAATCGCTAAAATATATTCCATACAGGGGATAGAGGGGCCGTGAAACCTCACCATTTCAAGTTTCTGGGGGAATAATTGATGGATGGGGAAAAAGTCGGGAAAAAATGTTTCCAGAAAAATTTCAATATATATCTATTTTTAGACCATTAGTAAGCCATTTTTGGTCGCATTTGACCAGACTTGCTAAAATATATTCTATATAGAGGAAAAAGGGGCCGTGAACCCTCTCCACTTTCAATTTCTAGGGAAAAATTTATGGATAGGGAAAGAGTCAGGAAAAATTCCTTCTGGAAATTTTTATGTATATACCAATTGAGTGGCAATTAGTACGCCAATCTTCGTCGCTTTCAACGAAAATCGTTAAAATATATCCTATATAGGGGATAGACGGGCCGTGAACATTCTAGGTATAAATTGATGGATAGGGAAAAGTCGGGAAAAGCAATTTCTGGAAATTTTTCTATGTATACAAATTGCTGGGCCATTAGAACGCCATTTTTGATCACTTTCGACGAAAATCGGTAAAATAGATTTTATATAGATTATAGAAGGACGGCGAACTCGCTCATGTTCCAGTTTCGAGGAAGAAATCGATAAATAGGGAAATGTCGGGAAAAATTCTTTTTGGAAATTTTTTCAATAAACCAAATGCTGTGCTCTTAGTACGCCATTTTTGGTCACTTTGGACCATACTCGCTAAAATATATTCTATATAGGGGATAGAGTGGCCGTTAACCCTCTCTAGTTTCAATTTCCAGGGAAATATTGATCAATAGGGAAATAGTAGGGGAAAACTCTTTCTGGAAATTTTTCTTTGTATATTAATTGCTGAGCCATTAGTACGCTATTTTTGTCACTTTTGACCAGACTCGCTAAAATGTATTCTATATAGGGGATAGAGGGGCCGTGAAACGTCTCCGGTTTCAGTTTCTATTGAAAACATCATGGAGAGGGAAAAGGTCGGAGTAAACTTTTTCAGGAAATTTTTGTATGTGTACCAAGTGCTGGGCCTTTAGTACGCTAATTTTGGTCGCTTTCGACGAAAATCGCTAAAATATATTTTACATAGAGGATAGAGGGACGGCGAAATCGCTTCAGTTCCAATATCTAGGAAAAAATCGATAGATAGGGTCGGGAAAATAACTTTCTGACATTTTTTCAATATACCAAATGCTGGGCTCTTAGTACGCCATTTTTGATCACTTTAGACAATACTCGCTAAAATATATCCTATATACGGGATAGAAGGGCCGTGAACATCCTAGGTATAAATTGATGGGTAGGGAAAATGTCGGGAAAAACACTTTCTGGAAATTTTTCTATGCATACAAATTGCTGGGCCATTAGTTCGCCATTTTTGCTCATTTTCGACCAGAGTCGCTGAAATGAATTCTATATAGGGGATAGAGGGACCGTGAACCCTCTCCAGTTTCAATTTCTTGGTAAAAATTGATGGATAGGGAAAAAGTAGGGAAAAACTCTTTCTGAAAATTTATATCTAGACACACGGCAGTGTGTCAGCCAAGTTCGCCTGACATAGCCGTGTGTTATTTACATGAACCATTTCAAGCTATTTTCGTCAAATTTCAGTGCTCTACTACTGAAAATCTATGAGACCTACATACTTGTTATACGAAATGTGTAGTAAGGCCACCCTAATTACCTAAAATCCAAAATTTTATAAATAACGCATAATTAGTTTCCGAGATAATGACATTTGAAAATGTCTGATAATCGATAATTTTATCACTGACTGACTGACTGACTCACTCATCAAAAAGATCTCGTATATCTACTGCAGCGACATACTTCAAATTTGGTGCGAAGTTCGTTTACACTATAAAACTAAGGAAAAAAATAAAAAAATTGTGAAAATCGATGAATTACCCACCTGGGGGTGCCCATTTTTACCTTAACATTACGTCTATTAGGCGAAATTTTAATTTGCCATAGGAGGGGCGCTGTTCTGTCGCCAAATACCGCCAAGTTTCTCGCCAACATGGCGATATATCGCCAAATTTGGCGACCAAAATTAGTCGCCAAAAGTGACGCCACCTGGGCGATATCTCTAATATTTCGCCAAATTCCCATAGACTTCCATTGTAAACCTATCTACTTACTGGGGGTTTATCTAGGTTTACTTGCTTACAGAAAATCAACAAATTGAGATATTCTGTCTGTCACAGAGCCTGTTCTCAGAAACTATACTCGTTGGAGACTTGAAATTTTGCATACTTATAGATGAACACCACACATCATACGACAAATTATAAAATTTTGAAAAAATCGTACATTTAACCCTTTGGACTCCCACATGTGTATTTTAAACAATTCTTTCTATGTGAGCCTCTAACTAGGTTGGAAGCGTGAAATTTTTCATACTTATAGCTGGACACCTCGCAGCATCAAACGACAAATCATAAAATTTTGAAAAAGTCGTACATTTAATCTTTTGGGCTCCCATATGTGTATTTTAAACAGTTCTTTCTAAGTGAGCCCTATTTAGGTTGGAGGCGTGAAATTTTGCATACTTATAGCTGAACACCATCATGCGACAAATCATAAAATTTTGAAAAAGTCGTACATTTAACCCTTTTTGCTTCCACATGCGTATTTTAAGCAATTCTTTCTAACTGAGCCCCTTATTAAATGCAGATTTGAAATTTTGCATACTTATAGCAGAACACCTGAGGTCAGGCGACAAATCATAAAATCTTGAAAAAGTCTTACGCTTAACCATTTGAGCTACCACATATGTATTTTAAGCAATTTTTTCTAAGGGAGTCCCTAATTAAGTTGGAGACATGACTTTTTGCATGCGTACAGCTGAATACCTCAGACCACACGACAAATCCTAAATTTTTCAAAAAGTCTTATATTATTTACTCCTCCGTGCTCTAACTTGTGTATTTTAAGCAATATTTCTAACCTCCGCCCTTTTCACCCAGGGAGCACTTTTCCAACTTCTGCCGACACCCCCTTGACCATTCTTTCATATTATGCACCATAGTCTTACATATTTTAGTTCCACTTTTTATCGCCAGGGGCGCCTACTTATCTCGGGTGCTATGGGTTCAATCCCCTCGACTAATATATCTACGGATAGTATGTAAAACGGAGTTTCGTTCGGATAGAGGTTTGTTTAGAATAGAGTGTGCCCCTGGTTGCGAAATGTGGAACTAATAGATTTTTCAAAAGGATAAAGTGTTTTGAAAGGAATATTAAACGAAACTCTCTGTGCGATCTGTGATCACACTTACCCACTTGTTATTTTCAAAATCATCAGAGAAAAGTTTATTTAGTTAATTAAATTTGAAAATCCAGGGAGGGGCAATGTCCTTCCTCCGCACTGCCTCTTTGCCGGCACCCATGGATGAATGATACATAGTGTGGCATAAGCACATAACTTTATTTTTCACTTTCAGTACAAAAAACAGGCCCAGCTATAGGATATTTAATGGGAAATTTTAATAGGAAAATTTAATATAGGAATTTAATAGGAATTGTTGTTTCAGAAACAATAAAAATTTCGAATCAATACATTTCGTTTCAAAACATGCATTCAATGTAGCAGTATTAAAATATAGATTTCTGCCGCAAATTGACAGCCAAATAGTTTGTTGTAGGAAATTAAAATTAAAATTGAATGTTGCTTGGTGAATAAAATAGTCACATGTAAACACATTAAAAAGCATTAAGTAAAGTGTCTAAATATATTGTAACTTTACAAAAAGTAATGATATCTAACAAAAACATAGCTGTGAAATAGGGGAGCCAAGTTCTGTAAAGACAATGGCAAGAAAAGAAGTGATATCTAAGTGGGTGCCAAGTTCAAATAAAATTCACTCAAACTTACCTACTGAAGTATTATAGCATTTTTTAAATTGTTTAGAAATAAAAATTATTGATAGCATGTTAATAATAAATGTAGAACTTGGCAAGTTTTTGATAAATGTTATGCCTATCAATTTCATGTATTAATAAAATGGTGATGTTAATATTAATTTCAGTGACATTACAAAAAAAATTAATATAATTATTATTATAAACAAATGACTCATGTTAAAGATTTGATAAACCAATAAATACACAGATACACTCCCGCTCGTCTTTGGTTATCACTCTAGCACCCATACTCCAGAAACCTCAATGCAAACAGACTAAGATGCCTGACAAAGAGACAGATATACTTACTCTTGTTCTTGGTCATCACTCTGGAGACTGCACCCCTTTAACCCTTTCAGGGGCAAATAACTTTTATTCGTGAATTGCTGAAAGAATTGAATCACACCAGAATTTAAAAACAAATTTATTTCAAAATGGGTAAAAGCTTCTTTTCTCGTATTTAATAAAATTAAACTTTTTAGTCCCGAATTCTGGTGTCAATGTGGCATTTTGCAGTTAAATTAGGTGGGACATATTTTATCCCACAGCCCTTCAAGGGGAAGGAGCTCACTCAAATTAAGGCTTCCAATCATGAAATAACAAGATTTGATATAATAATGTCATTATTAAAAATAAATGACTCGTAAGCAAAAACTTGCCAAGTTCTAGATTTATTATTAATATGCTATCAATATTTTTTATTTCTAAACAATTTGAAAAATGCTATAATACTTCAGTAGGTAAGTTTGAGTGAATTTTATTTGAACTTGGCACCCACTTAGATATCACTTCTTTTCTTGCCATTGTCTTTACAGAACTTGGCTCCCCTATTTCACAGCTATGTTTTTGTTAGATATAGTATATACCAATTGCTGTGCCATTTATAAGCATTTTTGGTCACTTTTGACCAGACCTGCTGAAGATATAGTCTATTTTGGGGATAGAGGGGCCGTGAACCCTTTCCAGTTTCAACTGTAGGGGAAAATATAGGGAAAGGGAAAAAGTCGGGAAAATCTCTTTCTGAAATTTTTTATATATATACCGATTGCTGGGCGATTGGTACACCAATTTTGGTCACGTTCGACGAAAATCACTAAAATATATTTTATGTGGGGGATAGAGGGGGGGGGGGGGGGGAACTCGCTCCAGTCTCTAGGAGAAAATAGATGGATAGGGAAAGGGCGAGAAAAAATCTTTCTGGAAATTTTTTCTATATACCAAATGCTGGGCTCTTAGTACGCCTTTTTTGGTCACTTTCGACCATACTCGCTATAATACATCCTATGTAGTGGATAAACGTCCAGTGAACATTCTAGGGAAAAATTGATGGATAGAAAAAAAGTCGGGAAAAACTCTTTCTGGAAATTTTCACTTTCGACGAAAATATATTTTATATAGGGGATAGAGGGGCCGTGAACACTCTCCAGTTTCAATTTCTAGGGAAAAATTGATGGATAGGTAAAAAGTCGGGAAAAACTCTTTCTGGAAATTTTTCTATGTATACAAATTGCTGTGCCATTAGTACGCCATTTTTGATCATTTTTGACAAGAGTTTCTAAAATGAACTCTATATAGGGGATAGAGGGACCGTGTATCCTCTCCACTTTCAATTTCTAGGGGAAAATTGATGGTTAGGGAAAATGTCGGGAAAAAATCTTTCTGGAAATTTTTCGATGTATACCAATATCTGGGCTATTAGTGCGCCATGTTTGGTCACTTTTGAGAGGCTCGGTAAAATGTGTTCTATATAGGGGATAGAGGGGAGGTTACTCCTCGCCATTTCCAGTTTTCAGGTAAATAATTGATTGTTAGCGAAAATTCGGGAAAAGCTCTTTTTGGAAATTTTTATATATATATACCAATTGCTGTTCCATTAGCACGCCACTTTTGGTCACTTTCGATCAAAATCGCTAAAACATATTCCATACAGGGCATAGAGGGGCCGTGAAACCTCACCATTTCAAGTTTCTGGGGAAATAATTGAAGGATGGGCTAAAAGTCGGGGAAAAAATGTTTCCCGAAAAATTTTAATATATACCTATTTTTAGACCATTAGTAAGCCATTTTTGGTCGCATTTGACCAGACTTGCTAAATTATATTCTATATAGAGGATAAAGGGGCCGTGAACCCTTTCCACTTTCAATTTCTAGGGAAAAATTTATGGATAGGGAAAGAGTCAGGAAAAATTCCTTCTGGAAATTTTTATATATATACCAATTGAGTGGCAATTAGTACGCCAATCTTCGTCACTTTTAACGAAAATCTTTAAAATATATCCTATATAGGGGATAGACGGGCCGTGAATATTCTAGGTATAAATTTATGGATCGGGAAAAATCGGGAAAAACACTTTCTGGAAATTTTTCTATGTATACAAATTTCTGGGCCATTAGTACGCCATATTTGGTCATTTTCGACCAGAGTCGCTAAAGTGAATTCTATATAGGGGATAGAGGGACCGTGAACCCCCTCCAGTTTCAATTTCTTGGAAAAAATTGATGGATAGAGAAAAAGTCGGGAAAAACACTTTCTGAAAATTTATATATAGTATATGCCAATTGCTAGGACCTTAGTACGCCATTTTTGGCCACTTTTGACCAGACCCGCTGAAGATATAGTCTATTTAGGGGATAGAGTGGCCGTGAACCCTCTTCAGTGTCAACTGTAGGGGAAATTATATGGAAAGGGAAAAAGTCGGGAAAATCTCTTTCTGGAAATTTTTCTAGGCATACCAATTGCTGGGCCATTATTACGCCATTTTTGATCACTTTTGACGAGAGTCGTTAAAGTATATTCCACACAAGGGATAGAGGGGCCGTGAAACTTCACCATTTCAAGTTTCTGGGGAAATAATTGATAGATGGAGAAAAAGTCGGGAAAAATATCTTTCTGGAAATATTTTAATATATACCTATTTTTATACCGTCAGTACGCCATTTTTGGTCGCATTTGAAAGACTTGCTAAAATATATTCTATATAGGGGATAAAGAGGCCGTAAACCCTCTCCAGTTTTAATTTCTAGGGAAAAACTTATGGATAGGGAAAAACTCTTTCTGAAATTTTTTATATATATACCAATTGCTGGGCCATTAGTACGCCATTTTTGGTCATTTTCGACCAGAGTCGCTAAAATGAATTCTATATACGGGATAGAGGGACCGTGTACCCTCTCCAGTTTCAATTTCTAGGTAAAAATTGATAGATAGGGAAGAAGTCTGGAAAAGCTCTTTCTGATAATTTATATATTTATATAAATTGCTGGGCCATTAGTTCGCCAATTTTGGTCACTGTCGACGATAATCGCAATATTATATTTTATATAGGGATAGCGGGACGGCGAAATAGCTCCAGTTCCAGTATCTAGGGCAAAGTCGATAGATAGTGAAAGGTCAGGAAAAAATGTATCTGGAAATTATTCTTATACGAAATGCTGGGCTCTTAGTACGCCATTTTTGGTCTTTTTCGACAAGAGTCGCTAAATTGAATTCTATATGGAGGGATCTTGAATCCTCTCCACTTTCAATTTCTAGGGAAAAATTGATGGATAGGGATAAATTCGGGAAAATTTCTGGAAATTATTTCTATATACCGAATGCTGGGCTCTTAGTACGCCATTTTTGGTGACTTTGGACCGTACTTGCTAAAATAATGGGTAGACAAGGGAAAAATTGATGGATAGGGTAAAAGTCGGGAAGAATTCTTTCTGGAAATTTTTCTATGTATACCAATTGCTGGGATATTAGTACACCATTTTTGGCCACTTTTGACCAGACCCGCTGAAGATATAGTCTATTTAGGGGATAGAGCGGCCGTGAACCCTTTCCAGTGTCAACTGTAGGGGGAAATATATGGAAAGGAAAAAGTCGGGAAAATCTCTTTCTGGAAATTTTTCTATGTATACCAATTGTTGGGCCATTATTACGCCATTTTTGGTCACTTTTGACCAGAGTCGTTAAAATATATTCTATATAGGGGATAGTGGGACCGTGAACCCTCTGCTTTTTCAGGTTTCAGGGAAATAATTGATTGTTAGGGAAAATTCGGGAAATAGGGGGTTTTATAGGGGGTAGAGGGACGGCGAACTTGCTCCAGTTCCAGTTTCTAGGATATTCTATATCGGGAAAAACTCTTTCTGGAAATTTTTCTATGTATACCAATTGCTGGGCCATTAGTACGCCACTTTTGGTCACTTTCGTTCAAAATCGCTAAAATATTTTCCATACAGGGGATGGAGGGGCCGTGAAACCTCACCATTTCAAGTTTCTGGGGAAATAATTGATGGATGGGGAAAAAGTCGGAAAAAAATCTTTCTGGAAATATTTCAATATATACCTATTTTTAGACCATTAGTACACCTTTTTTGGTTGTATTTGACCAGACTTGCTAAAATATATTCTGTATAGAGAATAAAGGGGCTGTGAACCCTCTCCACTTTCAATTTCTATGGGAAAATTTATGGATAGGGAAAAAGTCAGGAAAAATTATTTCTGGAAATTTTTATATATATACCAATTGAGTGGCCATTAATACGCCAATTTTCGTCAATTTCAACGAAAATCGCTAAAATTGGTAATAATCGCCCAGCAATATCTATACATAGGAAAATTTCCAGAAAGAGTTTTTCCTGACTTTTTCCCTATCCATCAATCCATTTCGATCGAAAGTGACCAAAATTGGCGTACTAATGGCCCAACGATTGGTATATGTATAAAAATTTCCAGAATGAGTTTTTCCCGACTTTTTCCCTTTCCATATATCTTCCCCTACAACTGACTCTGGAGAGGGTTCACGGCCGCTCTATCCCCTATATAGAATATATTTCAGCGAGTCTAGTCAAAATTGACCAAAAATGGCGTACTGATGGCCCAGCAATTAGTATACATTGAAAAATTTCCTGAAAAATTTTTACTCGACTTTTCCCTATCCATCAATTTTCCCCTACAAACTGAAACTGGAGAGTGTTCACGGCCCGTCTAGACCCGCTATAGGATATATTTTACCGAGTATGGTCCAAAGTGAAAAAAAATGGAGTACTAAGTGACCAGCATTTGGCATATATGAAAAATTTCCAGAAAGCTTTTTCCCGCCCTTTCTCGATCTATCGATTTTTTCGTAGAAACTGGAATTGGAGCGAGTTCGCCGCCCCACTATCCCCTATATAAAATATATTAGAGCGTACTAATGGCCTCTCAATTGGTATATATATAAAAATTTCCAGAAAAATTTTTTCCCGATTTTTTCCTTATCCATAAATTTTTCCCTAGAAATTGAAACTGGATAGGGCTCACGGTCCGTCTATTCCCTATATAGAATATATTTTATACGGAATAAATCAAAAATAGCATTTCCAAAAATAGCGAGTCTGGTCAAAAGTGACCAAAAATGGCGTACTAATGGCCAGCAATTGGTATACATAGAAATATTTCCAGAAAGAATTTTTCCTGACATTTTCCCTATCCATCAATTTATCTCTAGAATATTCACGGCCCGTCTATCCCTTATATAGGATATATTTTAGAGAATATGGTTCAAAGTGATAAAAATGGAGTATTAAGAGCCCAGCATCTGGTACATAGAAAAAATTTCCGGGAAGATTTTTACACGACTTTTCCCTGCCTATCGATTTTTTCCCAGAAACTGGAACTGGTGCGAGTTCGCCGAGCCTCTATCCCCTATATGAAATATATTTTAGCGACTTTCGTCGAAAGTGACCAAAATTGGCGTACTAACGGCCCAGCAATTGGTATATATAAAAATGATATATAAAAATTTCCATAAAGAGTTTTTCCCGACTTTTTCCACATCCATCAATTTTTCGATAGAAATTGAAAATGGAGAGGGTTCTTGCCCCCTCTATCCCCAATATAGAATATATTTTAGCGACTCTGGTCAAAAGTGACCAAAAAATGGCGAACTAATGGCTAACAATAGGTATATATAGAAATATTTCCAGAAAGATTTTTTTTCCCAGCATTTTCCCTATCCATCAATTATTTCCCCTGAAACTGAAAATGGAGAGGTTTCACGGCCCCTCTATCCCCTGTATGGAATATATTTTAGCGATTTTGATCGAAAGTGACCAAAAGTGGACCAGCAATTGGTATATATATATAAAAATTTCGAGAAAGAGCTTTTCACTACTTTTTCCCTAACAATCAATTATTTCCCCGAAAACTGGAAATGGAGAGTGTTCCCCGCCCTACTATCCCCTATATAGAATACATTTTAGCGAGTATGTGAAAAGTGACTAAACATGGCGCACTAATGGCCCAGTAATTGGCATACATAGAAACATTTCCAAAAAACATTTTTGCCGACTTTTTACCTCACCATCAGTTTTTTCATAAAAACTGAAACTGGAGAGGTTTCAGGGACCCTCTATCCCCTATATAGAATATATTTTAGCAACTCTTGTAAAAAATGACCAAAAATGGCGTAATAATGGCCCTGTAATTAGTATACATAAAAAAATTTCCAGAAAGAGTTTTTCCCGAATTTTTCCCTTTCCATATATTTTTCCTTACAATTGACACTGCAGAGGGTTCACGACCCCCTATGTAGAATATATTTCTGCGAGTCTGGTGAAAAGTGGCCAAAAATGGCGTACTAATGGCCCAGTAATTGTATACATAAAAAAATTTCCAGAAAGTGTTTTTCCCGACTTTTTCCATATCCATGAATTTATCGCTAGAATGTTCACGGCACTTCTATCCCCTATATAGGATATATTTTAGCGAGTATGGTCCAAAGTGACCAAAAATGGCGTACTAAGAGCACAGCATTTCTTATATAGAAAAAATTTCCAGAAAGATTTTTTCCCGACCTTTCCCTATCTATCGATTTTTTCCTAGAAACTGGAACTGGAGCAAGTTCGCCGTCCCTCTACCCCCTATATAAAATATATTTTAGCGATTTTCGTCGAAAGTGACCAAAATTGGCGTAGTAATGGCCCAGCAATTGGTATATATATAAAAATTTCGAGAAAGAGTTTTTCCCGACCTTTTTCCCTCTCCATCAATTGTTTACCTAGAAACTGGAAAAGGAGAGGATTCGCCGCCCCTATATCCCCTATAGAGAATATATTTCAGCGATTCTCGTCGAAAGTGTCTAAAAATGGCGTACTAATGGCCTAGCAATTGTATACATAGGAAAATTCCAGAAAGAGTTTTCCCCGACTTTTTCCCTATCCATCAATTTTTCCCTAGAAATTTAAACTGGAGAGGGTTCACGGACAATCTATCCCCTATATAGGATATATTTTAGCGACTCTGGTCGAAAGCAACTAAAAAAGGTGTGCTAATGGCCCAGATATTTGTATATATAGAAACATTTCCAGAAAGGTATTTTCTCGACTTTTTCCCTATCTATATATTTTCCCCTACAATTGACACTGGAGAGGGTTCACGGCTCCTCTATCCTTTATGTAGAATATATTTTAGCGAGTATGGTTAAAACCAAAACGTGTATACATTTCCAGAAAGATATTTTCCCAAATTTTTCTCTATCTATATATTTTCCCCTACAATTGACACCGGTGAGGGTTCACGGCCCCTCTATCCCTTATATAGAATATATTTTAGAGAGTATGGTGACCAAAAATTGCGTACTAATGGCCCAGCAATTGGTATACTTAGAAAAATTTCCAGAAAGAGTTTTCCCTACTTTTTCCCTTTCCATATATTTACCCCTACAATTGACACTGGAGAGGGTTCACGGCCCCTCTATCCCCTATATAGAATATATTTTAGCGAGTATGGTCTAAAGTGACCAAAAATGTCGTACTAAGAGCCCAGCATTTGGCATATAGAAAAAATTTCCAGAAAGAGTTTTTCCCGACTTTTACCCTATCTATATATTTTGCCCTAGAAATTGACACGGGAGAAGGTTCACGACCCCTCTATCCCCTATATAGAATATATTTTATCGAGTAATGTCCAAAGTGACCAAAAATGGCGTACTAATGGCCCAGCAATTGGTATACACAGAAAAATTTCCAGAAAGATTTTTTCCCGACTTTTTCACTATCCATATATTTTGCCCTAGAAAGTGACACTGGTGAGGGTTCACGGCCCCTCTATCCCCTATATAGATAAAAATTTATCGAGTATGGTCCAAAGTGATCAAAAATGGCGTACTAAGAGCCCAGCATTTGGCATATAGAAAAAATTTCCAGAAAGATTTTTCCCGACTTTTACCTTATCCATATATTTTGCCCTAGAAATTGACACCGGAGAGGGTTCACGACCCCTCTGTCCCCTATATAGTATATATTTTAGCGAGTCTTGTCAAAAGTGACCAAAAATGGCGGTCTAATGGTCCAGCAATGTATATTTAGAAAAATTTCCAGAAAGAGTTTTTCCCGACTTTTTCCCTTTCCATATATTTACCCCTACAATTGACACTGGAGAGGGTTCAAGTCCCCTCTATCCCCTATATAGATTATATTTTAGCGAGTATAGTCCAAAGTGACCAAAAATGCCGTACTAAGAGCCCATCATTTGGCATATAGAAAAAATTTCCAGAAAGAGTTTTTCCCGACTTTTTCCCTATTCATCAATTTTCCCCTAGAAACTGAAACTGGAGAGGTTTCACGGCCCCTCTATCCCCTGTATGAAATATATATTTTAGCGATTTCGATCGAAAGTGACCAAAAAATGCGTACTAATGACCCAGCAATTGGTATACATAGAAAAATTTCCAGAAAGAGTTTTTCCCGACTATTTCACTTTCCATATATTTACCCC
Organism: Maratus speciosus; assembly: GCA_963932465.1. NCBI lineage: Eukaryota > Metazoa > Arthropoda > Arachnida > Araneae > Salticidae > Maratus > Maratus speciosus. Next base: position 2,009,363 of record OZ010795.1, on the reverse strand, counting down.
TACATTTGACACTGGAGAGGGTTCACGACCCCTCTATCCCCTATATAGTATATATTTTAGCGAGTCGTGTCAAAAGTGACCAAAAATGGCGGTCTAATGGTCCAGCAATTTGTATACTTAGAAAAATTTCCAGAAAGAGTTTTTCCGACTTTTTCCCTATCCATCAATTTTCCCCTAGAAACTGAAACTGGAGAGGTTTCACGGCCCTTCTATCCCCTGTATGTAATACACTACTCAAAACAATTAAAGGATATTTGAAGTTTTATATAAAATAAAGATATAAACGAAATTTTTGTTGCCGAAAATAGAAGAAGAGAATCACAAATGCAAATTTTTCTGGTTTTCAAACTGTGGAGTATGCAAATTTTGAGTTCGACGTCAAAAACGTCGCTTCAGCGGCAGCGAATGAAATTTGACTTTCAACTGGATAAAAGAGAATGAAGACAAGGATGATCGGCATTCAGTGATTGCTTTGTTTCGATGAGTACGATGTCTCAGCGAAGTCATTTGACAGATTCAGAAGCTTTGAGAATTGTTGGTAGGTTAGAAGGGGGCCAAACTGAAGCCGAAGTAGCGCAAGCCATTGGAGTGTCACAAAGTGTCATTTCCAGGATCTGGAACCGTTTTTTGGAGAGTGGATGTGCAGGCCGAAGACCAGGGCAAGGTCGTAGACGGGCAACAACGCCCAATGAAGATCGGTATTTAGCGTCAACAGCTCGGAGACACCGAACCATGAACGCTACTCTTCTCCAACAACACCTTCGCTCGGCTACAGGCACCACGATTTCAACTCAGACTGTCCGAAACCGGCTCCATGCTGTAGGTCTGCTCGCCGACCGATGGTATGTGTTAGATTAACATCAAGGCATCGTCGCGACCGCAGGGAGTGGGCAACCGAGCATGTCAACTGGAGGAGAAATGAATGGAGCAATATTCTGTTTTCTGACGAGTCCCGTTTTTCTGTGCATCCGGATAATAGGCGTATTTTCATCCGGAGGGACCGTGGCAGTAGGAATAATCCTGCGTTCGTGCACGAAAGTGTCAGATTTGGCGGTGGAGGAGTGTTGGTGTATGGTGGCATCTCCATTGACGGGCGCACTGACCTCTACATCATTCGAGATGGAGCTCTGACTGGTCGCCGATATAGGAATGAGATCCTCAGACCTATTGTAGTCCCTTACGCTGCAGCAATCGGAGATAACTTCATTTTAATGGACGATAACTGCAGGCCACATCGTGCAAACCTGGTGGAGGATTTCCTTTTCGAGGAAGGAATCGCTCGAATGGAATGGCCAGCGTATTCTCCAGACATGAATCCAATCGAGCACGTTTGGCACGCTCTAGGAAGACGAGTTTCTGGACGCCAACAACCCCCACAAACTCTCCAAGAAATGGAAAGAGGTCTTCTGGAAGAGTGGGGCAGAATACCCGAACTCGTCATTAATAGCCTCACTGAGTCCATGCCTCAAAGGTGTTCAACGTCGCTGGCCGCCCGTGGAAACCATACCCCCTACTGAAAATGATTTTCTTTGAAGAAAACACCTTTTCTTATTCTTTTTTTCTCATATGCACAAATTGTGTTTTTTTCCTTTAGTACACAAATGCGCAATAAAATGCATTTTTTTTGCCAAACATGTGTAATTTATTCTCATATCACCTACTATGTCTGTCGACCATGCATCAGTTTACCAGATACAAAATCCACCTAAAACTGCAATATCCTTTAATTGTTTTGAGCAGTGTATATTTTAGCGATTTTGATCGAAAGTGACCAAAAAATGCGTACTAATGACTCAGCAATTGGTATACACAGAAAAATTTCCAGAAAGAGTTTTTCCCGACTTTATCCCTTTCCATATATTTTCCCCTACAATTGACACTGGAGAAGGTTCACGACCCCTCAATCCCCTATATAGAATATATTTTAGCGAGTCTTGTCAAAAGTGACTAAAAATGGCATTCTAATTGTCCAGCAATTGGTACATATAGAAAAATTTCCAGAAAGAAATTATCCCGACTTTTTCCCTGTCCATCAATTTTTCCCTAGAAACTTAAACTGGAGATGGTTCTCGGCCCCTCTGTCCCCTATGTAGAATATATCTTAGCGAGTCTGGTCGAAAGTGACCAAAAATGGCGTACATGGCCCAGCAATTTGTATACATAGATAGATTTCCAGAAAGAGTTCTTCCCGACTTTTTCCCTATTCATCAATTTTTCCCTAGAAACTGAAACTGGAGAGTGTTCACGGCCCGTCTATCCCCTATATAGAATATATTTTAGCGAGTCTGGTCAAAAGCGACCAAAAATGGCGTACTAGTGGCCCAGCAGTTGGTATACATAGATAAATTTCCAGAAAGAGTTTTACGAGACTTTTTCCCTATCTATCAATTTTTCCCTAGACACTGAAACTGAAGAGGGTTCACGTTCCCTCTATCCCCTATACAGAATATATTTTAGCGAGTCTGGTCAAAATCGACCAAAAATGGCGTACTAATGGCCCAGTAATTCGTATACATAGAAAAATTTCCAGAAAGAGTTTTTCCCGCCTTTTTCACTCTCCATCAATTTTGCCCTAGAAACTGTAACCGGAGAGTGTTTACGTTCCCTCTATCTCCTATATAGAATATATTTTAGCGATTCTGGTCGAAAACGACTAAAATTGATGTACTAATGGCCCAGATATTTGTATATATAGAAAAATTTCCAGAAAGATATTTTCCCGACTTTTTCTCTATCTATATATTTTTTTTCCAGAAACTTGAACTGGAGCGAGTTCGCGGATCCTCTATCCCCTATATAAAATATATTTTAGTGATTTTTCTTGAAAGTGACCAAAAATGGCGTACTAATGGCCTAGCAATTTGTATATACAGAAAAATTTCCGGAAAGAGCTTTTCCCTATCCATCAATTTTTCCCTAGAAACTGAAACTGAAGAGGTTTCACGGCCCCTCTATCCCCTATACAGAATATACTTTAGCGTACTAATGGTGCAGCAGTTGGTATATACATAAAAAATATCCTGAAAGAGTTTTTTCCGAGTTTTTCCTTATAGCTCAATTTTTCCCTAGAAATTGAAACTGGAGAGGGTTCACGGCCCTTTATCCCGTATATAGGATATATTTTAGCGAGTCTGGTCGAAAGTGTCCAAAAATGGGGTATGAATGGTCCAGCAATTGGCATATATAGGAAAAGTTCCCCATATACCAATTTTTCCCTAGAAACTGAAATTGCAGAGAGTTCCCGGCCCCTCTATCCCCTGTATAGAATATATTTTAGCGATTTTTGTCGAAAGTGACCAAAAATGGCCGACTTATGGCCTAGCATTTCGCGTGTAGGGAAAAGTTTCAAAGAAAAAAATTCTTGTCTTTTTCCCATAGATTATTAACATAAAAGATCGGACACTTCCATTGAGCGTCATGGTAATGCGATTGCGATGTGACGATGTGGAAGAAACTCCACGTCTTTTTAATATTTTTTTTATTGAGCGTCTACCTCATCTTAATCTTTCTTATTTTTAATGTTGTATGTTTACGTTTTCAACAGAATGTTACAGTTACACCTATACACTAACATAGAATAGATATTCTATTCTATATATCTAATATCTATTCTATGTTCATGGTCGAGTGCATATATATATATATATATATATATCTACCCTATATATATAAAATCCTAATGAAACGACTTTATGAAATGATTCTTTGAAACGACTGATTAAACAACTGATTATGTTTCACGACGATTTCTCCTAAAATATGGAATACTTTGCGATGAAATTAACACCAAAAATCAATATTGATCCGCAGATTTCAAAACTGGTATTAGAATTTTTAAATTCGAATTAGTTTTCGAAATATTAATCTTTTTCTAATTTTATATACATTTTTCGAATGATGGCAACTCAAATTCTAATCAAACAGATATTTTTTTTTATATTTCAGAAAAGGTTGATATGGTAACCCAGCTATATTTGTTTATTTGATATTAAGGATTTATTTATTTTTATTTCTTTTTACAAATTATATAAATTATTTTGTTCTATATTTCAGAAAAGGTTGATATGGTAACCCGGCTATATTTGTTTATTTGATATTAAAGATTTATTTACTTTTATTTCTTTTTACAAATTATATAAATTATTTTGTTCTATGATTATTAATTACTTTTTTGATATTTTTTTTAGAAAATAATTAAGAAATACAGTACTACTTAGTTATTCCGTCGACCAATTTCGTCAAATTATATAAATCGCCAAATTATACAAATAGACATAATTTTTATTTTAAATAACGAAAGAACAAATAAATTAATATACGATCAACCATTATTGGCATTTAATCTTATAGTTTGGCGATAGATTTTTGGTCGACGGGATATCTAAGGATTACCGAAAATGCATATGTAACTGGTATTTGAAAACGAGGTTTTCGCCAAATTTTCGTAAAAAAATAAAAATCACAGCAAACCTGCCCAAATATTACCACTTGAAAAAAAAAAATGCTAACTGGCAAGTTGAAAAAAAAGTAATACTTATAATAGTTTTACTTTTAATGTAGTTTTATTCGAAAAAATTTTTTTTTTGATTTTTCAATCAGAATGGAAAACTTACGGTCCCATATTGGCGCGATTTTTTTCTGACGCCAATGCTATATACGGAACGGACACATAACTGGCGCCAAAGTATCGTTATTTTGCTTGATATGGTAAGCCGGATGTTGCTGTTTATGCTGTTGATGCGTTTCTCAAATTGGCGTTGTTAAAAAGTCGCGCCAATATGGGACGTATATGACATCTTTGCCAAACTTTCATATGAACGGCGAAGGGATCAGACCGTATTTGTTTATGGCAGTTGGTGACTTGAACTATTATAATACAGATAAAATGATGGCGATAAAATAATATTTGGCGACTTATCACCTGTGCCTGGCTAACATTAAAGTACCAAAATGGCACCTAGAGTATAAAAAGCGAAATGGTCCGCTTGGAACTGTTGATGATAGTCACATGACTTAGGCTATTGTTATAGAGATTGTTTTAAAATACCGGGAGACAAAGACTCTGTATACTTAATTTATTTTATTTTAGCTTATTTTCAAATGTTTAAATGATCCTCTTTAATCAAACACGTAAACAACCATTGGATGTCTTAACAGCAACTGATTCGCCCTTAAATTTTTGCAATCAAAGGGAATTGAATGGAAACCCGTTTACAGGGAGATCTGCACAGCTTTTTTCAGTATAATTCAATCTTCTCTAATATTTTTAAAACCCATCAGATTAGCGTGTTTTTAGATTTTGCGGTGTCTGAACGGGGGTTGGCGAGCGTAGCTTGCAGGGGGCAGAGCCCCCTAGTATATATATATATATTCGTACATGATAGATGAACGATTTAAGTGCAACGAAAAACAAGCTAAAAATTTCATCTTGGATATTATACGTCAAGCAAATATTATATAATTGGATTTGAAGCTACATAAAGCGGTGTAATGTAACTAGTTGGATGTGCCAATCCCAATTCCTAGAGTGTGCCCTTGAATAGTATTTAAAGTGAAATTAAAGAAAAAAATAAAACTATTTGGATGTGCCAATCCCAAAATTTTCTTCTATCTTATCTATCTTAATATTTCAAAAACTAGTTACACATGTTAATACTTCAATATTATACCCACTTTGATTTTCATCTTAAATTTTTGCTTGAGTCAATTAAACGGACTAAAAACGAGTTAATCTATATCATGATATTTGTTAAAATTAATAGTTTTTCTTATTCTGTTGTTATCAGCTGTTTGCGAATAGCCGGATTAGCATGAAGTGAGTTCCCGTTGCTGCACTAGCCACCGATGGACAATAGAACTACGAAAAATCAAGACGAGTATACAAACATCACTATCACAGAGCTGCTTTAGAAGGAGGACCTGTTGGCCAAAGCCAAAGGCATGCACAAAAAATTTGGTTCAATTGTATGCATAATTTTATACACTTTTCGACTGTACAATAAAGAAAATGTCACAAACATCGCTATTACAGCGCCCCCTAGCGGCAGATTTTTTCCAAATTCAGGGAGGACTTGTTTGCCATACTCAGAAACATACACAAAAAATTTGGTTCAATTATTTTTCGATGGTACAATAATGAAAATGGTACAGACATCGCAATTATAGTGCCCCCTACCGGCGTAATTTTTCCAAAATCAGGGAGGACCATCGTGCCATGACCAAAAACAAACACAAAAAATTTGATTCAATTCTATGCATAACTTCATACACTTTTCGATGGTACACTATTCAAAATGGTACATAAATAACACAAAAATCACTATTATAGCGGCCCCTACCGGCGAATTTTTTCCAAATTAAGGAAGGACCTGCTTGCCATAGCCAAGTTAGTGATGGGCGATTCTGGAAAATTTGAGAATCGATTAAAATCGACATCGTATAAAACAGAATCGATCGCAATAAGAATCGATTCCCATATTCTAGAATCGATACTTGAATCGATATTTCGATGTTCACAGATTCACACAGATAAGCTGAAAAATAGTAATTCCAAAACGTAGAAAATCAACAGGGCCGTAACGACTATCTCTCACCCCTCACCTCCATTTATGGGGGCCCTAGACAATGTTAGCGGCCTAGAAGTAAGCTACTACAGACCTTTGAGTCAAACAATAAGGTTTTTTAACTTTTAAAATTATTATTTTTAAGATGTAATTTTGATAATAATTTATATTATATTTAAATTTATCTTTAAAAAAGATCTCGGTCATATGAAAAAAAGAAAGGATTTTTTTTTTCATCCGGAAAAGATGTACTTTCTACTCTTATTTCCTTCAACCAAACAGATGGGGACTTACTTCCTATAAACTCCCTAAAACGTGTATAAACTTCTTAAAAATGCGCAGATGAGCGATATTTTGAAGGCTCTAAATTTATTTAAAAAGTTAAATGGTTTTTCAGTCTTTTTAGGGTCTCCTATAAGGGTGGGGGAAATGCAAATCTTGCAAATCTTCTTTTAAAATAGCTGTGATGAATGTAATTAACCAATCATCACATACTAATTATCCCCCCAATTAATAATCAAAATTCTCCTTTTAATAATATATTTAACTAAAATTTCTTTCCCTTTTTAAAATATATATCTCCTTATCTCATTTACAGTTTATAAATATCTTTCTTTTTAATGTTTACCAAATTTTCAGCTGTTAAGAAAAAAAAATGTTCTCATCCTAGAGCCATTAACAATGAAATAACATACTTTTCTCTGGTTAACAAATAAATAAAAGTATATTCCTTGATTATATGTTTCTTTTTTCTTTTTTTCCAGCAGTAATCTAAAAACTATAAACAGTTATTGACTCATTCGCTGACATGCAGAGTGCACTCACTGAAACAATAATAAATAAAAAAGAAAAGTATCAAGTTAAACTGATGGCATTGAGCTCACAGTCTATTCATACTAAGCGTATTTTATACTCTTACTTCAAAGAATGCCTTTCGAAAAATAAATTAAGGGGGAATCAGCCGCCACCCCCCCCCCCCCCCCCGTCACATCTCTATACTTAAACAATAAGCCTCCAAATCTCATCAGGGAAGCACTTTATCAGAATAAACTGGTTACCAAATTTGAAGCAAATCAGACAGAAAAACCCATCTATGTAAATTAAGGGGGGTTAGCCCCTGTTGCTCCCTTTATACTTAAACAATGAACCTCCAAATTTAATCAGGGAAGCGTCTTATCAGAATTAACCGGTATACCAAAATTGAAGCGAATCTGATAATTCTGCAGGAAAAACCCATTTATCTAAATGGGGGGGGGGGGGGGATAGTCCGCGTATCCCCGTCCTTTATGCTTAACCAATGAACCCCCAAAACTAATCAGGGAAGCGCCTTATGAGAATGAACCTAGAAAAAAAATTGAAGCAAATCGGATATTTCTATCGAGAGTTATCGCGTTATGTATATACAATACATACAGAAACTGCGGGCACATTAGCTCTCAGGCTTTGATAGCCTGTGAGCTAAAAAGAAAAGTGCCCAGTTAAACTGATGGCATTGAGCTCACAGGCCATTCACACTAACTGTATATTATGCTCTTATTTCAAAGAATAATGCCCCTCGAAAAATAAACTAGGGGGGGGGGGGGATTGACCCTCCCCGTTTCCCCTCTTTATGCTTAACCAATGACCCTCCAAATGTCATCAGGGAAGCGCCTTATCGAAATAAATCGGTATACCAAATTTGAAGCAAATCGGATAGCAAAACCCATTTATCTAAATTAAGGGGTATTAGCCCCCTGTTCCCCCCTTCATATTTAATGAATGAACTTCCAAATCTAATTAGGGAAGCGCCTTATCAGAATAAACTGGTATACCAAATTTGAAGTAAATCGGATAGTAAAACCCATCTATCTAAATTAGAGAGGGTATTATCCTCTCGTACCCCCTCCCCCCCCTTTAGACTATAACAATGAACCTTCAAATATAATCAGAGAAACTCGTTATCAAAATTAACCGGTATACCAAAATTTGAAGAAAATCTGATAATTCTGCATGAAAAACCCATTCATCTAAGCTAAGGGGGGATTAGCCCCCGTTTCCCCTTTATACTTAACCAATGAGCCCCCAAAACTAATCAGGGAAGCGCCTTAGCAGAATGAACATAGAAAAAAATGGAAGCAAATCGGATATTTCTATCAAGAGTTATCGCGTTACGTACGTACATACATACAAAACCGACGGGCACATTAGATCTCAGGCTTTGATAGACTGTGAGCTAAAAAGTGCGAAGAGCGTGTAACAAGGGGGGGGGGGGGGCAGAAAATAAAAGAGGACATTAAAAGCTTTTCAACAATATGTTACACGAGATGGTTTGGAATAAACAATAAATATGACCCCCAGTGGAAAGCTAAGTCTCAAATGATGGGAGGGGTGACCTCAAATGTATCTTTGGTCAAGGTTTCAAAATGTGGATTTATAATAAAATAGAACGAGAATTGGGCATTTTTAAAATAGCATGCATATTTTGAACGGCCCTGTAAATTAAGATTGGGGAGGAAGGGGGGGGGGTCGGAAAGGATTAGAAGGGACGAACTTGAAAAATACAACATAATAAACTAGTAACCCAAATAACTAGGCTTCTAAACAAAAGTATACCGATTTAACCTAGTATTGAATTCAGGATGTGACCCGGGGGAACATTGGAATGTCCCTCCCGAAAGTTTTGAGATTTTATGCTTTTTAATGGACAAATGGGCATCCCCCCTTACGGAACTCTAAAATCTCCGCCCCCCCCCCCCATCCCGACCGGAGCAGCCTAGAAATCAACCCGCCATTCAACACTGAACCTAGAAAGAAAAAAAGAGGACCCCTAAAACAAGAAAATCCGTCGAAAACCGGAAGTCGAAAAAAATTTCGATTACAATACTTTCTTCTATTGAAGATAGAAGAAAGTAAAAATACACGAAATATTGCACTCTGCAAGTCTCAGAAAATTTCATAAATAGTCCCATTGGGTAGAAAATATTTTACAGCCGATGTTTTATTAATTTATGAAGTTTAATGTGTTAAACAATCGCTAGAATAATCTTTTAAAATTTACGCATTTTCACTTTCTCACAGATATAACAAAAAGATTGTTTTAATGTAAACTAGTTGGATATTAAAAATCCCAAAACTTTCTTCTATCTTATACATCTTAATATTTCAAAAGTAGTTACACATGTTAATACTTCAATATTATTAGTTCATTACTATACCAACTTTGATATTTATCTTAAATTTCTGCTTCAGTCAATTAAATGAACTAAAAACGAGTTAATCTATAGCATGATATTTGTTAAAATTAATAATTTTTCCTTATTCTGTTGTTATCACATGTTTGTGAATAGCCGGCTTAGCAGGAAGTGAGTTCGTCGGCCAAAGCCAAAAACATGCACAAAAAATTTGGTTCAATTGTATCAATAATTTTATACACTTTTCGATAGTACAATAAAGAAAATGTCACAAACATCGCTATTACAGCGCCCCCTAGCGGCAGATTTTTTCCAAATTCAGGGAGGACTTGTTTGCCATACTCAGAAACATACACAAAAAATTTGGTTCAATTATTTTTCGATGGTACAATAATGAAAATGGTACAGACATCGCAATTATAGTGCCCCCTACCGGCGTAATTTTTCCAAAATCAGGGAGGACCATCGTGCCATGACCAAAAACAAACACAAAAAATTTGATTCAATTCTATGCATAACTTCATACACTTTTCGATGGTACACTATTCAAAATGGTACATAAATAACACAAAAATCACTATTATAGCGGCCCCTACCGGCGAATTTTTTCCAAATTAAGGAAGGACCTGCTTGCCATAGCCAAGTTAGTGATGGGCGATTCTGGAAAATTTGAGAATCGATTAAAATCGACATCGTATAAAACAGAATCGATCGCAATAAGAATCGATTCCCATATTCTAGAATCGATACTTGAATCGATATTTCGATGTTCACAGATTCACACAGATAAGCTGAAAAATAGTAATTCCAAAACGTAGAAAATCAACAGGGCCGTAACGACTATCTCTCACCCCTCACCTCCATTTATGGGGGCCCTAGACAATGTTAGCGGCCTAGAAGTAAGCTACTACAGACCTTTGAGTCAAACAATAAGGTTTTTTAACTTTTAAAATTATTATTTTTAAGATGTAATTTTGATAATAATTTATATTATATTTAAATTTATCTTTAAAAAAGATCTCGGTCATATGAAAAAAAGAAAGGATTTTTTTTTTCATCCGGAAAAGATGTACTTTCTACTCTTATTTCCTTCAACCAAACAGATGGGGACTTACTTCCTATAAACTCCCTAAAACGTGTATAAACTTCTTAAAAATGCGCAGATGAGCGATATTTTGAAGGCTCTAAATTTATTTAAAAAGTTAAATGGTTTTTCAGTCTTTTTAGGGTCTCCTATAAGGGTGGGGGAAATGCAAATATTGCAAATCTTCTTTTGAAATAGCTGTGATGAATGTAATTAACCAATCATCACATACTAATTATCCCCCCAATTAATAATCAAAATTCTCCTTTTAATAATATATTTAACTAAAATTTCTTTCCCTTTTTAAAATATATATCTCCTTATCTCATTTACAGTTTATAAATATCTTTCTTTTTAATGTTTACCAAATTTTCAGCTGTTAAGAAAAAAAAATGTTCTCATCCTAGAGCCATTAACAATGAAATAACATACTTTTCTCTGGTTAACAAATAAATAAAAGTATATTCCTTGATTATATGTTTCTTTTTTCTTTTTTTCCAGCAGTAATCTAAAAACTATAAACAGTTATTGACTCATTCGCTGACATGCAGAGTGCACTCACTGAAACAATAATAAATAAAAAAGAAAAGTATCAAGTTAAACTGATGGCATTGAGCTCACAGTCTATTCATACTAAGCGTATTTTATACTCTTACTTCAAAGAATGCCTTTCGAAAAATAAATTAAGGGGGAATCAGCCGCCACCCCCCCCCCCCCCGTCACATCTCTATACTTAAACAATAAGCCTCCAAATCTCATCAGGGAAGCACTTTATCAGAATAAACTGGTTACCAAATTTGAAGCAAATCAGACAGAAAAACCCATCTATGTAAATTAAGGGGGGTTAGCCCCTGTTGCTCCCTTTATACTTAAACAATGAACCTCCAAATTTAATCAGGGAAGCGTCTTATCAGAATTAACCGGTATACCAAAATTGAAGCGAATCTGATAATTCTGCAGGAAAAACCCATTTATCTAAATGGGGGGGGGGATAGTCCGCGTATCCCCGTCCTTTATGCTTAACCAATGAACCCCCAAAACTAATCAGGGAAGCGCCTTATGAGAATGAACCTAGAAAAAAATTGAAGCAAATCGGATATTTCTATCGAGAGTTATCGCGTTATGTATATACAATACATACAGAAACTGCGGGCACATTAGCTCTCAGGCTTTGATAGACTGTGAGCTAAAAAGAAAAGTGCCCAGTTAAACTGATGGCATTGAGCTCACAGGCCATTCACACTAACTGTATATTATGCTCTTATTTCAAAGAATAATGCCCCTCGAAAAATAAACTAGGGGGGGGGGGGATTGACCCTCCCCGTTTCCCCTCTTTATGCTTAACCAATGACCCTCCAAATGTCACCAGGGAAGCGCCTTATCGAAATAAATCGGTATACCAAATTTGAAGCAAATCGGATAGCAAAACCCATTTATCTAAATTAAGGGGTATTAGCCCCCTGTTCCCCCCTTCATATTTAATGAATGAACTTCCAAATCTAATTAGGGAAGCGCCTTATCAGAATAAACTGGTATACCAAATTTGAAGTAAATCGGATAGTAAAACCCATCTATCTAAATTAGAGAGGGTATTATCCTCTCGTACCCCCTCCCCCCCCTTTAGACTATAACAATGAACCTTCAAATATAATCAGAGAAACTCGTTATCAAAATTAACCGGTATACCAAAATTTGAAGAAAATCTGATAATTCTGCATGAAAAACCCATTCATCTAAGCTAAGGGGGGATTAGCCCCCGTTTCCCCTTTATACTTAACCAATGAGCCCCCAAAACTAATCAGGGAAGCGCCTTAGCAGAATGAACATAGAAAAAAATGGAAGCAAATCGGATATTTCTATCAAGAGTTATCGCGTTACGTACGTACATACATACAAAACCGACGGGCACATTAGATCTCAGGCTTTGATAGACTGTGAGCTAAAAAGTGCGAAGAGCGTGTAACAAGGGGGGGGGGGGGGCAGAAAATAAAAGAGGACATTAAAAGCTTTTCAACAATATGTTACACGAGATGGTTTGGAATAAACAATAAATATGACCCCCAGTGGAAAGCTAAGTCTCAAATGATGGGAGGGGTGACCTCAAATGTATCTTTGGTCAAGGTTTCAAAATGTGGATTTATAATAAAATAGAACGAGAATTGGGCATTTTTAAAATAGCATGCATATTTTGAACGGCCCTGTAAATTAAGATTGGGGAGGAAGGGGGGGGGGTCGGAAAGGATTAGAAGGGACGAACTTGAAAAATACAACATAATAAACTAGTAACCCAAATAACTAGGCTTCTAAACAAAAGTATACCGATTTAACCTAGTATTGAATTCAGGATGTGACCCGGGGGAACATTGGAATGTCCCTCCCGAAAGTTTTGAGATTTTATGCTTTTTAATGGACAAATGGGCATCCCCCCTTACGGAACTCTAAAATCTCCGCCCCCCCCCCCCATCCCGACCGGAGCAGCCTAGAAATCAACCCGCCATTCAACACTGAACCTAGAAAGAAAAAAAGAGGACCCCTAAAACAAGAAAATCCGTCGAAAACCGGAAGTCGAAAAAAATTTCGATTACAATACTTTCTTCTATTGAAGATAGAAGAAAGTAAAAATACACGAAATATTGCACTCTGCAAGTCTCAGAAAATTTCATAAATAGTCCCATTGGGTAGAAAATATTTTACAGCCGATGTTTTATTAATTTATGAAGTTTAATGTGTTAAACAATCGCTAGAATAATCTTTTAAAATTTACGCATTTTCACTTTCTCACAGATATAACAAAAAGATTGTTTTTAATGTAAACTAGTTGGATATTAAAAATCCCAAAACTTTCTTCTATCTTATACATCTTAATATTTCAAAAGTAGTTACACATGTTAATACTTCAATATTATTAGTTCATTACTATACCAACTTTGATATTTATCTTAAATTTCTGCTTCAGTCAATTAAATGAACTAAAAACGAGTTAATCTATAGCATGATATTTGTTAAAATTAATAATTTTTCCTTATTCTGTTGTTATCACATGTTTGTGAATAGCCGGCTTAGCAGGAAGTGAGTTCGTCGGCCAAAGCCAAAAACATGCACAAAAAATTTGGTTCAATTGTATCAATAATTTTATACACTTTTCGATAGTACAATAAAGAAAATGTCACAAACATCGCTATTACAGCGCCCCCTAGCGGCAGATTTTTTCCAAATTCAGGGAGGACTTGTTTGCCATACTCAGAAACATACACAAAAAATTTGGTTCAATTATTTTTCGATGGTACAATAATGAAAATGGTACAGACATCGCAATTATAGTGCCCCCTACCGGCGTAATTTTTCCAAAATCAGGGAGGACCATCGTGCCATGACCAAAAACAAACACAAAAAATTTGATTCAATTCTATGCATAACTTCATACACTTTTCGATGGTACACTATTCAAAATGGTACATAAATAACACAAAAATCACTATTATAGCGGCCCCTACCGGCGAATTTTTTCCAAATTAAGGAAGGACCTGCTTGCCATAGCCAAGTTAGTGATGGGCGATTCTGGAAAATTTGAGAATCGATTAAAATCGACATCGTATAAAACAGAATCGATCGCAATAAGAATCGATTCCCATATTCTAGAATCGATACTTGAATCGATATTTCGATGTTCACAGATTCACACAGATAAGCTGAAAAATAGTAATTCCAAAACGTAGAAAATCAACAGGGCCGTAACGACTATCTCTCACCCCTCACCTCCATTTATGGGGGCCCTAGACAATGTTAGCGGCCTAGAAGTAAGCTACTACAGACCTTTGAGTCAAACAATAAGGTTTTTTAACTTTTAAAATTATTATTTTTAAGATGTAATTTTGATAATAATTTATATTATATTTAAATTTATCTTTAAAAAAGATCTCGGTCATATGAAAAAAAGAAAGGATTTTTTTTTTCATCCGGAAAAGATGTACTTTCTACTCTTATTTCCTTCAACCAAACAGATGGGGACTTACTTCCTATAAACTCCCTAAAACGTGTATAAACTTCTTAAAAATGCGCAGATGAGCGATATTTTGAAGGCTCTAAATTTATTTAAAAAGTTAAATGGTTTTTCAGTCTTTTTAGGGTCTCCTATAAGGGTGGGGGAAATGCAAATATTGCAAATCTTCTTTTGAAATAGCTGTGATGAATGTAATTAACCAATCATCACATACTAATTATCCCCCCAATTAATAATCAAAATTCTCCTTTTAATAATATATTTAACTAAAATTTCTTTCCCTTTTTAAAATATATATCTCCTTATCTCATTTACAGTTTATAAATATCTTTCTTTTTAATGTTTACCAAATTTTCAGCTGTTAAGAAAAAAAAATGTTCTCATCCTAGAGCCATTAACAATGAAATAACATACTTTTCTCTGGTTAACAAATAAATAAAAGTATATTCCTTGATTATATGTTTCTTTTTTCTTTTTTTCCAGCAGTAATCTAAAAACTATAAACAGTTATTGACTCATTCGCTGACATGCAGAGTGCACTCACTGAAACAATAATAAATAAAAAAGAAAAGTATCAAGTTAAACTGATGGCATTGAGCTCACAGTCTATTCATACTAAGCGTATTTTATACTCTTACTTCAAAGAATGCCTTTCGAAAAATAAATTAAGGGGGAATCAGCCGCCACCCCCCCCCCCCCCGTCACATCTCTATACTTAAACAATAAGCCTCCAAATCTCATCAGGGAAGCACTTTATCAGAATAAACTGGTTACCAAATTTGAAGCAAATCAGACAGAAAAACCCATCTATGTAAATTAAGGGGGGTTAGCCCCTGTTGCTCCCTTTATACTTAAACAATGAACCTCCAAATTTAATCAGGGAAGCGTCTTATCAGAATTAACCGGTATACCAAAATTGAAGCGAATCTGATAATTCTGCAGGAAAAACCCATTTATCTAAATGGGGGGGGGGGGATAGTCCGCGTATCCCCGTCCTTTATGCTTAACCAATGAACCCCCAAAACTAATCAGGGAAGCGCCTTATGAGAATGAACCTAGAAAAAAATTGAAGCAAATCGGATATTTCTATCGAGAGTTATCGCGTTATGTATATACAATACATACAGAAACTGCGGGCACATTAGCTCTCAGGCTTTGATAGACTGTGAGCTAAAAAGAAAAGTGCCCAGTTAAACTGATGGCATTGAGCTCACAGGCCATTCACACTAACTGTATATTATGCTCTTATTTCAAAGAATAATGCCCCTCGAAAAATAAACTAGGGGGGGGGGGGGATTGACCCTCCCCGTTTCCCCTCTTTATGCTTAACCAATGACCCTCCAAATGTCACCAGGGAAGCGCCTTATCGAAATAAATCGGTATACCAAATTTGAAGCAAATCGGATAGCAAAACCCATTTATCTAAATTAAGGGGTATTAGCCCCCTGTTCCCCCCTTCATATTTAATGAATGAACTTCCAAATCTAATTAGGGAAGCGCCTTATCAGAATAAACTGGTATACCAAATTTGAAGTAAATCGGATAGTAAAACCCATCTATCTAAATTAGAGAGGGTATTATCCTCTCGTACCCCCTCCCCCCCCTTTAGACTATAACAATGAACCTTCAAATATAATCAGAGAAACTCGTTATCAAAATTAACCGGTATACCAAAATTTGAAGAAAATCTGATAATTCTGCATGAAAAACCCATTCATCTAAGCTAAGGGGGATTAGCCCCGTTTCCCCTTTATACTTAACCAATGAGCCCCAAAACTAATCAGGGAAGCGCCTTAGCAGAATGAACATAGAAAAAAATGGAAGCAAATCGGATATTTCTATCAAGAGTTATCGCGTTACGTACGTACATACATACAAAACCGACGGGCACATTAGATCTCAGGCTTTGATAGACTGTGAGCTAAAAAGTGCGAAGAGCGTGTAACAAGGGGGGGGGGGGACAGAAAATAAAAGAGGACATTAAAAGCTTTTCAACAATATGTTACACGAGATGGTTTGGAATAAACAATAAATATGACCCCCGGGGGAAAGCTAAGTCTCAAATGATGGGAGGGGTGACCTCAAATGTATCTTTGGTCAAGGTTTCAAAATGTGGATTTATAATAAAATAGAACGAGAATTGGGCATTTTTAAAATAGCATGCATATTTTGAACGGCCCTGTAAATTAAGATTGGGGAGGAAGGGGGGGGGGGTCGGAAAGGATTAGAAGGGACGAACTTGAAAAATACAACATAATAAACTAGTAACCCAAATAACTAGGCTTCTAAACAAAAGTATACCGATTTAACCTAGTATTGAATTCAGGATGTGACCCGGGGGAACATTGGAATGTCCCTCCCGAAAGTTTTGAGATTTTATGCTTTTTAATGGACAAATGGGCATCCCCCCTTACGGAACTCTAAAATCTCCGCCCCCCCCCCCATCCCGACCGGAGCAGCCTAGAAATCAACCCGCCATTCAACACTGAACCTAGAAAGAAAAAAAGAGGACCCCTAAAACAAGAAAATCCGTCGAAAACCGGAAGTCGAAAAAAATTTCGATTACAATACTTTCTTCTATTGAAGATAGAAGAAAGTAAAAATACACGAAATATTGCACTCTGCAAGTCTCAGAAAATTTCATAAATAGTCCCATTGGGTAGAAAATATTTTACAGCCGATGTTTTATTAATTTATGAAGTTTAATGTGTTAAACAATCGCTAGAATAATCTTTTAAAATTTACGCATTTTCACTTTCTCACAGATATAACAAAAAGATTGTTTTTAATGTAAACTAGTTGGATATTAAAAATCCCAAAACTTTCTTCTATCTTATACATCTTAATATTTCAAAAGTAGTTACACATGTTAATACTTCAATATTATTAGTTCATTACTATACCAACTTTGATATTTATCTTAAATTTCTGCTTCAGTCAATTAAATGAACTAAAAACGAGTTAATCTATAGCATGATATTTGTTAAAATTAATAATTTTTCCTTATTCTGTTGTTATCACATGTTTGTGAATAGCCGGCTTAGCAGGAAGTGAGTTCGTCGGCCAAAGCCAAAAACATGCACAAAAAATTTGGTTCAATTGTATCAATAATTTTATACACTTTTCGATAGTACAATAAAGAAAATGGTACAGACATCGTATTTATAGCGCACCCTTCCAGCGGAATTTTTCCAAATTCAGGGAGGACATTCAATGCCATAACCCAAAAGAAACACAAAAAATTTGGCTCAATTCTCTGCATAACTTCATACACTTTTCGATGTTACACTATTCAAAATGGCACAAAAATCGCTATTACAGCGCCCCCTATCGGCGAATTTTTTTCAAATTAAGGAAGGACTTGCTTGCCATAGCCAAGAACTTAAAATAAAAATTTGGTTCAATTCTATGCATAACTGCATACACTTTTCGATGGTACAATATGCAAAATCGCTATTACAGCCCCCCCTAGCGGCGATTTTTTTCCAAATTCAGGGAGGACCTGCTTGTCATAGCCATAAACTTAAAATAAAAATTTGGTTCAATTCTATGCATAAATTCATACACTTTTGGATGGTATAATATTCAAAATCGCACAAAAATCGCTGTTACAGCGCCCCCTACCGGCGATTTTTTTCCAAATTCAGGGAGGACCTATCTGCCATATCCAAAAACTTAAAATAAAAAATTGGTTCAATTCTATGAATAACTTCATATACTTTTGGATGGTACAAAAATCGCTATTACAGCGCCCTCTACCGGCGAATGTTTTCCAAATTCAGGGAGGATCTGCTTTCCATAGCCAAAAACTTAAAATAAAAATTTGGTTTAATTCTATGCATAACTTCATGCACTTTTTGATGGTACAATGGCGATAGACAGACGCACACACGGACAGACGGATACACGGACAGACAGACATTTTCTATAAACATGTTTTTTGGGATCTCTGACTCCTAAAACATGTAAATCCGTCGAAAACTGGCGGTCGAAAAAAATTTCGATTACAATACTTTCTTCTATTGAAGATAGAAGAAAGTAATAACGTACAATCAGCTCAATAATATTTATGATATTAACAAATAAGAAATAATAATAAAATTACAGGTAGAGAAAAATTCCTTTTTACAAATTTTAGAATTATATAATTCTAAAAGTTAAAAAAAGCAAAACATAGAGATAATGATATCAAACTTGATAAAATTTTATTCGTTGCGAATAAATTAACACAATACCCGAATTTAGTTTCTTATAATTTTATCTCATTAACTTACATATTTACGTATTCAACAGAATTTTCTAGGGCTTTTCTTTTATATTATTCAGGGCTTAATTTGCGCCGGAGCCCACCGGTGCCCAGCTCGGGTACTTCTTTGTTTTCAGTAAATACTTAAATTTTGGTCATAATTCACCGGAGCTCATAAATACAGTACAATACTCCAGAGCCCAGTACAATTGCGCTTCTGAAAAACCGAAGCCTAAATTACCCTTTCCTTTCTTTCCCATCTCCAAGCTTTTGCATTTTTTTTTTTTTGTAAATCAAAACACTTATATGTAACGTAGTAATGTATCGCTCACGCAGGAGATGGAGATAAAACTGACATAATTTTTATATTAGGGCTTGTACTGACTCAAGCTCAATCTAGCTTACATTCCAAATTTTATTTATTCCCGTACATAAAAAAAAACTTTTCCTACTTCAAAGCTACATATTATATTAATTTCAAATCATTTTAATGCTATTTTGATCAAAATGCTGGGAAAATAGAAATCGTGTTTTTCTATTCTAGTGATATTTGCAAATTTATGTCTGGCATTAATGGCGGCAACGTGTTGATACGGCGCCACTCAAGAGACTGAACAATGAATTTGCTTTCAATTCGACTTTCTTTTGTGACAGTAGGGTAATTTTTAATTGATTGTTTTTTAAAATTATTATTATTATTTAGATATCCAACCTGAAAAGAATATTTTCTGTTTTTAGCCAGCTTGAGGTATTGCTTGTTTGAGGTTTTTTGTCTTCTATTGCGTACGAGTATAAAAATCACGTTAGTGATTTTTCTATTTATTTTCTATCATGAACAGTATCCACGCTAAGGCCCTGCACATTGACGAAGTCAGTTTCATTTGTAAATACATATAATTGCCATCTACTGTTATTCTGATAGAAAGCAATCGAGCAGTGTTTCCCCTTTTTCTATAAAAGCATCGAACCTTTCCGATAGCGGTGTCAAATTTTAATTTAATCTGATTTTCAGGGACTCGCGTCAAAAGATTGTTATGCGGAAGGAATCAATTAAAGTTTAAAATATGCCCCTTTTATAGAAAATTGAAAAACATTGTTTCATTCTTCAGCATATAAATATTAATTTCTGTAAATTTCATGCATTTTTTCCTAAAAATGTTTTGCTGCCAACCATCCCTTTTTTTTGTGAACACTATTTTCGAATCATAATACCTACCTTATTTAATCGCAGAATTCTGCAATTAATTAATATTAAAATTAGGCAAAGAAAAAAAAACTAAAACTAACTTACTAAACTAAAACTTACTAAAGAAAAAAAAAATGCTTTAAATTTTGCAAATAGTGTACGAAATATAAATATGCAGATTAGAGTGATGAGGGGGGGGGGGGGGTGGTAGGGGGGAACGATACTGTTGTTAATAGCGGTACCGCTGAATATTAGGGCTCCGGTACTTTTTTTGTTAGAAATCAAGCCCCGATATTATTATTATAATTATCATTTTGAAAGTTAAAAGCGAACGAACAAGTACGATAAAAAAACAAGTAAGAAAAATCATGCGTTAAGCATAGATTATGAAACACTTTCCAACACTTCCTGAATGCTTTAACAAAACTTCGTTATTTAGGGAAATAAGGTATATAAGTGAACTAAGTAAACATTTTAGAAAACACATAAAACATTTGAAAAACTGATTTCAGCAGTTGCCGTCCATTGCAAATATGTATTCCAATTCTTTTGAACAGCCCAGTATTTGATCTGTAGGTTGATATATATACTATATAATGGAGAAATTTAGTTTAGCAAGAAAACACATAACAGGTTGAAATTTCTCTTTCAGCAATTTATACTAATAGATTTAAACATACTTGTATACTTCTGTAAAACTTTGCAGTTCACCTAATACCTTTATTACACTCCACTATTTAGCTAAAGTTTAATTCAAAGTAAAACACTCTTAAAACTACCGGAATCACATTTCCAGAAATTATCATTTATAGACGGCCATGTATCCAATTCTTTGCGTGACCCTGTATGTCATTTTATATATGTTTAACAAACATTTCTTAGTAAACCAAATGCGGTTCAGCGTAAAAATGCCTAACTCATTTAAAAATCACCTTTAAGAAATTTGCAATCATACCCAGTAACCATTACGAATTCTTTTGAGTAGCCCTGTATATCAATTACAGCATTTATACACACCATATACAATGCATAAATATAGTGAAACATAAAAGCACATAACATAATTAAAAATGCATTTCCAGCAATCATCGCTACTTTACAGTACTTCGGGTACAATATAGTATCTGAAATCTTTTGTGTGTCCCTGTAAATGCTCTGCTCTTCGTATTATCCGTGAAATAAGTTATAGTAAACCTTAGCGATGTATATCTATATCTATTTCATTTTCATGTAATAGTTTAACATAATTAAAATACTCCGGAAAAAATTCCCTCCACTTCTATATCATTATGTAAAGGAATTCTTTTGTGCGGCCCTGTAAATGGCATAACTATTGTTATGCTATTGTATATAACTATTGCATAACTATTGTTTGGGCCGCACATTGTACAGAAAATGCATATTTTAGTCAACTTGATAAATGCATATCAATTTATTATGTTTGAAAACATGTAACATCATTAAAAATCATTTTAAACGATTTTTACCCATAGGCCGTAATGTAACGTAAAACTTTTGACTGTCCCTGTAAATGAACTAAACATGCTAGAAACCTCATTTGCAATAGGGTTCGTGCTATGGTAGAGGTCACTAACATCCACAAATTTCAGAACGATCCGAGTATATTTACGGGAGTTAGAGCGCGTACAGACGGCCAGACGGACAGACGAACAGACGGACAGACGGACAGACGGACAGACGGGCAGACAAACCGAAGTCATAAACACTTTTCAACTTTGTTGGAAAGTGTTAAAAAAACAGCTAAATAAATCAAACATAAATACAATATCGTCTGCCTCTTCTTCGTATAGCAAAGAATAGCTATTCAAAACATAGAGCGTTAAAATATTGCATCAACATAAGTAAATTTCGGAGGCTTGATAATTCTTCCTACTTGTCGGTAATGTTGCCATTACAGATTTTTCCATAAATGTCCCATCTGCTACATTAATCTGTGGTTAATTCTTCCCCATGGAGGAAAGAGGCAGCAAGGGGGCTGAGGGTGACGCCAAAAAAGTAACCCTAAAATGCACTACAGTAGGCCCAAACACAAGCACGTTCTTTCACGAAAAAGAAGAAAACTTTTAGTAAATACAATTTTTAGTTCATAATACAATGGAATGCTGCGTTAGAATAAAAATAAGCAGATCAATTTCATTTAGAGAAAAAAAAATGCACGGGTGATGTAAAAAAATTTCGGTCTCTGTTCCAGGTGCTTGTTTTGTTTGGACCTAGTGAGAGCATTTAAATTTGAGCGATAACGCGCATATCATTGCAAACCGTTTTTACGGCATACTGCAACTCCATCTATCTCTTTCCTCCATGATGTTTTATGTTTTATTGAACACATACATCAGACTTGTGTGCTTGACACCAGGGCCCTCTCCTCCATGATTCTTCCCCCTTGTCGGTAGTGACGCTAGTACTGCTGCCATTACAGATTTTGCCGTAAATGTCTCATCTTGTATGTTAATCTCATTAGTCGAGGCAATAGGGAATTTTACCTAGCAAAATTAATGGTAGTTCTGGAAATCGGCTTGCTTTATTTTTTTAGGTCGCTGAATCCGAATTTGTAACTTCCCACCAAAATTTCCCCCGGCAACCCCCCAAATTTTGGTAAAAAGCCTCCCAAAAAAGGTTTTTACTAGGACTTCCCTCAGAGGGATTACTCTGAGCGATATTGCTGAGAACATAGATTTAATAATAACATGTGGAAGCAAAGAAAATGAGATGTTATCTTTAATTGTCCATATACTGCGATAAATTGAAATGATGAAAATAAACGAATCGTAGAATTACAAAATCTTATATATAAATTCGTATACACTGTTTAAAAAAATGGGAAATCAAACCATTCAAGACAGCCATGCATGGATATAAAATTCAAAGTACGCAATATATTAAAAGTAAAGTAGAAAATGAAACACTAAATTACTTATATCGGAATTTTAACAGTATAAAATGATGTGAAGAGCATAATCAGACGTTCCGACCAATTTGAGTAACTTTAAATGACAAATATATCATGCTTAAAAAGAATGGACTATACTTTATATGGTGTGCGCTCCCCCGGAATAGTTAATATTGTACAATATCTGTTTTCCATGGATGCAACGAGGTTGTCGATAACATTTAAGAAATTCTCTCCTCAAAATCTGATATAGCAGCAAAGTACCGAATACATCAATAGTGGCATGCAATGCTTCGTTAGAGTGTGTTTTAGATATGCTCGATCAGATTTAAATGATGAGTGTATGCTGGCCACTACATACGCTGCAGTGTTGGGTATGAACGCGTTCATTGAACGGAAACTCACGAACTTAGTTCAATTTCTGTGAACTTTGAGCTGAACTTAACTCAGTTTTTGATAAACGAACGTGAACTGAACGAAAGCTCAAAAAAATCCGCGAGTTTGAACGAAATTTACAACTCAAACTCAATTTTTTCATAACTTATTTAAAACTGTTCCAGCCGTTAAGATCACGTCTTTCTCATTCAAATGCCATTTAGAGGCCTAAACGGACTTGGGGCGGGTCGAGTGTGATCATCAGTTTTTTGGGTCGTGCTCGAGTCTTTCTCTCTCTGGAGGCTCGGGCCAGGCCGAACAGGACTTATTTTTGGGTTTGTGCTCTATTATTCCTAAAAGTCTGTACCGACAGAAATTTTCTGGCCCGGTCACCCCTGCTTGTATGAAAACTATTGCCCCGTCCCAGTCTGACTCGTGCAAAAATCTGTTTAATGAACAACTTACCTTGGGTCAACAATTTTTTCCGAAAAAATATATATTTTTTAAATTACCATCATTCTACAATTAAAATTCTCTTTAAAGAATAGTAGTACATATACATTTCTAAGGGGGGTGGGGAGGGCATACAATACTGAAAACCCTGTTTTAAGAATCTGTGTATTACGAATTCCTGCTTTAAACGGAAAATTTTCTTGATCGGTGGATCTGGATCTCAGTGTTGCCAGTGGGCTACTTTTTTTTAATTCAGTTTTCTTGATTGCCTCCACTTTTTTGAAACTGTAAAATTACCTTTGTTTTCGCTTTAATTAATATGTCATTAAGTAAGGTACATTTTAGCATATCAAAAAATTGGTGCCAATCAAGAATCCGAATTTTAAAAAAGTAGCCCATCTGGCAATACTGCTGGATCTTCCAAATGGATATAATAATCCGTTTGAAAATAAATAATACACTTGCAAGAGACGACAGACCTGATAAAAAAGGAACTTAACTATAACGATTTTTTTCTCTCTTATGTGTTTCCGTCTTAGAAGGTTTTTCGAGATAGAATTTTCAGATTTTTAAGTATCCAAACCGTGTAAATGGATTAATGATATTGATAACAATTCAGATATTTACATACTAATAGAGATCCATTAAAAAATTAATAGCGCTTACAATAAGATATATAGAAAGAAATGTAGTAGAAACAGTATTTTGGAACGGAGGTCCCTGTACATGCAGCCTATGGTAGAGGTCTGCAAGGGGCCTAAATTTCTAGGCACGGGCCCGTCCCGATCCATAGAAGAAAAATTCGGCCCGTCCGGTATAAACATTAAAAGTTCGGCCCGAACCCGGCCTGAACCCGTACAAAAAATATTGGCCCGGCCCGTAGAGAAAAAATTATTGGCCCGACCTAACCCTGTATAATAGCTAAAAGTTCGGCCCGGCAAAAAGTCAAAATCTCTCGGCCCGAGTCCAGTCCGGCCCAAATGAATTGCTACAAAACATCCATCGATTTGGTTAAAAATTTGTCTCGTACGAAGAGTTCTGACAAAAATACTTATCTTTGATTCTTATTGTCATGTTTCCAGTTTCATTTTTATAAATGTTATTGCGATATTTATTTATTTTTTATGAATCGCTATTTGTTGTACATAAATGTTTCAGTTATTATTAATATAGTTAATCCATATCCCATGTATTGGAGACTTAGAAATCTAAAGAATGCTATACAGTAAAATATTCTAAGACCGAATTGCATAGGAAAGAAAAAAATACATTATAGACAAGTTCCCATCTTAACAGGTTTAAATGTATTATATATTCTTTTCTCATGTATTAGCACATCTATTTTGCATGGATCAACATATTTTTCAGGTTAAAAGAGGATTCCGTCATAGGCAGGTTCTTTTTCACACGTTTTACTATTTTTTAATTTAGCTACATTTTAATAAGCCTAGAAATGTACTATTCTTTATAAAGAATAAAATTAAATGTTTAATTGTAGAATAATGGCGATTTAAAAATGTATGCATTTTTTGCAAAAATTTTTGGGCCATGCTAAATTTTACTGATTTTTGAATGGACCAGGCCACGCCGAGACAATGATTTTCATACGTGTTAGGTCAAAACCGGGACGGAAAATGTAGGCCCGTGAAGACTAGAAAGAATGATACAAGTCCCGATTTGGTAAGGAAAAAATAAGTTAGGCCCTGCCTGGTCCTTCAGGAAAAAAGTCAGAGCCTGGCCCGGAAAAAGAAGTGACTAGGCCCGGCCCGACCCTTCAGAAAAAAGTATGGTCTGGGCCTGGCCCGTGCCGAATCCGAAATGAAATGAAAGGAAATTATGTTTTAATGCAATTGTGAAAAGTAACCTATATTTATATCTCTACTAACAGTTTTATGCTTTTTAGAAAAAAAAGGCAAGTGTTTAATATTCAAATAGTCATAAAATTTATGTTTTAATATTTAAATATAGTAAAACCTCTGAATAGTAGGGACATCGGGATTATTGAATAGAGTCTTGCATCGGTTCAGGTTGTATACAAATTTCTGTTTCCATGTTTTAATGATTCTAATATTCTTTTTGCGGTTGGGTAGCCTAGAATAACCCTTGCTAGCCATAGTTAGATCTTTTGGAAGTCAGGTTGTTTGCATTTTCACGAAAAGTTTGAGCAAAACTGTGTTTCAGAAGGAAATAAATATGTTTTAGTGTATGAATGAGTATATATTAAATTACTGCATAAGAAATAAAATTTATAAAAAATGTGACCATAGATTATTCCTTCTTTACGGTACAGTTAAGAACAATTTTTCTTCTCTCGGAATATGAAAAATGTTGCCAACATTTAATTTTTGATACACAACAAAAAAGCATGTATGATACTTGTCAGGGCCGAAACTAGCCTTTTTTGCACTCGGGGCAAACATGGATTTTGCCCTCCCCCCCGCTCTACCGTAAAGTATATATACAAAGAGAATTTTACTAATTTTCTAATAGCCGACTTATTTTAAAATATGTCATAATAAAATATGTAATACTGAACTACGTAATCCACAATGGCGGATCCAAGGAAGAGGTCACGGGGGATCATGACCCCCCCCCCCCCCCAACCTCTGAACACCAACAAAAAGATTCTAAAGATTATTTTTAAAATGAAATATACAGTAGAGTCCCGCTTAACCGAGTCTCCTCTTTAACCGAGTTATTTTCTTCTGATGGACTGGTGGCTTCCATTATTATGAAACAGCCATTATAAATGAAGTATATTAGGTGAAGATGAAAGAGAAAAAAAAATTATGGCCATTTTTTTTTTCTTATTATGACTAGAAAATCAGAGTTCTAACTTTTTTACGTCTGCTCTTTCATCTTCACCTAACACTTCTTTTATAATGGCTGTTTCATAATAATGGAAGCCACCAGTCCATCAGAAGAAAATAATCCATTCCAAGGGTATAATCCTTCATTTGGCACCCCTTCGTTCTGGCTCCCGGGGCACATGCCCCTCTGCCCCCCCCCCCCTAGTTTCGGCCCTGATACTTGTGATATGTGTAGATTGGGAGATGCCCAAATTAGCTATATAAGCATATAAAGTACCATATTTTATGGAAGAAACGCCGCGGCGTTTACGAGTTCAAAAGTTAATTTTTTTTCCAAGTGCGGCGTTAACGCCATGTGCGGCGTTTACGATTTTTTTAAAATACCAACTAATTTTCCTTAATTTAAAAATTCATAAAAATACTTTACAATCGGATTTAAATATTTTAAATAAAACTTCAGACATCTTAAGATATTAAAAACGAGGCATCCTACACCGCTCAGAAAACTTTGATTAAAGTTAGGTCAATGTGACGCCGTCGACAAAAGTAAGCGTTCCGACGGATGCGGCGTTTACAACGAGTGCGGCGATTATAATATTTTTAAGCAGGCCAATTTGAAGAGTGCGGCGTTTCTGCCATAAAATACGGTATAAGGAATTGCAAAAGTGTTCGCTAACTAGATATGTGCTTTCGGGAGTATCCATTATGAAGATCTTATTGTATATAGATTTTTAATATGAAAAAATATGTTGGATATTCTTTTGAAAAATCTGGTCAACCCGAACCCGAATCACAAGAGTTAAAATCCAATCCAAACCCGAAAAATTATAGTCAACTCGACCCAAAACTGATCCCGAACAAGACTCGCAACGAAAAAATATAATGCCCTGGGTCGAAAATATAAAAACCCAATAACTGCAAACACTTATAATTATTAATTAACACTACACATCGAAATTTTTCCCAGAACGCATAAACACCTCAATCGTGAAATAAAATAGTATTATTTTTCTGTTAGAAATAGGAGAATTTGTGGAACAGATAGTATCTTTGTCACAGGTCCCAGACTAGTATCAGAAAAGAATAGCGAAAGCATATAAAGGAAAAACTCCACACTAGGACAAAAAGTCATGTTCAGTTAGACTATATAAGCAATACCATTACAAGAGGAGGCGCCAGAGACTTTTTTTTGTGCTTTGTTGCACAGACTAAGTAATTGGTGAATTTCGTATTATATCCATTTTAAAAGGATGGAAAAAAAAAAAAGAAAACGAAAAAGCCAACGGCTTGTTTCAAGTATCATTTGATAGTCTTGCTAGTGTCTTCAGTAATCTAATCGTAGATCGGTAAACTACTATGGTATGAATAAAAACTTGGATTTCCTTGCGTAAATGCGCTTTAGGTTCCCTTAGAAAGGGGTGTACATCAATTGCGCCTACGGTGGGAGGAGATCATAAATTGCGCCTATAGCTTCGGCCCCCTTCTGTATGAACTGCGCTCGAAGGGGTGAGATAAGCAATCCATCATTTTATTGAGGGTTGCTTTAAAGAATTCTTTTTCCCAAAAAAGTCTTCTGGATGCAAATCCGGCCATGGTAAATCTTGGCGACAATAATCACAATACTTAAGGTCTGTATTCATCTAGCATTGCATTATATCTTATGAGATATTCAACGTATTGAATACAAATAAAATATTACTAGAGGATACTTACTAATATTTACTACGAAAGAAGGGGACTTCTCATTTAAATGGCGCGGTGCAAACTGCCGCCCCAAATTTTGTTAGCACTTTCAAGGTATTTCAAGAAATATCTAATGTTAATTTTAAAAAAACACATACCATTGTTAAGAAATTTTTTATTTCGACTTGTAACATTTGGATAAAAAGTGTTTTTCCTTTTTCAATGACAAAAAATGCTGAAAATACATAAAATTCAAGTTATCATAACTCGGTAAGTTTTATTTGTACAAAAATGAAACTTTTATTGTTTAATTATTAGTACACGAAGAAAGTTTTACTAAATATATAGTATTTAAATCCCGTAAAAAAATTAAATTTCTGTAACTTTTAAAAATAACATTTTATATATATATATACAGACGAAACCCGGTTATCCGAAAATCGGCTTAACCGAAAGCCCTTAAAATTCCTCAAAGTCTTTTTTAATTGTGAAAAATTTTATTGCCAACACTATTTTGACCGATGTCAAATGACAACTTTTAACATATTTTGATTTATGATTAATATTTTATTTGTAAGTTTTAGATCAAACAATTCCGAATCATGTCTAGTACATTGAAGAGTTGTTTTAATACTTATTATCTTTAAAAATTAAAAGGAAAATAAATAAAAATCAAAACTTTGAAAGGTGTTATTGGATGTGGGTAGAAATAGTGTTAAAAAAGCACGTTCTTTATGAAAATAATAGACAGAGTCAACTTACTTATTTTGTCAATTGCGTAATTTCGGGCACTTTATTGGATAGACACGTACGACACTTCATCTTTTTTACCAAATATGTTGTGATTTTCTTTTGTTTTTTAACTTTGCATCGTTTCAATGCTGCTTTATCAAGCCACCTTTTAAGCAGGACCGAAACTAGCCTTTTTTGCACCCGGGGCAAACATGGATTTTGCCGCCCCCCCTCTCTTCCGGAAAGTATATTTACAAAGAGAATTTTACTAATTTTCTAATAGCCGACTTATTTTAAAATTTAAAATATGTAATCATATGTAATATTGAACTATGCAATTTACAATGGCACGTACAAGGGGGAGGTCACGGGGGTCATGACCCCCCTCTGAACACCAACAAAAATATTCTAAAGACGATTTTTTAAATGAAATATACAGTAGAGTCCCGATTATCCGAGTCCCGCTTAACCAAGTTTCCGCCTTAACCGAGTTATTTTCTTCTGATGGGCTGATGGCTTCCATTATTATGAAACAGCCATTATAAAGGAAGTGTTAGGTGAAGATGAAAGAGCAGCCGTAAAAAGTTAGAACTCTGATTTTCTGGTCAGAATATGGGGGAAAAAATGCCCATATACATTTTTTTTTATTATTATGGCCATTTTTCTTTCCCATTCTGACCAGAAAATCGGACTTCTAACTTTTTACGACTGCTCTTTCATCTTCACCCAACACTTCATTTATAATGGCTGTTTCGTAATAATGGAAGCCATCAGTGCATCAGAAGAAAATTATCCATTCCAAAGACTAACGAAAAGCACAAACATCCATTATATAAATTGAGCATTTATGTGCTTAAAGGCTTAATCTTCAGAAAAGACAGACAGAGAAACAGCAGTAGCAGTAACATTACAACTTTGCTGCTATTGCTGCATTCTTTTTCTTTCTTTAAAAAAATTTTTCTTTTCTAATAAAGGCTCTCATTATGGAGCTACGAAACAGTTGTATGCTAAAAATTTTGGCTGTTTATACTTTTCTTTACGTTGGTTTTACATATAATGTATTTATTTAACACAATGAGTTTTGTATGTATGTTATTAGTTTATACTCTTGGAGGAATTTGACGTAGAACCTCCTCCTCCCTTACCTTATTTTGCGCTAATGATGTTTAAAACGGAATATTTTATTTATTTTAATCGAAAATCTATGGAATGGTTAAATAATTAAAAAAAAAAGATTAAAAATGTATTCATTTTTGCAAGAACTATAGGTAGTAATATAAAATAAATGTTTATTCTCTGGTGGGAAAATTTTTGGCAAAATATTGGCGTCCGAAATATATCGCGAGATAACCTGTAACAGATAATCATAACCCTCATTTCCAAAGCTATTATGATTTTTAATATACAGTGAAAATTCTTATTTTCGAAAGATAAAAATAATGGACTTGAACTTTTCATAATTATTTTCCTCAAATAATACCAAATCTGTCAGCAGCATGTTTAAATTAACAAGATTATTACTATAAGTTGTAGTATTACTATTATTATTACTACTATTATTTTTTAAATGAAGCAGAATGGAGAATGGTCTAATTTAGGATTATTTTAAAAATAATTAATATGTTAAATTTTTCTATTACAGCATAATTCTCATCCCATTCATGTATTTATATTCTCTTTCAAATGCCAAATAACTAATTCATCAGTTCTACTTAAAAATTTGGCTTTTAAAAGTCAGCAAAAATTTAATTTAAAAATATTTTGAGGATCAAAATCATAAAGTCAACTATAATCTATTATTTAAAGTGTATTTTTCTTTTATAGGAAGTCAACTATTATTAAAAAAGGATATTTTATCTTTATAGATAAATAAAACTTTGAAATTATATTTTGAGAAGATGCGTTGATTTAATACGAAATTAAAAAATCATAATCTAATGTGTGAAATTACTATATTTGGAGAAGATGTGTTGATTTAGTAAGAAATTAGAAAATCATAATCTTATGTGTATAAAGATAATTTTTTTTTTAGATTTAAGGGTGTTGCAAAGAGTTTCCCTCTAAAATTTCTAACTTACAAACTTGCTTTTAAACGTAAAAGCATGTTATTTGCAGACATGACTATTGAATAGATTTAGAATCTATTAATCTTTCATCTTCAGATAACTGAATTACATGTTGAATTATAAGCAATTGTTGTTTGATAAACATTTATCGGACTGTCACGCCTGGAAATTCAGTTTAGAACGCATTGTGGAAATACAGTTCAAATGCTAAATGCTTTTAACAGCATTTTGTAAAAGATTGCCTTTAATGAAAATTGGAAAAACCGTTCGATTTCACAGATTCTAAATAACAGATAGGTCACTCTCATGTAAATACAAACAAATATGAATTCTAGAAAGTAACCAGTTTGCATTTGAAAACAGTCTTAAGGCTGCTCTCAATTTCAAAGAAGCTATTTTCTGACACATTTCTGAATGCTTGAAAACACATTAAATTAGAAGATGTTCTTATTAAGAAACTATGTAATCGAATGACTTTTCCATTTTGTGGAAAAAGTAGATCATTTTACAGAAAATACTGTAAAAGTTGGCGTTTTGAACCAAATTCACGAAGCAGCAGTGCGATAAAGTATAAAAATTTCTCATCACATAACAAGAATGGGTTATAACTGTTTAAGTAATTTATTTATCTGGAAATGGAATACGCTATTCAATTAAAAATCGCCTAGGCTTGTTAATTTTATTTCTTTAAGTATAAAAATGAATCAGACAATGTGTCACAAAATTTTGTGTTGCGAGCAGGGAATTTGTGAAGCACCTTAAGCTGTTCTTAACTGCTCTGCTCAACAAGCGCAAAACGTTTTGACACATTTACAAATTCATTTTTAACGGAAAGGTATAAAATGGGACAGCCTGGCCATGGAAGCGATTTGGAATGGAACTGTTTTTTCCATTTTTTGATCCATCCATTACTTATTGAGTTAGAAGCGAATTTGATTACGTGACAAACACGTTTTTCGCCCGCTCTTGAGGGCTCTTTCCTCCTTAGCGAGGAAATTCGGTTCCAAACGTCCACTTGGACACTCTTTTCTGAAAGATCTATTGCGTTTGCAAAAAAAAAAAAAAAAAAAAAAAAATGGAAAAAATAGCTCAATGACATAGTTTCTGAACAACAACACCAGCTATTTTCATGCATTTTCGAACAAAAATAAATTAAAAATTATGTCAAAAAGTTGCTCTTTTGGATTTGAGAACACCCTTAAGGAATTAAGTTTCTTTACACCACTTTTGAATGCATATTTTTCAAATGATAATGCACTTCTCAGTTTTGAATTCATGAGAATTTAATGCTCTTATTATTATTATTATTAATTTATCAGCCTGTGCATAAGAGAATCGTGCGTGATTATAAGAATTATATATTCAGAAAAATTAAACTTTATCAAGAAATACATCATATTTAAGTTTTACTTATAAAACATCGTGCAACCGCTTTGGAATTTTAAAATTTACTTTAGAACTTGGAAAAAATTAAGTTTTGAAAGAAAATAAAAAATGATTAGTTATATACCATAGTTCTAAATAAGTTCAATAATAATAATAGTAAAAACAATAATATTAAGAGCAATAAAAGAAGTACAAATTAGCATTCATCGGGATATTTCAGCAGCAAGAATATTCTTCCATTTAGAATGTTGTTCTTTTTCCTCAGCATCTTTCTTTCAAAATACTACAGAGAATAATATTAAAGTGAAATTTATTTTTAGCATGTTAATTGAATTATGAAATATCTGTAAATATCTGTATATAAATGTTAATAATGTTTAAGGTTCTTGAAGAATCTTAGAATGAAACATCTAAAGGCAGAGTGAATGAGATATTAGTTCAAACCTTACGAAAATATTTGTTTCCATGCATAATTGGCCCATTTCAGATATTATATTATTGAACGAAAAATAATATGCTTGGAGAAAAAAATGGCATTATTAGGTAACAAGTTTTATTTCTTCATAAAATTTTCTCTTCTAAAGTAATTAAAAAAAATTCTTCAATGTTTAAATTTCTTATGTAAATATTTGAAATTGATGATGATTTGTAATGTTCTATAATGGTTATATATATGGATTTTTTTATCATCATACTTTTATTTATTTCCTTTTTTAGGTAGCTTTCATTACAAAAAGCTACCTATTGCAGCCGTTCGGAGGAAAGCGATTTCAAAAAATTTTGGTATATTTTCATCGATCATGACCCCCAGACCCCGAAACCACCCTCCGTTCAAAAGTTGATATATATATATATATATATATATATATATATATCTGACCTTTGTCATACTGTAACTCTCGAATTTATGAACCGATTTGGATGTAATTCGGTATGTACATAGTACATACCAATGTCTCGACCGAGTTCGTTGGCCAGCTTCATCCGCCATTTTGTTTCAAAATGGCGGCCATTTAAAATTTTCTTAAAAATTTTAAATTTGAAATGTGGTACCAAAGAATTGAAAATGGAAAAATATTTTTTTCTTATGTATTTGACCTTTATACAAAGATTCCGGAGCAGTTTTTGTTTCGTCTATATCTTAGAAAATGGCTGAGTTATAGCATTTTGAATTTCTAGCGTGGCTGACATTTTGAAACGTCCTGAATTTTGTCACGCGATAAAAGGCGTATTTATGAACCGATTTGGATGTAACTTCGTTTGTACATAGTACATACCAATGTCTCGACCGAGTTCGTTGGCCAGCTTCATCCGCCATCTTGTTTAAAAATGGCAGACATTTAAATTTTTAAGAAAAATTTAAATTTGAAATGTGGTACCAAAAAATTGAAAATTGAAAAAATATTTTTTTCTTATGTATTTGACCTTGATACAAAGATTAGGGAGCAGTTTTTGTTTCGTCTATATCTCAAAAAATGGCTGAGTTATAGCATTTTGAATTTCTAGCGTGGCTGACATTTTGAAACGTCCTGATATTTGTCACGTGATAACAGGCGTATTTATGAACCGATTTGGATGTACTTTGGTGTGTACATAGCACATACAAATATCTCGACCGAGTTCGTTGGCCAGCTTCATTCGCCATCTTCTTTCAAAATGGTGGCCATTTAAAAATTTTTTAAAAATTTAAAATTTAAAATGAGATACCAAAATATTGGAAAATGAAAAATATTTTTTTGTATGTGTTTGACCTTAATACAAAGATCCCGGAACAGTTTTTGTTTTGTCTATATCTAAAAAAATGGCTGAGTTATAGCGTTTTGAATTTCTATTGTGGCTGACATTTTAAAACGACCTGATTTCTGTCACGCGATAACAGGCGTATTTATGAGCCGATTTGGATGTTACTTGGTCTGTACATAGTACATACCAATGTCTCGACCGAGTTCGTTGGCCAGCTTCATTCGCCATCTTGTTTCAAAAGGGTTGCCATTTAAAAAAATTAAATTTAAAATTTAAAATGAGGTATTAAAAATTGGAAAATGAGAAAGATTTTTTTATGTGTTTGACCTTGATACAAAGATTCCGGAGCAGATTTTGTTTCTGAAAATTTGTTCTTTTGTTTATATCTTAAAAAATGGTTGAATTATAGCACTTTCAATTTCTAGTATGACTAACATTTTGAAACGATCTTGTATTTGTCACGCGATAACACACGTATTCGCCTATTTCCATGTGAGAAAGCATGTGGATAGTATACATCAACATCTCAGCCAAATATAAGTTACTTTAAATAAAAGCAGCTTGGATAAAGCAGACTAATTTCGCGAAATTCTCATTCATAATGATTTAGCATTGATAAAAATTAGTATTGAATCTCCTATATTCGGTTTCCACTAAATTGAGCTTCGTGTGCTTGCATAATATAAGTTGGCTTTTTTAAAATAAGGTATTTGAAAGCTACCTCTTCCTCCCGGCACTGGCCGGAAGGACTTTTTTTTTTCAATTTGTGCATATTATGTTAACGGAATATACATTTTTATAGTGTCGATTTTTCTGTGATTTATTAGTTATTATTAACAACAACAACAAAAAAAATTATTATACATATATATAAAATATATGTGTATAAGTTTTTTGCGAGTTTAAGAAAAGCATTATTGATAGCCGAAATTATCGATAAAGCGCCCAATTTAGCGAATCAACGCCAACAGAAAAGAGTCTTTCTAACAAAAAAAGCTGTCACTTCGTGCCCATAAGTATAAGAGAGGGGGTTGACAATGATATCCGGTCCAACGTGACGCCGAGCGCAGTTCATACAGGGGGAGGCAAAGAAGGGTCGGCATCGGCGCAGTTAGCCGGTCTCCTTAGAAAGACCTCCTACGGAGGGCACTCCCTCCCCTTCGTGCCCATACCCCTCGTGTAGATAATTGGTCGTCATAAACAACAACTATAGATGAAAGTTGTTGAAAAGGACAGAGGACGGACTATTCTAGGAAACGAGAACAGTGGGTACGCTTTCAATCAATTTGTCAATTGTTGGAAAGCACCTTCCCTCTTCTTTCGAATCAGAAGCAGTAACCTCTTTCATGTAGATTTCCTTTAAATGAAAGAGATTTTTTTTTTCGGTAGAAAAATGTTATCAGCTTTAAATTTGGGGATGAATCACAAATCCTTAAATATACAATGATTTATTTAATTATTTTTAATTATTTGACCTTTCTAGCATCAATGTGTTGCATGTATTTATTAGAATAAGAAACTATATGTATAAATATAGTTTATACATGTATTTTTTAATGTATAACGCGATGACAATTGATTAATGAAAGATTTTACTTCATATGCATTCTCTATACGTGAAAAATTGTTATGAAAAATAGCAATTTGAAACGAAAGATGAAATCCACTTACTCAAATATAAAATTTGAACAAAACAAACATTAATTTCTTTAGTTTCATCTGATAAAGTTCTTCTATTTAATAAAAGTGTTTTGTTTGCAAAACTTATTTTTTAAAGACTAACATAATAAATATCATTTATGAAATATACGATTTCATTAAGGCTGTTCTTAACTGCTCTGCTCAACAAGCGCAAAATGTTTTGACACATTTACAAATTCATTTTTTAACGGAAAAGTATAAAATACGGCTGGCCATGGAAGCGATTTGGAATAAATGTTTTTTTTTTTTTCATTTTTTGATCAATCAATTATCTATTGAGTTATAAGCAATTTTGATCACGTGACAAACACGTTTTTCGCCTGCTTTTAAGTGCTTTTTCTTCCTTCGCGCGGAAATTCGGTTCAAAACGCCCACTTTGACGCTATTTTCTGAAAGATCTATTGCGTTTGCAAAAAAAATGGAAAAAACAGCTCAATTACATAGTTTCTGAACAACACCAGCTCGTTTCATTCATTTTCGAACAAAAATAAACTAAAACTTATGTCAGAAAGTTGCCCTTTTGGATTTGAGAACACACTTAATGAAGTGTGTCATTAATGAAGTGTAGGATTTAAAAAAAGTGTTCTGAGCTGTGGTATTTATTTTTTAAACGCATCTGATTATATATAAACATCACTGTTACCATTAATATCGTTATTCTACATTCTATGGTTTGGATATTTGAAAAATTAAAAAATTCTATGCAATAAAATGTTTGGAATTGCATAGGAAAGAAGAAAAATCCGTTGTGGGCTGGTTTCCCTATGAGCAAGTTCATCATCGGTTTAAAATGCATTACATTCTTTTCACAAGTACTGTTACGCTCATTTTACATAGATCATCTTTTTTTTTCGGGGGGGGGGGGGCGGTGTTAAACACGGGATTGCGTCATAGGCAGGTTCTTTTTTTTCGGGTTTTACTGTAATTTAATTTTATTGCCAAGAAATGCATCTACCATCTACCCATCTTAAAGAATAATAAAAATAAATATATATGAATTTTAATTGTGGAATAATAGCGATTTAAAAATGCGAGCATTTAAATTTAAAAAATTGGGCCGGTTTAAATTGCACTGATATTTTTACTAGATAGGCCAGAGTAGTGCTGGTTCAGTGATTTTCAAATGAACTAAGTTGGAACGGGGACTAAAAATTTCTGCTAGTTCAGACCTCAAGAAGAATGCAGTCAAGCCCCGGCTTGGGTCGGAATATAAATCCAGTCCTGGTGCCGGCCCATCTCGTTCTGAACCTCTAGAAATAAGTAATCCACAAACCACGCTCGGAGCGAGTATTAGAAAGGAAAATTGAGCCGGGCCTATGAAGATCCTTACATCGAATAACCAAAAGATTTGTTCACAAAATTTTGTAAAGTTAAACAAAAAAAATTCTAAAAAAAAAAAAAAAAACGAGTTTTTAGTGAACTTCGCTCACTTTTATAGATGAGTTTGAGTTGAACGAGTTCGTTCCAAAAATTTTGAATTTGAACGTG
This sequence comes from Maratus speciosus, assembly GCA_963932465.1. Classification (NCBI taxonomy): domain Eukaryota; kingdom Metazoa; phylum Arthropoda; class Arachnida; order Araneae; family Salticidae; genus Maratus; species Maratus speciosus. Next base: position 1,971,766 of record OZ010795.1, on the reverse strand, counting down.
AACTTGACTCATTTTTGAGAAACTGAGTTTGAGTTTGAATTAGTTCGTTTATTTTGTGAGCGTACCCAACACTGATACGCTGTATTGTTTTGTTTTCAAACATATTCTGCACAAGTTGAGCTGTATTTAGCATGAATTAAATAAAAGAAATCGGTAATGATTGCAACATAAAGTATGACACAAGATCTGAATATATCGTCTGCATAACTTTTGAGCTGTCAAAGTGTCATTTGAAGTAATTTACAAATCTAAACATATTTATTCAGCAAATCATGCAAGCTAACATACGCCAATATGAACCCGATTATGAAATTTCACCAGAATAAGTTAATATCAGGGATGAGATTTCCGCGTTTTTCCACACCAGTATTTTGTTAGAGAAATTGATATTTCATTTCATCGGAACATTTCTGCGATTTAAGAGAACAACATTTTATCTAAGATTACACTGGTGTTCAAAAACGCGGAAATCTCATCCCTGGTTAATATATAAAAAATCTACTAATGATAATTGAGAATATGACCTTATGATAAAATGTCTAGAAAAATGAATCGGATAAAAAATTCATATCACATTTAAAACGGCACTTCCCTCTGTTAGTGCCTTGGCGAGAGAGAGAAAGGCCTAGAGAAGGAACACTTTAACAAGTACTTTCGGGCAACCTACTCACTGTTTCTTACAGGTCTTTATTCAATATTTACACAATTTATTTAATGCTAGGTGGGTATCTATCAGTTTTGTTGCATTTAAATTGCATGTTTTGCGGAGGAAATGCAGCATTATGAAATATTCAAAGTTGCTGTACCTAATAATTCCAAATTAATGGTAATTGAGATAGCTTTCCGTTAATTTCATCTTTTTAAATTTTAAATTTTTTAGAAACCATTCATAGAGACAATTGTATATTTTAAAACTAACCCGAAGCAAAATTTCAAGATTTTGGGCTCAGCAGTAACACAGAAATAGAAAATTTTCGAAAGTTTTTTGTTTCTGCACTGTTTTATATAGCGACATTTTTAGAAATTGTTCTATTGCGAGAATTTACGTCATGATAAATACAGCCATGTCAATTTTCATATTTATATTCCTAAGAATTCCATATACTTCGTTACTTAGATCATCTTTAGATCTTTTTCCGCTTTGTTTAGTCTTTCGATTTTTTAGAATTCTTTCTACAACGAGCATTTTCATCTTATTAATTACTACCTTGCCAAAGTTCTAGTTTCTAACCCCAACAGTATCCCAAAAATTTCAGTATTCCAAATAAATCATAGTTTAGAATCGTTCTAGAAATTTTTACTTTTATCCATCAAATTGAATCTTTTAGAGAGCGTTCATTACGAGTATTTACATCTTAAAAGTAACTACCGCACCAAACGTAAAGTTTCTAACGCAATCAATATCGCAGAAATCGCAATTTTTGAACTTTATTGATCCTGAAGCGATGTAGGTTCTTGCACTGACATAAAATGCAGTCTTTTTTTCGGAGCAGAGATGGCCACCAACATTTTTTTAAGTTGGGTATGTAGTTTGAGAGATAACACCTCACAAACGTACAAGAATTAATAATATTATACACTTTATAATATTATAACGGTTTATAATATTAGCATTAGATGTACAGATACAAAAGCCATTTATCTGTTACAAACTAAAGTGCCTGGCGTTGCCCAGAATTTGAAGTATGTTTGTTCTGAAAAATCAATTTCAAAATTTAACATACAACACGAAACAAACATTAAAAAAAGCAGTCGAAATGTTGTATAAATGAATCATATGAAAACGCTATATAAAAATGTATAAATATTATATAACAGACGCAAAAGAATATAGCTATAAATGAACTTATTTCAATTTATAATTGGAGCAATAATGTTAAAATACGCCAATATTTCCCTAATCGGGTTTTTATCATGCTTCAATACATTTTTCACTCTCATATGACGTTATACTATATCCACCACGTCCTTTATATTTCCAATATGACGTAATATTTTCCTCTTTCACGTGGAAACCTTGTAATAGAAAAGTTATGAAGTTATTTCACTTTCATTTAAATTCGTCAAACTATTTATTTCATTTTCATTTTTCACGTGAATATCTTGCAATAGAAAAGTTATGACGTAATATTCACCTTTTTTTAAATTCGGCAAACTATTTATTTCATTTTCATTTTTCACGTGGAAGTAAGAAAAGTGCAGTAGAAAATTAATTGTTGAAGTAACAATTTTATTGTGTTTTTTAATTGTTGGCAACTGCTATAAAGAAAATTTTTTTAATTTGATAAGAAATTGCTGTTAAATTGGTGGTTTTTTATTAATTAAAAATTAACTATAAATTATTTCGATTCCGGATTACTTTAGTTGCCTCGGCCATGTTTTAATACACATGTACGTATCTTTTCAAAATTTTGGCTTCCAAATTGTGGATTTTTATAGAATTACAAACAGGCAGATAGACAAGTTTTCTTTTTTATATATCTCTCTATTCTAAAAAAATGTAACTAACGCTGTCACCGCCGCCGCAGCCGCCGGTTTTGAAATTTTTGTGACCGGAGGTCTTTCTTCGTTAATATTAAGAAAACTATTGCATACAAAAATATGAAAATCGGTGATATTATAGCGAAATGTTTGATCAACACGCTGATGCATACAGTTTTTAAATCGAAGAGTTATTTTAAGAGATATTTAATGCTAAAGTTGGATAAAATCGTTCCATTAAATAAGTTTTATAGGAGCAAAAACTGTACATGGGAATTTAATCATTTTTAGATCATTTTATTCAATAGAACATCCGGGTGTGCAGATTCCATTGATTTTTTTTAATTTGACTCATTTTTTGAGGTTTTATTTCTATTTTAAATTCAAATATTCAGCATTTCGACAGATATTTTTTACATATTTTAGAAAATGGTATTAATTTAAACTGTTGCCAACTGTATAAACAGCGCAAACAATAATGTTAGCTTCAAATAAAAAAAATATTTACACGTTACTATTATAAACAGAAAAAAACCTTCAAATTAGAATTAAATAATTAGGTATAAAAAGCAGGCACTTATTGGAAATTACGCCATAAAAACTATATTTACATGTGAATTTTTAAAGAGAAAGGATATTGTAAAATAAATTCATTAACATGCGTTAGAAGTCTGAAATAGAAGAAATTACTTCATATTACACTTATTATGCAAAATGAAGAAAAAATAGTATTGCGAAACAGTTTAAATTTAACAATTGCGGGAGACAAAATATTAGAGGTTAAATATTAGATTTTTTCAAAATTTTATTATTTGTCGTTTGATGTGAGGTGTTCAGCTATAAGTATACAAAATTTCATGTCTCCAACTTAATTAGGGGCTGAGTTAGAAAAATTGTTTAAGATACACAAGTTAGAGCCCAGAGGGTTAAATATTAGACTTTTTTCAAAATTTTATTATTTGTCGTTTGATGTAAGGTGTTCAGCTATAAGTATGCAAAATTTCATGGCTCCAACTTAATTAGGGGTTGAGTTAGAAAAAATTGCTTAAAATACAGAAGTTAGAGACTGGAGGGTTAAATATGACTTTTTCAAAATTTTATGACTTATCGTGTTATTGCAAGTGTTCAGCTATAAGTATGCAAACTTTCAAATTTCCAACTTAGTTAGGGGATGAGTTAGAAAAATTGCTTAAAATACATAAGTTAGAGCCCAGAGGGTTAAATATTAGACCTTTTTCAAATTTTTATTATTTGTCGTTTGATGTGAGGTGTTCAGCTATAAGTATACAAAATTTCATGTCTCCAACTTAATTAGGGGCTGAGTTAGAAAAATTGTTTAAAATACATAAGTTAGAGCCCAGAGAGTTAAATATTAGCCTTTTTTCAAAATTTCATTATTTGTTGTTTGATGTGAGGTGTTCAGCTATAAGTATGCAAAATTTCATTTCTCCAACTTAATTAGGAGCTGAGTTAGAAAAATTGCTTAAAATACAGAAGTTAGAGACCGGAGGGTTAAATAGGACTTTTTCAAAATTTTATGATTTATCGTGTTATCGCAAGTGTTCAGCTATAAGTATGCAAACATTCATGTCTCCAACTTAATTAGGGGGTGAGTTAGAAAAATTGCTTAAAATACACAAGTAAGAGCCCAGAGGATAAAATATTAGACTTTTTTCAAAATTTTATTATTTGTCGTTTGATGTGAAGTGTTCAGCTATAAGTATGCAAAATTTCATGTCTCCAACTTAATTAGGGGCTGAGTTAGAAAAAATGCTTATAAAATACAAGTTAGAGACCGGAGGGTTAAATAGCACTTTTTCAAAATTTTATGATTTATCGTGTTTTCGCAAGTGTTCAGCTATAAGTATGCAAAATTTCATGTTTCCAACTTAATTAGGGTCTGAGCTAGAAAAATTGCTTAAAATACAGAAGTTAGAGACTGGAGGGTTAAATATGACTTTTTCAAAATTTCATGATTTATCGTGTTATGGCAAGTGTTCAACTATAAGTATGCAAACTTTCAAGTCTCCAACTTAGTTAGGGGATGAGTTAGAAAAATTGTTTAAAATACACAAGTTAGAGCCCAGAGAGTTAAATATTAGACTTTTTCAAAATTTTATTATTTGTCGTTTGATGTGAGGTGTTCAGCTATAAGTATGCAAAAATTCATGGCTCCAACTTAATTAGGGGCTGAGTTAGAAAAATTGCTTAAAATACAGAAGTTAGAGACTGGAGGGTTAAATATGACTTTTTCAAAATTTCATGATTTATCGTGTTATGGCAAGTGTTCAGCTATAAGTATGGAAACTTTCAAGTCTCCAACTTAGTTAGGGGATGAGTTAGAAAAAATTGCTTAAAATACATAAGTTAGGGCCCAGAGGGTTAAATATTAGACCTGTTTCAAAATTTTATTATTTGTCGTTTAATGTGAGGTGTTCAGCAATAAGTATGCAAAATTTCATGTCTCCAACTTAATTAGGGGCTGAGTTTAAAAAAAAATGTTTAAAATACACAAGTTAGAGCCCAGAGGGTTAAATATTAGACTTTTTCAAAATTTTATTATTTGACGTTTGATGTGTGGTGTTCAGCTATAAGTATGCAAATTTTCAAGTCTCCGATATATATAGTTTCTGACAACGGGCTCTGTGACAGACGGACAGACAGACAGACAAAGAGTGAGACATGTAGGGTTTCGTTAGATAAACGAAACTCTAAAAAACATGCTGCGGATGACTGTAACAACATCCTAAAATTACGTTACTATCAGCGATCTACCAATCCCGAATTTAGTTTATATTCGTTTCATATATTCTTATTCTTTTGTGCGGCCCTGTAAAATAACTATCAATAATATATACAGTAAAACTTCTGAATAGCGGACACCTCAAGAACGCAGAATTTCTCCTCTATTTGGAGGTGTCCGCTACTGAGAGTAAAACATGTACAGTTATTTAAGTGTTGGTAATAAAAAAAAATGTTCGCTAAATAGAGGTATCCGCTAATCGGGTGCGTCTTTTATGGAGATTTTACCAGTAAAATCTCTGAATAGCGAACACCTCGGGAGGGCAGAATTTGTCCTCTATTTGGAGGTGTCCGCTATTGAGAGTAAAAAATGTACAGTTATTTAAGTGCTGGTAATCGAAAAAATGCCCGCTAAATAGAGGTGTCCACTAATCGGGTGTGTCCGTTATGGAAGTTTTACTGCATAATAATATCATCCTTTCCAAGAAAATTGCATGCTGTATGATAGACAGACAGACATCCAGAGAAAGATAACCTCCGGAGCAATAAACACTCATGTCTTTTGTTTTAATCATCCAAAATTGTATGTCGTACGACAGGCCAGATTTTATACAACAGGCTAAAAACGGTCACCGTGGTACGGAGTTCTGTATTATTATTTGTTTGCCCACCAAAACTGGTTGCCACGGGTTGTTGCAAGGTTTGTGATCACGTGGTTGAAACTGATCTATTTAATATTACTGCGTGCGTATTTTTTTTATTTGCTCCAGGTGTTAAACCAGTTGTCTACGAAAACATCCACCGGTGAAAGTGACGCACACCAAATTTCTGTGACGTATGCAGATAAATTGTGCTTTTTTATCAGTTTTTTTAATATAATTTTTTAAACGGTTTGGAACTTATTTTTCATAGTGGGTTCATTCAGTAGGTGGCCCTCATAGGTACCTTCTGGTGCAATCAGAAACGAAATCCGACAAATAATTTTTGAGTTATGCTTGACGAAAGGTTTTTATTAGGCTTTTTTTTTAGTAGGACATGGCATTAATATCCATCGTAGCTGTAATGTGTCTGGACAGTAATATTTCGCTGAGTATTAGCCTTCGCTTCGCTCAGACAATTAAAAAAATAGTTTTTTTTTATTGTTTTAGGTGAAAAGTATCTAGAAATTCAGAAAGTAGACAAAATTTGCAACAAATTAGATATATGACATTATGACTTAGGATGAAGGGGAGATCTGCCGCGGAACATGCGAGCGGTGCTGCGTAAACTAAGTTGCGCAATTCAACTTAACCGCTCACACGTTTACATTCGCCCACCCATCTCCCCTCCGAACTTTCTTATAAGGTTTACTTTAAGTTTTTTGGGTCGCTGATTCCGAATTTTTAACTTACCCCCAAAATTTCCCCGCCCCCCAAAATAGTTGTTATTAACTTAAATTTCTTATTGTTTTAGGGGAAAAGCATTACGAAATTCTGAAACTATACAAAATTTGCCACAAATAGGATATATGACATTATGACGTAGGATAAACGGGGAGAGAGGGGGCTGCCTCGGAACATTCCCCGCGCGCTTTTCTCAAAAACCAAATTTTTTCAAAAAATCAATTTTTTTTTTTTTTTTGGGGGGGGGGGGGGTTGCCGGGTGAAATTTTGGTGGGAAGTTACAAATTCGAATTCAGCGACCCAAAAAACATAAAATGAGTCCAAATCCAGAACTAGTATTAATTTTTCCAGATAAAATCCCCTATTGCCTGGACTTCATAACTTAGTGCACTTAGCGCCGCAGTGCATGTTCAGAGGCAGTCCTCCCCCTCCCCGTTCATCCTACGTCATAATGTCATATATCCTATTTGTTGCAAATTTTGCTTAGTTTCTGAATTTCGTAATGTTTTTCACCTAAATCAATAAAAAATTTAAGTTAAAAACAACTATTTGGGGGGGTTTCGGGGGGAACATTTTGGGGGTAAGTTAAAAATTCGGATTCAGCGACCCCAAAAACTTAAAGTAAACCTTATAGAGAAAGTTCGGAGGGGAGATGGGAGGGCGAATGTAAACGTGTGAGTGGTTAAGTGGAATAGCGCAACTTAGTTTACGATTCAATATTTTCCTGCCTTTAACACGTACTTATTTAATAGTAATTTTAAAGGTTTTTTTTCTGTTTTTAATAGTCACGTGAAAATAAATTTTTAATCGTTAGGAAATATTATTCTTTGCGCTGTTTTTAAAATTGAAAACAATCTCTATAATAATAGCCTAAGTCATGTGACTATCATCAACAGCTCCAGGCGGATCCCTTCGCTTTTTATATTCCAGGCGGCCATTTTGGTACTTTAATGTTAGCCAGCCACAGGTGTGATAAGTCGCCGAATATTATTCTATCCTCATTATTTCGTTTATATTATAATAGTCCAAGTCATGTAACTGCCATAAACAACGGGCTGATTCCTTCGCTTTTCATAAGAAAGGTTTCCATTTTGATTAAAGAATCAAAATTATTTTTTCGAATAAAACTACATAAAAGTTGCCGTGATCACAAAGAATTCCTGGTACTTTTATGATAGACGGGTGAAAATCTCGCCTATAGCTTTTTTTTTTAACTCGCCGGTTAGCATTTTTTTATTTTTCGCGTGATAAATTAAAACGGTGCTACTTGGTTATCCCATCGACAAAAAATCTGCCGCCAAACTATAAGATTAAATGCCAATAATGGTTGATCGTAAATGTCACATTCACTTGACTTTAAGGAAGTTACACATGTTAACGTCATCAAGTGATTTTTATTTCGACGTTTTATTTGTGTTTTTATTAATGTTATACTAATTTATTTGTTCTTTTGTTATTTAAAATAAAAAAAATGTCAATTTGTATAATTTGACTATTTATATAATATGGCGAAATTGGTCGACGGGAGAAGTAATAACCAGTGGCGTAGCTACATATTCAGCGCCCTGGAGCAAGTAAAGTTTGTGCGCCCTCTTGTCACTCGAAAAAATTCTGCTCTATTTTGTTTTGAAGTTTAAAATTTATATACTATTCTTAATTCGATTTAAAATCTTACTTTTATTTGAAAGTCAAAGTATTTTAACACCGTATTAAATGAAAATAATTAAAAATAAATAATGAATAGTGAAATGAATTATAATTCTTTAAGTACGGAGTACCTACCAATATTTTCTGCGAATTGGACGGGGTTTTCGTTTTAAATGCGCGAATGGGCCTATACAATTTGCCGCCTTTAATATCTGTTTTACTTTTCAAGGGTTTCAAAGCATTGTAGAATACCAATAAAAAACACACTATTGTTAAGATTTTTTTTTTTTTGTCTTTACTTTTTGCATAATGGATGAAACATGCTTTTAGAAAATACTAGAATTCCATAAAATTCAAAGTATCATAACTCGGCAAATTTTAGTCGTACAAAAAAGAAATTTTTAATGTTTTTCTTGTAAAAGTACGGAGAAGATTTTTCTAATTATAACATATTAGCAAACCCCGCGGCTTTGCTCGCGTAATAGTTGAAATATGCCAAGTGATATTTGCATGACTATTTTTTTTATTAGAAGAACACTTTTTGAAATAATTCAAAAATTACAAATTAAGCCACAGTTTGACTAAACTTCATTATAAAAGTGCAATGGACAGAAATGAGATTTTAATTAATAAGAAGAACTAAAACTATTTCCAATTAAATGATAATTTAGAAAGTATTTTGAGACTTTTATTCTCATTTCATACTCTCATTTCAGTATTCATTTGAATTTTTGAATATTTTAGAAACCATCTTAATACATTTACATCTTAAAATTAACCATCATGTCAAATTCTAAATTTCTTGTCTAACAGTCTACCACCTCTCTGGTGTTAGTGGCACCAACATAAAATGCCGAAACAGAGTTAAAATAGAATGTCTCGAAAAATGTTGAAACAGAGACTGTCACCATTAATTTGCCAAAATTAACCTTAAAATCGGTTGGTATTTCCTAATATTCTATAGAAAACGGAATTTAGAAGTTTTTAAAGGCTTTCTTGTAGTTCCTGCCAACCAGGTGGTAGTGACACTGGTATAAAATATAGTCCGTATAGGATCAGAGACTATCACTCTTGATTCGCAACCAATAACTTCTGTAATCGGTTTATTATTTCCTGAGATTCCATAGAAATCGTAATTTAGGACTCTTTTAGAATGCTTTTCGCTCCTTCCCTTCGTACCCTTTTTAATTTTGAATTTATTTTAGACTGTTCTTAGAAGACATTTATATTTTATAAGTAACTACCGTGCTATATTTAAAGTTTCTAGCCTCTTCAGTACCACAGAAATCGCAATTTCGAAAGTTTTTTGCTCCTGCAACCCTCTACGGTTCGTGGCATCGACATAACACGTGGCTTATGTTTGAGCAGGTTATATCACCATCAATTTGCAACCATTATGTTTGAAATTGGTTTCGTATTTCATACGATTGCATAAAAATCGTAATTTAGAACTCTTGTAGAACGCTTTTCGCTCACTTCATCCTTTTAAATTTGGAATTTTCTTTCGAGAATTCTTTGAAAGCATTTGCATCTTTGAAGTAATTACCATTCCAAATTTAAAATGCTAGACCTCAGTAACACAAAAAACGCAATTTAGAACATTTTTTGCTTCTGCAACCCCTAGGTGGTAGTGACACCGATATGAAATAGTCTATATTGGAGCAAGGGCTGTCATCATCAATTTCCAACCATTACTTTTGAAATAGGTTGGGTATTTTCTAAGATTGCGTAGAATCGCCATTTAGAACGTTTTTTAGAACTCTTTTCGCGCATTTTCACCCCTTTTAAATTTCGAATTTTTTAAGAAATGTTCTTAGAGATAATTTATATCTTATAAGTAACTACCATTCCAAATTCCATGTATCTGGGCCCTTCAGCAACACAAAAATCGCAATTTCGAACGGTTTTTTTTTTGCCCCTGCACTCCTTTTAGGGGTAGTGGCACCGACATAAAATGTAGCCTATATTGGAGCAAGGGTTGTCACCATCATTTTGACAGAATTATTTTTGAAATCGGTTTGGTACTTCTTGAGACTGCGTAAAAATCGTCATTTAGAACGTTTTTTCAACGCTTTTTGCGCATTTACACCCCTTTTAAATTTCGATTTTTTAAAGAAATGATTTTAGAGATCATTTATATATAATAAGTAACTACCATGCCAAATTCCATGTATCTGGACCCTTCAGTAACACAAAAATCACAATTTCGAACGTTTTTTGCTCCTGCACCCCCTTTAGGGGTAGTGGCGCCGACATAAAATGTATCCTATGTTGTAACAAGTGCTCTCACCATCATTTTGACACCATTATTTTTAAAATCGGTTTGGTACTTCCTGAAATTGTGTAAAAATCGCCATTTAGAACGTTTTTTAGAACGCTTTTCGCGCATTTTCAGCCCTTTTTAATTTCGATTTTTTAAAGAAATGTCCTTAGAGATCATTAGTATCTTATAAGTAACTACCATTCCAAATTTCATGTTTCTAGGTCCTTCAGTAACACAAAAATTGCATTTTTAGAACGTTTTTTCCTCCTGCACCCCCTTTTGGCCAGTGACATGGACATAAGATAGAGCCTATGTTCTAAGTTGGACTATCATTTTGATACCATTATTTTTGGAATCGGTTCGGTAGTTCCAGAGCTTACCTCCTACAAATAAACAATTTTTACCTCTTTATAATATTAGTACAGATAGTATAGATATTTAAGTATTATTTATTTCCAGTGTCACTTCTCAATGTTAATTTAACATGGAAAAGCCTATTTAGATCATAACTTTTTCCTTTTTTCTTCCCACCTTTTTGTCCCTGATGCCACTCATTTTTTATTCTTTACTAATTCTAATCATATTATAAATTTAAAGTGTAAAAACGTTTGCCTGACGTCAGGGTCAAAACGAATGGTAAAATGCCTTTGCATATGGGTGAATTATAACCCAGAGAGAAACATGGGCCAATTTTGTTTTACATTATTCAAATATTTTACTTAATTCCAATTTTCGCTTTTTTCATTGAAAATCAACGGACATTTTTCATAGAAAATGTAACATTTTTACTTCATTGTTGCAAAAATTTCAAAAGCCGTAATAATAATTTATTTCTTTTTAGTTGAAAGATTTTCACGTGAAATATTAAATTGAGCTAGATTTTTTTTCAAAAATTAAAAAGGTGAATATGGCGTCATAGTGGAAATAAAAAGGATATTTTCAGAATAAGTTTTTGCTTTGGTCAAGTTTATATTTTAGTAAAAAGTTTCTAATGGATAGCTATTTTTACGCAGGTAGCGAACTTAGTGAGGAATTACATAACGTAAATTTTAAAATGTATTTTTTTTTCGGAGATGAGAACTATTTATACCCCAAGTTAAACTTAGGTAATAATTTTCTGATGTGTTTACATCACCCCTTGGGAGAGAATAAGGTTTAAAAATTTAAGTAAAACTTTTTTTTTTTTTTTTTTTTTTTTTTTACTGTATCACAGCTATAATATTGTTAAATATTAGCAGTAAGGATTCAACGCAATTTACATTTACATTCATAGCGTTCCTGAGTGGGAAATAGTGTATCTAAATTTAAGTGAAGTTAATTTTTTATGTTTTGATTATAGATTTTTTACATTCTGATTAGAAGTTTTTGTCCAAACTACCGCAACCTGCATTACTACAGCGGTGAAACATTTTGAATTACACATTGGTAAACTGCATCCCACATTGTGATGCAATACCGCATACATCAAAGCCTGATGGCGATACTCTCTATTAATTTTGAAATACGTTCGTCTGAGTGCAGCAGTTATTAAAAAACTTAACATATTAAACAAAAACATAATTTGAAGAACAAATTAAAAAAACAAAATTTATTTCCTACATTGTTTAAGCCCGAGAAAGGACCGATATTAAGATATTTCATTCAATTAGTTCTACATTTAATGTTAAATTTTTGTAACAAATTAGTTAAGCCAATTGAAGATTAAAAAATAAAAATAAAATTCATACAATATGATACTTAAAACACGCTAAAAAATTAGATTCCGTTCAAATGAAATCGAAATAAATCTTAGACTTTTTTTAAAGTTCTGTATTTTGCATGCATCTTATCATTTTATGCACAATTGTCATAAACATAATACAAAATCTGCAATACAAATATTTTCAATTAAAAATGGAAGAAGTCTAGGATTTGTTTCGATTTCATTTGAATGGAATCTAATTTTTTAGGGTGTTTTAAGTATCATATTGCATGAATTTTATTTTTATTTTTTAATCTTCAATTAGCTTAACTAATTTGTTACAATAATTTAACATTAAATGTAGAACTAATTGAATGAAATATCTTAATATCGATCCCTTCTCGGGCTTAAACAATGTAGGAAATAAATTTTGTTTTTTTTAATTTGTTCTTCAAATTATGTTTTTGTTTAATAGATATAGATATAGATAGAGCCCAGAAACAGAATAAAAATGTACACGTCGTAACTTTAAAAAAATAACTACTTTGACATAAATTACTTTTAAGATTATGAAGAACAACTTTGAAACTCTTTTACTATTAGAACTATATTTCTACAGCTAATGGTTTAGAAAATTAGCCAATAGGCAACGATAAAAGTTGACACCGGGATCGGGGTTCTCACTGGTTTTTGACTAATCTGATCAATTTGGCTAATCGGTAAAGAAAAATTAGCCAACTTCAAATAATTCGTCGTGAATCACTAAGAATATCAAGACACAAATAATGAGTTGCACAGGAAAGATTTAATCGTACAGTATCATCATTGAGAGTGTTGCCGAAAGGAAGAAAAACATCTCTTGCAATTTGGCGATTTCAATCTTTAGTTTTCTCGCCAAATGAAACATTTTGGTACAGTGGCGATCGGCAGCGAGAACCCTATTGATACCGTTATATTACTCAAGATTGCAGAATTTACTTTCCATACATGCAATATATCAGGAACGAAATAGGAAAGCATTGTAACCTCAATAAAAATAAATGAAAATGATATTATGTTTTTAAATTTTCAAATAAATCCATTCTCAAAATTTTTCAATGATTCAATACGTATTTGTGCATGTATGCGTGTATGTTAGAATTTCCTCACGTTTTTAGATTAGCAGAGCACGATTTGTTGTGTTTTTGATGATGTCGGCAGGTATTTTATAAATCTGTCGCAGAAATTGTATTAATTTTCAAAGAAATCAGACGACGAGTTTGGTATCTAAACCATTTTTCAAACATTCTGTAACGATAACTGATGAACATTTTCTCTTATATCTCAATTAAATTATTTTTATTGCTCACGTTCATCTTATATATCTATACAACACCGTTTCATCACGCGACAGTGGAGGCTGGAAAATAATTTCCCAATTTACTACTAAAGATTTCATGAAAAAAATTTCTAGTTGTTTAATCGTAAAAAATCACACGATTAAAACAGATCAAATTTTATGTACTTATATTCTGGTAGAAAAGTAATTGTGAACCCCTGAAGAGCTGCTACTGCACGCAGGGTCGGACTTGGTCATTGTCAAATACTCAGACCTTGGATTATTGGGGGGGGGGGGGGCAACATTTTAGAAACTCATTATTTTACCATCTTGCTAATAACATTCTTGCCAATAACCTATAGTTCCATTTTTTTTCCTTCTGGGGCTGCTTTCAATTTCAAAACTGGATACGAAATTGAAAGTGTCCTTAGAAATAAAAAAAAAAAAAATCGAAACCGTATAAAGTTTAGACACCAACCTCATATATTCTATTCCAAAAGTTAAAAAAATATATATAAATATTGAAATGTAAATGAGAAATTTGTAAAGAAGATTAAATAATGCTTAATGTGAAAAAAGTGGTGTAAATTTGCACAAGCGAAAATCAGGTCCTAAGGAACACTGAACTTGATACTTAACTTTTTCTTTCGTTTTGAAGGGAACTGCTTATCAATTCTGCATTTGAGATTTGACATATTTTCAAAATCTCAAAAAACAATATACACAAAATTTAGTTTGCCACCCCTCCCCCTTTCTAAATTTTGTCGCCATGGACTGATGTGTAGTATGTCTAAATCCGGTTCTCATTGCTGTTTTGTGATCTGTATTGTTGCATGTTTAGTTTCCACAAAACAACAACAAAAACAATAACTTCAAAACTTTCCTTTTCATGGTTTTTCGTTTGTAAAATTGTCAATAATTTTCTTCAACTTGTCAAACTATAATTATTTTTTTCTTATGCAGATCATAAAATAAATAAATAGCTAAGGCATTGCTGTTGCACCGTAAATATAGGTTTCTCAGAGGTGACTTCTTTCGCTACCATTATTTCCGTACACTGATCCCCGTGATAATTTTCTAAAACATTTTCAATAAAATGTATCAGGAAGATTATCGTTTCAAATTACTTCGCTACTTCAGTCACGCGAAAAGACCCGTTCGCTAATGCTAATCGTATGGAAGAAATGTTTTAAGATATCTCGTTTGCATTTCAATATTTTTAAAGGATTTTTTTTTTTTTTTTTTTTTTTTGCATTGGATAGCTGGGGTTGATCTGTAAAAAAGCCGTTTTTTACTTTTTCGATTTTGTTTTCTGATTTTTTTTTTAATGGTTTCATTTTCGAAACCGGTTCCGAATGTGAACGCGTCCTAATTAAAAATACCTGAAAACAAAATCGAAAAAGTAAAAAATGGCCGATGTAGAGATCGATCTCAGCTATCCAATGCAAAAAGAAAAAAAAATTAAAAATATTGAAATGCAAACGATATATCTTAGAATTTCTTCCATTGGATTAACATTAGCGAACGGGTGTTTTTTCCTGACTGAAGTAGCCTCTTAAGTGGGTATCGAATATATTTTTTATAATCCTGCGCGCAACACATGTATGTTAAATCATCTTTTTGAAAATCCTTAATTTGTATGTCTTAATTAAACTAAATTCTAATTATTTTTCATTAAAGATATTTAAAGGAATACGTAAACAAAGATCTGCACAATTTACTCTTAATTGTTTAATTCGAAGAAATATTTACAGCTCCAAACTTTTTTTAAATATTGTGTTACTATCAAGCAATATCTGCTGAAGGTGATCTGTCCCCTTAATTACCTTAACTGTGTATAAAAATATGTTTTAAATCAATATAGTTGAGTTGATACTCAAAGTAAAATATCTTAGGAATATGTGGATTGTAACAAGATTCATCTATAATATCTGATTAATAATGAAAAAATATTCAAACATTTTTGCAAATCTTTATATCGTTCTTTCTAATTTTGCGCCCTTAGGATTCGTGCGCCTGGAGCAGATTGCTCCAACTGCTCCTCGGTAGCTACGCCCCTGGTAATAACATTAAAACGTTGCTTTCTAGTGCAAATTAAATCTCATGATTTGTTGCATTGTCACATACGCACCGGGTTTGGCGTGATTTTTTTTTTTTTTTTACGACAATTTGGCGAAAACTTCGTTTTCAAATACCTGTTACATATGTATTTTTAAATTATTTTCTGTTATTTTTAAAATGAAATAACAATAAATAAAAAAAAATTAATAACTATAGAACAAAACAATTTGTAACATTTTTTGTAAATAAAAAGAAAATAAATTCAAATAAACATTTATTAATAAATAAGCAGCAATAGCCGGGTTACCATGTCAGGCAAAATAACGCCATTTTGGAGCCAATTAGGTACCCCGTTGCTTATATGACATTTGTGTCTAATATGTTTCTTTTCGTTTCGTTTAAAAAAAAGAATTAAGTAAAAGCCATTTATTTTAAAGGTTTCAATTTTAAATGAAAGTTTTGTATTAAATAAAATGATAATGAAATACAAATTGAATTCTGAATAAAAGTAACATGATGCATTTCTTAGCATACATTTAAGGGAGGCCAAACTCGTCGCCAAATTAATTTAAAATAACCTTTTCTAAAATATGAAAAAAAAAATGTCTGTTATCATTAAAATTTGAGTTGCCATCATTAGGAAAAAAGTATTTAAAATTAGAAAAAAATTAATATTTCGAAAACTAATTCTAATTTTAAAATTCTAATACCAGTTTTGAGATCTGTGGATCAATACGGATTTTTGGTGTTAATTTCATCGCAAAGTATTCCATATTTTAGGAGAAATCGCTGTGAAACGTAATCAGTTGTTTAATCCGTCGTTTCATAGAATCGTTACATAAATTCGTTTCAATTCGATTCATTAGGATTTTATATATACTAGGGGACCGTACCCGGGCTTCCCGGGTTAAAGAATATAGGTGAAAACATTTTTTTTAATTGAAAACTAATAATTTTTTTATATTCAGTAAATTTTCTAGATTGACCACTTGCATTAAAAAAGCATTTTTCATTTGGAAAATACGAATTATGCAATCAAATAAATTTTCGAAATTTATCAAAAGCGATATTTTCTTATTTGCCAACTTATAAGAGTTATTTGTCAAGATTTTGCTACTTAGGGCATCCTTTTCTATTCTGATAATTTCAGAGCTTATACATGTCTGGTAAATTTGTGTTTTATTTATATTATTTTATTTATTTATTCATAGGGAAGTTTTTTTTTAATGGATATTAGCCGTAAGAAAAGGATGAACTCTTAATTTTGTTTTAAGGGCAAACGGATTCATCTTTCGTAATCGAGCTCCGCGCGATATAGATAAATTAAAAAATATTTCATGCTTTAAAATTGTTTTTAAAACCATAGACAATCAGTAAACTGAGATGAACTTTCCAAACAAATTCCATTTGAAAAAAAAATCCTATTGGTGATCTAAAAATTTAAATTGTACGATTACAAATATGTTTGATTTGTGTTCTTTCAATATTATTCTTTTATTTGGTTGTAAAAGAAGTATTAATTTCGTCAATTTGTCTTTCACAAATATGGTAGATTGGTGGTCTTTTTTAATATTATTCTTTTATTTGTTTATAAAGGAAGTATTAATTTCGTTATGCAAAAATATTTAGAAACAAATGCAGAAAAATGTTTGTTGCTTTATGTGCAAAATGTTTATTATTATTATGTATTGAAACCGGCATGTGATAAGATAAACTTAAAAAGAATCATGCTAAAAAATTATTTTAGAAAATATAATACATTCATTTCAAATTGCATTTGAAAGTCAATTTTTTTTCCTATACGACGAAAATTGAAAATGTACGATGGTCAGAAGATTAAAAAATTGTAGTAGCAAAAATTTCAAGACCGAAAATCGTGAAATGTTGCCATTCGCAAAATGACGTCAGCGCTACGGACAGAGTTTGTTTTTTATAATATAGATATTTAATCAGTAAAATATAATAAAGATCAGTTATTAAGATGTGGTTATCAATTGAGACTTGCTTGGATTGCTTGGATTTCCGGAATGAAAACAGCAATTTTCACTTTCTCAAAATTTGCATGCGCACTTCTCATATCCATATTCATCATTTAAAAAAAATGTATTTTGTTTGATCATTTAAAAATCAATTTAACTTAAAACTTGAAGTCACGATTGTCAGCAACATTTTTTATGTGAACAGATGCACTATTTACTTGAGAATCTAATCTCAATTCCGGAGAGTAAAAATTTCCGTAATTTATGTTTTTTAGACGCATTTGTGTTAAAATGTTTAGTTTTATCTAAGAAAATGATCGTTTTCTTTTAAATATGGCTTCATTTTCACTTAAGTAAGAATTTCGCCTAGTGTCTGAAACTTAGTATCAGTACACATGCAAAAGGAAAAACAATATAGAAAATTTATGAGGAAAAATGCGTGTTATCAAGAGCAGTATGTCATTTTCCATCATTATGCCCCTAATAATAATATTCTGCTCTTAATGGGATTTTGCGCCTCTAAACCCTATACAACAATTTTTATCAGAAAATAGCATGAATAAAGATAAAAATACCTCATTATTTCTCTCTTGTCTACAATAATAAAAGCTATCTAATTTTGACCATTTTGAAGAAATTTCATAAAATGCTTTTAAAATTAAAATGGGGATATTAAAAAAAAAAAAAAACCAGATAGTGCGATCACAGTTTAAAAAAAAATATTAGCAAAATTGGTTCAGACGAAAGATTAGCGCAGATGACTAAAAAACACATTTGTGTTTTAAGTTTTAAATATATAGATTATATAAAATTAGGAAAAATTAAATTGAGTAAATTATGTTATTTTGATAAAATTATAGTAGGATGTCCTAAACAATAGCATTAAAATTTTATTATTCGAGAGAATTTTGGAAAAAAACTTCAGGAACATATTATTTTAAAACACGAATTATTTCTTTGTTGTCTAACTCGGCGAAGTAAATCCATCCAGGCCAGAATCATCAATTTCTGTAATATAAATCGCTATTCTTTGCATGTCACTTCTCTTTTATAAAGAAAAAATTTTGTAAAACATTGCGTTTTAACAGTGTGTGATTTCGATTACATTATTTTCAAAAGTGAAGCATGTGACCTGTGAAGAATTTCAAAGCAGCTGGGCTGTGAAAATGACGTACTTCTACAAAACATAATTCAGGTTTAAGAATTAAAATACACGCTTTTTTAGAAAATGACGTCATTTGCATCCACTAAAGCAATCCACTTTTACAATCCAGTCTTAAACTTCGTCTATAGAAAAGTCTGCATATGACGTCATTATCTCTGAATAACAGACAATATTCATGACATAGCACATATTTTAATTTCAACTTTTTTTTTAGGTTTTATGAGAAAATGGCAACAAAAAGATACAGTATCTCTTATTTTTGACTATTTTCCGTTTACTTTCAATGACTTTCAATAGAAATGAGGTATTTTACTGCCACGATAAGAAAAATGTTATTTAAAAACTACAAAAAAATTAATATCTCAAAAATAAATTGAGATCCAGCTTTCAAACAAATTGCATTTAAAAGAGCATTTTTTTTCCTTATACGACGGTGTGAAAATTTAAAATGTGCGATGTGTAGAAGTTTAAAAATTTGCAGCAGAGAAAATTGCAAAACCAAAATTTTATTTCAAATTTCAAAGTGTTGCCATTAGCAAAATGACGTATGCGTTACGCACAGATATGTTTGTCCTTTATAATATAGATAGGGTAGATATCTATTCTATGTTCATGCACGGATATATGCATTTTTTTTTTTTTTCGCGATGAGTGAACGATTTAAGTTCAACGAAAAACAAGGTAAAAATTTCGTCTTGAATGCTATATATGAAGTAATTATGATATAGTTGGATTTAAAGCTACATAAAGGAATGGTGTAATATAAAAATATGCGAAATATTGCACTCTACAAATCCCACAAAATTTCATAAATATTCGCATTCGGTAGGAAAATTTTTATAGCCGATGTTTTATTAGTTTATGAAGCTTAACGTATTAAACAATCGTTACAATAATCTTTTAAAATTTACACATTTTCCGTTTCTTACAGATAAAATAAAAATATTGTTTTTAATGTAAATAACGTGCAATCCATTCAATACTATTTATAATATTAACATATAAGAAATAATAATAAAATTACAGATGGGAAAAAATTCCTTTCGACAAATTTTTAGAATTGTATAAATCTAAGAGTTAAAAATAAATAGAGGTACTGACATGACACTCAATAAAGTTTTATTCGATATGAATCAATTAACACAATACCTGAGTTTGTCTTTTTTACAATTTAACCTCATAGTCTATTTATGAGTTTATTACGTTATGAGTATATTACGTTATTAACAGAATTTTCTAGTGTTTTTCTTTTATATTATTACTCTAATTATCATAGTACGATAAAAGAAAAAGAAAAAAAAGCAGCTAAATAAATAAAGCAAGCATGAATAGAATATCGTCTGACACCTGCTTTGTTTTAGGAAAGAATAGATATACAAAACACAGGGCATAAACATAGGTCAATTTCAGAGGCTTGTTAATTCTTCCCCCTTGTCGGTCGTGACGCTAGCACTGTTGCCATTACAGATTTTGCCGTGAATGTCCCATCTTGTATATTAATCTATGGTTAATCTATACTCTATATAAAAGTCAAATTGCGATGTCCTATCAGCATCACGGCTTTTATTCATAAAATAGCATTCAGAAAACTAATAATTTAAATGCATTTTATTTTACTTTCCAAGTTTTAAAACTTATAATATATATATATATATATATATATTGGGAGTGTTCTTTTCTCGTTTTCAATGAAAAAATCGTCTGCATCCTATGAACGTTTTTCCAAAAATCTAAACTGCTCAATGTTATTCTAATCAAATGGTTTCGATCCATGGTTTTAAAGGCTTGTTTATGGTGGTTTTTAAATGTAAATAGACTGTTATAAATTTCCAGTAAAAGATCTTGCTGCTCTATAATCTCGACGCTATTCTAAAACACTTAAGGTAACATTTCTTTTTATATTTCGAATGAAAATGAATTAGATATTTTGGCATTTTGCTATTTACACTATAATTAATCACGAATAGAGTTCATTAGGATAACGCTTATATGAAATAAAGTTGCGATTTGCAGTATTTAGATTTTTGTTTCATGCATGCTTTTGAGAAGTGTTAAGTTTGTAATAAAAAATGATTCTTTAAAAACTTAACAAGTTGGAAAGGGCTCGTCCAACGTGGCCCATGAGGTGGGTTCGTACTCTAACTCGTTTTATAAATATTTTTTGCACCGCATAGTGTACTGAATGTCTATTGGAGTGCACTTCCTAAGTGCCTGTTTATTGCATTCTGTTCGAAAGGCTGTCCCATCATTCAAATGCACTTGAAATCATTTTTTTTTCCCCATGGGCCGTCATGGAAAAGGAAAACTTTTGACTGTCCTCGTCATTCAATTATCCATCCGATTTCCATAAAATTCGAAATGAATCGACACAATTTTGCAACCCTTCTATATTTAAAATTTCAGACTATGTGGTTGGGTAGTTTTTGCTCCCTTCTAGGCGGACGGACCGAAGGACGACTCTAGGTCCTAAATCCTACGAACGCAGCTAAAAATGAATAAATTTTTATGTCCTATCTTTTTCATACCGTGTTTCGGTATGTCATCAGTGTACTCGATATATCAATTTATTTATTTGACAAGTCTCATTGTAATCGATCTTAACCCTTAGCTGCTGTTAGCGGTCTGATAGACCACTGCTTTTTAGGTGCGTTCGTAATTATATAAACTAGGGGATCGCACCCGGGCTTCCCGGGTTACAGAATCTAGGTCAAAACCAATTTTTTTTAATTGAAATGTAATATCTATATTATAAAGGACAAACATATCTGTGCGTAACGCATACGTCATTCTGCGAATGGCAACACTTTCAAATTTGAAATGAATTTTCGTTTTGCAATTTTCGCTACTGAAAATTTTTAAACTTCTACGCATCGCACATTTTCAGTTCTTATACCGTCGTATAAGGAAAAAAATGTACTTTTAAATGCAATTTGTTTGAAAGCTGTATCTCAATTTATTTTCGAGATATTAATTTTTTTTAATAGTTTTTTGTACCAATTTTGTAATTGTGGCAACATAAGTACTCCATTTATATTACAAAGGACAATAATCTGTGCGTAACGCTGATGTCATTTTGCAAATAGCAACGCTTCACGATGAAATTTAGGTTTTCCAATTTTCCTTTCTACATTTTTTAAATTTTCTGAACATCGCACATTATAAATATTTCTACTGTCGAATAGGAAAAAAAATCTACTTTTAAATGCAATTTGTATCAAAGCGGTATCTTAATGGACTGATTTATTATGGTTTATAAAATAATTTTCAAGCATGATTTTTTAAATTTATCTCTATCGCGTGCCGGCTGGCTCTATTACGAAATATTAATAAACAATTTGCGCATAAAAAAGAGTTCAGAATTTCTCTCCGGCTAATTTTCTACAATGAAATTAAAGCTTCGTCAATCAATAAGTAAAATAATAATATATAAAAAAGCACGAATTTAACATATATGTAATCGAACAATTTAAATTTTTAGAGCCGAATTGGAAAAAACATGGGCTGTTAAATGTAATTTCTATGAAATAGATAAGTTTTGAAATAGAGTTGCTAGGCAACTGTTAAAGTAAAAGGGAAAAAATAATCCATATATTGAAAACAAAAGACAGCTTTTTTAGACATCTTCCCTGAACTTACTACTGAACCAATTTTGGTAAATGTTCTTTTTTTAAATGAAAGCTGTTCCTTTGTAGATGAACTCGCACTAGCTATTTTGCTAAATATTCCCATTTTTATATTTTTAATTTAATTTGAAAAGGTTTTTGAAATTTCATCAAATTAGTAGCAATCGTATTATTTCCACTGTTGCAGAAAAAAAGAAAAGTCGGGATTTATTTATCCTTATTTGATGCCATTTCCTCATTACAATTAAAAATAGCCTTAAGTCTCATCAGAAAATGACGTCAAACTTTAAAAAACATACATTTTCCCTCATAAAGCTATGTTGCATTTCAATATATTTTCTTTCGGCTGATACCGAATTTGCGACCCTTGGCGTAATGCTTCAGTAAGTGCCATATTTAAAAGAAAACAATCCTTTTCTTTGATAAAACTACATATTTTACCACGAGTACATCTAAAAGACATCAGTTTCTAGAAATTGTAGTCGGCGGTACTGAAATTAGAACCTCAAGCCAAAAGAATAATTTTTCACATGCAAAGTTGTAGCTGACAAACGGGACTTCACGTCTGAAAATCTGTCTATTTTATGAAGGAAAATATATCCGTACGTAACGCTGACGTCATTTTGAGAATGGCGACTCTTGACATTTAAATTTCGGTTTTGCAATTTTTTCTACTGCAATTTTTTTAACTTCTAAACATCACACATTTTTATTTTTACACCATTATATGGGAAAAAAAATCTACTTTCAAAAGCAATTTGCTTGAAAACTTTATTTTAATTGATTTATTTATCATGGCTTTTTAAATAATTTTCAAGCATAACGTTTTTTAATCTATCTCCATTGCGTGTAGGCTCCATTACGAAATAAACCATTTGCACTTAAAACAATATAAATAGTTCAGCATTTGTCCCTGACTAATATTTCATAGTGAAATTAAAACTTCATCAATTTATTACATTAAAAAGTGAATGTCCGTTTGTATTTCACAGCTATCTCTCCTAGAATATGGAATGTTGGGTGATCAAATTGACGCCAGTTATCCACATGGCTCCAAGGATGTCAAAATTTTTCGTATAATTTAAAAATTTGATTAATTTTCGAGACATATATATATATATTTTAATGACATTTATGTAATGATGGAAATTAAATTCCTCCGTTTTTGTGGATAAAAGAGAGAAAACGGAAAATGACAAGGGTTATTAGATATCATTGTTTGACATCATTTTTAAATTTAAATTAAAGTTTATTTGAATAAATAGGGAAAATAATAATGTGATTGAATAGTAATTTTCAAGAAAACTTCAGAAATACAAACTTATGTTCACATATATAAACATTAAACAGACATACAACAATAAATACAATAAACCCAACTGGAGTGAAAAATTAGCCAGAATCAGGAATCGAACCCGGGACCACAGCATTCCAGGCTGTCGCTCTAACTACTGAGCTACTCCGGCCGATACCGGAGTCTGCAAGTTTTCACTAATAAACCATGTTGAGGAAGTCACCAGCCTTGGATGACTGGACAACGATGACCGGACATACGACCCTATACGACCGGACAAGGACTCAGGTACCGGCCGCAGTAGCTCAGTGATTTGAGCGACAGCCTGGAATGCTGTGGTCCCGGGTTCGATTCCTGGCTCTGGCTAATTTTTCACTCCAGTTGGGTTTATTGTATTTATTGTTATATGTCTGTTTAATATTTATATATACCGTTAACAGTTGAATGCAGATGTTATTTATGTGTGTTTTATTATATATTGTGGTGTGTGTGTGTTTTATTTTATGTTCACATATTCAAGCTACCGTTTATTTTAGAAACAAAAATTCGACTATCGACTGGAACATTGAGATAAATTCTGTTGACGTCAAAAGAAAAAAAAAACATCGTAAACAAACATCATTATTTTGATTTAAGTCGAAAAGTAGATTTTCAACTATTGCCTTAAGATGGCTATTAAAATATTTCAGAAGCGGACATTAAAAATGAAATGTTTTAGCGAGAAATTTTTTTTCTCTAAATATTTATTTTAATTCATATATATAAAATGCTTCTGAATAAATTCGTCAAAGCAAATTCATTTTTGTATAAGTTGACCCAAATGACAACATTTCTACCAACTCCGAAATTCGAAGCCAAATCTTGGAAGAGCGAAAATCTTTAGGCAAATGAATTTATGGTATATGTGTATTTTTATTGGGAAAACTTTTGACATAAATTGTAAATATAACTTATTATTTGAAATATTGTATTTAATAAAAATTAATACTTTAATTGCTTTTTAAATTTAAAATAAAGATAGATTTCATTTTCCGCAAAACGATCGAATGATCTCATGCAATTCAAAAGCAACACAACGGGTTGCTACTCAACTAGTTTTTTTAATATGCAATATATTTTTTAGATTACCCACTTAAAATAAAAAAGCATTTTTCATAGGAATTATACAATCAAATAAACTTTTGAAATTTATAAAAGCCAAAACTCACCGTGTTTTATTACAGACGATATTCTTGACGTATTATTTTAATTTCAATTTTTTTAAAGTTTTTATGAGAAAATGTCAACAAAAAGATACAGCAATCTACTATTTTCCTTTCCCCCCCTTTACTTTCAACAGAAATGGGATACTTTTGTTGCCACGATAAGAAAAATGGTATTAAAAACTACAAACAAATTAATATCTCAACAATAAATTGAGACACAGCTTTTAAACCAATTGCATTTAAAAGAGCATTTTTTTCCTTATACGACGGTGTAAAAATTTAAAATGTGCGATGTTTAGAAGTTTAAAAATTTGCAGTAGAGAAAATTGCAAAACCAAAATTTTATTTCGAAATTCAAAGTGTTGCCATTCGCAAAATGACGTATGCGTTACGCACAGATATGTTTGTCCTTTATAATATAGACTAGTATATAATCCCCGTCAAAAATGACGGAATGTGAATGATAAAGCTTCAAAACAATAGTTAAAAAAATATTTTTCTGACTTAAATAATAAAAAAAAGGATGCCTCATGCATTTTATTAATCAAAAAGTATTATCCTTTGATTTTTTATGATTAGAACAAAGAATTTATGTAAACTACAATTTAGTCACCAGCGCTTAAACGCGCCATTTCCAGCTGCACATTCTACGACGAAAAATGACGGAAAGTAAATGGTAAATCTTCAAAACAATAGTTAAAAAAATATTTTTCTGGCTTAAAAAAGAAAAAACAAATGACTCATACATTTTGTTAATCAAAAAGTATTAACATTTGATTTTTTTATGATTAGAACAAAGAAATTATGTAAACTACAATTTAGTCACCACTCACCAGCGCTTAAACGTGCCATTTCCAGCAACACATTCTATGACGAAAATGCTTGTTTATGTTCCCTCTACATTAAAAATTTGTTGTTTAGCGGGGTTCTTGTTTTTGCGCAACAAACTATGTTAAAATTCATAATTTTATCTGCAAGATAATTAAAATATGTTGTACCGATAAGAAATATTCATTTTATTTGCAATGTCTTCAAATCTGATGAAATGCATTGTAAAAAAATGTATGATTACAACAGAAAGTTGACAGCAGAAGAATTAGCAAGAAACATAAGCTCCTAATTCATTGGGAATCAAGACGGCCTGCAGAGGCGCTGCTCGCAGCCTTCGGCACAGAAAAAATTGTCCCTTTAACCCTTTATCTACTGACGGTACTTATCAGTACCGTTAAAATAACTTGTTATAAAATTAATTTAATACATCGATTAGTAGTAATACAATTTAGAAGGAGTTATAGATGCATTACTTTATGATGTTCCAAAAGCATTATGGGTTACACAAAACAAAAATATAAGGAGGATTTCTTTGGCCTTTGCATCTTTTCAGCTTTCGTGTCGTTGGAGGGGGGAGGGGTTCAATTCAGAAATATTTCTATATTTCTATTGTAAGAATATTATATTTGTAGATTTCCTAATTCCTACAAAATACGTACTAAGAAGAATATTTAAAATAAAAGACTTGGGTGGGGTTATAAATATTACACAAAATCCCTATAAATTCAAATTTAATGAATCCTTCTAAAATATTTCTAAAATTTATTAAATGATTACGTAAATCTTCTAATTTTGTTTAAAAAATTCACGAAAAATGCTATAGAAGATGAAATTTTCATGAATTCATAATTCAGTACACAAAGAGTTAATTTCCCTTTAAATAATGCTAAAGTGCCATTGAAATAATTCTTTATTGTAAATGCATTTGAAAGTTTAAGATATTCAAATTCGGATACTTTTTACTTTGTCATATAAGACAGAAAACAAATGTCACAGGAAATATGAAATTGTGGAAAAGATTAATCATTCTGGATAAATTAGAGCGAAAGTTATATTTTCCTCCACCAGGTGGCGATAGTCATCCGTTATTTTTAATTCAGAACTTGTTGTTGTTGTTCTTGATGATTTGGCCTTTAAATTTAGAACTTAATAGTTTTTGAAGGTTTTAAACAAAGTTAAAATATTTAAAGGTTTTAATAAACTATTACAAATATTTCAAAACCAGCATTCGCTTTAACCTGTATTTATTTATTTTTTTTTTAATGAAGCGTTCAAAAAGTCATTCATTTGTTTGTAGATTTGCTAGAATTTGAATCTGAATGGCAACAGTATCGTCTGTTTAGATCTGGTTTCTATGTTTATAATAGCTTAATTTTAATTTAGAACTTAATACATTATAAATGGATATGATACACATGTTTTATGTGAAAATATGCTGAACAAACATGATTTCAAATAGAAAAAATCATCATTTAGCCGTCATATGATAGGATATGTTTTTCATTAAGCCTAACATGGCGTTTAGCTACGGTCGATTCGCAGACCAGAGTGGTTCGCACCGGCATGGTTCTGACGGTTTCCTTCACTCAGATTTTATTATAAGTAGATAGATACGTAGCACCTATAGTCGTCGCTCAGTCCGTCTGTCACACTATAACAGCGCAAAAACAACCCTTCCGAATGGTTTGAAATTGAATATAGGGTAGAGGTGCACCCTAAATGACCCATGGACACCCTAGAGGAATTCCGTTACAAACTATTTTCTAATGAGTAGCTATAGTTATTGCATTCCAGTTTTTACTTTCTTCTATCTTCCACAGAAGAAAGTATTGTAATTGGAATTTTTTTCGACTTCCGGTTTTCGACGGATGGACACATTTTAGGGGTCAGAGATCCCAAAAAACATGTTCATACAAAATGTCTGTCTGTCCGTGTGTCGCCATTATACCATCAAAAATTGTACGAAGTTATGCATAGAATGGAACCAAATTTTTATTTTAAGTTTTGGGTATGGAAAGCAGGTCCTACCTTAATTTGGAAAAAAATTCGCCGGTAGGGGGCGCTGTAATAGCGATTTTTGTGCGATTTTTTAATATTGTATCATCGAAAAGTGTATGAAGTTATGCATAGAATTGAACCAATTTTTTTTAAGTTTGCGGCTATGGCAAGCAGGTCCTCCGTTAATTTGGAAATAATCCGCCGGTAGGGGGCGCTGTAATAGCGATGTTTGTACGCTTTTGTGGCATTTTGAATAGTGTACCATCGAAAAGTGTATGAAGTGATGCATAGAATTGAACCAAATTTTTGCGTATGTTTTTGGCCATAGCAAGAAAGAAAAAGAACTCCCTGAATTTGAAAATAGAAGGGGGCACTATAATACCAATTTTTGTGTAATTTTCTTTCGAAGTTGATATAGTATTGAACTAATAAAAATGAAATATTGAAATTGGTAACAACGTTTTGAAAGATTAAAATATATGAGATAGAAGAAAGTTTTGGGATTGGCACATCCAACTAGTTTCAATATTATATTAATCTATCAACACTATTTAACCATTCTCATAGTTTTATTTCCCGATATTAATAAAAATTTTATTTTAAATAAGAGAAATAAATCAAAACACCTCAAATTCCAGTAACGGACACCCTATGTTCAAGTAGTGGACACCTTACAAAAAGTAATAATAATAATTGTTTTTATGATTATATTTAGAACCAGAATTTAATGAAAGCATACAAGAGAAACAAAATAATTATTTTCAAATAAATTTAACAATTAGGATATCATGAATCAGGATATAATGAAGAAATTTTGAGAATTATTCACTGTTTAAATTAATTATTGCGATTATGACGAGTTCAATATTTTAACCTCTTCGGTCCCTGGGTCCCCATACAAGGACCTCTTTTCTTTTCCTATAAAAACTTAAATGTCCGATTTTTTTTACATTTTCACATCACTTCTTAATAGCTGAATGTTTTTTGCCTTCAAAGCAAATGAATCAAGGGCAGCCTCTAAGCGGATTCCCACATAAAATAAATGTTATTTTCATCCGAGTTTGCAAAATGCCTAAAAATGCCCCAAAGACAGTAGGACCCAGAAAGTGAGACATTTTCATACGTATTTAACTTAAATCTTTTTCAGTAAAAAATTTGGAGTATTTGTAGATTATTGACTTGTTTAAAGCTCTTAAATTGGTGATTGCGTTCGTTTAGGTGAATGGTTATTAAATGGATGTTTTTAAGGAGATTTGTAGTTTTAGATCCCTATTTTTGAACCTAAATGACTAAGCGTCTAAGGGATCCATTTCAGAAAAGACATTTTTTCTGTCATTTACGATGTCATTTTGTTTTTGAAAAAAACAATGAATAAGCATTTGTATTATTCTTTTAGCTTCGGAGTTGAAGAGGTTAATTATTTTAGATGGAAGGTTTAAAATACTAAATGTCATGGAATTACAGTTATTAAATTATTCAGACAGTGTGTGTGTGTGTGTGTGTTTGTGGGGGAGGGTAGAGGGGTAATAAAAAAATCTGAAAAAAGTTTTGTGATATGAGTGTGTGCATAGATTCGTATATTTCCCACTATTTACTCCCCGAAACTACTTGCTATATAACTTGTAGTAATTAGTATTACAAATATGAAAGAAGTAATACTGCGGAGTGAATGCTTTAAATACTAAATAAAATAATTTCAAAATAAATCTGCAGAATTGATGTTTGAGGCCACTGATCTGTAGATTTACAAGTTTCATTACCATTATAAATTTAATTTATATTATGTTTTTTGGAGGTCAGGGTGGAATAAGCAGACATTTCAGACAGAAAATAATAGATTTATTTTTAAAAACTTGTGTAACTTATTTTTATTTAAATGGGCGAAGGATTGAGACTGGGGGTCTGCACGGGCCGGAATTTCCAAGCCCGGGCCCATCCCGGCTCGTTTACATTTTCACAGTTCTCGGCCCGGCCTGTACAAAAATCAGTTAAAACAGGCCAGGCCCGACTCAATTTCTACAAAAAATTCCGTTTTTTCTCGACATACAATTAAGATTATTTTAATGAATACTACATGGGTATTAATAGGAACATTTTATAGTATATTTCAGATTGCTATGTGTTCGCAAAACAGAAAACACACAATAGTAACATTAATGATTACTTACAGTCTTAGACGTTTCAAAATTCAAACAAGAATTCATAAAACAAATAATGTAGTTTAGAATAAAGGATTAAAAACATGATAATTTTTCAAGCTGTATAATGAAAAGTAAATTTGTGAAAATATTGTTCTGTCATTTTAAGGCTTTTTTCAAATCCAAAAGAGCTACATTCTGACACATTTCTGAATTCATTTCTTTTTGGAAAAGCGTAAGATTGGCAGGTATTCTTTTTCAGAAAGTATTTAAATGACTAATTTTTTATTTATTTTTTAATATAAAAGTAATATGTCTTTGACAAAATATTGCTAAAGTTAGCGTTTTGAATCGAATTTTCGGAAGCGATAGCACGGGAAAGGATAAAAACATACAGTCACGTGACAAGGATATCTTATATCTGTAAGTAATTTATGAAAAATGGAAAACGCTGTTTGATTCCAAATTCCTTCAATGTCAGGCCTTTCAACGTATGCCTTCACAGGTAAAAATGAGTCAGAAAATGCGTCGGACAGTTTCACATTGTTGAGCAGGGAATTTGAGGACCACCTTAAGGTACCCTATAATTGTTCCAAAAATACTGTTAACAGAAATTCATTATCTCTCTTAATACTTTTACAAAACATAATGCCTACCCTATATATCCTGAGAACGATTAAAACAAGTTTCGTCCCGGCACGACTATGTAGAAAAAAAAAATATGTAAGCCAGCAATCTCGGACCGGCACGAGTCTGTTGAAAAAATTAAATCCATGATCAGACACCATGAAACTGTACGATACCGATCTATAAGATGGTCATGTTACATTTCTGAATTGATGTTATCAAAATAGCATCGGCTCATGACGCACATTTATATTTCTTCTCCTGAAAGTCATATTCATTGAAAAGGGCTCCTATTTTATCGGATTCGTTTAAATTTTTTATCGGGCCGGCAGGCCCGCTAAATTTTTTTTTATCAACCCGGCCCGGCCCGTTTGAAAGTTAACCTTCATTTCGCCGGACCAAGCCGGGTACGGGCCAAGCCCGGGCTCATGCAGACCTCTGTTTGAGCCCCTTTTTAACACTTTCCAACAAAGTTGAAAAGTTTTTATGCATTCGGTTTGTCTGTCCGTCTGTACGCGCCCTAACTCCCGTAAATATACTCGGATCGTTCTGAAATTTCTGGATGTTCGTAACCTCTACCATAGCACGAACCCTATTGCAAATGAAGTTTGTAGCATGTTTAGTTCATTTACAGGGTCAGTCAAAAGTTTTCCGCTACATGACGGCCTATGGGAAAGAAGCGTTTCAAATGATTTTTAATGATATTACACGCTTTCAAACACAATAAAAGTGATATGCATTTATCAAGTGCACTAAAATATGCATTCTGTAGAATATACGGTGAATACGGAAGAATAGTTATTATTCATTTGCAGGGTCACACAAAAAAATTCCATTACAGAACGATATAGGGGTGGAGGGAATTGTTTGCGGCGTATTTTAATTATGTTAATTTATTTCATGTATAAGGAAATTTATATACGTCGCTGAGGTTTACTATAACTTATTTCATGTGTAATACGAAGTGCATAGCATTTACAGAGGAACACAAAATATTTCAGATACTATATTGTATCCGAAGTATTGTACGGTAGCGATGATTGCTGGAAATGCATTTTTAATTATGTTATGCGCTTTTATGTTTCACTATATTTGTGCATTTTATAATGATGTGTATAAATACTTTAATTCATATACAGGGCTGCACAAAAGAATTCGTAATGGTTACTGGGTATGATTGTAAATTGCATAAATGTGGTTTTTAAATGAGTTATGCATTTTTTCGCCTAACTGCATTTTGTTTACTAAGAAATGTTTGTAGATAAAATTATAAAACATAGATAAAATTATATACAGCGTCACGCAAAGAATTCGATACATGGCCGTCTATAAATGATAATTTCTGAAAATGTGATTCCAGTAGTTTTAAGAGTGCTTTACTTTGAATTAAACTTTAGCTAAATAGTGGCATGTAATAAAGGTACTAGGTTAACTACAGGGTTGTAAAAAAGTCCATCTATTGGTATAAATTGCTGAAAAAGAAATTTCAACCTGTTATTCGTTTTCTTGCTAAATTGAATTTCCCCATTATATAGCATATATATCAACCTACATATCAAATACAGAGCTGTTTAAAAGAATTGGAATACATATTTAATATGGATGGTAACTGCTGAAATCAGTTTTTCAAATGTTTTATGCGTTTTCTAAAATGTTTACTTAGTTCTTTTATATACATTATTTCCCTAAATAACGAAGTTTTGTTAAAGCATACAGGAAGTGTTGGAAAGTGTTTCATAATCTATGCTTAACGCATGATTTTTCTTACTTGTTTCCCTATGCTCTTAAACTATGCTTCCTAATTTCTGTTACTGATTGCTAGATTATAAAATATGCAAGGCAGTGTTATAAATTTGTTAACAGAGTTAAAAATAATTTGATTAATCAGTTGTTGGTAGAAAAATACAATTTTTAACCTTTCTAACGCAGTTTGTCTAACAATTTTCTGACAAATACTTTTCGAGCCATTCATTTTTTCAGTCACTTCAAATGTTTCATTTTCCGAGATGAATCTGTGGCAATGATTCGCGAAAAAGCCAGTCGTCAGCAACGCGTAGCTTTTTATTAGAGAGGATGGTCACTTGCAAAATTTCATTTTTTCAAGATTTTAAAACTCGTGTCCATTACTGGAATGCTCAATTAGTCAATTTACAGCAATGGACAAACCGACCCACAATTAGATATTGCTAAAAAGGGAATTTTACTAATGTTCATAGTGCATGAAATATTTTGACTTTTAACTGAAAACCCAAGTAACCAAATTTAATTTTTAAATTGCATTTACCGAAATCTTTATAAAAGCAGCTGTTTATTATAATTAATTTCGTATTATCAATAAAATTTTTAATATATATATATATATTTTTTTTTATAACTCTGCCTCGCATATTTTATAACATAACAGTCAATAAAACAAATCAGGAAGCAGAATATTGTTTAAGGGAATAGGGAAAAGAGGGGCTCATAGGGCTCAATCCCATATCATAGGGCTAATGGCGATTTAGAAATTTTCATTTATTTTTAAGGTTTTAAGGTGTCTATAACTGGAATGCTTAATTAGGCGATTTTCAGTAATGGACGCCCCATTGCTAAAAATGCAATTTCAATAATGCTCATAATGCATCAATTCTTTTGACTTAACGGAAAACCTAAGTAATCAAATTTAATTTTTAAATTGCTTTTACCAAAATGTAATAATACCGAAATTTTTATAAATAGCTGATCTAATAATTTTGTGTGGTTAATAAAATTTCAATATTTTAATAAAAATATTTTTTTATGACTCTGCCTTGCATATTTTATAATCTGGCAGAAATTAGGAAGCAGAGAATATTGTTTAAGGGCATAGGGAAAAGAGGAGCTCAATTAGAGGTCTGCACGGGCCAGGGCTTGGCCCGGTCCGGCGAAATGAAGGTGAACTTTCAAACGGGCCGGGACTGATAAAAAAATTTAGCGGGCCCGATATAAAGATTTAATCGAAGTCGATAAAATAAGAGCCATTTTAAATGAATCTGACTTTCGCGAGAAAAAGTATAAATGTGCGTCATGGAGCCGATGCGAGTTTAATAACATCAATACAGAAATGTAACATGTCCATTTTAGAGATCGGCATCGGACAGTTTCATGGTGTATGATCCTGGGTTACTCGTGCCAGGCAGAGATTGTACGCTTAGATTTTTACTTCTATTTTTACAAGGAGAAAGTATTGGATTCTTGAAATTTTTTGAATTCCGGTTTTCGACGGATTGACACGTTTTAGGGGTCAGAGATCCCGAAAAACATGTTTTTACAAAATATCTGCCCGTGAGCGCTATCTACAGGGTAACATATAAACTAGTTGTGCCAAGTGAAGAAGAAGCAATGGCGGTATTCAAGCGATCGCAGTATTACGCGTCTGAATAAAATTCTTTGAAGAAGTGTGTTTTATAACATCTGTTATAAGATAAGCACTCACTTTCATATTTATTTAGCCATACAGTGTTTCATGTATAGAAACATGATTTGGTTTGCTTAATAGAGTATGTTTTTAAACGTGAATGACACTTGCTATGTTTGTTATGTTTCTCGGCGCCATCACCTAAAATGGACGGCTATGTTGCCGGGTAAAATGATCCCTTATGTGGAACGTTTTTACTACCATTTCATTGGCTGAAGAAAAGCCGGTACTAGTTCTTAGCCATCATGGGAGCCCAATGTGTGACTGCCCCAAATCTTTCTCTTTGAGCCCACGTGTCATCCTACCGTTTCCAAAGAAAACAAAATCAAGCGCTTCGAGAAAAAGAATATCGATGGGAAGTGCCATTTTAACGAGCAGTCCTTAAAAGAATCAACTTAGCTTGGAAAATTATGTATGCTATTTGATTGTAAAACTTATTTTATTGCATTATGTAGTGTCATAATTACTTTTATATCCTTTATTTTGCCGATAAAAAACAATTTACAATTATCTATAAGGGGACAAGGGACCTTAAAATAATTTTTTTTATCTTATGTAAATTTCACCAATTTTTTAGAAAAAATTTCAATTTCAATTTCAAATTTTTTTTTTTTTTTTTTACTTTTAAATTCAAATATATAAAATTCGATGCCCTATTTTATTTATATATATAAACCAAACTTTTATAAAAAAAAATATTGGGGATTTTCATTGATATGGAATGCGCACGGGGCATTTCGAAGATTTCTAAGACAACGCGTAAAATTCCATTTTTTCTCAAAAATAAATTTATTTTTATTTATTTATTTTTTTTTTTGTGATAAATGCATGACATAATGCATATAATGTACCCTTGAATAATATTTAGGTGAAATTTACAAAAAATAAAAAAATAAAAATTATTTTTAAGGATTTTAAGGTCCCTTCCCTTGTCCCCTTAAATGAAGGATCATTTTGCTCTTGGGTGAGGGTAAAATGATCCTTTGAGTACTTTTCAAAAATGTATTTTCTCATTACTCCATTTGGGTTTAAAATATTATTAAAATATGTTTATAATGCAACATGTAGTATAAAAGATACTAGCATAGGTCCAAAGTTTTATTGAAACAGTTATGTTATTTTACACAAGTTTTCCCCTTAAGGGGATCCTTTTAGGCCACCTTCCCCTATATCCTCATGAGAAGAATATTGCGTCATTTTTTCCCCCAAAATTGTCTGCGTATGCGTTTATGGAGACCTTCCTTGTCAGTTACGAAAGACTCGGGATTGTTTTGTAGTTGGGCATGGCAGCCCTCCCACTGTCGATGGTCCAAGCAACCTCACTACTATAGTAAAGTCAGCTTTTTTAAGGGATACTTTGTGTCTTTCCCTGTATCATCGGCAGCACTTTAGAAGGTCATCGGACACGCTCAGGTGGAAGGAGCGCTTATCTTTAGGAATGTGGACAGCTTCTGAAGCCAATGTCTGCCCTGTAGGACGTCACACATAACGCCAAGACAGTCTCTGGAGGTCCTCGTTTTTTTGGCAGTGGGTCACGGGTACACGGATTCACCCACATGACATTCACTGCGAAGAACCATTGACCTCCATTTTGGGCGTGTGTGGCCTGCTTTTTAGAACAAAAGACAATGACAAGCGCCGCCAGTCCATAGGAATGTCTAGGGCAGGCGTGTTCTACCTGGACGCCTCTTCTGCCTTTTCCATTCCACTCTTTCTGAATAGTAAACTTCTTTCATCGCAGCCCTAAGTCAAATTCTAATATTCGACACTAGAATGGGTGGGGGGTCGCAGGCCCTGGCTTTGGTCTTCTCTTTTACGACGTTCACTGGACATGCACACATACACACATAAGAGTCTCAACTAGTACAGAAATAGTCTGTGTCGGGGGATCCGGAAGAATCGGACCTCGTGTCGTATTTGGCAGTACTAAGTAGTGAGTGGAGTGGTGGAGTGCCGCTGTTCATCACGAGAAGACCTCCGAGTAGGCGAGGGCGAATCCTTTCCCGGAGATGCTGTCGTCGGACTGGAAGTGGACGAGCAGACGGAAGCCCGTCGACGTCATCGTGGGAGGAGGCTGAAAACGGGAAAGAAGTCATGTCATTGAGTTATATAAAAACAGACAAACACTTTAAAGTTCTGTTTGAATATACAGCTACGCATCTCCGTGACGCTTTAATGAATAGTTTTCATTGACACATTAAGGAACAGATACTCCAGCTCTTAAAAGGACCTTAACACTCCCCCCCCCCCCCACCCCCCGCCAATCGGAAAAAAATTGCTTCAGTAAGTAACTCATAAAAAGCTATAATACTTCTCAGAATAGCTACGTTCTATCGTTCTGTTCTAGTCCAGAGTTCTTCACTGGATGTTATAAAAGGCGTCATTTTAGTCATGCACTTGTATTGGACGTTCTATCAGACAGTTACGAGACACTAAATTCTACAGTGTTTCAAGAACTCTGAGAACCACTCCAGACCACGTATAAAAAGGCCTGCCTAGAGATACATCGCGAGTGAAGTCTTTTTTTTTGGGGGGGGGGGGGGGGGGGGTAGATTTCTTCATTCGAACTCGCGGAAAGTAGTTCGCTTTCTTTGCTCTTACAGCGTCGGGTCGTCCGGGAAATCTTGACAGGATTGCGCCAGAATTTATTCTCGTCGGACGTCCTTTGAAACGACAATTTAAGGGGACGGTGGAAGTTAATTTTTTTTTTCCATCATAGAGATATGAAATTTTGTCGAAATATACATTTCACCATAAGTATATAGAACACCTTAAAAGGAATTTCTAGTTTTAAGATTTCTTTAAAGATCTTTTTAAACGAAATTTTAAAATGCCCCCTGCGTCTTAATTTTTGAGATGTTTCCTCAATCACTTTCGCATTTTAATCGCTTTACCCTTTATATCTCGACAGTACTTTAAAGCACCCTTAAAATAACTTGTTATAAAATTCATTGAATTCATCGATGAGTTGTAATACAGTTTAGAATAGGTTATAGATACTTTACTTTATCTTGTTCCAAAAATAGGATGGGTTGCGCAAAACAAAACTATTTTTAAAAGAATAATTTCTCTTTCATTTACATCTTTTCAGCTTTCTTGGCTTTGAAAGATTGCAAGGGAAAAGTTTCAGTTATGAAATATTTCTAGTGTAAGAACATTCTATTTGTACATTTACTAATTCTATAAAATATTAAAGAAAAGATTTTAAATAACAGATTTGAGTGCAGTTAGAAGTAGTGCACAAAATCCCTATAAATTCAAATTGAATGAATTAATCTTAATTAGCAAAATTCTTCTAAAATTTGTCAAATGACTGTGTCAATCTTCTAATGTGGTTTCACAAATTCGCGAAAAATGTTTTAGAAGATGAAATTTTCATGAATTCATAACCTGGGACGTAAAGGGTTAAAACTCTATTACAAACAAATCTGTGTATCGATTTTTTTATCCCTGGAATAGTTCTCTGAATTCCATATCGATTTTCATATTGAAATGGTGCCTTTTAATAAGTTAAAAATCAAATTTAATTATCTTAATGAAGGCGAATTTTAAAATGCATGCAAATTTATTTTGTAAGTAATATCACGATTCTTCCTTATCAGTTTCATGCCCCCCCCCCCCCTCGCTGCGCCAAGGCAAAAATACAGAAATTTCCATTTTTTTATGAATCAAGTCATATAAAACAAAACTAAAGTTAGGATTATAGTTATTTTGTTCGAAATTTGCCGCTTTATCGGATAAAATTCTGCTCAAAAGTTTGATTCTTTTAAACGGCGGTAATGTATTTTATTTTAAAAATGGGAAAAACACATGGTAACAGGTATCAGCTTTTAACGAAAACTGAACACGCATTTCGAAAGAGGACAGCATTCCTTCGCACTATTGTAAATCAACCGTAGGCTAAAAGGAATGGTCATTTCCTGTCCCTGTGAATGCCGCCTTGGGTTCTTCAAAATTGCACCATTGGGAGTAGAGTCCTGCATCGGGTCGGGTTACCCGCTTTTACTCGAACCCGACCCAACCCGCGGTTTGGGTCGGTTATTTTTCTGTATTATACAGAAAATCATTTCAGATGCAGCCACAGAATTTTTTTCACTTTTTTTTCCATGCAAAAGTATGCTAGAGAAAGAATGTCTAAAATTCTTTGACGGGAAATTGACTGCAGAATTCAAATCAGCCTTTAAGTATCAATTTCAAGCATCGTGGCTTTATGGGTCGTCTCACAGTCCCCAAGGTTTATTCCTGCACTTTTCGAGGTAAATTAATTTTTTTTTTTTAATCCAATCTAAATAACTGTTTCTAAAAATCAATGAACATTGTGGCTACCACTTAGTCTTAATATAATCTGCCTAAAATAGGTGGTAATTTTCTTTGCCGTTCCATCCTTACCGTCCCATTTTTTTCCCCATTTCGTTCCTTTTTTCCTATACCATCCCCCTTTTTTACCTTACCGTTTACCCCTTTAAGACAATGTTATACCAAAATTTTGTACTAAAAATACTACATTATCATTATTTCTTATTTGAATGTCCTGTGGGTACTATGCAAATTCATTATAAGTAAAAATTTAGAAGAAAATAAAAAGTTTTAGTGGTAAAATGGTAAGGAAAATTAAACTCACAAGTTTAACTTAGACCTCAGTTAAATAAAAAAATTTTCGCTGGTGACCCTTTTTTCTTTATTTTGAATCATTAAGGCATTCGTCTATCAGATTAAAATTTTATTTTAGCAAGTTTAATTTCACCTGAGTTTTATTCCTGAGTTTTATTCCCGAAAGTCAAAAGATTGTGAGAATGCCCCATATGAAGATGATTTTACCTCATTTGTAAAGTTCCTTGCCATATTTTTAAAAATAATGGGTAAAAATTTTGCACATATTGATATTAACGAGCATATATTTATTATATGCTCGTTTAAGTTACATTCCCAAAAAGGGTTTTTTATTAGTCTCGGATAGATCAATTCATAACTATATGGAACACAACAATGAACCATAATAAATGAAGAAATCGAAAATCGCACTTTCATTCAAGTTATACCTAAAAAACACAAGAGTAGAGTAGGGAGAGATAAGGAAATTCCCCATTAGACACAGTTGTTAAAAGTGCCCCCTACAAATTCTCCGGAGCGAAAGTATGATTCCCCGAAAACAAAGGGTTTCGACTGTTCGTTACGGCCGTATAAGGGATCGTGTTTGGCCGTGATAAAACATAAAAATGGTATTAGAGAATCAGGGGTCTGCACGGGCCAGAATTTCCAGGCCGAAGAACGGCCCGTTTCGTGTAAAACTTAAAAGTTCGGCACAACCCGTTTATGATTTTATCGGCTTCGTCTAAATATTTATATAGGGCCCGTAGACCCGCTTAATTGTAGTTATCGGCCCAGCGTGGCAGGGCCGTTCAATTTTTTTGAGGCCCGGATCGTTTATTTTGTTTATCAGTCCGGCCCGTTGAAAAAACTGTCCTAATAAAGCGGCCTGGCCAGTTTGAAATTTTGTCACCCCGTCGCGGCCCGCGGGCCAGACTGGTGCAAAACTCTATTAGAGACACAATTGTAGATTATTTTTCATAATGATATTAAAACATAATTTGCCTTCCTTACATTGCGGGTTCGGGTCGGGTTGCGGTTTGAAATATTGCGGGTTCGGGTTGATATACCTCGGGTTCGGGGTTGCCTGAAATTATTTTTGCGGGTTCGGGTCGGGTTGCGGTTTGACTTAAAACGGAATTTGCGGGTTCGGGTCGGGTAGAACCCGAACCGCGCAGGACTCTAATTGTGAGTCTTAATTAATTGCATCTCTTTCTTGCTCTTTTTTTGGAAACGGGACTGGACCTTCGAATTCCAGGAAAAACACAAAATGCATGCTTTGAAGTGTAGACTCCACACAAGCTATTAGTTGCTGTTGTGCTAAGCTATATTAGTTTGATATTAAACCCTCTTCAGAGAAGAAAATTATGAAAAAGATGGTAAGAAAACATTTTTTAAAGTGTTTGACTTCCTCCAAGCTTTCATTAATTCAGGTATTTCGGAAAGTATATACCGTATTTACTCGTGTATATCGCGCACGCGTGTATAACGTGCACCCCGTATTTTACAAGAAAAAATGGCGAATTTTTTTTATGTCGTATATAACGCGTACCATAAATTTGACATGCAAGTGAATGGATGTCCAAACGAATTTCAGTAAAGAAAGTCGAAAGAAATGTTACGTCAGGCCAGGAAAGAAGGGAAATATATATTGTTAGACTTCAGGTAGGGAGTGAGTGCGTGAGCGCGGGGGGGAGGGGGTAGGAGCGAGGCCTACGAAAAAGACAGACAACCGCGGTGTATCCGACGTGTCTTTTTTACAGACCGCTAGAGTGACTTGATGCTGTTTTCGCACAACTTCATTGGTGCATTCAAGCATCACGTGACTCCAGCGGTCTGTAAAGAAAGGTACGTGAAATGCACCACGGTAGCCTGTCTTTCTCGTTAGCTTCGGGTAGGACTGAGTGACGTATATTGCTGTGGTAACGTCAGTCGCTTAACGAAATACTCGAAAGCGCCATTTGACAACGTGCGAGTAAGAACGAGAATTGATGTAGTTATACTGCGACATTTAAGTTGAAGGTAGTTCAGTATGCAAAAGGAAATGGTCACCGTGCATCAAGTCGAAAGTTCGGCGTTGGTGATTCAAGAGTGCGAGAGTGGCGGAAAAATGAAAGAAAAACTGAAGAAAAGCATCATTCAAAAAGCGTGCTGTTCAGATGGAAATCGTGTAAATATCAGCAAGTTGAGCAGCAGCTTTTAACTCACGAAACGGATTTGTGGGATTCGGGGTACTCAGTCTCGACTGAAATGTTAATATTCGAGGCTTGTAAAATAGCTAGGAAAATGAATAGCCCAAGAGAGGAGGGAGAACAAAGGAAGTTGTAGCTGGGTGAGAAGGTTTGTGATCCATAACAGTCTCTCAAGCAGGAGAAAAACAACGCTTTCCTGACGGAAGAATACAAAGAACAGATACCAAGTTCTTCCAGTACGTTATAAGGCTACGAAAACAAAAGGGAGGTCGGACACCAGGAATGCAGATCAAACTCCATTGTGGTATGATATGCCGAAAACCACAACCGTTCATCACGTTGGATATAGAAGCGTTCAAATGCGCACAACGGGAGCAGACAAGCAACGATGCACCCTTATGCTGGCCATTACGGCTGACGGCCGCAAGTTGACACCCTATGTGATTTTTAAACGTAAAACTATCCAAAAGAATCTTTTCCCGTCGGAAACATTGTAAGGGCGTAGGAAAAAGTGTGGATAACGGATGAGCTCATGAAAGATTTGATTAACGTTGTGGGGGAACGTTGGCTATGTGCTTCACGTCCGCCATCGATGCTGGCACTGGAAAGCTTTCGTGGACACACCACACACGACACCTGGAGTAAAAGCAAAATTTCGTCGCTCAAGTGATTTGGTTGTGATACCAGCTGGGATGATGAAAGTACTGCAGCCCTTAGATGTTGTCATTAACCGACCCTTTAAGGTTGCATTTCGGCATGCGGTGGATGAAAACAACAGATCACAACATCACTCCAAGTGGGAGAATGCAGCGTGCGTCACTCAAAACTCTATGTGAGTGAATATGTGAAGCTTGGAATTGCATTTCAGCCGAGATGATAATAAAAGACTTCAAAATGACTGGAATTTACAATCCGATGGATGAAACTGAAGACGATATAATTTGCGAGAATGTTGACTATGCCAGTGATGATGAGGACAACAGCAGCAATGACAATTGCTAATGAGCGTTTAAACAATGTTACTAGTGCTATTGTATAAAATAGTGCAAGGAGTGAAATAAAAATGTTGAAATACTTCTATTAAGTAAGATTTATCCAGTTTTAATTTTCTCTTTGACTACATTTCTTGATACATATGGATATCGTGTGATTATATCCAGCAGTAAAAAAGTATTCCGTGTGTAAAGCGCACCTAGGGTTTTTGTCCTATTTTTTTGAAGAAAAAAAAGGTGCGCGTTATACACGAGTAAATACTGTAATTCTTTTACATTTATGTTTCTGGAAAGATATAAACGTGCATGCTTTACAGTTCGGAAATAGTGTCCTTTCGTTAATGCTGTTCTCAAATCCAAAGGGACTTTCAGACGCATTTTTTAATTAATTTTTATTCAAAAGCGCATGAAATAGGCAGGTTTTGTCATTCAAAAACTATGTAACAGAAAGACGTTTTCCATTCTTTGATAAACGCAAAACATATTTCAGAAGATATTGTCACAATGGATGTTTTGTACCGAATTTACGACATGATAACGACAAAAAGGAGAAAAGACCGGTCATAACGCGATCAAAATCGCTTATAGCGCGATAACTAATTCACTGGCGCAGTGAAGGGGGGTGGGATTCAAGGTTAAAACCCTTCCCAGAGCTATAAAAATTACTATAATTGCCGCTTATATGAATCACTAGTTAAGCAAATTAAACGCTTTTAAGATAAAACTAAAATTAATATTAAATTTTTTTGGCTTATTTGGAATCCGTCGCTTTGCTGAATCAAATTCTATTCAACAAAGTGATCCAAGTAAACGGCGAATATTGTATTTAAAACTGTGAAAGCGTATATTACATGCATTGGTTAAGGGTGTTCTCAAATCCAAAAGGGCAACTTTCTGACATAAGTTTTAATTTATTTTTGTTCGAAAATGCATGAAACTAGCTGGTGTTGTTGTTCAGAAACTATTCATCGAGCTGTTTTTGTTCCATTTGTTTGCAAACACATTAGATCTTTCAGAAAAGAGTGTCAAAGTGGGCGTTTTGAACCGAATTTCCGCGCGAAGGAAGAAAGAGCACTCAAGAGCGGGCGAAAAACGTGTTTGTCACGTGATCAAAAAAGCTTATAACTCAATAGGTAATGGATGGATCAAAAAATGGAAAAAACAGTTCAATTCCAAATCGCTTCCATGGCCAAGATTTCCAATTTTATACCTTTCCGTTAAAAAAAATGAATTTGTAAATGTGTCAAAACGTTTTGCGCTTGTTGAGCAGAGCAGTTAAGAACAGCCTTAAGAACAGCCTTAAGTGAGAACTAGTCATTTGTTTTGAAGAAGGTCAGTGATCACATTTTCGAGATGTCATATGCTAAGAGAATGATCATTTCCTGCCGTATAGACGCTTTGAGTTTAAGTATTATACAGTGTATAGTTTTTAATTGCATTTCTGTCTTTGCTCCGTTCGAAACGATAATGGACCATCGACTTCCAGACAAAAACATAAAACATACGCTTTATAGGTCTCTTTCAGTTTCAGACTTCTTGTTAGAAGACGGTACAGGCCGAAATTTCAGCACCCGAGCGCGAACCGATCCGTAGAAAAGAATTTCGGCCCGGTCCGGCCCGTTTTTCCATTTTTTTCACAAAAAATTTATTGGCCCGGTATAAAATCTAAAAGTTCGGCCTGGCTCATACAAAAACTTAATAAGCCCTACCCTGTCTGACTGAATTTCTACAAAATGGAGATTTTTACGTTAAAAATTGTCTTGTAAGTTGTTCTGAAAAAAAAAAAAATACTCATTTTAGCTTTTTTCATGTTTGTATTCTCCATTTTAAAAAAAAAGTCCTGGGCTGCGATATTTATTTTATTATCTTGAAATTCACAGCAAATTTGCTGAAAGATTACAGTAGAGGCGGGAAATTCCCTCCCGGCATTAACTATGCGTTTTTTCCGCGCCCTTTTCACGAAATTCGTGTTTTTTCCGCTTTCCTTTGACAAAATTTGCATTTTTCTGCGATTCTTTGATGTAATTTGCCATTTTTTTCGTGATGCTTTGACGAAATTTGAGGGCTTTTTATTTCGCGATCATTTCATGAAATTTACGCTTTTTTCTGCGATCCATTGACGGAATTTGCTTTTTTTGCGATCTTTTGACGAAATTTACGGGCTTTTTTCGCAATCCTTTGACGAAATTTGCGTTTTTTCCGCGATCCACTGAAGAAATTTGCGTTTTTTCTGCTATCTTTTGACGGAATTTGTGTTTTTTCGTGATATTTAGACGAAATTTGCGTTTTTCCGCGATCTATTGACGAAATTTGCGTTTTTTCTGGTATCTTTTGACAAAATTTGTGTTTTTTCGAGATCTTTAGACGAAATTTGCGTTTTTTTTTCGATCTTTTGGTGGAATTTGTGTTTCATGCGGTCTTTTGACGAAATTAGTGTTTTTTTCGCGATCCTTTGACGAAATTCGCGTTTTCTCCACGATCCTTTGGCGAGCTTTTTCTGCAAACGATTGATGAAATTGATTTTTTACGGCGACCATTTTTCGAAATCCGCGATATTTTTATGTCCGAGTTTTCGGAATGATGACCGTTTTTTTTTTTTTAATTTTTTTGAAAATTCAGAACAGAATCACCGCTAGCTATGCCGTAAAATTTTCTAAGACGGAATCGCATAGGAGAGTAGAAATGTTCATTATAGACAAGTTCTCCCTTCTTAGCAGGTACACCATCTGTTGTAAATGTATTATATTCTTTTCACACGTGTTATTATATTCATTTTGTATGGATCAACAGATTTTTTCCGTTTAAGACAAGATTCCGTCACATGCAGGTTCTTTTTCAAACGTTTTTATTGCCTAGAAAAGGACAATTCTTTAAAAATAATAAATTGAAAATTTTAATTGTAGAACAATGGAAATTTAAAAAACGATTACAAGACTTACCCTATACTACGTGTGATGGGTAAGTAAAACATATGGAAGTTTTGAAAAAGTTGTTGGGCCGGGCGAAATTTTATTAATTTTTGCACGGATATATAATAATGCCAACTACATTCTAAAATTCAGCACTGTTTGGACACGGATGATGATAAACTTCACCAATTCCGGTGATATTGTTACATCTGACACAATGCAAGGTAAGTCTATTGAATATTTTGCTAAACTTGTTTAATTAATTTTTAAGTTAAGAACAAGAATTCGGGATTGT
Organism: Maratus speciosus; assembly: GCA_963932465.1. Taxonomy (NCBI): domain Eukaryota; kingdom Metazoa; phylum Arthropoda; class Arachnida; order Araneae; family Salticidae; genus Maratus; species Maratus speciosus. Next base: position 1,926,920 of record OZ010795.1, on the reverse strand, counting down.
CTTGGAGTGAAATCCCGTGTGTATTTTTGGCTGAACAATGGATTCCTGATTTTCCGTGACAAAAATCGTTTGCTGTACTGTGCCTTTCCATTTCTTAAAGTTTTCCTCATCATTTTTTAAACACTTTATATAAATCTAACATAGTGGTAGTATGGTTATTTCATTGGTGCATTTTATGTTTTGCAACTGTAATATTGTAAACGCTGTTTAAATGAATCACAACAGCGCAACAAGTGATTCTACTAACCGAGAAAAAAAGCATCATGACTTCATTCATTAACTAGGCTGTTTCAATTAACCGGTGATTCAAGTAACCGGCGATCACCATTATCAACATCTCAACCCCCCCCCCCCCCTAGAGCGGATTTCTGGCTGCGTCACTGGGGTTATTCTAAATGATGGAGACATTTTCAAAAAATTATATTAATTAATTAATTTTAAGCTATGAGGTATTCGCTACAGCTTTTGCCGGCATGACCCAGGGGCGTAGCTACCGTGGAGCAGTTGGAGCAAACTGCTCCAGGCGCCCGAATCCTAAGGGCGCAAAATTAGAAAGAGCAAAATAAAAACTTGTAAAAATATTTGCATATTTTTTTCACTATTAATCAGATATTATAGATAAATCTTGTTACAATAGGCATATTCCTATGTTATTTTACTTTGTTTTAACCTCACTATTATGTTTTTACTACTGTGTCTTTGTGTGTTACTTTCTACTGTGTTTAACCTCACTATTATGTTTTTACTACTGTGTCTTTGTGTGTTACTTTCTACTGTGTTTAACCTCAACTATTTCGATTTAAAACATGTTTTTATACACAGTTAAAAGAAATTACTTCTATTCTCGAAGTTTTAATTGTAATTCATACCGTACTGTAGCCCCGAGTAACTTCTACAACACCGTTTCATCATGCCCGATTTTTTTTTTTTTTTTTTTTTTTTTTCTGAAACTTTTCCGTAGACGAGAGTTGAAGATTTTCAAATCTTAAACTAATCAAAACTTATTTATAGAGCTGTCATTGGTCACTTTATTGGCAACCACCATTTTCAAACAAACTTCCTGGTACATTTATCTTGAAAATGTTTTAGAAATTTATCATGGTGATTACTGTACGGAAATAATGTAAGCCAAAGAAATCACTGCTGAGAAACCTATATTTACGATGTAACACCCTCACCTATTTAGTTAATTTAACATTTAAAACAAAAAGTTTGAGAAGTTGAAGAGAATCATTGACCATTTTACAAACAAAAAAAAAACAACAACAAGAAGAAAACGAAATTTTTGAAGTTTTGTTTTGTTTTGGGGAAACTAAACATGGACATCAATACAGATTACAAAACAATAATAAGAACCGGACTTAGGCATATTCCACATCGGTGCACGGTGACAAAATTTAGATGGGGGGAGGGTAAGCGGCAAATTAAGTTTTGTACGTAATGTTTTTGAGATTTTGAAAATATGGCAAACATCAAATGCAGAATTGATAAGTCTTTTCCTTCAAAAAGAGAGAAAAATTTAAACGTTCCTTCGGACCTGATTATCGCCTATACAAATTTACACCACTTTTTTCGAAAAGTATTTTTCAGCATTAAACCTTATTTAATTGCTGAATTTTGGGATTAAATAAGGCAAAACATATTTTTCGGAAATGCTAATGAGAATTTGCTTAGGCCGTAATCAGGCTCCGCTCCTTCTTCCCGCCACAATTCGATATGAATCTGGAATTACTCCACTCAACTTTCCGAACAGTTTATAGAAATACTGTGAGCTCAAAACAATATAAAAATTAATAAAAACTTAGATCCTAATTTTATACAAAGGTGAAACACTTTCACTGGTGATAAAGACCTCGAGTTTTAAAGAAAACATGCACTTTCATTCATAAAGCTTAAACATTTTTTAAGGACATAATTTCCTTTTCAAATGTGCTGAAATAAGGCTAATAAATTAAAAAAAATAAGGAAAAATAGGACTTTACTAAATTAAGTCATATTCTGGTAGGCTCAAAGTCAAACTGGCTCGTCGGGCAACCGACCTGTGGGTTGGTGTGTCCTAAACCAGATAAAGTTGAGACCATCCCTAAGGTGAAGCTAATAGTTACGAAATTTGATACAAGCATTAGATTTGAAGAGTTAAATTATTTAATAATTTAAAAAAAATACTTTTTTGAAGTATTTTTTTATTAAGGATTTTTGTTTCTCTTTCCAAAGTAGGATACTTTTCTTTCCAAAGCAATTTTTTTTCTTGAAAATTTCTTTCTTTCAGAGGATCATTTAAATCTTAAAATATATAATGTATATATTCTGAAATTCCGTTCGTTACCAATGGCTGCATGATCTTCTCCAAGAAATTTCAGCCGATTTGAAGGTTCTTTTGCGTCCTTTCGATTGTACCCTGTTGCTAGGGCTTACAGAGCATTCTGCATAAGACGAAAATGTGTCTTGCACAGAGCTTTAGGCAGTTTACTGTATAAAAATCTATTTGCACGTTTCTTAATATTTCTAACAGCATTAAGACGTTTTATCCTCCAGCTGCAAAAATAGTTTAAAATAGATTTAATTAATCATAACATTCTAATTTAGCACTAAAATTATGAATACTTAGAATCCTACACTAGTAACTCTCAAACTAATGTTAAACCAATGTCAGCGTTCTTTAAAAATTTCTCATTTACATTTAAGTTTTTTTTTTCCGTAGCATATATGACGTCGATGTCTAAACAGTTATTTTACACTGTTTCGATTTTCTTTTTTTCTGTAAAGACATTTTCAAGTTCGGATCCAGTTCCGAAATTGAAAGCATTTGCAGAAAGAAAAACTGGAATGTTAATGGATATTGTTGGTTTCTACTAGCAAGGTGGTAAAATAATGAGTTTCTAAAATGTTGTGCTCTCCAAAAATGCAAGATCTTCGTATTTCACAGCAACTGAGTCTGACCCTGCGTGCAGTAGCGGCTCTTCAGAGTTCCAGAATCACTTTCCTATCAGAAGCTGGTATATAAATTTTGATCTGTTTTAATAGTAGGATTTTCTACGATTAAACAAGGAGAATTTTTTTTCTGAAATTACTGGTAGTAAAAGCAGTAAAGTGATTGTGAACCCCTTATCGAGTAGACACTGTCTGCATGGTGAAATGTTGTTGTATGGATATAAGCTCAACGTGAGCAATAAAAATAATTTGATTGAGATATAAGGGAAAACGTTCATCAGTTATCGTTGCAGAATGATTGATAAAAAGTTTAGATACCAAACCATGCGGCCACTCGAAACTTCGTAAATTAATGACAAATTTATAACGTTTCTGCCGACGTCATCAAAAACACACCAAATCGTGCTCTGGGAATCTGAAAACGTGAGTAAATTCTAACATACACGCATACCTATTGAATATTTGGAAAAATTGTGAGAACTGATTCAGAGTATTTGAAAATGTAAAATATACCATTATTTTCATTTATTTTTATTGTGATTACTATGGTTTCCTATTTCCTTCCTAGCATTGTATGTTTATGGAATGTAAAAACTGGAATCTTGAGTAATATATAAGGGTGTCAAATCAGGTCGATCGCCACTGCTCCAAAATGTTTTACAAGACGAGAAAACTAAAGATTGAAATGGTCAAATTGCAAGAGATTTTTTGTTGTATTTGTTTCGGCGATACTCTCGATGATGTTATTGTACGATTAGGCCTTTTCCATTTAACTCATTATTTGTGTTTTGATATCCTTAGAGTTATATAACAAATCTATTACTATCATTATTTGAATTTGACTAGTTTTTCTTTAGCGATTAGCCAAACTGCTCAGATTAGACAAAAGCCAGTGAGAATCCCGGTGTCAACATTTATCCTTGTTCATTGGCTAATTTTCTAAACCATTAGCTGTAGAATTATAGTTCCAATAGTAAAAAAGTTTCAAAGTTATTCTTCATCCACTTAAAAGTAATTTATGTCAAAATAGTTATTTTTTAAAAGTTACGAGGTTTACATTTTTATTCCGTTCCTTGGTTCTATACGTTACATTTAGAAAATTCTACTCCGTACTTTAACAGGTAAAATAATACATTCTTTTTTGTATGACCAAAACTTACCGAGTTATGTTACTTTGAATTTTGGGTTTTCTTTCACTAAAACCAGAAAAACTTATTTCATTCATATGTAAAAAGTAAAAAAAGAACTTGACAAGTGTATTTTTATTAGTATTTTACAATGCTTCGAAACCCTTGAAAACAAAAACATATATTAAGAGCGGCAGATTCTACTGGCCCATTGGCGGATTTAAAACAAAAATCCCGCCCTATTCGCAAAGCATATCTCGGTACTTACAGAATAATTTATTTCGTTATTCATTATTTATTTCTAATTATTTGTATTTAACACGTTGTTGAAATACTTTGACTTTCAAATAAAAGTAAAAGTTTAAATCGAATTAAGAATAGTGTATAAATTTTAAATTTCAAAACAAAAAATGCGCAGAACTTTTTCGAGTGAAAATAAGGCGCACAAACTTCACTTGCTCCAGGGCGCTGACTATGTAGCTACGCCACTGGCATGACCTCAAAATGGCGTTATTTCCTTGGAACAACCTTCCTTCATGAGGAAAAAAGGCAGAACCAAAATTATATTTATTAAAGTACAAATTCAAAATAAACAATGTTTATGCCAATGAAAAGAGGAAGTTTCAAAGTTTTTTTTAAAGACATTATAAATATTCGATGTGTCCACCGTTTGCTGCACGGCAAACATCTACGCGATAGCCAAACTCGTCCCACACACGAGAAAGCGTATCTGCTGTTACTGAGTGCACGGCTTTCAAAGCGGTGACGGTTCAGATGCGACCGGTAGAGGTCGCGGATGCCGTGCAGCAAACGGTGGACACATTGAACATTTATAATGTCTTTAAAAAAAACTTTGAAACTTCCTCTTTTCATTGGCATAAAGATTGTTCATTTTGGATTTGTACTTTAATAAATATAATTTTTTGAAAATGGGTTCATCATTTTGAGTAACCCTGTATATTAAAGGGCTGAAAAATTGTTTGTGTTCGAAATTCAAATGCTTGTCACTTTGCGAAAAATAATCGCGTCTGCATGTCGTTTTTCGCAAATCGCTCCGAATAAACTGGATAATAATAATATACACAAAACTAATTTCCGATTTTTGCTGAAATAAAAGTTCACGGTCCCCTTAAGAGGCGGGACTTTACTCTGGACCTAAAAGGAAACCCACGGGCAGAATGATATTTCCTGCCGACAAGATTTTCCGTCTTTTTAAACCTATCTGTGAAATGGTACCTGCGTATCTACTGTGTGTGTTACGTGCCGTGAATAAAATTTGGTGTTCCCTTATTATCTCTGGGCATCCTAAGTGAATTCAATAAATCATCGCAACGCCTTTCCTAAATCGCGAAACGGGGATCGAGGAAAGGCTTCATAACGAATCGGATCGTTATGGGAAATCGATTGACGCCACCACGCTTCATACAAAGGTCTCCTCCCATTTTTAAGAAGAGACAGTTTGAAAAGTTTCCCCCCATTAGAAATTTTAAAGTTTATACGGCTTTTCGTTTTGTAATTTTCCGCTATACCCACACCCTTGTCGCCAAGCGTCCTGCCCCATGAACCCTTGTTATTTTTTTCATTGGATCGTGAACACAGAAAAGTGGCACGAACTTATTCCATTCTGTAGCTGCTGTCGTAGTGTGGTACATTTGGAGTCGAATCTCGTAAAACTCAATCGAACAAAAACTTTTCGTGTCTCTACTGCGTCTTTCGTGTCTCTACAGCGTCTAGAATACCTAGTGTGGAAATAGGCTATCCAAGCAACACTAAAAATTTGTATCCCTTAAGTGCGACGATGCTGCTAAAATCCCAAGTGTCGATCGCAGCGACATCTGCGAGATTTTAGTATTACATTCTATAGACTAGCAATATCTTGCAGTTGTAGAAAATATCCTGCAGATGTCGCTGTGATCTGTATATTTCAGCAGCATCGTTGCACATTTAAGGGATACACTATTTTAGCACTCTTTTAAGTATTACAGGGATAGCCAATTTCCACACTATATATTCTAGGCGCTATAGTCGCTACAGTGTTCCTCAACTGGCGTTTCGGCAATGGAGGATATTCCAAATATGGGTTCGAGGCTGAAAAAAGTCATGTGGTACCGGTAATTTATCCAATAAACTTCTAACTGAAAGGGAAGCTACTACTGCTTTCCTCCATGAACTGCTTCATTGGCTAGCGGCGATATACCATTACGTCTACGTTGCCTTCCCTTCTTTACGCTAGGGGTTTTTGCCTTGACTACGTAATCATGACGTAGATGGAATATCCTCTATTATAGATGTCTGATTGGGGGGGGGGGGTGAAGGGGACCGCAAAAAACCATTTGTTTTATGACTGCCAGACTGTAATGGAGAGTATACACCGTGTGTTTCTTAGTGTACACTCTCTGTCTCCAGCGTCTGTTTCTTTCATTTTGCAACTTCCTTGTAATCTGCTGCATTATAAGGTATCTGATGTCATTCATTTGAATGAAATCCAAAAAATGGCACTTGAACCCAGATGCGGACCCTTAGAAGAGTGGGTTTAGTTTCGTTTTTGGCCGCATTCGCACACCAAGTGCATGACAGAGCAGCGTCAGTGCCAAGTTCCCACTTATCTTCCGCAACAGGGAACCCAGGTTTAATACGTTTAGAATCAGAAATTTTTTTAAGAAATGAAATTAAGTAAATACCACGAAGAACCCTGAAATTAAATACATATTACGGAGGATGAGTACGAGGTTGGCAGCTATGGAGCAGTGGGTTGCGTTGACGTGCTATGAATTTGCCTCTCGTCATTTTGCTATTGATCTTATCTACACAAAGTGTTTTTAATTATTTGTATACATGATGTTTCAGCTTCTGTAATGCTCTTTTTAACTGTATAAACGATTTTCAATATCAGAGTGCTCAAACAGAATTACAAGAATTTTTATAAAACTGGTTTTCGTTCGCAATAGGGCCAGGCGCGTTGAAAAGGTTGTAGATTTTGTCTCGTTACTTTTTTGTAATTACAGTAGAACCTTTTTTATCCGAAACTCTCGGTTAACCAAAATCCATTTTTAAACCTTTTTTTTTTTAACTATCACATTCCTTGTGTGCAAAATCCATTTTGAAAGCACTTTTTTAAAAATTATTATCACATTACTTGTGTGCAAGCGGCCCTTTCCAAACTGCGAGTACCTATAAATATTTTCGATCCACTTTCTTAGAGTTCCATTCAATTTAACTTGAACTCCCGTAATCTGCGGATTGGAACGAAGTGAACGAACACATTGGCAAATCTGAAGCTTTTGAATGTTTTGCTAAAGGTTTCGCATGGCTGGAGCAGCAGCAAGACTGGGATATGGGTGAACTCATAATACTCAAAAACTCCCTGACAGAGCTTCAAAACAAAGGCAATCGAAACTGCGACCCACAAAATATTTTTTCAAACCCTTTTGGTATAGATAAAAGGTACTTCATTTCAAAATTAAAATTCAGGTAATTTATTCCTGTTTCTATTTTGCTATTGCTTTATTTTTAGTAAACACTTGTTACCATAATAAGAAATATTGCATCTATTTCTCCTTGATCTTAAAATGGAAGCATTCTCGATTATCCGAAAATTTCGATTTTCCGAAAGAGGGTCCATCCCAATGACTTCGGATAATCGAGGTTCTACTATATTTGATCCCAGGCCAAGACAATGTTGGGCGGATCAGCAAGTGATTTACGCAGTAGTACGTTGATTTATCATTCTGCCGTCAAAACGACGACCACCGCTACCGAAGGAACGACCACCGCTACTCGGAGGTCTCTACACCCTTTCCAACACTGACCCGGAACGGTAGGCGGAAGACCCGATCACGGAAGATGTCACCGGAAAAAATTTGCAAGCTCCATTCCCTCACCTTGTTTCCGCAGAACTTTCCGAGGCTGCGGCTGCTCTCGAATCCGTCCGTGATCTGCACGAAGTCGTAAGCACAATCCTGCTCCGGTTCCAGGTCGAAAGACTCGAACCGGATCCGAACACGGCCCGATCCGGTTCCGGACGTCACGATCCAGTTGCATTCGGCACGGCTGCCGTAGTTCTGGTCCCCGTACTTGGCGTGAGAGTAGAGCAAGGCAGGAAAGGGACCCGCGCTCAGCCGGCCCCCGCACACTGAAGGAAGAAAAAAATGAATTAAAATGAGGTAGAAATTGTGCATATAAAATAGACAAAAGTATAATAGAGAGTAAATTTCGAGCTATAAACTGAGCTAAACCTGCGGCGTTACGATCCATTAGGAATCAGGGCCTACAGTGCCCAATCCTGTTTTCTTCAGTGTGTGCCCTGAGTTGCTAATAGAGGACAGGTTCCGGTTGGCGGAATACGGAAAACTGGGTCCAACACGGAAATAGTACTGGCGTCTCGATTACCAGTACAATTTCCGTATTTTAGACCGTTTTTTTTTTGGCAAAACATAGATTTCCTAGAGTAGTATAGGGTAGATATTTTCAAACTGGATTATCTTTTAAATATAGAACAAATTCACTACAATTTTCACTGATTTATATTTTTTTATTAAAAAACTATACATTTTATGCATAAATTCATTGCAAATTTTCAATTTGATATGAGTTGAAAATGAAAATTTATGTAAGCTAAGAAAAAAATGTTAAGTACTGGTCATAAGATTATCGAAAAGGTGTTGAAATATCCAAAATGTATAAAAAGTATGCAGAAAAGTTCCAAAAATTGCTTCCAATATTAAGAAAAGTGCGCCCATTGAAAATGTGATGCGGTAGGAAGTGGAGTCACCTCACTGTTATGGAGCTCATTGGGTCAGCCCTAAAAAAGGGTGTTTATAGTTCCCAAGCAACCTTTGGTACTCATCTTAACGAGCCCGAAGGGATGAAAGGCTGGCTGAACCTCGCCAGACCACGGAGGTAAGAGATAGATGGAGGTGAAATGTTTTGATGCTAAAAATACAACCCTTTGATCACTACGCCACTGGTCTTCACAACTTCGAGTACAGGGCCGTAACTATAAACTTGGAGGCCCCGGGGCAAAACTTCATAGTGAGGCCCCTCAATATTTTGGCCTAATACTAGTAACCGTAGCGTCCCTCCCCCCCCCCCCCCACCCTTCCTCTCCATCGTCACTCTAATCCGCATATTTATATTTCATACATTATTTGCAAAATTTAAAGCTTTTTTTTCTTTAGCAAAATAAAATTTTTAAATAGTTCTGCAACTCAATTATTACACTTTTCAGTTATCACTCCTTCTGTATAGAAATCTTTGCCTAATTTTAATGTTAATTATTCGCAGGATTCTGCGAGTAAATAGAATAAGGATTATGATTCGAAAATAGTGTTAAAACAAAACTAGTCGGATGTACCAATCCCAAAACTTTCTTCTATCTCATACATGTTAATACTTCAAAATGCGCTATCACACTGCCAAAATTAAATGGCAATCTATGCATCTCATGAGGATTCTAACGATATGAAATTCCGTGCGTTAGTTCTTGAGATATGACTATCGCTGAAATCGTCTAAATTCAGCAAAATGCTGCCTAGCAGCGCCACCTATTGGGTGATTTATACCAAATCCTAATCAGCAACAATTTATGTCAACCTCTGACTGAATCTGAAGTTTGGAGAAAATCCGTACAATAGTTTTTTAGATAGAGCAATAACGAAAATCGTGAAAATTCCTGCATAGCAGCGCCACCTATTGGGTGATTAACACCAAAACCTAATTAACAACAACTTGTGTCAACACACAACTAAATCTGAAGTTAGATGAAAATTCGTCCATTAGTTCTATTGATAGACCTATTGAGGCAATCGTGAAAAAGGCAGCAGAGAAGCGCCACCTGTTGGGCGATTTACACCAACACATAATCAGTAGCAAGTCATATCAAGGACTAACTGAATCTGAAGTTTGATGAAAATCCGTGCGTTAGTTCTTAAGATAGAGCTATTGGGGAAATCGTGTAAATCCTGCAAAATTCATCATAACAGCGCCTCCTGTTGGACGATTTACACCAAAACGTAATCATCATCAATTCATATCAAGGACTAACTAAATCTGAAGTTTGATCGAAATCCGTGCATTAGTTCTTGAGATAGAGCTATTGCGAAAATCGTGAAAAATGCAACATAGCAGCGCCACCTGTTGAGCGATTTACCCCAAAAACTAATCAGCATCAATTTGTATTAGGGACTCACTGAATATCAATTTTTATTAAATTCCGTGCATTAGTTCTTGAGATAGAGCGCCCACAAAATTTGTGTCACATACACACAGACAAACAGACAGACAGACAGACAGACTCACAGAGTCACAGACAGACATTTTGTAAAAACATGTTTTTTGGAATCTCTGACCCCTAAAACGTGTAAATCCGTCGAAAACCGGAATTCGAAAATTTTCATGAATCCAATACTTTCTTCTTGTAAAGATAGAAGAAAGTAAAAAAAGGGATAGTTCGCATCTATACATTTTAATGAAAAAATGAATTAAATTTACAGAAATAAATACTGATATGCTAAAGAACCAAACAACGTGTTTCAATTTCCTATAAAAGCTGCATATCTTAAACTATAATCAATTCCTTCCATAGAACAATCTTTCGTGATGAGTCCGTGAAAATCAGATTAAATTAAACCGTGACCGGATGCCACCATGATCGGAAAGATTCGATGCTTTTATAGAAAAAGAGGAAACACTGCTCTATTGCTTACTATAAAATAACAATACAGTAAATTCTCTGTAAGGCGGACTCTGTGTACGACGAATATCTGTCTAACTCGGAAAGATTTTAAAGTCCCTTCGAATCCATCGACATAGAGTAAAATTTTTCTAAGGCGGAATAGTGTCTACTACGGAAAATTTTCTCGGTCTCGATCGATTCCGCCTTAGACAGAATTTACTATACATGACAATTATATCTACTTACAAATGACTACTACTTACAGCTTTGTAAATCTGCAGAGCAGAGCCGCATTTATGATGAAAAATAAATAGAGAAATCACTAACGTTATTTTCGTACTCGTACGCAATGGAAGACTAAAAACCACAAACAAACAACATCTCAAGCTGATGCTCGTTGACTAAAAGAAGAAAATATTCTTTTCCGGTTAGATATCTAAATTTAAAAAAAATATATCCAATTAAAAAATATTCTAGTGTCAGAAAAAAAATCAAACTGAAAGCAAATTCATTGTTCGCGCTCTTGAATGGCGCCAATATATATGTCGCCGAAATCAATGCCAGACATAAATCTGCAAATATCAGCAGGATAAACAAAACACGATTTCTGTTTCTCCTATTCTGATCGAAATAGCTTTAAAAAGGGAGAAGGGAAAGAGTTATTTTCTCTATACCTGAGTAAATAAAATTTTTAATTTACAGACAGATTGATATCGAGTGCTTCGGTTTTTCGAGCGATATTTGACTAGGCTCCGGAGTCCTGTACTTATGAGCTCCAGTGAATTCCGACCAATATTTAAATATGTACTAAAAACAGAGAAGTGTCGGAGCCGGGCTCCGGCGCAATTTAAGCCCTGAACATAACATTCCTTCAATTTTTTTACTTTTTTTAATGCTAAAAGATAGCATAAAGATATTGGGTCTTTCTGGAGAACAGCTGAAAATGCAATTTATGGAAAAACCAGAAATCATACTGATAGAAGAAAAACTTCTAAGATTAGAAAAAAATGCTAGAGGAAGCATCAATAAAAATAGACAAAAGCTATAAGGAAAATTATAAAAAAAGAGATATTGGAGAAGAGCATTACATGAGAAGAAAATACACTTACAGAGGAGGCGATTCTTATAAGGTGTCTAGAAGATACTTCGAAAATAGAGGTACGTGACATCATAAATACAAAACTAATCGAATCACAAGCTTTGCCATTATTTTTCAGCAAGAAATAAGAAAACGATCATCATAAAAACATATACAGAAGCTCAGTTGCAAGAAATTTACTTAAGCATTAAAAAAATTGAAGAGATAAATAGTAAAGCAGAAATTAAATACAGCAGATACAACACTAAACGAGTAATAATAACAGGTATTCCCAAGAACATACCAAGTGAATACATCAACAACTTAATAAAACTACATCCTAACTTCAAAAATAATTTACTAGTAAAAACCTACAAGGTCCTACAGAAATCAAAATCAAATAACTACCAGCTGGTACTCGAGATGGACAGTCCGGCTTCTAATGTCTTTCTCAGAATGGGATTTCTCAATGTGGGATTGCATCATTGTGGAATTCATCTTTACAAACCGATAGTTCGTTGCGCTCATTGCCAGATCTATGGACACTCGGAAAAATTCTGCAAGAGAGACTCAATTTGTGCAATGGGTCACCCAACTAAGAACTGTATAAACTCTGATAAACCAGAACTTAAGAGCTGTACAAACTGTTTAAGTCTTGAAAACTATCCTATACATACAGCAGACTCATCGCAGTGTCCTACATTCCTCTATCAAATGCAATATAGAAATGCAAATCAGGGACATGATAAAGGCTATTCCATGGGACCTGGTTGCTATGACGGAGGTTCTGCCAACCGTGTATATACAAATAACTCTAAATTTTCATCTATATGTTGTGGGTTATCAATAAACCCTCGCCAAATTTTAACAAATCACTTATAAATTATTTTACCAATAGTATCTTAACCGTATTACATTATTTTAAATAACGAAACCTTACTTAAATTACCAGAAATTAATTTACTACATTTTGTGTATAATATTATTACTCAACTAATCTTATTCTGTGGAGTACCGTGAAAACTGATGTGATGAACAAATCTAAATGACCACTAGTTTTAATGGGTAGTCTTGCTCCTCCCTTCAGTGCTGCTCCTTCATCTCAAAAATATATACTCCTAATGGTTACTCAACTCAAGTTTGCTTATGCTGTATAACTTTATCTTATCTCAAGTATTAATAATTAAGGAACTTATCTAGTAGTAATTTTATTTTGTATGATTAACTAATTCTTTTTCCTCTTCAAGGAACATCTGGGCTAGGGGCTTGATCCAACCATCAGCCACAAGCAGGTTCCCAGGGCGGGCGATCAGATTAGGTATGGGACCGCTATGGGATGAAATTACAAAACAAAACAAAGCGCATTCGAATAGTGCTTCCGTTCAAAATGAATGCGTGGAAATAGTGCTTTAATTATAAACTTCAAAATTACTTTTGCCGATTGCCATGCGTAGGGTTAACAAAAGTAATTTGTTTGGGGCATATTTATTCAAGCTTGAATAATTCGAAGTCCAAGGAGCCGCTAAAAATTCGAAATACCCAAGATTTCAAATGAGTCAAGTTTTATTTTTTTTTAACTACTACCTTACTTAAATATTTATTGACGCATAAGTTGTATGTTCCAATTAAAAAATATATATAATATAGAGGAAAAAATGTATATCATATACAAAAGTATACCCAGGGCCGTAGCGAAATTTTTTTTTGTGGGGGGTGCAAAGGTAAGATTGGCCGACTCAAAAATGTTTTAAATCCGACTCATGTAAAATAGTCAATCTGTCGCATTATTTCTTATTTAACAGTTTTTACAATTAATTTTAACTGATTCATTATAATTTATAGTTAAAAATGAAATATATGATTTTGATTTCTAAAATGTTTTTTAGGTATAACTCGGTAATTATTTAAAAGATTTACAAAGAACTTTACTGGAGAAAAAAAAAGAAAATATATATTGATAACAGAAAATCTTAGTTATATTTGTGAAAAACACATTTGTTTAGAATGATTGGAATGAAGTAATGGTTTAGTAAATAGAATGTAGGGATTTTCAAAATAAAAGCTAAGTAAAAGTGTGATCTTTTAGTTCTAAAAATTATGATAATGTAATGAATGGGAAGTACTCTCAATATTTTACTAGCAATTCGATAGAAAATAATTTGAACTTTATATTCCAATTAGAGAGAATATCGTGTTTAATTATCAACATACTCTTTCTGTAATTCTAATTGTAAAACTAAAAATTGCACACTATAACGGTACGGAAAATATTTGGAGGGGCCTCAAAAAACAATTGCGCCTGGAGTCTCTTGAGTGCTTAATCCACAACTGATTGTGTTTTATAGGAATGTCAAGGGACCAACAGAAACATTTGAATTATCCGCGATTTCGAATGATACACATTCGAATTATTCAAGTTTGACTGTTCTGTTTTTACATGGATTACACATCACGCTGAATAAAGCAAACAATACATGTCTTTCTTATCACCCTTCCCTGTTGAGTGGTTTCCACTCTCCAGCATTGTTGATAACTTCTTCGAACGTTTTGCAGCCTCCAAGTTTCTTCTTTTTTGATTTCCACTTGGCTGGTGCCGAATTCGTTTCATAATACAAACTATTATTCCAACGCAAGCAAAGTAAGACTAAGTAATAAACTACACGCGTACGATCACTACTATGCGAATCTCAACTGCACTGACTGTCCGATATGGATGAGCAGTTAGCAAACCAATGAATTATCATGACATGGCATCGCGGTGCTTAAGGACTAAGGAGTGCCGACGCGGCGTGCAACGACGCTGCGCGTAACCTCCAACTCAATATGAAAAAGAAACTAAGGATGAATTTCGAAACAATGCACGGCCTAAAAGTATAATTTGGAAGCTCTGGTGGAGACCCTAGGGCCATTCCAGAGTTGGAAGCACGAGGTTAAATATAACCTCCAGAAAAAGGGGCGCATAAGGCATCCAAGAATTTTTTGGTTGCCCTATACTTCGATGTCCCTTCACCGACTGGCGTAGGCAAAAACGGAGAATGTAAAGGTAGTAGGGTACCCACGAGCACGGGTAAAGCTATAGCCTAAGGTAGCCAAGCCTATCCATCTCTAAAATGAATTATCATGAATAGCAAGCACTGGCTCACTGCACGTCCCAGCCTGCACTGGACTCATCACTCGGCAGGACACATTCGACTCGACATTCTGCTCCAGAGCTGCTTTTGCATGCGAAGCGTATAGAGTATAGGAACGGACACGCAAAAACATTCACTTTGATTAATTTTCTTTTGTTATTAACTTTTAACTAGGTGTTTTGTATTTTATAAGAAGTTAGATTAGATATTAAAATACAATAATTTTTTAACCATCAGTTTGGGGCCCCTCGGGCTTGAGGGCCCCGGGGCAGTGCCCCGGCTACCCTGGTGGTCGTTACGGGCCTGTTCGACTATCTGTGGTTTATTTTTCAAACGACATTTTTACTTTCTTCTCTCTTTACAAGAAGAAAGTATTGGATTCGTGGAATTTTTCGAATTCCGGTTTTCGACGGATTTATACATTTTAGAGATCAGAGATCCCGAAAAGCCTGTTTCTACAAAATGTCTGTCTGTGAGTCTATCTGTCAGTGATTCT
The DNA here is from genome assembly GCA_963932465.1 of Maratus speciosus. NCBI lineage: Eukaryota > Metazoa > Arthropoda > Arachnida > Araneae > Salticidae > Maratus > Maratus speciosus. The sequence continues at coordinate 1,911,484 of OZ010795.1, read as the reverse complement.
GTCTGTGTGTGGCGCTCTCTCTCAAGAACTCATGCACGGAATTGAATAAAACTTTAGATTCAGTGAATCCCTGATATAAATGGGTGCTGATTATTTTTGGGTGTCCATCGCCCGGCAGGGGGCACTGCTAATCTGCCTTATTCATGATTTCCACACTAGCTATACCTCAAGAACTAAACGACGGATTTTCATTAAACTTCAGATTCAGTGAGTCCTTGATAGGATTGGGTGTCTAATATCCCAACAGGCGGCGCTGCTAGGCTGCACTTTGAACGATTTCCGCAACAGCTCAAGAACTGATGCGTGGATTTTCATCTAACTTCGGATGCAGTCAGACGTTGACACAAGTTGTTGCTGATTGGGTGTTAGTGTTAATTGGTTAGGGATTGCCACATCCGACTGGTTACTTTCTTCTATCTGCAATAGAAGAAAGTATTGCAATCGAAATTTTTTTCGACTTCCGATTCTCGAAGGATTTACACCTTTTAGGGGTCTGAAATCCCAAAAAACATGTTTATAGAAAATGTCTGTCTCTCCGTGTGTCCGTCTGTCTGTCGCCATTGTACCGTCCAAAAGTGTATGAAGTGATGCATAGAATAGAACCAAATTTTTATTTTAAGTTTTTGGATAGGGCAAGTAGGTCCTCCCTGAATTTGGAAAAAGTTCGCCGGCAGGGGGCGCTGTAACAGCGATTTTGAATAGTGTACCATCCAAAAGTGTATGAAGTTATGCATAGAATTGAACCAAATTTTTATTTTAAGTTTTTGGATAGGGCAAGTAGGTCCTCCCTGAATTTGGAAAAAGTTCGCCGGCAGGGGGCGCTGTAACAGCGATTTTGAATAGTGTACCATCCAAAAGTGTATGAAATGATGCATAGAATTGACCAAATTTTTATTTTAAGTTCTTGGCTAGGGCAAGCAGGTCCTATCATAATTTGGAAAAAATTCGCCGGCAGGAGGCGCTGTAATAGCGATTTTTGTGCCATTTTGAATAGTGTACCCTCGAAAAGTGTATGAATTTATGCATAGAATTGAGCCAAATTTTTTGTGTTTGTTTTTGATCATGGCACGAAGGTCCTCCCTGAATTTGGAAAAATTCCGCCGGAAGGGGGCGCTATAATTGCGATTTTTGTGAAATTTTGAATAGTGTACCATCGAAAAGTGTATGAAGTTATGTATATAATTGAATCAAATTTTTTGTGTACGTTTCTGGCTATGGCAAACAAGTCCTCCCTGAATTTGAAAAACAAATGCCGGAAAGGGGACGCTGTAATAACGATGTTTGTGCCATTTTCTTTATTGTACCCTCGAAAAGTGTATAAAATTATGCATACAATTGAACAAAATTTTTTGTGCGTGTTTTTGGCTTTGGCCAACAGGTCCTCCTTGAATTTGGAAATATCGCGCGGTAAAGGGGCACTGTGATAGCGATTTTCGTATACTTTTCTTGATTTTTCGTAGTTCTATTGTCCATCGGCGGCTCGTACAAAACGGTGAACTGACTTCCTGCTAAGCCGGCTATTCGCAAACATCTGATAACAAGAGAATAAGGAAAAACTATTAATTTTAACATATATCATGATATAGATTAACTCGTTTTTAGTTCATTTAATTGACTAAAGCAGAAATTTAAGATGAAAATCAATAGTATTGAACTAATAATATTGAAGTATTACATGTGTAACTAATTTTTGAAATATTAAGATGTATAAGATAGAAGAAAGTTTTGGGATTGGCACATCCAACTAGTTTTTCTTCATCTTTGGTTTATTGAATGTTTCAAAATAGTAATGGAAATTTCGGTCTTTCCGTTGACAGTTTTCAACGGAGCAATGAAGAGCGATGTTGAATTGGATCTTCTGATTCTCTGCGGTTTACTACAAGATGCTTGCAGTAGAGTAGAATGTGCAGCGACACCAAAAATGATTTCGGACTGTGTCCGATGTGCTGTCTTTTAGGGAGGATGGCTGAAAGTGCGTTTGTAGTGAGGGTATTGTAGTTAAGTAGCTGAATTTTTGCATACTGCAGAGTGTGCATAAATTATAGAAACCGGCTACGCAAAAAAATTTCGTAAGCATTATTGAGAATGAACGTGAATGGCTTGAAAGGTGTTTTTTGATTTGAGCCATGCATTTTGAAGCTGAACGATATTGAGTATACTAAGAGACGTTTGTAGCCTATAAATGAAATCATATAGGGGAGATTGGGGCACAGTAGACCACTTTTGCAGGATAAAATTTTACAGTTTACATTTTTTCTCACTTTAATGGGAAGTTTAATCTGCCTGGAAATATTTTTGAACATTCCTTAAACATTTTTACATGCCTCACAATTTTTTCAGAACATAGATCCAAATACATAAAAAAAGAAAAAAAATTGTATACGTTCATAAAGTGGACCAGAAGCGGGGTACACTAGTTCACAATGACCCACTATTAAGTATTATTTGAAATATAATATAAATTTATTTTTTTTTGTAATATCCTATATAGTAATTTATAAGTATATAATTTTTAGTCCTCTTTATTTCCCCTTTGCCTCCAAAATAACATAATAATGCAAATTTGCAAGTAACATTTTCAAACAAAACAGAAAAAAAGATATTATACTTGGTAAATAATAACAGATTAAGGTACAGGAACAATTGCAAATAAGGTGACGTTATTAAGTAAAATAAAGTCACTCATTAAAATTTGCAAATGAAACTCCAAAATACTTGTGATCATGAAATACTTTTGGGTCTGACATAACGAGAACACTGATACAGATTAATAACCATAAAGTTTTTATTCCAACTTTTTCATATGTAGCATCGAAAATGAGGAATAAAATTTCCGAGCCTGCCAGAAATTCTTTTAGCAATAACAGGCTGTAGTCATGAGTCACTACTTTTATATTTTTTAAAAGCAGTCAATATAAACCAAAATATTTCTTACTATGGTAAATAAATTGAGATTTTTCTTTGTTTACTTTATTTTACAGTTAAATAATTACTTTAAAGCAACATTTATTTGTAGTGAATAAGCAATTTTTAAATATTTTGAAAATTCTGCATTACAGTAAGAGTACCCCACTGTACCCCAGTAATTTGTGGTTCACTCTGCCCCGTGTTGAAGTTGAGTACATTCTCATAAAAATATTATTTAAAGCCTTCTTTTAAGCCTATTAATTTTTAAATTAAATAAAAACAAGTACATTACCTTTACAAAACTAGTTGGATGTGCCAATCCAAAACTTTCTTCTATCTTATACATCTTAATATTTCAAAACCTAGTTACACATGTTAATACTTCAATATTATTAGTTCAATACTATACCAATTTTGATTTTCATCTTACATTCCTGCTTCAGTTAATTAAATGAACTAAAAACGAGTTAATCTATATCACGATATTTGTTAAAATTAATAGTTTTTCCTTATTCTGTTGTTATCAGATGTTTGCGAATAGCCGGCTTAGCAGAAAGCGAGTTCCCGCCTTTGCACGAGCCGCCGATGGACAATAGAACTACGAAAAACCAAGAAAAGTATACAAAAATCGCTATCACAGAGCCCCTTTACCGCGCGATATTTCCAAATTCAAGGAGGACCTGTTGGCCAAAGCCAAAAACATGCACAAAAAATTTGTTTCAATTGTATGCATAATTTTATACACTTTTCGACTGTACAATAAAGAAAATGTCACAAACATCGCTATTACAGCACCCCCCTTCAGGCAGATTTTTTCCAAATTCAGGGAGGACTTGTTTGCCATAGCCAGAAACATACACAAAAAATTTAGTTCAATTCTATGCATAAATTTATACACTTTTCGATGGTACAATAATGAAAATGGTACTGACATCGCAATTATAGCGCCCCCTTCGGGCGGTATTTTTCCAAATTCAGGGAGGACCTTCGTGTCATGACCAAAAACAAACACAAAAAATTTGACTCAATTCTATACATAACTTCATACACTTTTCGAGGGTACACTTTTCAAAATGGCACAAAAAGCTATTACAGCGCCCCCTACCGGCGAATTTTTTCCAAATTATGATAGGACCTGCTTGCCATAGCCAAGAACTTAAAATAAAAATTTGGTTCAATTCTATGCATAACTTCATACACTTTGGGATGGTACAATATTCAAAATCACACAAAAATCGCTATTACAGCGCCCCCTACCGGCGAATGTTTTCCAAATTCAGGGAGGATCTGCTTGCCATAGCCAAAAACTTAAAATAAAAATTTGGTTCAATTCTATGCATAACTTCATATACTTTTGGATGATACACTATTCAAAATCGGAACAAAAATCGCTATTACAGCGCCCCCTACCTGCGAATGTTTTCCAAATTCAGGGAGGATCTGCTTGCGATAGCCAAAAACTTAAAATAAAAATTTAGTTCCATTCTATGCGTAACTTCATACACTTTTTGATGGTACAATGGCGACAGACAGACGGACACACGGACAGACAGACATTTTCTATAAACATGTTTTTGGGGATCTCTGACCCCTAAATAGTGTAAATTCGTCGTAAACCGGAAGTCGAAAAAAATTTCGATTACAATAGGTACTTTCTTCTATTGAAGGTAGAAGAAAGTAAAAAGCTGTTTTATCTGTAACATTTAATTACTCAATAAAGTAAAGTATGAAAATGAAAAATTTTACTTTTAGAATCTCAAAACAACCAGCCAGGATAAAATGGTTCATTCTGAGCTAACGATGTGTTTTGGAGGCTATAAGTAATCAATCCAATGCTGTCATCAATTAGCCTAAAACAAAAGCTTTAAAAATTTAAAAATAAATAAAACATAAGGGGTGGCCCACACTGTACCCCCACTCTCCTCTACAGTGCTATGCAAAGAGCTGGATACCTAGCCGCGTATGGAAGTGTGATTTTGATCGTTTTAAGCCTGTTTTTGCCTGAATTCAACTTCAGCTTAATACGTGGCGTGTATGAAATCTGTTCGTAATTGACAGAGCTGTACAAAATAATTCAAGTCTATTCGAACACTCTTCACCCGGAAATTAAAATACAGTCTGACATTTTACGTCAGGTTACCCAACTCAGTAGGATATTAAAGGAAACCTTAAAAGAATCGCACACTGATATATATATATATATGTGTGTGTGTGTGTGTGTGTGTGTGCGTGTGTAAAATTAAAATGAAATCACATGTGTAAAAGCCATAAAAAAGACAATACAAAATTGAGAATACAATACCAGAGAATTGCTAAATAGAAGAAACTATGAATTTATGGATTCGTCAGAGGTGGACGCATTCGTAGTAATGATAGGTTATTTCATCCAATAGCCATCCAATCATTAAGCCTAAATAGGACGCTATCAAGCTCCTTATAATCTATCGAAAATCCAAAAGTTTCAAGAAAAAACCAAGAAATAAATGGAAATTCTACAAAAGGAGATAGTAAACGTAACGGTGTGTCATGTCCAAAATTAAGGTCACAAATATAAAATCTGTGAAAACGGATGAACTGTTCTCTGTTTTGCCCCGAAATTTTATCACAGAGGTATATTACAATGAGAGAAAGAATACAGCAACATAAGAATATGGAAAAGTTTTTAATTGTGAATTAAGATACAGGGCATATAAAGAAGTTTTAAATCATGAATCAGAGATAAGGCATTTATCTCGAGAAAATTCTGTCCAACAAGGAGTGTGACCGCCGTGCACTGCTATACAAGCCTCACAACGAGCTCTCATACTGTTTAGGAGGGTGTCAATAAGTGTTTGTGGTAAAAAAGCCCATTCTTTCAAAATCGCGGCTTTTAACTCCTGGCGGGCCCTGGGAGGGGAGTGTCGGGGGTTACGCTGTGCAATGGCTCTTCCTAGACCCTCCCAAACATGTTCAATACGATTGAGGTCCGAAGACCTTAGAGGGCCAATTCACACGGCGAATATCCTCTTCTTCAAGAAAATCATCAACAAGTGAGCTCTGTGTGACTTCGCATTATCGTCCATAAACATGATCCCGGGCCTACAATACCCCGGAACAACCTCACATAGGCTTTATGGACCTCATCCCTGACGCCCGGTGTCCAGTCGTGTGTGTCCCTTTCATTGCATCCAGCAGGAGAGGCCGGTTGTTGTGGGGCCGAAGACATCATTGGTCTTGGACACAACAAGAATGAGGGCGTTTTCTTTTCAGTGATGAGTCGAGATTCACCATGCAGAGTGATTCTGATCGAATCTCCATCTGGTGAGAACGTGGAGCTCGCTATCATCCCTCCTACGCAAAATAAATCGACAGATTTGGCGACAAAAGAACCCTTGTCTGGGACTGCATAATGTTGAGCTTTCGTACACCACTGCACATCTTCGATGCTGGTGCTATCAACGCACATCACTATAGGGATGAGGTCCCTGAACCCTATCTGAGGTTGTTCCGGGCTTCATGTTTATGGACGATAATGCGAAGTTACACAGAGCTCACTTGTTGTTGATTTTCTTGAAGAAGAGGATATTCGCTGTATGAATTGGCCCTCTAGGTCTCCGGACCTCAATCCTATTGAACATGTTTAGGAGGGTCTAGGAAGAGCCACTGCACAGCGTAATCCCCCCTCCCAGGACCCGCCAGGAGTTAAAAGCCGCGCTTTTGAAAGAATGGGCTTTCTTGTCACAAACACTTATTGACACCCTCCTAAACAGTATGAGAGCTCGTTGTGAGGCTTGTATAGCAGTGCACGGTGGTTACACTCCTTGTTGGACAGAATTTTCCCGAGATAAATGCTTTATCTCTGATTCATGATTTAACCCTTTTTGATAGACTCTGTATCTTAATTCACAATTAAAAACTTTTCCATATTATTATGTTGCTATTACAATGGGAGAAATCCCACTGTAATATAAATGGGATCCAATGTGAGGACAAAACAATGAGAGACTTACAATGAGAGAAATCTCGTTATAATATTCCTCTATGCCAAATTTCGTGACAACACAGTTCATTAGTTTTCATAGATTTTATATTTGTGACCATCCTATTGTGACCCTATATTTTGGACATGAGTGTATATATGATTGTTTGAAACGAAATGAAGTAGAAGGTGATCTTTTTTTTTTCCACATGAGACACTTTTTTCAAAAATAAACCTAGGGTTGCCCCTCTCACCTGTGGTGTGCGTGGCCCTGAACCCGTTCCTCTGCACCGAAGGGTCGGACCGGAAGGCCATCAGCATGGTGTGTTGGGTGGAAAGGATGGGGTGGGGCGTCTTGGAGCCGCAGAAACGCCCCAGCAGCGGGTCTTGGGAGGAGTCGCCGTCGTACAGCGAAACGTGGTCGTAGGCGCACTCCTGGTGAGGCTCCAGCTCGAAAGAGTCGAACACCTGAGGAAGAACAAAAACATGCATGAGACATAGATTATGAAAAACAGTTTCTGTCATGCTCTCAAAAATTTTGGGTGCAGCCCTGTAAAGGATGGAATCATTCGCATGTACACTAAATTATATACTATAGTATGCTAAAAGTGAATTCAGCTGAATGCATAGCACAGAGGAAAATTCCCATTCAGCCAGTTCCGCCCCTAAAAGGAAATGGGCTGCAGATCTTTTGTACAGTCCTGTGTGGAATCTGTACAGTTTAGAAACACCCAGTAAATAGCGATCAAGAACGAAACAAGTAAAAAAGAAAAGTGCCCTGTTAAACCAGAGTTGTAAAAAAACCCAGCCCGGGCGGGTAGCTGGGTGGGTACCCGAGCAGTTACCCACTATAACCCTTATAGTTGTAAAAAACCCGGGTTTTTTATAAAAAAAACCAGCCCGGGTGGGTAGCTGGGCGGGTACCCGGGCAGCTACCCACTACAACCCTGTGTTAAACTTATGGCATTGAGCTCACAGTCTATTCAGACTAATCGTATAGTATACTCTTATATCAAATAATAATGCCCCTCAAAAAATAAATTGGGGGGATTAGACCCCGTTTCCCCCTTTTACATTTAACCAATAAATCTCCAAATCTAATCAGGTATGCGCTTTATCAGAATAAACCTGTAACCCAACTTTGAAGCAAATCGGGTAATTCTGCATAAAAAAAACATTTCGCTAAATTTCGGGGAGTATTAGTTCCCCATTCCCCCCTTTACACTTAACCAATAAACGTCCAAATCTAATCAAGAAAAGCTCCTTATCATAACTTGAAAAAATAAAATTGAAGAAAATTGGATAATTCTGCATGAAAACCTATTTACCTAAATTAAGGGGTTGCCCCCTTTCCCCCTTTTATACTTAACCAATGAACCTCGAAATATAAACAAGGAAACACCATTCAACCAGTACATATCAAATTTGAAGCAAATCACATAATTCTGCATGAAAAACCAATTTATCTAAATTAAGAGGGAAACTAGCCCCATCCCCCCCCCCCTTATACTTCACCCATGAACCTCCAAATCTAATCAGGTAAGCCCCTTATCAGAATTAGGGATGACCGAAGCAGCAATTTTGCCGAATACCGAATACCGAAGCTTCGGTCAAAGTGTACACCGAATATTCGGTATTCGGCAACCGAATACTTAAAATTTTTTAACATACATTTTTTCATATATTAGCTTTTTTAGTAAACTTTAATTAAAATTAAATTCTTAGTAATTTAATTCAGTTACATTTTTATTCTTAAATCTAATTACACCAAAAAAATTTTATGACTACTTTCCACTCACAAATTCATTAACCCATCCCTTATTTTTTATTATTTTATCACTAGTCAATACCCAAAATAACCTATGAAAGTATTAAACTATACAGGCTATTATTATGGGTAAGGATTTTTAGAAAAACTAAAGTTCATTCAAATAAAAAGAAACAATGTTGCCATTAAGCTGATTTACTGATTGTCTAATTATAAACGTATTGAATAGGAATGTTCCCAAATACAAAAGGTATATCAATTTATACATTTAACTATTTTGTGTCAAATTATTGATACATATTTATATTTTGATTAATGGTTTAACATTGTGGTGATGAAGATTAGGGATTGGCCGAAGCAGCAATTTTGCCGAATACCGAAGCTTCGGTTGAAGTGTATACCGGTGTATTCGGTATTCGGCAACCGAATTCTTGATACATATTTATATTTTGATTAATGGTTTAACATTGTGGTGATGAAGATTAGGGGTTGGCCGAAGCAGCAATTTTGCCGAATAACGAAGCTTCGGTTGAAGTGTATACCGGTGTATTCGGTATTCGGCAACCGAATTCTTGAAACTTTTTAATACGCATTTTTGCATATATTAGCTTTTTTAATAAGCTTCAATTGAAATTAAATTCTCAATAATTTTATTCAGTTACATTTTTATTCTTAAATCTAATTACACAAAAAATTTGAATGACTTCTTTCCACTCACAAATTCATGAACCCATCACTTATTTTTTATTATTTTATCCCTAATCAATACCCAAAAATAACCTATGAAAGTATTAAACTATACAGGGTATTATTAAGGATAAGCATTGTCAAAAAAAAACAAAAGTTCATTCAAATACAAAGAAACAATGTTGTCATTAAGCTGATTTACTGATTGGCTAAGTCTAATTATAAACATATTGAATAGGTTATGTTTTCAAAATACAAAAGGTATCATATCAATTTGTACATTTAACTATTTTCTGTGAAATTATTGATAGAATATTTGTATTTTGATTAATATTTTAACATTGTGGTGATGAAGAAAAGAAATTTGAGCGATTTTGATATAGTGGTTATAAAAGCTATAGGATAGGCATATGGGTATACTTATTTGATGTGTGTATTTTCTTTAATATACACTTTAGATATACAGATATGAACTCTGATATACTTATTTGATGTGTACATAAAAGAAAATACAGATTAAATAAATTTAAATTAAAAAAAAACTAATGTAAAATTAAATAAAATTAAATGATAAGGGAAAGATGCGCATCTTCGTTACTTTTTTTTTCTCTGTTGTAGACAGTTGTTCTGATTTCACACCTACGTAGACTATTTTAGGACGAAAAAAGTTTTTTTTTAAATTAAAAATGGCCTCTGACTTGTTTTTTGTAGTGCAGCTGAACTCATGCACATAATATTGAAACTCATTGTTTAGCCTACTCTACTGCTAAGTAAAAGAGAATTCTTCTACTTCTAACAAAATACTTATCTGCAATTATTCGGCCGAATACTTAAAAGTATTCGGCCGAAGCCGAATATTCGGTTTACATGCCGAACCACCGAATACCGAATCAACTATTCGGTATTCGGTCAATCTCTAATCAGAATAAACCAGTATATAAAATTTGAAGCAAATCGAGTAATTCTGCATGAAAAAACCATTTGTCTAAATTAAAGGGGGATTAGCCTCCGTTACCCCCTTTATACTTAACCCATGATCCTCCAAAACGAATCAGGGAAAGCTCTTATCAGAATAAACCAGTATATAAAATTTGAAGCAAATCGAATAATTCTGCATGAAAAAACCATTTATCTAAATTAAAGGGGGATTAGCCCCCCGTTACCCCCTTTATACTTAACCCATGAACCTCCAAAACGAATCAGGGAAGCGCCTTATCAGAATGAACCTAGAAAAAAAAACTGAAGCTAATCGGATATTTCTGTCAAGAGTTATTGCGTTACGTACATACGTACGTGCATACAGAACTTTTGGGCACATTAGCTCTCAGGCTTTGATAGCCTGTGAGTTAAAAACCAAGCGAAACATCCCAGCACACACCCGCGAATATGCAAAAGTAAGGTTAAATATAAAAACGCGTACCCCAACTGAAATGAGACATTATTTTTCATACGCAGTACTGTAAGCTAGATGAGTGTGTGTGTGTGTGTGCCTCTGTCGATGAACGATGCATTTCCATGCACACCTATAGTAAGCACATTGTAGTACAGCCCTATATAATGAGTGTCCTTTCACTAAAATACACCGCAAACGATTTTTCCCCGTCTTTCTAACGGAATTCTTTGGAGCGTCAACGAACCGTAGACTTCAATTTCGAAAACTGTGTCCCAAAGTAACCCCTACAATCAGAACATCTTACGGTATGTCAAATTTTAAGTTTCTATCTCTAACCATTTTTTATTTTTGAATCGTAATTCTGAACATTTTTAGAACATTTTCCACTCATATCACCCCTTTAAATTTAGAATTTTTTAAAAACTCTCGTTTCCGTTTCGGTTGTTATTATAGTGCAAAATAGATTACAGGACACCCCCAAAGTACCCGTCACGTACTGTCCAATAAAGTATTTGTTACAAAGGATAGTTCGTGTTCTTTCATTATTCATTCTGTGTCCTTGCAAAGATTCACCGAGTCAGGATAGACACACATTTACAAATCTACCCATCTCCACGGACACATCTTAAACTTCGACTACAGCTACTTAAATCTTTATTTATCAGTATGTACAGGGTCATCCAAAAAGGGCTCTCTGATTTCGAATTAAAATAATTAAGGCCTTCATAAATATAAACCATTTATTTTGACACTGTTAGATTGGAAAAATAGGTGAGTTTTTTTTCTTTTTTTTTTACATTGCTCAGAAAACTTCAATAGGAACTCCCCCTTGTTGCATAGCCGGCCTGGAGATTTTTCAATGTTCCCATTTCCGGTTTCTTGAAACGGGTTAAACCAAGGAACAATAGTTTCGTATGTTGGTGGATTTACTTCGGCGGAAATGACGTTGTATCACAGTAACCGATATACTCGGCGTACACACACTGCACTTTCTGCTGTACACTCATCAGGATGCCTCTGAACGGACTGATGAGTGAAATGGCATCGGCGCATGCGCGGTCGACGCAGTCACCACTACCGAAACTCCTTCAGATGCTCTACCATTTCACGTTGGTTTCATACCTATTGATTGCTTATTTCCCGTGCAGTACATAATGAAACGTCGTATTATGTATTTTTTCATGAGATGAAAAAGGACCACACATTAGCAATGAATAGTAAGAATGAAATAAAAATGTGTGTACCAGTTTAATCCTGTGTCCGGGTGTAGTCTCGAATTTCCAGGTGCACTCCTTCCGGCTCGGGTACTGGTCCGGGTAGTTGGGACTGGAGACGACTCCCTCCGTAGACAACACGTTGTGAACGCACGATCCTGAAAAAGAGAGGTTATTGGAGGAGGTCCATTCACGAACACACTCTTCTATATTAGTTTAATCACATGTCATTTAACATGTGTCGTGGTTTAGATGTCAGGGCGATCTTTCGCATCCTCCTGAGGGGAATGTTTTGCATAATTTGCATCACTAAAACGGGACTCACTTCATCAGTTTCTTTTATATGTCATTATTTTAGAGTGGGTGCGCCCTAAATTCGTTAAAAAGGAGCACAGGATGCTGAAAAATGGCAGTTTGCACGAATGAAATAAAAGGGAGATCGGATTTTTTTTTTTTTTTTTTTTGAAGTGAAAACTTCTTTAGGCGCGTTGAGCTTTTTTTGAGATGGGGGAAAAACCACTGATTTCGAGACACTGTAACGTAACCGACATGCTAGCACTTTGACACATAGACACTAGCGCGCCAAGCGGTGAATGACAGGAACTTTTTCCTCTTGAGCTCAATCTGCAAAAGAAGAAGGAAGATAAAACTCACTTTTTCTTCCGGCGTATTGCTAAAACAAATTATTATTTTGTTTTTCGTCAGTTAAAATGAATTATACCGTATTCGTGACCTACCTATTTCGTGTAACTAAAAACCGATAACGCTGTATTTTATCGTGTTGATGGTCTGGTCAATGGCCAACAGTATTGGCGGGAATTTCGATTACGGAAAATAAAATACGGGGCACAAATGTCAGATACGCACTTGGGTACCTAATTGACAGCAAAATGGCGTTACTTTATTTTACAAGGTAACCCGGCTACTGTTGCTTATTTATTAATAAATTGTTCATTTACTTTTATTTTATTTTTTTAAATTGTACAATTGTTTTGTTCTATAGTTATTAATGAAATTACCGTTTATTTATTGTTGTTTACTTTTTAAAACAATAGAAAATAATTTAAAAATATATATTGTAACTGGTATTGAAAAACGGGCTTTCGCCAAATTGACGTTTAAAAATCGCGCCAAACCTGGTTCGTATATCACATCTCTGCCAAATTCTCGGTTTTTTGATTTTTCGACTTTTTATCCAAATTTTCCGGATTTTTTAAATTTTTCCTTTCATTGTATCCCAAACACTACCTTCATACCAAATTTCAAGATTTAGGGATACAGGACGTACCTCTGAGTTTTGATGATCGGTGAATCAGTGTCGAAAAGGCGAAAGTTTAGGTTCATATATCTTCTGAAATAAAAAAGATAGAAACGTTACTTTAGATTTACGAAGTTTCAAGTTTCTGGGAATCACCAACACAAAAGATATTGGGGGGTCAAAAGTACCCTGAGTTGCTTCCAGAAAAAGATGCTTACGGCTGTGCTTTCAAGACTTGGCAGGGGCACTGCCGTGTCCCCAGATGCTTTCATTAGTGCTGCTACACAATTCAACGCATAAAACATTTCCTGACGATTAAAAAAACACACACGTAATTGTTGAAGTTTTCACTTCTATTGGCACTCCCGGAGTGCCACTTTTTTTTTTGTTGTTGTTTGTTTTGTTTTTTTTTAATAGCCAAAAATAGTGGTTCAAAAAAGGACAGATATAGGACTCTGGCATGCATAATAGGAAGCAGAGTTTTGAAATTTGACTTCCATAAAGCACCTCGATGCTCCTAGATTCTTCATTCTATGCAGCAGCTATGCTATTGTCAAGCGCTGTTGGTTAAGTTTTTTTACGAGACCGGGGAATCAGAAACCGACGCATTGCGAAAATTCCGCACAACAAAAGGTCTCAAGGCGAGATGCTAGGATACTGAAGCATGTCAGACGCTTCGAAGAAACGAGTCTTTCAATTACTATAAGCCTCATTTAACCTTTGCGAGTTTGCGCAAGGCCGTAGCTAATGGGGCGGTGGCAGCAGGGTTTGCTACTCCTCCGAAATTTCTGTCAGGATTACTTTAACTATCCGTGACATGAACCCAGCACGATTCGAAAATAAACTCCAGTCAAGATTCAAAAATTAAAATTCTACGCTAACCCACGTTTATGGAAGAAATCTTTCAAATTCATTCGGATTCTTTGAAACGGGGCTCTGCAAGAGCAGAATGTCCACAACAGCTTGGCATAGATCACCAGGCTTGCTGAGCCCAAATTCTTGAAGTATGCGAGGAAAGTCAATTAAAATAGCCACACACTCAGCTGTTATGCTACTGGGAAAATATTTTTGGCAATAAAACATTTGAAAACGAACATAGAAAACTTTCAAAAATGAATAAGGTTGACGCTCACGTCACCTAAGAAGCATTTGAATGAGATATAATTCTATTTGCAATGAAAAAGGGCTTAAATTTTCTTTTGTAATTATTACATCGAAATATTTGTATTTACAATAAAGCTTAGTATAGACTTTTAACACTTACCTGTAAATAAAAACTAAACTGTTTTTTTTTGTTTTTTTTTAATCTTGACTTTATGTAAAAAAAATGCTTTGTAATGTAATAATGTGCAATGCGTATGTAATGTAATAATGTGCAATGCGTATGTAATGTAATAATGAGTAAATGTTTTAAAAGTGTAAAAGAATATTTTTGGCTTTAAAACGAAACCAGTAAAGGACTGTAACTCTAACAACACTGATGTTTATTTCCTCCTAAAGTATAGGTTATTTTCCTAGGAATTTGCAAAATGCCTTCCGGACAGAGTGCCCAAGAAAGTGACTCATTTTCACAATCCTTTAACTTAAGAACTTAACACTAAAACATTTTGAGGATTTGCAGATCATTCCCTCGTTGAAAGCCCTCTCAATTGTTATTGCGTGCATTGAGGTGATTGGATCATTAAGTAGATATTTTAACGAGTCATTTTAGATTCCAATGGGTGAATCTCATGTCCAGTCCCCTAAAAAGATCCATTTAAAAAAACGGCTCTTTCTGTTCACTAGGGTGCCATTTTGATTGTGCGAAATGAACCGGGAGGCCGCAGCACAGACCTCATCGAGTTCACGGCTAAAAGTCAAGAATGAGTTAAATCTCGATTCGCCTATTAAAACGCAATCGGTCTGCCAAACCCTATCTGGGTGTGAAAACTCGATTTGAGCGGTCGACTCATAGGTTTACCATTGTGTTTTCCTGCACCCAAAGGTATGAAAACAGGGAGCAGTGAGTGCAGGAAAACACAAAGGTAAACCTACGAGTCGACCGCTCCAATCAGGTTTTCGGGTGTTTCCCACCCAGGTAGGACTTGGCAGATCGATTGCATTTTAATAGGCGAATCGAGATTTAACTCATTCTTGAATTTCAGCCGTGAACTCGATGAGGTGATTGTCTGTGCTGCGGCCTAAACTGAAATATTATTATTTGCACTGTCTTAGAATTGGCAACGTCAGTTTTCTGGACGAAGCGAAGGCTAATACACAGCGCAATATTACTTTCCGGTCATATAAGAGCTACGATTGATATCAAAACCTTTCGTCAAGCATAACTCAATGAGGGGATGCCGTGAACTCGATGAGGTGATCGTCTGTGCTGCCGCCTGCGGGTCTAAAAGCAACGAATGTGTATTCCAAGTGTTATTTTGACTTCGTGTCTCAAGCCAGAAATTCTTCAGTTACAAGAGGGTCCAATAAATGTGTGTTTATTAATCAGGACCTACCTTCCTTGCAGTCGTGTCGGTTTGGGTGGAGCACGAATCCGTTGTGGCAGGAGCAACTGTAACTGCCGACGGTGTTCTTGCAGATCTGCTGGCAGCCACCGTTGTGGCTCGCACACTCGTCCTGGTCTGTTTGGAAAAAAACAGTGTTTAGAAACAAGAAATCATTTTAAATTACAATAAATAAAACAACACTCATAGTAAAACAATGGCCGACGAAAAAGTAAGCACGTGGGGATCTTTTTTATACAACAGAGTCTGTGGCCGTGCTAGGAAAGTCCAAAAAAGTGATGTGCTGAATGTCCTACACTGTAAAAAATTATCTGAAAAGTTACTAAAATTTTTCTAGGAAACTGGGATTCCTAGAACATTTTATGTAACGGCAACAACAAAAATTCATGTAACACTTTTGCGCCGTTAATCAAAAAATCTGTCAGGTGACTAAGAATTTGTTAGGAAAGGGGGATGCCTAGAACTTTTTATGGGACTGCAACCCGTGTTACAGATAAAATTTGAGTAAGATGACTGTCATTTTAGTAGATTATTTTGTAAAGCTACAGATTGCTGTCGCTTTACTAGTTTTGTAGATTGACATTTTTTTGTACAGTATACAGATAAACAGAGCCCGATCAAGCTGAAGTTGGGCCCAGGGCCTGTTAAAAAGTGCCCCACCCCCCTGCCTCCCCATTCCCGGCGACACTTTCAGAAAAAAAAGTAGGTTTATTGAATGAGTTGACAAAGTTGTTTGGGTAAAAGTTTCAAATTTACAAAAAAAAAAAAAAAAAAAATAACTTACAAGAATTATCAAGAAAGTGAATTACCATCCACTTTCTTAAATAAGTCTTCGTATAATTCACAAACATCTATGATCCACAGTTTATGTTGCAGAATAAATGAGGACGTCTTTTTTGAAACTCGCCTTATCCAAAATCATAAAAATTGTGTTTTCCCTACCAATCTAGTCATCATTTTAAACTATAATTCTGTCATTGTAAAGTCCTCGTTTATATTGAAACCAATAGACACAGTATGCAGTTTTTGGCATTTTCCCCAAATTTGATTTTCTGGATAAGGCAATTTTTGAAAATTATAGGTACTCTGAAATTGAAAAGGACTTTTACAGAAAAATTAAATATGGAGGTTTACAGTAAAACTTTGTTTTTACGTCAGGGACCAAAATATAAAATGCAAACAGTGGAAAAAATTAAAGTGTGAGAAAATATACACAAAACAGTGAAAATATACACTGTGGGCCCAGGGCTGAGGCCCCGGAGTCCCGTGCATTAATCATGCCCTGCAGATAAAATTTTAGTAAGAATACAAATCTCTGCAACTTTACATCTGTAGAATTACAGAGCATATCTGCACTCATCATAGGATGAGTGTAGGTATTCTTTAGATGGTAAAAAAAAAAATTGTATAACTGATCGAAAAGTGTCACAAAATCAGGGCTGCGGAGTCGGTGGGAAAAATGGCCGACTCCGACTCTTTCTCTCAAAACTGGACCTGACTCCGACAACGCAGCCCTGCTTGTAAAATGGATGACTCCGACTACGACTCTTTCGCTCAAAAAGGGGCCTGACTCCGACTCCGACGCCCTGCACAAAGCGTCATTCGCAGGATACGGACAGCCAAGGGATGTTCATTGAACGATTCAACAATATATGCGTGCATTCAACAATCCGCAGGCTATCAACTTATCCTGAATAGGATATCTTTTGGACGTCTTTAGGATGTCTTTGGGTTGTCTGGGAGCCTGTTATGCGTATCGAATAAAACAAATAATCTCATTTAAGAATGGGAATTATTAATGAAGGTGTTATTGAATGAGAACGGAAAGTGGGATTCTTAGGCAGCTGACAGACATCAACTTAGAAATGACGTACAACAGTATATGAAAACATAAAATCTTACACATTTAAACACAACCCATAACTCATTACAAATAAAACTTAAAATTTAAAAATGACTTGCATCCTAATCTACCCGAAGTTTTGTTCATTATGTTAACTTTGTAGTCATTGAAATTTTAATGACTTGAATTTTTATTCAGTTTTCTTATAAGGCGTGAAACCAACAACGAGTGAAAAAAGGTTCCATGGCAGGTTTCGAGCCTGGGCCATTGACATTGCGCTGGTACGCTCTAACCCACTGAGCTACTCCTCACTCTCCGTTGGTTTCCCGCTTTACCAGTAAACGGAGTAAAAATTCAAGCCATTAAAAATTCTATTACTATTTCTAAAGGGCGTATGTCATTTCTAGAAATTACATATATCAATTTTATATTTAAGACGAGGTGGTCTTCGAAGGTAGGCATAATACCTGTGAAGTAGAGTGCTGCGAATCCGCTCTTCTGCACGGAGTTGTCGGAGACGAACTCGATGCGGAGCGCGTTTCCGTCCGAGGTGAGGACGGGGGGCAGCCGGGACCCGCAGTAGAGTCCCTGCCTCCTCCACTCCTCTTCCGGGGAGGATCGGCTCCGGATGTCCACGCTGTCGTACTCGCACTCTTGCTGGAACAGAAATGAGACTTCAAAAGCTCTATATAGATAAGTATTCTAGCTATTTAATTATATATATAAATTATCTTATAGATCGCTTTTTCCGCAGAAAAAAATAAAATGCAATAGTGGCGCAATCTATAAATGCTACATCATTGTTGTTGCTTTACAAGAATTACAAGTGGAATTTCATTACACCACTTGGGGTGGCAACTTAGTTGCCACTCTTTTTGGTGTAAAGTCAGGGAAATATTTTTTACAGTGTAATAATTGCTGGAGTGTACGGTTTAAAATTCGGAATGCGCTAAAGTTATGACGTATTTCTTAAATTTAATTCACTTAAGAAATACATATACTTCAGTTGAAAATTCCCTTTTAGCAATTTCCTCTAATAAGGAGAATGGAATACTTTTGCGCAGCCCTGTATATGAGGAATCGAATTTATATATAACGAGTAACATGTAAAAGCTTTACAAGTGGACACAAGAATTAGAAACAAGAATTATAGATTGTGAAACAATAAATCTACAGATTTTTTGTTTTTGGTACTTTTGGGTTAGAGCGGATTCCAAAGATATGGACGATTCTCAAAAGGTGGGCACTGGACAAACGTCATAACTTTAAGCCTTTCAAACATAACTTTAATTATCATTGACTTTACTTTTTTTTTTTTTTTACACTGAGTTTTTAATTCTATTCAGAGACAGAAAATGACATAATTTATTGTAAAAGCTTTGTATAAATATCTTAAATTTTTATTATTTTATGGTAAAGAGGCCAATTTCGGACATTCATAACGTTAACTGCTCCAATGTACCACCCAGAAAAAGAGTTTTAACTTGCTTCTAGGTGGTTCTAATGGTAAACAACGAATGCATAAAGGAAACGGATGATTTTTTGATCATTTCGTTAGGAGATGGCAGGCTGATTTATTGCTTTTTTGAAGATAGAAGGACTTTTCTATAAAGAATTTTTCTGTATTTTGTTATGTCCGAAAGTAATGTACGTAACAAAGCATTTGATTTTATTATTATTATTACTGGATAACAAAAAGTTAATTATACATATATATATGTATACAGACACATTTACTACATTCTTAGTCTTAAGAATTTTTTAAATACTGAGAGCAACGTCCAAAATCTGTAACGTACGTGCGAAAAAATGTCCAAAATTTGTAACGTACACAACTGCTCATTAAATGCTTTAATCATTAATTTTCCAGAATAGTTGCTGTCTTTTAATGTTTGTGTATAATTTTGTAGACATACTATTAAAAATATTTATATATTATATTTATAGACAAAATACTATACTATTAAAAAAAATTGGCCTTAAATTTGAAAATTTTAAAAATTACATATAGTTAACGTTTAATGATCCCATCTTTTGAGAATCTCCCATATCTCCAAGCGACCCAGATTTTATCGCACATTATGAAGTCTATAGCCCATCTTAATGATATACAAGATGTGCATTACAGGTCGTGACGCAGAGAGCCCTGTCCTATGCACTGTAAAAAATGGCTGCAGTCATTTTACTGCAGCACAGATTCCAGAGAAAGGCACATAAAGAAACGGGCTTTTCTTCTAGATAAACGGGAATTGCCTTTAGATAAACGGGTTTTATCCGTAAAACAGGACATTTACGGGATTTGACCGTTTATTTAAAAAAAATGGCATTTTCCGTCAATTCACAGTAGAACACACGTAAATTTACAATTTTTTTTTACAGTGTATGACACGAGTATAAGATGCTTATACGACGTAAATAATATATATAATGACGCACATTTATTTTATATACAGGGCATATTTGACATACCAAAAGTCCCTGGCACATTGTAAAGTTCAATCTAAAATCATGTACTTGTCGTACAGGAGTACGATTTGGACTCAAATGCTTCTCACGATGAAAAGTTTTCTTCAAGTGAATGAAAATAATGAGTTCCAAACGTCAATCGATCCATCACAAACTTCAAATGTCACCGATCCTAAAGGGAGCCCCTTGTCCGACATGTGCCTATTTGCCTTCCTATATGCACATATGATATGTGCATATTTTCCCTCAAACGTGCGTTTTTTTCTGATTTTCAAATTCATTTTGACGCTGTGACACAGAAATGACGAACTTATTCCCTTTCTGAATCGTCGTTTCTGTATCACAGCGTCAAAATGAAGCTGAAAATCGGAAAAAAAAACGCATGTTTGAAGGCAAACATACGGACACGTAGCGCCCTCTAGGATCGATTTTTGGAACTCATTATTTACATTCGCTTGAAGAAAACTTTTCATCGTGAGACGCATTTGAGTCCCGTATGACAATTTCTTGATTTTATGATGTGTGAGGGACTTTTGGGATACCCCGTATACCTTATACATCGCTTTTTCCTCGGAAAAAATGAAATGGAGTAGTGCAGCGATCTTTTTTTGAGTATTTTTATTTTTAGTACAGTTGGGTTAGAGCGGCCTCCGAAGATCAATCGCCAAGCGATCCAGCTTAAATTTTAATGCCCATAGGAAATCTTAATATAGCATGTACATAACATGTCGTGACGCATAGGGTCCTGTCCTATAGGACATGCGCATGCTTATGTATATATGTATGTACATAGGG
Organism: Maratus speciosus; assembly: GCA_963932465.1. Taxonomy (NCBI): domain Eukaryota; kingdom Metazoa; phylum Arthropoda; class Arachnida; order Araneae; family Salticidae; genus Maratus; species Maratus speciosus. The sequence goes on along the minus strand of OZ010795.1, from coordinate 1,890,691 downwards.
TATATACGACGTAAATAATATATATATATATACTGAGGTATAAAGCACATTTACGACAAACAGAAATCAATTTGATTTACTTGTAGTGTGAAATATTGCTTATAGTGTGACTATTTGGTTCTTGATAAGGTGTTTCGCACAATAAGATTCCATTTTCTTCTTGTGATATTTTTACATTCTGTTTGTGGCTTTTTACTCTTTTATTCATTTTTTCAGCTTCTGAATTTCAGATGATCAGATGTACAATGATTATAGTGAATTATAATGACTGGTTTATTTATCTAGGGTCGATTTATCATGAGATTTAAAAATAGATTTGAAAAATAAAAATTTAATTATGTATTAGATAATCTATAATAATAAAGAAAGAAGTTTGTGTGTGAGTGAGTGTGTCGACGGTGTTCTGAAGAGACCATTGCACGTAGAGCTACAAAATTTGGGGAAAAGTTACGACTCTATATGAGGTTTTGCACCTTGAAGCCCGATTTTCGATTTTTTGATTAGACGTTTTTTTAATTTAATTTTTTATGCGATTTTTAGCACTTTTTTAAGTTTCGAGGCGATTTTTCCATATAAGTGAGAAGAATAGGGTTTCTTTCTTTTAATCCAATATAGTAAATTTTGTTCTGTTTTCAAAAAAGTTTATTCGGAATTCGTGCAGCGGTTTTTGAATTTTTAGCGAATTTTTTATGCAATTATTGAATAACATTTAATGCATTTCCATACCCATAAGGAGGTTACCGTAGAGGGACACAGTTCTGTCGCCAAATCCCGCCAAGTTTATCGCCAACTTAAAGGTATATCGCCAAATTTGGCGACCAAAGTGAGTCACCAAAAGGGACGCCAACTTGGCGATATCTCTAATAGTTCGCCAAATTCCCATAGACTTCCTTTGTAAGCCAATATGGATTACTTGCTTACAGAAAATCAACAAATTGAAATATTTTAATGCAGCAAAAACTAATATTAACTTAAGAGATTACATTAATTATATTATTACATTATAAGCATTGTATCATGTTACAATTTAATTAACAATTAACAATTAACAATTTCATGTTACAAATTCACAATTTAATTTACTTGGATTCGCTTAAATATAGTTAATATAATAGGACGAAAATCCGAAATTTCATTTCAAAGATATATTTTAATTGGAAATGAGACGCTTAATCCGACGCAGTAAACTATTAGTTAATTAGGATTATAATTTTTCGAGTTAAAGATGTTTCTTTTACGCAATTCAGTACTACTCGATTATCCCGCCGACCAAAAAACTATCGCCAAACTATAAGATTAGATGCCAATAATGGCTTATCGTAAATGTCAAGCATTTAATGCATCGCCACACATATAAGGGAGGGTACCATAGGGGGACCCTGTTCTGCCGCCAACTTTGTCGCCAACTTGGCGATATATCGCCAAATTTGGCTAACCAAAATTTGTCGCCAAAAGTGAAGCCAACTTGGCGGTATCTCTAATATTTCGCCAAATTCTCATAGGCTTCTATTGTAAAACAATAAGGATTACTTGCTTAGAGAAAATCAACAAATTGATATATTTTAATGCAACAAAAACTAATATTAACTTAAGGTATTATATTAATTGTACTTAAGGTAATCCAAGTAAATTAAATGTAACAAAAGCATAGCTGTGAAAAAAGGGAACCAAGTTCTATAAAGACAATGCAAGAAAAGAAGGGATATCTAAGTGGGTGCCAAGTTCAAATAAAATTCACCCAAACTTACCTACTGAAGTATTATAACATTTTTAAAATTATTTAGAAATAAAAATTATTGATAGCACATTAATAATAAATCTAGACCATGGCAAGTTTTTACCTACGAGTCATTTATTTTTAATGACATTATTATATCAAATCTTGTTATTTCATGATTGGAAGCCTTCATTTGAGTGAGCTCCTTCCCCTAGAAGGGCGGTGGGATAAAATATATCTCACCTAATTTAACTCCAAAATGCCACATTGACACCAGAATTCAGGACTATAAAGTTTAATTTTATTAAATACGTGAAAAGAAGCTTTTACCCATTTTGAAATAAATTTGTTTATAAATTCTGGTGTGATTCAATCATTTCAGCATTTCACGAATAAAAGTTATTTGCCCCTGAAAGGGTTAAAGGGATGCGGTCTCCAGAGTGATGACCAAGAACAAGCGTAAGTATATCTGTCTCATTGTCAGGCATCTTAGTCTGTTTGCATTGAGGTTTCTGGAGGGTGGGAGCTAGAGTGATAATCAAAGAAGAGCGGGAGTGTATCTGTGTATTTAATGGTTTATCAAATCTTTAACATGAGTCATTTGTTTATAATAATAACTATATTATTATTATTTTTTTGTAATATCATTGAAATTAATATTAACATCACCATTTTATTAAGACATGAAATTGATAGGCATAACATTTATCAAAAACTTGCCAAGTTCTAGATTTATTATTAATATGCAATCAATAATTTTTATTTCTAAACAATTAAAAAAATGCTATAATACTTCAGTAGGTAAGTTTGAGTGAATTTTATTTGAACTTGGCACCCACTTAGATATTACTTCTTTTCTTGCTATTGTCTTTACAGAACTTGGCTCCCTTTTTTCACAGCTATGTTTTTGTTTGATATCATTACTTTTTGTAAAGTTACAATATATTTAGACACTTTAATGCTTTTTAATGAGTTTACATGTGACTATTTTATTCACCAAGCAACATTCAATTTTAATTTAAATTTCCTACAACAAACTATTTGGCTGTCAATTTGCGGCAGAAATCTATATTTTAATACTGCTACATTGAATGCATGTTTTGAAACGAAATGTATTGATTCGAAATTTTTATTGTTTCTGAAACAACAATTCCTATTAAATTCCTATATTAAATTTTCGTATTAAATTTTTCAATTAAATATCCTATAGCTGAGCCTGCTTTTTTGTACTGAAAGTGGAAAATAAAGTTATGTGCCTATGCCACACTATTTATCATTCATCCATTGGTGCCGGCAAAGAGGCAGTGCAGAGGAAGGACATTGCCCCTCACCTGGATTTTCAAATTTAATTAACTGAATATCCTTTTCTCTTATGATTTTGAAAATAACAAGTGGGTAAGTGAGATCACACATCGCACAGAGGGTTTCGCTTAATATTCCTTTCAAAACACTTTATCCTTTTGAAAAATCTGATAGTTCCACATTTCGCAACCAGGGGCGCACTCTATTCTAAACAAACCTCTATCCGAACGAAACTCCATTTTACATACTATCCGTAGATAAATTAGTTGAGGGGATTGAGCCCATAGCACCTGAGATAAGTAGGCGCCCCTGGCGGTAAAAACTGGAACTAAAATATGTAAGGCTATGGTGCATAATATGAAAGAATGGTCAAAGGGGTGTCGGCAAAAGTTGGAAAAGTGCTCCCCGGATGAAAAGGGCGGAGGTTAGAAAAATTGCTTAAAATACACAAGATAGAGCCCGGAGGAGTAAATAATATAAGACTTTTTGAAAATTTTATGATTTGTCGTATGGTCTGAGGTATTCAGCTAGACGTATGCAAAAAGTCATGTCTCCAACTTAATTAGGGGCTCCCTTAGAAAGAATTGCTTAAAATACATATGTGGTAGCTCAAAGGGTTAAGCGTAAGACTTTTTCAAGGTTTAATGATTTGTCGCCTGGCCTAAGGTGTTATGCTATAAGTATGCAAAATTTCAAATCTGCAATTTAATAAGGGGCTCAGTTAGAAAGAATTGCTTAAAATACGCATGGGGAAGCCCAAAGGGTTAAATGTACGACTTTTTCAAAATTTTATGATTTGTCGCATGATGATGTTCAGCTATAAGTATGTAAAATTTCACGCTTCCAACCTAAATAGGGTCTCACTTAGAAAGAATTGTTTAAAATGCACATGTTGGAGCCCAAAGTGTTAAATGTACGACTTTTTCAAAATTTTATGATTTGTCATTTGATGTGTGTTCAGCTATAAGTATGCAAATTTTCACGCCTCCAAGCTAATTAGGGGCTCACTTAGAAAATATAGTTTAAAATACACATGTGAAATCCCAAAGGGTTAAATGTACGACTTTTTCAAAATTTTATGGTTTGTCATTTGATGTGAGGTGTTCAGCTATAAGTATGCTAAATTTCACGCCTCCAACCTGAATAGTGGCTCATTTAGAAAGAATTGTTTAAAATACACATGTGGGAGCCATAAGGGTTAAATGTACGACTTTTTGATAATTTTAGGATTTGTCGTTTGATGTGAGGTGCTCAGCTATAAGTATGCAAAATTTCATGCCTCCAACCTAATTAAGGGCTCACTTAGAAAGAATTGTTTAACATACACATGTGGGAGCCCAAAGGGTTAAATGTACAACTTTTTCAAAATTTTATGGTTTGTCATTTGATGTGTGTTTAGCTATAAGTATGCAAATTTTCACGCCTCCAACCTAATTAGGGTCTGACTTAGAAAATATTGTTTAAAATACACATGTGAGAGCCGAAAGGGTTAAATGTACGACTTTTTCAAAATTTTAAGGTTTGTAATTTGATGTGAGGTGTTCAGCTGTAAGTATGCAAAATTTCACGCCTCCAACCTAAAGAGTAGCTCATTTAGAAAGAATTGTTTAAAATACACATGTGGGAGCCCAAAGGGTTAAATGTACGACTTTTTCAAAATTTTAGGATTTGTCGTTTGATGTGAGGTGTTCAGCTATAAGTATGCAAAATTTCACGCCTCCAACCTAGTTAGAGGCTCACTTTGGAAGAATTGTTTGAAATACACATGGGGGAGCCCAAAGGGTTAAATGTAGGACTTTTTCAAAATTTTATGATTTCTTCTTTGATGTCAGGTGTTCAGCTATAAGTATGTAAAATTTCACGCTTCCAACCTAATTAAAGGCTCACTTAGAAATAATTGTTTAAAATACACATGTGGGAACCCAAAGGGACGACTTTGTACGACTCTATGTACGACTTTTTCAAAATTTTATAGATTGTCGTTTGATGTGAGGTGGTCAGCTATAAGTATGTACAATTTCACGCCTCCAACCTAATTAGGAGCTCACTTAGAAAGGATCGTTCAAAATACACATGCGAGACCCCAAAGGGTTAAATGTACAACTTTTTCAAAATTTTATGATTTGTCAATTGATGTGAGGAGGTGTTCAGCTATAAGTATGCAAAATTTCACGCCTCCAACCTAGTTAGAGTCTCACATAGAAAGAATTGTTTAAAATACACATGTGAGAGCCCAAAGGGTTAAATGTACAACTTTTTCAAAATTTTATGATTTGTCGAATGATGTGTGGTGTTCAGCTATAAGTATGCAAAATTTCAAGTCTCCAACATGTATGGCTTCTGAGAACGGGCTCTGTGACGGACAGAATATCTCAATTTGTTGATTTTCTGTAAGCAAGTAAACCCAGGTAAACCCCTCCGTAAGTAGATAGGTTTACAATGGAAGTCTGGGAATTTGGCGAAATCTTAGAGATATCGCGAAGGTGGCGTCACTTTTGGCGACTAATTTTGGTCGCCAAATTTGGCGATATATCGCCATGTTGGCGAGAAACTTGGCGACAGAACAGCGCCCCCGCCTACGGCAAATTAAAATTTCGCTTAATAGACGTAATGTTACAGTAAATATTGACACCCCCAGTTGGGTAATTCATCGATTTTCACAATTTTTTTATTTTATTCCTTAGTTTTATAGTGTAAACGAACTTCGCACCGAATTTGAAGTCTGTAGTTGCAGTAGATATATGAGATCTTTTTGATGAGTGAGTGAGTGAGTCAGTCAGTCAGTGATAAAATTATCGATTATCAGACATTTTCAAATGTCATTATCTCGGAAACTAATTATGCGTTATTTATAAAATTTTGGATTCTAGGTAATTAAGGTGGCTTTACTACACATTTCGTATAACAAGTACATAGGTCTCATAGATTTTCAGTAGTAGAGCATCGAAATTTGACGAAAACAGCTCGAAATGGTTCGTGTAAATAACACACGGCTATGTCAGGCGAACTTGGCTGACACATTGCCGTGTGTCTGGATAATGAATAATAGTAACATCAAACAATGCTTAGCATGCTTTCCCAAACATAAATTTTAAGAGAGCCCGCAGGTCAAAGGAATAAGATTTAAAGCTTTTATCCAATTATATTAAATTTTGATTTCGTGATTTTTGAACTTTTTGAGATTTTTAATGCGATTTTTACGTTTCTTCGCTATCTGCTGCAATTTTTTGACATTTCATTTTTGACCTAAAGTACATTTTGCCCTCATTTCAATAAAGTTTATTCGGACTTCGTATAGCAATTTTCGAATTTCGGAAATTTTGTATGTGATTTTTAGTGTATTTTAGTGATTTGCTACATTTTTTCCACATTAGTGAAAGGAATCAACTTGCAATCTTTGAACACAATATATAATTTTTTTTTCTCTTTTCGAAATTTGTGCAGCGATTTAAAATTTTCTCGCGATATCTTATTGTGATTTCCAGAACTTTATCGCAATTCCTGCTGTTTTTTACCCGGGCAAGTTCGCTAGTCTATAATAATAAGGAAAGATCTATTGTAATTTCGTATCCAGCGATTTCTGGAGTTCCATTACCTGAGATTTATTCTGTTGAGCTGAACCAGGTTTCAGACCAGATGCTGTAATCATCAAGGTTAGCTGGGTGAAAAATTTCGACCAGAATCGTCCGGGATAGCTCAGATGGCAGAGCACTGGCGGCTTCAGCCAGGAGGTCCCGGGTTCGAATCCTGGTCCGGACATTTTTCGCCCAGATGGAAATTTACATGTAATAAGGAAAGAAGTTTGTGTGTGAGTGAGTATGTCGATGGTGTTCTGAAGAGACCACTGCACGTAGAGCTACAAAATTTGGAAGAAAGGTACGTCTATATATGAAGTTTTGCACCTCGAAGCCCGATTTTTTTAAATTTAATTTTTATGCGATTTTTAGCTTTTTTTTAAGTTTCGAGGCGATTTTTCCACATTAGTGAAAAGAATACGGTTTCTTTCTTTTAACCCAATATAGTAAATTTTGTTCTCTTTTCAGAAAAGTTTATTTGGAATTCGTACAGCGATTTTTGAATTCTAGCAAATTTTTTATGCGATTATTGAACAGCAGTTAATGCGGCTTCATGCCTATAAGGGGTGTTACCGTAGGGGGGACACAGTTCTGTCGCCAAATGTCGCCAACTTGGCGATATATTGCCAAATTTGGTGACCAAAATAAGTCGCCAAAAGTGACGCCAACTTGGCGATATCTCTAATATTTCTTCAAGTTCCCATACACTTCCATTGTAAACCAATAGGTATTACTTGCTTACAGAAAATCAACAAATTGAGATATTTTAATGCAACGAAAACTAATATTAACTTAAGGGATTTTATTAATTATATTTAAGGGAATCCAAGTAAATTAAATTATGAATAAAAGTAACATCAAACAATGCTTTGCATGCTTTCCCAAACATACATTTTAAGACAGCCCGCAGGTCAAAGGAATTAGATTTGAAACTTTTATCCGATTATAGTAAATTTTGACTTTCGTGATTTTTGAAGTTTTTGTGATTTTTAATTCGATTTTTACGTTTCTTCGGGATCTCCTACAATTTTTTGACATTCCATTTTTGACCTATAATATTAAAGAAATTTCTGCCCTCATTTCAATAAAGTTTATTCGGATTTCGTATAGCAATTTTCGATTTTTCGGGAAATTTGTACGTGATTTTTAGCGATTTCCTATCGTTTTCGCAATTCGCGCTGTTTTTTGACGTACCCGGGCAACGCCGGGCAAGTTTGCTGGTAAACAAATATTACTGAAAGTACTTTTGTTTTCTGTAAGACGTTGGAACAATCGAATGTGCGATGTTTAGAGGTTAAATTGCAGTAAAAGGGAAATGTATTGTTGTGCTAGGTTGTTGCCACCGAAAATATGATACCAGCGTTATTCATAGACATGTCTTTTATTTATACTATTGCATTAAGTGTAAACGGGTTCATCTTCCGTAATCGAGTTGCACGCACCTTTTAAAATATCCATGCTTGAAAATTACTTTAAAATCCATTAAAAATCAGAAAATTGAGATACAATTATCAAACAAATTTCATTTGAAAGAACTTTTTTCTATTCGACATTGTAAAAAATGAAATTGTGTAATGTTTAGAAGTTAGAAAAATTGCAGTAAAGACACAAATTATGGGTTACAAATTATGGGAGCTGACATAGTAATTTTAGTTTGTAATGTAGATATATGCCATGCCAACGAGAATTTCACTAAATGCTGCGTGATTTGGTGGATTTTTTTTTTTTTTTTTTTTTTTTTTCGTATTGTCAGGAAAATCACGCATTTTCTCTTACACCCGCCAAAGAAACGCGCATTCTGTTATTAAAGCTCAGGGATTTTAGTATCTTTGCGAGACAATAACGTCAGGTTTTCTGATTGTCTTTTTAACGATTTTTGTATGGGAATGCACAAATTTCAGTTATTGTGATTGCCGTATTATTTCGTTTTAATGTATTTTACCTGACAGGCTCCTTATAATTGACATGGGCGAAGCCGGTTAATTCTGCAAGTACAATCATAAAGTTGACATAAAATAGTCAGTCTTAATCCTACTTTACACTCGAAAATCACACTGAAATAAATCGATGCTGCAGTATCATGTGATACTGATGATGGAGCTGAATGGAGTTTAAAAGATGAACCCTCTCTTAAACGTTTTAGTCGTGCTTGTATTATACGAGTTCTACCGTGTGTTACAGAATAGCGACACTATATATGCAACGAAACACCCTTGTTAAATACGCCCAGTAAATAATATTTAGAAGTCTAATCGAGATATACGCCCAGTAAATAATATTTAGAAGTCTAATCGAGATACTAAAATCGGTAGCAGCAGACCCGATCACGGAAAAATTTAAAGCTGAATTCAACAAGTTTAAGTCATCCACCTTGCGAGATTCGGGCGAGAATTTTATGAAACGAGTTCGACTGCATTATTTTTACCCGACTGCCAAGAAGGGTTATGTATTTCACGCGTATCCGGGTATGTGGATTTCTTTATACCCTCGAAACATCCCAACCGCTTGATGGATTTCAATGGAGGAGCTCTCCATCGATTCGTCTTAACCGTCCGATAGTGATAGGCTAGGTTTTGTTTTTATAAATTCAAAATGGCGGTAGAGACGAAAAAAATTACGCACACTATTGAGTGGCCTATCATTGGATAGATCTTTCAAAATGAAGACGATGTTTCATGGACTCTTTTACAGTCAGAAGCTTCGTTTAAATAGGACACAGCCTGGAAGTTGTGTAGGTACGATCTCTAGCTTCACTGCAACTCTAACCATCCTAGACATCTATAGGTCTCATCAAAACAGTGTTTATAGATAGGAACTCACCATTAAACACAACTTAAAAGTTATCCATACAAGTAAATTAAAAAAAAATCGGTAAGTAATATAAAGAATTTTCACATGGATGAGAAATAATAAATGAGTTCGCGTTTTACGCAATCGGGTTTTTTGATTTTTTAAATTTAATTATATATTTATTAAATGACTATGCTAATGGACTCACGTTGGTTCCTTCGAGGTCGAAGTGTGTGAAGTTGAGGGTGATGCGGAAGTGTTGGGGCGCCACGATCTCCCAGATGCACAGCTTGTTGGAAGGGTAGAGGTCCGGGAAGGAGGGACTCGTGATCGAACCCTGCACGCTCTTGAGGAGGCCGCCGCACGCATCTGGAGGAAGAGAGAGATAATAATCTACCCAGAAACAAACATACTTGATTTTTTTTTATCCCCCAAACAAATGAAAAAGTCGGGATTTGAACCCGGTACCTTGGGTAAAGCTGCCAACGCTCTAAACAGCGGAACAGATGCTGTACACTGTAAAAAAAATCTGTAAAGTTACTAAAGTTTTTCTAGAAAACTGGGATTCCTAGAACTTTTTATGTAACGGCAACAACAAAAATTCCTGTAACAGCAGGAATTTTTGTTGTTGCCGTTACATAAAAAGTTCTAGGAATCCCAGTTTTCTAGAAAAACTTTAGTAACTTCACAGATTTTATTACAGTGTATATTCCCGCGGCTGCCATCTTGAATTTTTCTTGGCGTGAAAACCCCTTTTCCGCCAAAAAGTAATGGTCGCCAGGCAGCTATTGATGCGCATGTTAAACTGAACGGGGTTGCCAGAACACGTCACTCGTCGGGGTTGCCTTATCGATAAACGCCAACAAAAAATCGCCAGGAAATCCAAGAGGGCGGCCGCGTGAATATACAGCATCTAAGCCTAAACAACTGAACTATCCTGGACACATCACTCAACCTGTTATTCTGTTGAGCTGTTCCGAATAGCTGATTTTTAATTGAAAAGAAATGGTATTCTTTGCTTTGTTTTTACAATGGGCAACACTTTAAAATAATGATTTTTTCTAAATGTGCAAAAATAGATATTGAAAGAATGAAAATTTGAATAAAAAAAAACTAAAAAAATCAATCAAATTAGAAAATAATGGCACACTCTACCCCGCAAGATTGTCAATGATCTTACTGCAAAAGAGGGTTAAGCTATTGATAGTTTCTGCTCCTATAAAAGAAAAAAAAAATAACGGAGCTATTTTAACCGACTTTAACATCCAGTAACTCTTAAAATAATTCTTCGATTTAAAAACGGTCTACTTCAGCGTGTTTCTCAAGCATTTCTCTATAAAGTTTTGTAGGCACTGATTTTCCGAATCTTTTTCCTGCCTAGAAAGAAATCCGGTCACAAAAAATTCACTCACGGAGGCGGCAATGATAGCGTTAGTAACTTTTTTTTAGACTAGAGAGATGCGTGAAAATTATTTTAAAATCACTATACAGATACAGTTTTGAACAAGCTGCATAGGGCAGAACATTTTTTTTCCTATTCGACGGCGTAATAAGTGAAAAGGTGCAAGGTTTAGAAGTTAAAAAAATGAAATGGATTCGTCAGGTGATACCCACCCTCGATAGGATGTTGGCGTGACTCACGGACCCGTTTTCGTTTTGTAATATAGATTTCTGGTTACACCTTACTGTATTGAACTATGCAATGTATCGACGCTTTATTAATTTTAACTCAACTATTTTACCGTTTTAATTAAACTGTACTGCTTTAATTAAAACTGTACTGTTTTAATTAAAACTCTACTGTTTTAATTAAAACTCTACTGTTTTAATACCTTATTGAACTGAACTATGCAATGTATCGACGCTTCATTAATTTTAACTCAACTATTTTACTGTTTTAATTAAACTTTACTGTTTTAATTAAAACTGTACTGTTTTAATTAAAACTCTAATGTTTCAATACCTTACTGTATTGAACTTTGCAATGTATTGACGCTTTATTAATTTTAATCCAATTATTAGGTTGAGCAAAAAGTTCTGGGAAATTTTTAATCTAATTGTTACCAGAATGTGCATCGTATATAGGAGTACTATATCGATAGGAGTTCAGAAATTTCGGCTCCAAAATGCCTACTGAACAATATGATTTGGGTGTGTTGATCCGGCATTATTGGAGAAAAGGTCTAACGATTCTGAAAGTCGTTGATGAGATTAATGAGGGTGAGGGTGCTGGTACGGCTACAAACTTCGTACTTCCAGCAAACCCGGAATCTGGCAGAAAGACGGCAGAAAAAGTCGTGGACTAGGGTGGTCTTTGGAGAATAGTCCTTGTTGCTTTTGTTGTTAATTTGAAGATAACAACGCAACTTTCAAAAATTTCCTGGAACTTTTGGCTCAACCTAGTATTTTAATGGGTCCATAAATCACCCGAAATGTCATTTTCTAACTGAGTGAGTGTTGTCCAGGCCAGAATTCGAAGCAGGGACCTTTTGGCTTAAGCTGCCCATGCTCTGCCATGCCCTGGACAAATTGGGCGGACACAATTCAGACAGAGAACCTTGTTGACGATGACATCCGGATCCATTCAACAGAATTGACATTACATTTCGTGTGCTTATTGACCCATTAGAATAATTGTGTTGAAATTAATAAAGTGTCATTGCGTATCCAACATTTTCTTGGAGTCCTCTTACCTGCGATTTATTTTGTTTAGCTGATTCAGATAGCAGACCCGATGTCATCAGCCACAAGGTTCTCTGGAGGAAGGGTGCGTACGCCAGGATAGCTCCATGGCAGAGCACTGGCCACTTAAACCGAAAGGTCCCTGGTTCGAATCCAGGCATGGCTACTTTTTCATTCAGTTGGAAAATGCCATTTCGTATGCAATATATTACTGGGGGAAAAAACTCAATACAGGGAATCACTCAGAAGGTCAGAATCCCTAAATCCTACTTATTTTCAGTTTATTCCCACGATAAAATTGGATCCTTCTTTGAAACAACTCCTGTTCGACTGTTCCTTACCTTCACACCTCTTTCCATCGGAATGCAGCTCGAATCCGATTTCACACTCGCACCGGTAACCCCCGATCGTGTTGATGCACTTCTGCTCGCAACCGTGACTGGGACCCAAGCACTCGTCGATCTCTGCAAAAATTTAAAAAATGGACACAAGTTGGATTTACAAAGTTAATTTAATTTTAAAAAAACGATCCTCAATGGACTTGTTGAAAGGATTACCGGATATGAAGTTGGCCGAGAATCCCATCTTCATGACGGAGCTGTCGGACACGAACCTCACGAACATCCGGTTGGAGGTGGAGCGGATGTCGTCCGGGAGCTTGTAGCCGCACAGCCTCGCCAGCAGGGGACTGTGCACCTCGGAACCATCCCGGATCTCCACGTAGTCGTAGGCGCAGTTGTCGTCCGGGAGCTTGTAGCCGCACAGCCTCGCCAGCAGGGGACTGTGCACCTCGGAACCATCCCGGATCTCCACGTAGTCGTAGGCGCAGTTGTCGTGATACTCCACCTGTTGCAAACGACAGTCATGCATATCTCGTTTAAAGTAACTGGACATTTGAATGAATCAACAAAAACACACTTAAAAAAAAAAACGCGGTAGAAACGAGTTGTTTAAAACAATTTTCAATTAAACAATCGAACACTGTACTTGACTATAATTATAGAGATGGAGCTTGGTGGAACATAATAGAAATGTAAAAATAACACCAAAAATTTTAAATTTCAAGCATACCGGTTTCGGTAGCCTATAGCATACCTTCTTCCGTGCTAAGGAGGTGCGGTAATGAAAGTTATCTATACACGAACTTAACTTCGTTAAAGCATTTCATATTTATAAAAATTTTAATAATATTGTTAATTTTGAATTCGCTACTTCCCCATTATCAGATTGTTGGAAATATTACACATAAACTTCTTTTTCTTAATTTTTTTTTCTAAGCAATTTCTCACTATTAAAGTTCCATTTCCCATCTATTTTCCTGTTGGCTGTTACCTGCAATCCCCTGCTTTCCTATTGGTCAATAAACCTTTAACTTCAATCCCCATCTCTCCTGTATATGAGAACAAATTTCCCCCCTCCTTAGCACTAAGGAAGGTATGCTATAGAGTACCGAAACCGGTATGCTTAAAATTTAAAATTTTTGGTGCTGTTAACGTTGTTATTTTTGCATTTCTACTCTACATGACTGTTGACAGTCTATTTTTAAATATTCACTTTTCCAAAAAGGACGGATCTTTTATTTCTGAAACGTTTTCGAAGACTTCGTTCAATGAACAACATTATTCTGATGGGCGAATAAATCTTACGAGTTGTCATTTTCCAATTACGTCCAAGCCAGGATTTGAATACAAGTCTTAAGCTGCCAGCGCTCGACTCACTCAGCTATCCAGGACGCAATGGACTCGGTTAACCATGACATCGGGTCTGTTCTCTGGAACAGCTCGACAGAATAAATTGCAGGTTGATTGGGGATGCGTATGGCTCAGTGGGTAGAGCGTTGAAAGCTTAAGCCAAGCTTTTCGCACGGGAACCCGGGGCACGAAATTTCTGAGGGGCACAGAAGTTTTCATAATTTCATCTAAATTTTCGTTAAAAAATCATAATTGTGAAAAAAGTCATATTTGAGATATTAATACAATAAAATGACAAAAATATAACTCAATATAGGGTTAAAAGCACATTTCAATACTCAATAGAAAAAATATTTTATTTTTATTCCTGGAACCGTTTTTCAATTTTCCAGAAAACCTCATTTTTTGAGTTGACACTTTTCAAATAAGTGTGTAATATGTAAAAAAAAAAAAAAAAAAAAAAAAAATTGTATAAGTAAATCAACCCATCTAAGGGGGCACGAAAAATAGAAAGCGCCCTGGGCACAGAAACTTGGAAGTCGGGCTCTGGCAATAGGGATGAACTATAAACACTACCCTATTAAAGCCACACCAAAAGACCCGAAGAGAGAACCCCTCTCACCACTATCCTTTGAGTGCTAAGGAAGTATTCTTATGTTAGGTCGAGGATTGTTTCGTCCTCTGAAAAGTATGGCATCCTCTTGTCTCGGATCAGGGTGACCCCCTTTATGTCTGCCGTGAAAAGAGGGCGTATTGCATTCTGGCATTTTCTGTTTCTCGAAGATTGTATAAAACGTATGCATGGTAATCTTATAAACATTCTAAAGGGAAAGATGTGAATTGAGCATGAATGTAAAACTTATTTCTTACTTCGAAGGCCTGGAAAAGGAGCGCCACCTGACTTCCCGGATCGACGGTGATCTTCCAGGTGCACTCTTTGTTGGCCCGGTACTCGTCCGGGTAGTTCGGGCTCTGCAGGGTGCCCTCGCCCTGCTCCAGGACACCTCCGCACAGGGCTGGAAAAGAAAAACCCGTACTCAATCATCCTTGCATCAATCGTACAAAAAAAAAAAAAAAAATGTGAGTCACTGATTGAGCGACCCATTCGATAGTTCAGACTATCTTAGTACTTTCACTTGTTTCCATCTGTAATCGAAGTAAAACAAACGAATCGATTGTACAAGCAGATCATTAAGAAATGGGTATTCACCCAGTTTAGGAACATTCATACTGATGCTATTCAGTGGTACACACACTTAAAGGGTTGACTTGGGTCACCTAAAGGGTACACACACCTCGCAGCTCGCCCAGCTGTACCGCACCTCGAGGCATGGACAACCACTATGAAGAGCGATAGATTTTGACATGGCACTCATCCGACACGTCACTTCTTTTTTGGGGCTCTTTACAAAGAGTTGTTTTTGGACGAGATAAAGAAACTGCGCACTTTTTGACGTAGATGAATTCGGTTCGTCTGTCTGTTTGTCACTCGCATCCATAGAATCGCATGGACATGCAAAGGATTCGTTTTACTACAGAATGTTCAGTATTGGAAAATAAAGTGTTCAGAGGCCATGTACAGGGGACACTCAAACGAAATCCGTTACAGGAGGGGAAAAATCGTTTGAAGTGTATTTTAAGGATGTTTCACTATTTTTTAACCTATTCAAATGAATATGTCTGTCACTGAGGTGGACTACAAGATGCTGACTTGTGAATAGGGTGTGCCTAGCAACTATCATTCCTACACACACAAGTGTTAGGTCCATGTTCTACGACGGTGTTCGAGTTTCGAGTTGAGTGTGAAAGGAGGAAGTGTGTTTACCTTCGTACTTGGCCTGGAATCCCCTGTGCTGCGAGTAGGTGCGGAAGGAGTGGTAGGTGAGCAGGAGACGATGGCCCGAAGAGACGAACTTCTCGACGCCCGAAGGTCGACCCCCGCAGAACCTGCCTGAGACAAGTCACAGTTAGGCACACAGCACAAGACGATAAGAAAGCAATCGAGTGATAGAGAGGGTGTCAAGAAGAAGGACTTAAGGGGTCTCAATGCTCTCAAAGATTGGAAAAGGTGAAAAAAAAAAAGAGACCATTTACAACATTTAATATCTTAAAATGCATATGATTTTAAAACACAATTTTTGTTGAGATGAAAGATATAAGTACGTTCTTTCATTTTATGTATTTAATAAAATTTCAAGATGCAGAATTAGCATTGACAAGGTGCTCCAAAAAGTCAGACATTGGACAAGCAGAAAATGGGCATAACCCGCGTATAGGTATACGCGCACGATTACAAAATAAATATTGCAACTAGAATGAAAATTTTGGTGCCTACTTATACTTCAGATTGTAATCATTACCCTGAACCTAAATAAATTTGCATTGAAAGCATTTTTATATTTTTAATACAAAGTTGTATTGAGCTATTAGAAAATTTTGAAAATTTCAACAACATAATCATTTAAAAAAATATATATATATTTTTAACAATATAAAGGAAATTTTAGGTTCAGTTTATATAGATTAACATAAAACGTATGTTTTGAAAATTTCATGAAAAAAATATTCAAAATTTTTTGAAATATCGTGGGCGTTATTCCCCAAAAAGTCATTAAATAAAAATTACTTAAAAGCTTCGAAAATGCCGCTTCAGCTAGGGAGCAGGTATAATTCTAAAAGCCATACCTTCTGTTCTAATGAGGATTTGCAGGAGACAATTATATTAAAATGTTCAGAAAAGATAGAAGATTAACATCTAAAAAAATTTAAATTAAAATTTTTTTGAAGCTTTAAGAGTCCTGAGACCCCTTAACTAAAACACTGACTAGGGAAGTACAAGAAGTGTTACGCGCCAATTTTGACGAGAGTGGTATCGTTGGATAGATCTCGTCGTGGGAAGTAAAAACTGAATGAAACTGACGCCAATCCGTCGTTTTTGAGATAATTCTGATCATTTATGTCACGCAATTTGTTTATTTATTATAATGTTTGTATGCTATAACATTTCTTATGTTGTTCAATTTATAATTTTTGTTGCACACTACAAATGCCCAGCATCCATAAATACGCACACAGCCCTCGAAACAATACATTTACAAGGCTACCCTATTTTTTAATTCATATCGCACCACTTTTTCAAATAAAAGTATTTCCCATGCACTTGGATAACAGGTGCAAGAGAAATGTACTAAAAAAATTATTTTCTCAAACAGAGTGGTGTGAATAGAACATAAAAAGAGTCGCCCGTGGCAGCCCTGAATGGACAGCCAATAACTTATCTTAATTTTTCTTTTTCTTTTTTTTTCTTTTTCTTTTTCTTTTTTTTTTTTTGCATATTTAATTTCTAAACACAAGTAACATAATTCAGTTAATAGGAAACCAGTTAACAGCAAAAATTATAAATTGAACAATATGACAAATCTAACAGCATAAATACATTGTAATAAATAAACAAATTGTGTGACATAAATTATCGGATATCTCGAAAATGGCTGATTGGCTACGGGTAGATCCATTGAGTTTTTACTCCCCACGATGAAATCTTTCCAACGATATCCCTCACATCAAAATCGCCGCGTAGCACTTCTTGCACTTCTCCAGTGAGTCGATATAGAAAAAGAAATTGGACTTCATGTATATGGCGTTTCTGTGCAGATTAAAAATCTGTAGATGGCAGCACCAGACGTTTATCTTGCGCCCTTATATAGAGAACTACATTTGCTGTTATTGTAAATAGTCTAAGAAAGTATTTTTACGTTTGGTTTTTGTTAATAAATGTTATAAATATGTAATAAATGTTAAATTTGTATTTAATCTCAGTGCTATCTCATCTATTATCTACAGTTATATTAAATATAATGTATAACATTTAATTCAAAATAGAATAGTGGATTACACGAAATAATGTTTACCCTGTCATGATGGATTTCACGAGTGGGTGAAGTGAGAATTTCTCGTAGTGGTCAAGCGAAACGTAAAAAGAAAGGTCAAAGGTCTACGGCCCTGGCCTTTGTTAAAAAATATCCCATCTGCCCTGACTTGAAATGGGTCAGGTACCCTGGCCAAAAACGATAAGAATTTAAACGAGCGCCTCTCAAGATGAAAATGTAGAAACAACCTCGTTGTACAAGAATCTAAAAAAATACGTTCCATTCGGCCGTTCTACGATCCCTTTAACGTATGTAAGAGTGCTATTAATTTTAAATCAATCCACTTCAATCTAAACTTCATCTGTATTCATCTTAAAACTCTGTGGTCACTAGAGGGCGGTGACCCTGTGACTCACAGACACGCGACACCGGGGTTGGAGAGTTCAATTCGTGTTTGTCTACTATGCTATAATCCAATGTTTATACGCTTAGTGAATAAAACTTAAATAGTAATCCGTTCGCAAATTAGAATGCTAGTTATGTGTCAATTGTCTATGCGTTCATTAAAATAAAGTACTTCACTTGGACTACACTGTAAAAAAAAAAAAAAAAAATGTGTATTTACGGGTATTTTTCCGTGAATGACGCTAGCAAATTTACTAAAAATGCTCTTTCTTCTAGTGAAAGGGTCCAATAGCGTCAATTTCATGTTTTACAGTCCTTTTATCGGAAGGCAAAGCGTGTCTATCCAGGATCCAAGCCCGTTTTGTTTTACGTGATTTTGTCTAGAGTCTCTGCTGCAGTCAAATGACTGCAGCAGAGACAGGGTCGTGATGGTCTACTCTCCAGAATTAAATATTTTTCTCATCTGGCTCAACCGTTATTTTAGAGGAGTGTAATCGGCCTCTAAAGTACACCTCGTATGTGTACTTTAGGGGACAATGGTTGAGTGCACGGTAGAGATCTGCACGGGCCGGCCCGTGGCCCGAAGCCCGAGTCCGGTCCGGCCCGCGGGCCGGGCTAGGGCCTATTTTCATTCACGGCACTCGGGCCGGGTCGGGCCTTACATTTTTCCTGAAGGTTCGGGCCGGGGCTAACTTATTTTTTCTGCACACACCCGGGTACTGGTTTCATTCCTAATCTTCATGGCCCAAAATTTTCATCCCTAGTTTTCACCCACCCCGTATGAAAATCATTGTCTCGGAATGGCCTGGTCCATTCAAAGGTCAGTAAAATTAGGCTTGGCACAAATTTTTTGTCAAAAAATGCATACATTTTTAAATCGCCATTATTCTACAATTAAACATTCAAATTCATTCTTTTTAAAGAGTAGTGGATTTCTACACTTATTAATATATAGTTAAATTAAAATACAGTAAAACGTGTGAAAAAGAACCTGTCTATGATGGAATCTTGTTTTAAACTGAAAAACGTGTTGATCCATGCAAAATTAATATACTACTTAATACTACGTAAGAAAATTATAAAAATTAATAACAAACAAAATTAATATACTACGTAAGAAAATAATATATAATACATTTACACTTGCTACGAAGGGAACTTGTCTATAACGCATTCTTTTTTCTTTTCTATGCAATTCAGTCTTAGATTTTACTGTATAGCATTTTTCAGATATTTAACACTTCAATACATGGAATATGGATTAACAATATTAATGATAACTGAAACATTTATATACAAGAAATAGAGATTCGTTAAAAAAATAAATATCGCACCCTGCGGCACTTCTATGAAAATGATGATTATAAACATGAAAAGAAAAGTTAAGATAAATATTTTTGGCTTGATCTCCTCGTACGAGAAAAACTTTTAACCAAATCGACATAAAAATCAATGTTTTGTAGAAATTCACTCGGGCCGAGATTTTAACTTTTCTTCGGGCCGGGCCGAGCTCGGGCCGAACTTTTAACTTTTTAACCGGGCCGGGTCAATAAATTTTTTTCTACGGGCTGGGCCGGGCTCGGGCCGAACTTTTAACTTTTTAACCGGGCCGGGCTCGGGCCGAACTTTCAACTTTTTTACCGGGCTGGGCCAATATTTTTTTTTGTACGGACCGGGCCGAATTTTTTTTCTGTGAGTCGGGCCGGTCCCGGGCCTGGAAATGTCGGCCCGTGCAGACCTCTAGTGCACGGCTTTTCTTGACACCCTCGCGTCCCGAGAGAAACTGACCAAGCAGTGGCGACTTGCTCCAGTAGCCGTCCCTGATCTCCAGGTAGCTGTCCTCGCACTTCAGGTCCATGTCCAGGTCGGTCAGCTCGAAGGCGATCCGCTCGCCCTGGGTCGCCGAGATGCGCCACTCGCAGTGCTGCCGGCCCGTCCTCCCCGTCTCAAATCCCGGGGACTGGATGTGGGCGGACGGGGTCTGGTACGTGCGGCCACACTCTGAAAAGAGGACGGACAAAACGGATTAGGTCATGGAAAACTGGAATGGAACTGGAGTATACTGAGAGAAAAAAAAGAATCTTAAGCCTTTCTTATTTATTTTCACATTTACAAAAACATAGATCTTAACAAACGTAAACTTTACAGTGGAGTGTCACACAAACTAATATAATTCGAAGTGTTGGTTTCAAACCACATAATTCACTCTTCTTTCAAAATACTTTGACTCCATTATAAAGATATCCTCACTCAGCCAACAAGGGCAACGATATAGTAAAATAATAGAGGAGAATGACTCACTTTGCGACACTTTTTCTTTTATTTTTTATATTGATCCATCGTCAAAATTTTACCTGGTATTCATTCTTTTAACCTTTGCCTACATTATTAAATAGCTTTTGGTCTTATATCCATTATAGAAAATTAAAAAAATATATATTTATTGAACTTATGATTTGTCCCAAGGTGGTGGAGCATCCTTGCTGCAAAAATTTTATCAGCTGAAATGTCTTTGCTTTCTCTATAAAACTGATGTATAATAACAGTTCGAGTGCTAAGCTTAACATCATGACGTTTTAAAATTTCATAGTGGGTATAGGCTATAGGGTGCACCTTGGGACAGTTACAAATAGATGTGAAAAGTTCAATAATTTAATTCAATTTCGCCTTGGATAAGCCTAATGACTTCTTAAAAGCAGAAATAGTAACTATTTATAAATACATGTTATGTAGATTCAATAAAAAATGTTTTAAACACGATAACTTTTTGTTAAACTATTTCGAATAAAAGTTAGCTAGGCCTGTCTTGTGTACCACCTTCACCTGTCCCAAGGTGCACCCTATACCCACTATGAAATTTTAGAATGCCATGCTATTAAGCTTAGCACTTAGAACTGTTATTCTACGTCAGTTTTATAGAGAAAGGCTTTCAATTTCATCCTATTACCTTTTATTTCAAACTATTTTCAATCCAATTCCACTTTGCAACTGATCAAATGTTTACATGAAAGTGACTAGACATGTTTGCAAAATGAAAATCTTAATACTGACTCGCTCCATCGGAATAGAAACACGTCTGAAAGTTAAATGGTGCGGCTATCTATCGGCATCTGCAAGAGCTAACGAAGAGTTCATTTAGAAATGTAGGGCAAAAAATAAAGCTGTTACAAAGGTGTCCCCTGTAGATGTCTCAAAAAGATCATGTGCATTTTAAAATTCCAACTCTTTGACTCTATATCAGAATTAAAGAAGTTGAACATGAAACGTGGTCCACGATGTGCGTTTCATAAAGACCCTGGATGTTGCACGGATACAAAATTTATTAAGATTATCTGCAGACTACCGGAAAGAATAGGAGTCCCTCTTCAAGAGGACGTCATCACCCCGAAGCCACGTAGATCCTGGGACAGCGTTGAATTCATGGCGTAGGATAGGATTGGAGATAATGAAGGAAACTTTCATTAACATCTTTTCGAGTCTGGATTCGATTTTCATCCAATTGGAAAGAATTCTGCAACGATTCCATTTCAAACCCTTCGTTTGGGCGCTGTTCTAGGTGCTACGTACTTATAGGGTTACAAACGAACCTAAATAAGGCGACAGTTTAAATACTTTTAAGATGAAATGCAAAAACTATAAGTTATTCAAATTTTCAGGTTTTTAAATCGTTCGTACCGAGGACTCTACGCGAATAGGGGGTAGAAAGGACGCATTCGATCGAAAACCCAGAGGTGGGCGATCCAGACGAATCGACCCGCAGGGGTTTCAAAATAAAATAGGGGAAATAATAAATTATTTCGGACACAACACATAGAGGCACAAGAGATTCTAAGAACATTTTCTTTTTTTAAAAAAATGCCTTGCGAACCTCGCTTAAAACGACATCCTAAAAAGGCCAGTTGGATAGGGGTCGAAAGTAGTTGGGGATACGTGGCTCACCGTCGTAGAGCGTCTAGAAGTGATAGGGTGGCAACCGGCTATTCCGTGAGGCTAAAAAAGTGCTCAACAATTGTATCCTATCCATGTTGAACGATGCTGAACGACACAGGTCGATCGCAGCGACATCCGCTACCTCTTCACCGGCCGAAACGCTTTCTCAATGGAATCTTTACGTTGGAACGACTCGATGTCGCTGCGATTGCCCTTTAGGGTTCAGCATGCCCTGTAGGGTTCAAATACCTTAAACTGGATGTATTCGTTCCTAACGGAGTTCTAAAATTATCAAAATGTTGCACAGCCATTGGAAACGCACCTGTGAATGTCATTTTTTACATGCTTTCTTTTAACCACTTCACCGGCGAATGGTATGGGGAAATAGTGCTTTTACCCCCGAGTTATCTCGGGGCAGCCGGTGAAGTGGTTTTAACTTACAAATCTGTCAGCCCAATCTTGTAACTCATTTTTCGCCCACATCTTCGTGACATCACTTCGTCATCTTCGTTTGAGATTGGAAATAGAGATGTAATCACATTGATTTTTTTTTAATTGGATCCCTAAGGGGGGGGGGGGGCGGTTGATTTTCTGTATCCGTTTTAACAATGAGTATTGATGGAAGAGTCCTCATGGTGACCCCAATAACGCCCCACTTTGGCCAACTAGACGAAATAGTGCCCCATGGGGCGACAAAAATAAATGGTCCCGTAAGAAGACAAGTGAGCGATAGCGCGCTCATTGGACCCAAATTCCCAATTTTAGTTTTGAGTGCTTATAAAAAATATATTTTTTCCTACATTTTTGTGAATTTTAATTTTTTTATACCTATATAACCCTAGGCTATCAAGAAGTGGGTTGAAAAGCGGTTACCTACAAGAAACAGTTTGAGTTCAATGAAAGGAAAAAAAGCGGACAACGATTACCTGGGCATTTGTAGAGCATCTTGGTCTGTGCCACGTCCCCTTTCGACAGCCGCACCCTCTGTCCGATCTCGACGAACTTGTTGGAGGCCGACCGGACGGCGTGGACGGGCAGGATGGTGTCGAGTGCGGTGGACCGGGAGAAGGTGTTCCGGGCGTAGTGCATGATGCTCTCGTAGTCGTAGTGGAGGCCCAGAGAGTTCACCTCCTCTTCCGTCAGCTTGTTGAAGTTGTACTCCTGGCCTGTGACAACGGAACAACAACGAGAAAGCTGTTAGCGAACAACTCTTTTAAACAGACATCGTGTCTAACGTACCTGAACCTGTTTCTGCTGTTACTATCTAAGCATTAAGCAAATCGAAAGCATGCAGCTCTCGACATGTTTCAAAGCCGAATGAAAGAGGTTGGAGGGGTCTCATGGTTTGTTGGATTCGTCTGTTTCGCCTATTCTCTCGTGATCGCACCTAGACCACGGGGTCTAATCAAGTCACGTGTAGAGTTGGGATAAGTGATTGCTGAATGAGTCAAAAGTGTTTAGTGTGTATCACCTTAGAGGCAGTTTCGACTGATTTCCTTAACCCGTAACTGGAGACGGGAGTCAAAATGACTCCGTGTTGTTCTGTGGCTCTGATTAGAACGTGGTTTTTCTCCTTGAATAAAATCATCTCCTCAGTACCGTCAAGTAGTTCTTTTATCATCATATGATTTTCAGAGTATATTGCCTTTCCAAAATAAATCCCAATGCTGTTTACAAAAGACAAAAAAGAAAAATAACATTGGAGTCTTTTTGACTCTATGTCTCTGATCGCGTCAGGAAATTCATGTCTCCAGTTACAGGTTAAACTAATAAATCGACACCGCGGAGACTTCAATATAAACATACACACACATATAGGAGCGTTATATATATATAAAACTAAGATACATGGTAGCGAAACAGAGCGGTCATTTCTCTTTTGCCGATGTCAACGAGTGGTCTGTTTAAAAAATCAAACCTACTAAACCCTAACTTTAGACGACTTCGTCATTTTTTTGTGACGTTATTTTATGACGTCATAATATAAAGAAAAAAGAAGAGTTACTTAGGAAGAGACTATTTTGATACGACGATTTTTGTTTGATGTTTCAATGATTTTGTGGATGTAACGGAGTTTCGGGATGCGACATTTCATTCATGGATTGGAGGAGGGGACACGTGAGGTGTAAAAGTTGCTAACGTTTTGCTATTCTTTTTTTGAAAAAATGAGTTTATAGCATGAAGTTGTACCGCCGAAAGTGTGGACGAAAGGATTGAAAGAAGATCCATTCGAAATGAAGCGGATAGGTGAGAACTAAAGAACGTTCCGATCCACGGCCAAATAGACTTATCCTGCGAAGGCGAAACTATGTGAATTCACAATCTGAAGGAAACCTCCGGAGCTTTTGAAATAAGACTGAGGTGTGCGATTTTTAGAACAGAGGTTCTGTGCGGGATCAGCTAGTTTCATTTGTCTATCCATTTGTTTATTCGGATCGACCCTGTGATCGCAACGTCAACAGAGTCAAAAGAATGTGTCCTCCTCTATACTTACCGGCGACGATGTTCTTGTTGATGATCTGCACGTGCCTGTCCCGATCGGGCCGGGTGTGTTCGTGCCAGAACCCGATCACGTGTCCCAGCTCGTGGACCACGATGCCGAACTTGTCGCAGTTCTTGCCGATCGAGATCGCCTGGGCCCCGTTGCCGCGACGACCCACGAAGCTGCAGCACCTGGTGGGAGATAGAAACATTACTCATTTCAAAGTGATCAGCTTCACAAGTCTATGCATTTTAATCTCACTTTCTCATATCTTACAATTCACAATTTGATTTTTTAGGTAGCTTCAGCAGCCTAAAAACACACATAACTCACTCAAAATCCATTTTCAGCCTTGGCTGTCCGTGCCTATACCCGGTAGCGTGTCCGGTAAATCTTCGATCCGTCCTGTATGCGATGTAGAGTCACACCACCTAATACACTCAAAATGAGATCCATTTAAAAATGCATAACCACAGAGAAAAAGGCACTTCCAGCCGCAAAGGACTGACAAAGTCTTTGTGTGTGTGTGTGTCAATGGAGGATACATGTAATTAAAAAAAATCCCTGCCGCCTCGGCCTACAGGCGCAGGTAGATTTCGATGTTAGAAGTTAAATTTTTATTACAATAACGAAAGAACCAATAAATGAGTGTAACATTAATAAAAATATAAATTAAACGTCGAAATAAAAATCACTTGATGACGTAAACACGTGTTGTCAAGTAAATGTGACATGTAGGATCAACCCTTTTTGGCATTTAATCTTACTAGGGGAACGTACCCGGGCTTCCCGGGTTAAAGAATATAGGTGAAATAATTTTTTAAAATTGAAAACTAATAATTTTTTTTATATTCCATAATATTTTTAGATTGACAACTTACATTAAAAAAGTATTTTTCATATGGAAAATACGAATTATAAAATTTGTCAAAAGCGATATTTTCTTATTAGCCGCATGCTAAGAGTTATTTGCCAAGATTTTGCTACTTATGGCATCCTTTTATATTCTGATAATTTCAGAGCTTATACATGTCTGGTAAATTTGTGTTTTATTTATATTATTTTATTTAATTTATTCATAGGGAAGTTTTTTTAAATGGATATTAGCCGTAAGAAAATGAACTCTTTAGATTGTTTTAAGGGCAAACGGATTAATCTTCCGTAATCGAGCTCCGCGTGATATAGATAAATTAAAAAATATTTCATGCTTAAAAATTGTTTTTAAAACTATAGACAATCAGTAAACTGAGATGGACTTTGCAAAGTTATTCCATTAAAAAAAAATCCTATTTGGTGATCTAAAAATTTAAATTGTACGATTATAAATATGTTAGATTTGTTGTTTTTTCAATATTATTCTTTTATTTGTTTATAAAAGAAGTATTAATTTCGTTAATTTGTCTTTCACAAATATGTTAGATTGGTGGTTTTTTTAATATTATTCTTTTATTTGTTTATAATGGAAGTATTAATTTCGTTATTCAAAAATAGTCAGAAACAAATGCTGAAAAATGTTTGTTGCTTTATGTGAAAAATGTTTATTATTATTATGTATTGAAACCGGCACGTGATAAGATAAACTTAAAAAAAATCATGCTTAAAAATTATTTTAGAAAATATAATACATCAGTCAATTAAGATAAAGTTTTTAAACAACTGCATTTGAAAGTAATTTTTTTCTCTATGCGACGAAAATTGAAAATGGTCAGAAGATTGAAAAATATACTTTATAAAGATACTCTAAATTTTTGTAAAACATTGCGTTTTATCAGTGTGTGATTTCGATTACATTATTTTTAAATGTGAAGCATTTTCACCTGTGAAGAATTTCAAAGCAGCTGGGCTGTGAAAATGACGCACTTCTACAAAACATAATTCAGGTTTCAGAAATAAAATACACGCTTTTTTTATAAATGACGTCATTTGCATCCGCTAAAGCAATCCACTTTTACAATCCAGTTTTAAACTTTGCCTATAGAAAAGTGTGCATATGACGTCATTATCACAGAATAACAGACAATATTCTTGACATAGCCCATATTTTAATTTCAACTTTTTTTTAGGTTTTATGAGAAAATGGCAACAGAAAGATACAGTATCTCCTATTTTCGACTATTTTCCGTTTACTTTCAATGACTTTCAATGAAATGAGGTACTTTTGTTGCCACGATAAGAAAAATGGTATCAAAAACTACAAAAAAATTAATATCTCAAAAATAAATTGTAATACAGTTTTCAAACAAATTGCATTTAAAAGAGCATTTTTTTTCCTTATACGAAGGTGTAAAAATTTTAAATGTGCGATGTTTAGAAGTTTAAAAATTTGCAGTAGAGAAAATTGCAAAGCCAAAATTATTTCAAATTTCAAAGTGTTGCCATTCGCAAAATGACGTATGCGTTACGCAGAGATATGTTTGTCCTTTATAATATAGATAGTTTGGCGACAGATTTTGGGTCGACGGGATAATCCAGTTTTTGTTGCATTAAAATATCTCAAGTCTTGAGTTTCTCTAAGCCAGTAAAACCTATTGGTTAACAATGGAAGTCTATGGGAATTGGGCGAAATATTAGAGATACCGCCAAGCTGGTGACCAACTTGGCGGCAGAACAGGGTTCCCTCTACGGTAACTCCCCTTATATGTATGGAGATACGATAGCGTAATATATATATCTATATATATATATTTTTTTTTTACACGTGAAAATCTTACAATGGAAAAGTAATTGTTGTGGTGAGAATGTTGTTGCTTCTTTTTAATTGTTGTCAACTGCTATAACGAAATTTTTTTTTTTAATTTTCCTGTCATTATTGTGTAAGAGCTGGTTTTATCAGAATCCTGTTAAGGCGGTATTCAAAATTTTTAACCCTCCCCCGTTTCTACTGCCTTGGGCCGATTTTTCTCATTTGCAATCCCCGCCGAGATAGGAGCCATCTCAATGTGTCTGGCGATTTTGAAGACGTGCGTCATTGTGACTTTTATCGTGCGGATAAAATTTAGTATATATATATATATATATATCTACATATATATATATATATAAACTTTTTAAGTGGTTTTGCGTTCCTATAATGAAAAGTTCGGAAGGAATTTTTCAAAAGTCGCACTATGGTAACGACTGCAATAGGTAGTATTTCTTACGAAATCTACCTAAAAAACATGAAGCAGTTTCGTTCTGTTAGCAGGCACTGCAAACTTTTTTTGCCGTAGGGAATCCTTTTGGGCGTCCCTGTCAACGAACGATACATGCTGCTTATTCTAGACCCGAGAAAGCCTGCTGAAATAAATCCATCGAAAGGATGTCCCGAGAAAGTCCATTTGAAATCCTCGTCTCATTCCCCGTCTCATTCGGTTTGAAAGAGCGTCACATTTATAAATTGCACCGCAAACTGTTTTTCCCTTCTACATCGTCCTGTCATTCTTTTCGGTGTCCCCTGTCAAGGACCTACCCATGAACGTTAGCCGAACAGACCCTTACCTATCTAGAGTCGGTGTTAACCCTTTATGTACTGAATTATGAATTCATGAAAATTTTATCTTTCAAAGCATTTTTCGCGAATTTTTGAAACTTACATGAAAAGATATACATAATTATTTAATTCATTTTAGAAGGATTTTAGAAAGATTCATTCAATTTGAATGGATAGGGATTTTTGCGCACTCTTCATAACCCCACTCCAATCTTTTATTTTAAATATTTTTCTTAGTATTTTGTAGAATTAGGAAATGTACACATAGAATGTTCTTGCAATAGAAATATAGAAATAGTTCCGAATCAACCCCCCCCCCTCTCCCAACGCCAGGAAAGCTGAAAAAAATGATGCAAAGGCAAAAGAAACCATCCTTTTAAAAGTACTTTTGTTTTGTGTCACCCATACTGCTTTTGGAACAAGATAAAGTAATGCATCTGTCACTCATTCTAAACTGTATGACAACTCATCGATGTATTAACACGTTGAATGTCAAGTCTATTTTGCCTGTCTTTCCGTTTAGACCACGGAATAAGACTCCCGTTACCGAATCTATAAGTGTTTGTCACCGATGACGGACGCGACCTCAATTGAAAGATCGGTGTCGATCATCGGTGACTGACGTGGCATTGAACGCGTTAAAAGAATTTTATAACAAGTTATTTTAAGGGTACTTATAAGTACCGTCAGTCGATAAAGGGTTCATAGCATAAAAATGGCATAGTCATCGGAGCCTGTCCTGGTGAGAGCACAGACAGACAAACGGAATTCCTAAAGACTCATCCCCTGGGATTGATTTACACGCCCCACTGGAAAAATCACAAGTGCATCCTAAAGTGTTCGAAAGACGATCCAACTTTTCTCAGGAAATGTGTTCAACTTTTTAAAAGTCGTTTTACCGAAAGTTACGAAATTCGTTTCCCCTCCCCGCATCATCAAAATTGTTTTCGATGCGCTTTCACAAAATTGGACATGGGTAAGCAGAAAAAAAAAAATGAGGCCTGTCTGGCTCAGTATGCAAACAGAGCAAAAAACAGTCTCTCCCACCCCGACTAGGCTAGATTTAAAGAGATCCCGCTCACGTCAGCCTGATTTCATAACTTTAATCATCAACTCAAACGAACGCCTTCCCCCCCTCTTCCAGGAGATTCGGAAAGTTTTAGTTTCCGGAAGTGACTCCTCCAGAAATCGATGCAGAGACACTTCCGACTTCTCCTGCCCAGTAATCCCGCTTTCAGTTTGAATCCACTTGAGAAAAAGTCATTCGACGACAACTTTTACAACTCGATCGGCGTCTGAACACAAAAACGAATTCGGGCGAAAAGTTGTTTAGAGGGCTCGTTAAGGGCCCATACAATTCTCGAGACCAAAAGAACAAGAGGAGAAAGAAGGAAGAATTAAAAACGAGACGAGGCTAGGAGTACAGATTTTTTTGCAGAGGCCCGAGGCCCTTTTCTTTTACCAGACTTGGAGCGGACCAGGCCGGGCCAGACTCGGGCATACCATTTTTCGGCCTCCTTCGACCGGTCCGGATCGGGTATTCTTGATAGTCAGCATCGGTTTCCCTTTTTTTTGGTTAAGGGGTCTCAGGACTCTTAAAGCTTCAGAATTTAAAAAAATTTAATTTTTTTTTAAAAGTTAAACTCCTATCTTTTCTGAACATTTTAATAAAATTGTTTCCTTGAAATTCTTATTAGAACGGAAGTGATGGCTTTTAGAAGGATAACCGCTCAATAGCTAACACTTTGAAGTCATTTTTCTCCAAATGATGTTATTGGGCATAACGCGCTGGTTATCTCAAAATCTTCTGAATGTTTTTGGATGAAATTTTCAAAACATATGTGTCATGTGAGTCTGTATAAAGTTAATCTAAAATTTCATTTCTAGTGTTCAATAAAATATTTTTTTAGGTGATGATACTGTTAAAATTTTCCAAAATTTTGTATTAGCTCAATAGAACTTTGTATTAGAAATATAAAAAATGCTTTCAATACCAATTTATGGAGGTTCATCACCATTATTACAATCTGAAGTAAAATGAGGCACCCAAAATTTCATTCTAGTTGAGAAAATTATTTTATAATCGTACGCTGTTACGCCCATTTTCTGCTCGATGTCTGGCAGTTGGGAGCCCAGTGTCAATACTCATTCTGCATCTTGCCATTAAATTGTAGAAAATGGTCTTTTTTTTCCCCTTTTTTCCGATTTTAAGAGTCCCGAGACCCTTTAACAAAATGACACTGTAGAAGGGGTGTTCAACAGAATCTTTAAATTAAAGCGATTATCATTAAAGTGAGCCCCTTTCATCTAAAGGGGCTCATTTGGGGTCATTTCCTTAACGACTATAACTTTACTTAAGGGGACAGGGCACCTCCAAATTCAGTTTTTTTTATTTTTTCTTTAATTGCACTTTAAATACTATTCAAAGGCACACTCTAGGAGTTATGGCGCATATTTGTCACACAAGAAATGTAAAAAAAGAAAATTTGGAGAAAAATTTCCTGAATATTTTAAACGTTATGAAGAACTTTTCGAAATGCCCCTTGCGCATTCCCTATCCATTAAATTCCAAATAGTTGTCCCTTGCGCATTCCCTATCCATTAAATTCCAAATAGTTGTTCCTTGCGCATTCCCTATCCATTAAATTCCAAATATTTTTATGTCAGTTTGTTTTACCGATACCCATAAAACGATGCATCGTTTTTTGAAACTAAATATAATTGGAAAAGTTAAAGCGACTTAAGTGCAGAAATAGGATACAGAAATGCTGAATAGTACTTCATAAAACTTAGAAAAAATTTTTTTTCATACCTTTCTATTCAACTCTATAAAATTCGATACACCGTTTTATTGGTATAGGTAAACCAGACTGGCCTAATAAATAGTGGGGATTTTAATGGATAGAGAATGCGCATTTTGAAAAGTTCTTCATAACGCTTAAAATATTCAGGAAATACCCTTATTTTTCTACAAAAATTTTTTTTTATTTTCAATTTCTTGTGTGATAAGAATAAGCCATAATTCATAAAGTATTGAAAGTGTACTTAAAAAATAAAATAAAATAATGAGTTTTAAGGTCTCTTGTCCACTTAAAGGAGTCATTTGTTGAGTCATTAACAATTTGTAATGTCATTAACAACTGCTAATAGAATGATGGCTTGTTATTTCATTAAACAAAATCAAACATTTCGACACAAAGAAGGAATTAAAAGAAGAGTGAGGAAGAATTAACACTCAACTTTCCCAGGAGTTGCAGGAGGGGGGGATGCTGTGTCAAGAAGTACACTCCCTGAATGACAATACTCTTTCTCGTTTTTCTGTCGCTTGGATCCGGAATACGCAGATCGCAATGGACACAAAAGGGCGGGCTGCTGAATCGGCCCTATTAAAACGAGCATGATTTTTACTCGAATGAAGGAGCACTCCATTATCAAACAATAAATAAGTTGTTTGCTTGTTCTTAAGATAGAGATGGAGTTCATGAGCTGATAGAATACCTGAATACTAGCTTAAAATTTTATCTGTTTGTAAAAAAAGAGTAGTAGTTATTGTAAACGGTCTTGTGTATCGAGTTAAGATTGTTTGAACTGGATGAATTATATTTTCGAATTCAATGGATTTGACTTCTCCCCAACAGAAAATTGTTTTCGTTTCATAAAGGACATCGAATTATTTTTTAAGAAACCTCTTTAGCCATATCCCTAAACAGCTTTCTTTATAGAGATTTAAGCCATACCTAAGTGTGAGATGACTAAGAGATGAAGCTCTTTTTTTTTTTTTTTTTTACAGAACTTTAAAATGACGATTTTCTTCCTTTCTAAACTCAATTATTTTTTGTGCGTCTTTTCGTTCATGGGAAGAGGTCGTATGATAAAAGGGGGTAAGCATTATGAACATCCTTTTGAGACAATGAGCTGTTAAGTTCCAAACCTTTATTTGCGTCGAATGTCCAATGCCAACTTTATCCATTAAAATCTGTGTGAGTATTAGGGTTTTTTTCAAATAGTCATTGAGCATTATCTTCAATTATGTGATTTAACTCAATATTTTTTGTTTTGTCAGGTACCGCCTTTATGATCTGAGTGAGCTCTTCCATTGTCTGACGGATTCTGAACGTCGTACATTATTGGACTCCAATCCATCCTCGTTTCTCTCGCAGGGTACACAAAAAATCCTGAGTTCAAAAATTCCGCCTGTTTTGCAGGGGGTCATCGAATATCGCCCTTTCTTTTTCGATGGAATGAAGGGAGTGGCCGGGGTGGTTCGGACGAGTCTTTAAAATCGATTTTTAGAGAGCTCCCTCAAACTTTCCGTCCGGATGGGGATGGAATGCGGCGGAGGCGGAGGATGAAACTTGGCTGACGCGTGCAACATTTCTTTAAGTCTATAGAGCGTCTGGGAGGTTCGTTTTTTTCACTTTTTCAGGGTCTGCAGCCCTTTTAAAGGAACACATTTTCTTTTCTTTTCTTTTTTAACGCTTTTCAATCTACTTGAAAAGTGTTCATGAGGTTGGTCTGTCCGCACTCTAACGCATCCACTCGGATTGCCTTGAAAATTTTATGTGTTCCTGAGGGCTAAAATTAAATGTGTGGCCTCTCTAGTTCTTTGACAGAACATCAACAAACCCACACAAAAGAATTCCTTTACATTACGGTTTATTTTATCTAAGTTACGCTATTTGAAACAGAATGAGATAGATAGACAGGGTTGAGATGGACTCGAACAGGTTTTCTCAGGAGTCTAGAATAAGTAGTCTTTGGAATTCGTTGACAGAGACGTAGAAAAAGATTCCATGACAAACCACTCCTGTGGTGTATTTTATTGTTCTAATGATACTTCCAACATCACTTATGAAATCATTGAAGTGCCTTTAGTTTATAAAAGAACATTACAGAGGCACACTAAATTATTCGAATGACTCATGTCGATTTTGGTAGTGACCCCTCTATGGTGATGCATTCTTAAACGGATCTCATTTTTAGGATAGTAGACGGTATGTATCCATCATACGAGGTTACACGAAAGACTTCGCGCCTAGGACCCGATACAGAATGCCCATGACTGAAAGTGGATCTTGACTGAGTTATGTGTTTTCTTTAAGTTGCTTATTGACCTATCTCCTTTCATTCTAAGGAAAATATGAAACTTCTGATCAATGAAATTCCTGTTGGAAAGTGTCTCATCCTCTGTGCCGGATGCATAATTTTTAGTTCTTGTTGCCCTTCCGAAAAGGCACTGCATGGAACTCGTAGGTAACAGGATAAGAAAATGGGGCAGAAGTTGTGTCCAAAATCGATTGTGAGATTTCACGCAGACAGACAACCAACACAGTGGAATAAGAGTGTGTCACACATGAAAATATTTATTCAAAATTAACAACCATTTCTTTTTCTTAAACGAGCGCTCTGCTCCTTGCGCTCGCCAAACCTCCCGTCCAGACCCCGCAGACTCTAAAAACAGGCCCATGGGCTCTGTTTAAAAAATCTCTGCCGGCCCGGCCTACAGGCCCAGGTAGATTTCGAAATTAAGTACTCATTTCACCCACAAAAACTAAATCATGATGAGAGATAAACCCACTTTAACAATTTTATCTGACCGCTTTTGACGAGTTTTTAATTTCATTTTTATATAAGAGCTGATTTTATCCGAATCATGTTAAGGCAGTTTTCAAAAAATATTTTTCCATGCTCAACAAGTCGAAATTTTCTGACACATTTTCAGATTCATTTTAAAAGGGAAAACATGAAACTTGCTGACGTGATTTTTTTAAGAGAATTTATGTTTTTTTTTCGTTCAATTCATTAGAACTTAATTTATAAACAATTATTTTCTCAGAAGTTCCCTATTTTTCGTTTCCAACACAATCGCTTCGAGAAATTCGGTTGAAAATGCCCACTTTGACATCATTTTGTAAAATATATTCTTCCTCTATCAAAAAATTGACCATTACGGCACATTATATAGTTTCTGAATAAGAGAATCTACCAATTGGATGCGTTTGAAAGCAAAAATGAATTTAAAAGTGAGTCAGAAAACAAGCAGTTTGGATTTGAGTACATCCTTAATACGACATTTTTTTCTTCCACCTATATGTATTTTTAATTTGTTTTTTTGCTGTAAGAATGGATCCTATCAGAAACTTGTAAATATAAAAGTTGTAGATAATATTAAGAAAATATATAATAAATTCATGCGGATTTGATATCTTGCGAATTGACGAAGTTGTGGATTTTTCTCTTTTTCAACCCTCCCCTCCCCTTTTTTTTCAATTCCTACTATTAGTTCTCCCTCTCCCTATATATATATATCTTGTTCAATTTTTCAATCGTTAGTAAAATACTTATTATTCATCCTATCAAGCTGAAATAATTTTTTTAAAACTTGTACTGGATGGCAATTGATGTTAATACAGTTTTTTTGAAATATTAATTCATTCATTAAATTTTAATTAATTAATTTTAGTTTTATAGGGGAGACAAAATGGCGGCCATTGGTTATTGAACAGCATTTAATGCATCTTCATATCTATAAGGGGAGTTACCATAGGGGGGACCCTGTTCTGTCACCCAATACCGCCAAGTTTGTCGCCAACTTGTCGATATATCGCCCAATTGGGCGACCCAAATGAGTCGACAAAAGTGACGCCAACTTGGCGATATTTCTAATATTTCGCCCAATTCCCATAGACTTCCATTGTAAACCTACTTGCTTATAGAAAATCAACCCATTGAGATATTTTAATGCAACAAAAACTAATGTTAGCTTAAAGGATTCTATTAAATTTTTATTTGATGACCTAAGTAGGAATTGGCTTTAAAAACAAAATTTTTATATTACTTGTTTGTTTTCGTTTTTAATTTTTTTTTTCTGTAATAATTGGTGCTATCAAAAACTTGTCAATATAAAAGTTGTAGTTGATACTAAGACGATTTATAATAAATTTAATTGGATTTTATATCTTGAGAATTGACGAAGTTGTGATTTTTTTCTTCTGCAAAATCCTATTTTTTTTCACCCTTAGAACTTTAAACTGAGTCGATATGTATTATAGTTAAGACGTTATGGGTTTTTTTTCGTTTTTCACAAAACCCCTTTTTATTTCCATATCCTTGGCCCGATTTTGCCTATTCATGAAGTGGACCGAGATTTTATGCCCCTTGATTTTATGTATCCGTTTGGAAAAGATTATGCAGTATAATGGAAGTTATCGTATCCATAAAAAAGTGATACATATAAGTTTTTTACTGGGGTGGTTTTGGGCGCTAGGGGTCGTGATCGGTGTGGATCTCTAAAAGTGTTTCCGAAATTCCAACATAGGTGAGATCCCAATAGGTAGTATTTCATACGAAATCTGCCTAAAAAGAATATCCGCTTACGTATGATTGAAGATCATCATCGGTGACGATCTTCTGTTAGCTTTCATTTCCCTTTGACTGGAGAATTTTTCGGTGCCCAAGGCTGCCCCTACCGGGATCGCGACATCGGGCGGATGTTTTGAGGAAAGATTCAGTGAAATCCATGCGAAAATCAGCTTTGCATAAAAGGGTTCAGTCAAAAAGGGTCGCTGCCTAACGGACTATTATAACATGTAGAAGAAAAGTTTTATTTTTCGCGCTTTAAGAAAATTCTTTTTAAGGGGTCTTGCACATTTCAAACGTGATGAAAATCAACAAAAGTATAATGAAAGTTTGAATGAGTGAATCTTTAAAACTTTTTAGGCATCAACGTGAAATTTTGACTGTTCATCATAAAGAGGATGCTTTTTACATCAAAACAATGCTTTTTATGAGAGACAGCCATTAGAAACAGAATTTGTATAATATTGAAATGAAATGAACTCCTTTATGACGCCCCCAGTTATTGCGCGCATGATATAGTGATAACGTTTGTATAAATTGCTATTAAATAGGTCATAAGTAATAAATACATACCGCAAAGTACCGAAATAATATATTCAGGAGCTCCTCCGAATATAAGCTACTGACCTCCTTTTTGTCCTAATAAAAAATCTTTTACAAATCGTCCATAAAATCTGTCAATACATAAAAATAGATCCTTTTAACTCCACATAGCAGGGCTCCCAAATGGTCCGCCAACTGAATACCAATAAATTGTAACAGAAAATTTTATGGTAGGACTGCGCTAGAATTAACTTTCAAAGGTGATTCCGGGGCGGTTTTTAAGGAAAATCTAAAAGGAAAATTTTTCTAAAATAATATTGGTATTCAGTTGGCGGACCATTTGGGAGCCCTGACATAGGTGCTTATTATCTATACCCAATTTCAAAGCAATTCCTACATATATTCTCAAGACATTAGGACAGCATAAAAAAAAAACAGTTTATTTAATTTCAACAATACACAAACTCTCTAAAAGACGTCATTTTCTAATGGTAGTCTATTAAAAGGCATAATCTGTTGATTCAACTGTCAAAATTTCATGATTATACATAAAAAGTTTTTGAAGACTATACATAAAAAGTTTGATTATACATAAAAAGTTTTTCCTTCAAACTTTCATCGCGTCTAAAAAGTAGCAGATTTTCATTTCCTTTAAGGCTGTTCTCAAATCCAAAGGATCAACTTTCTAACATAAGTTTTAATCTGTTTTTGTTCGGAAACGCATGAAACTAGAAGGTGTTGTTATTCAGACACTGTGTCATCGAACTGTTTTTTCCGTTTTCTTGTAAACGCAATAGATCTTTCAGAAAATACTGTCAAAGTTGGCATTTTGAACTGATCTTCCGAACGAAAAGAGAAAATCCAGTCAGTAAGGGGAGAAAAACGCCGTGTCACGTGATCAAAATCGCTTATAACTCAATAAGTAATTGATTGATCCAAAAATGAAAAACACAGTTCGATTCCGAATCGCTTCCATGATCAGGCTTGCCAATTTTACATCTTTCCGTTAAAAAATGAATTTGTAAATGTGTCAAAACGTTTTGCGCATTTTGACCAGAGCAGTTGAGAACAGCCTTAAGGGGACCGGGAAAGCCCTATAGCCACCATGTTAAATTTACCAGCTTTATGTACCTTTTTCTCAGAAATGGTGAAATATGGAGGTCTAGATTGTTTAGAGTAGTTAGAATAACATGATTTACGTATTTTAACAAGCCATTTTCTTTTTAAGTGAAACTCAAAATTAATTATAGATTATTTATTGAAAGTCATTTTTAAATTGGCATTTTTGGTAAGATTTCACTGACTAAAACAGTGTTTCCCAACCTTTTTTGGGCTATGCCCCACCAAATCATCTCTAAAACCCCCTCCCCTCTCTGTGACAAATAATTCTTATTACATAAAAAGTGAAGTATTATTCCCCTTAAAATCCAATAAGACATTTAAAAAATGCAATAAAAAACTTAAACAAATAGAAAAAAAAGTCATAAAAAAGAGCATAAAGAAAGAAAAGTATTCAGGAAGAAATCATTAATAATAATAATAATAATAACGACATCCTTGTGCTTCGTGTTGGCTGCAGAGAGATTGTGTATCAGGTACTAGATTTGTCAACTTTAATCTCAAGCCCCCTCGTTTAGTGATGTCCAATCGATTTCTTTTCTTCAGTAACAAATCACTTACTGCACTAAAACCACATTCAGCTAAGTATGAAGTTGGGAATGGCAACAATATTTTTCTTGCTAATTTTGTTAAATTCGGATACTTAGTTTCTGTCTCAGCACAAAGCCATACCATAGTTCCTTTTATACTGAATAAGGTTTTAACTGACTCATCGTTTTGAATTTCAGCGATTTCTTCTTGATAACTTATTAAAACATCAGACGATAAGTCAACTAACATTGGCTGCATGACCCACGATGGAAAATCCGTTTGCTTTAAATCAGAAAATCTATCATTCATATCAGACGCCAACATTTTCAGATGATCGACAATGACAGTAGTAGCAGAATCTGTTACTTCGCATTTTTTAACCAGTAAAATAAGTCGAACTTTCTCTCAGAAATATGTTTTTGCCGTACTTCAATGGACGCAATAAAACCAAATACTTTTGCCTTTGCATCAACAAGTGTTTTGTTTTTTCCTTGCAGTTGTTTATTCAACGTATTCAATTTTTCAAAGATATATGCTAAATAACTAACAAATGTTTTACCATCAACGGTTTGTAGGTGCTTCATGTCAGGCTTGTCACTTAAAAACTCACCAAGAACATCAAACAACTCCATGTATCTTTTTAAGCAATTCCCCTTTGACAGCCATCTCACATCAGTGTGAAGTAAAAGCCGAACGTGGTCTGCACTTTGGTCTTCACAAAACTGCTTGAAAAGACGATCACATTTTGCGTTGGATTTTATGGAGTTAATACATTTTATAACAGATTTTAACACATTATATAGAACAAATGAAATATTTTTGGATACCAAACTCTCTCTATGAATTACGCAATCCACAATTAGCATTTGTGGATTCTCATCTTTCATTAATTTTAAACATCCAGTTTTTTCCCCATCATAACTGGAGCACCATCTGCAGCACAGGATGTTATATTTGCCATTGGTATGCTATTTCTGTCTAAGTAACTTTTCAATATATTAAAAATGTCGGAGGCAGTAGTGTTGGTCTCTAATGATTTACAGAAAAGCATTTCTTCAGAAAATTCATCTGTATCAATATATCTGACATATGTTAACAATACTGCTTCATCATCTCTCAGAGTGGATTCATCCATTTGAATTGAGAAATGTCTTGACTTCAACTTTTCAACAAGTTGTTTTTCAATGTCGTCACTCATTTCATCAATTCTTCTACTAACAGTGTTGTTACTGAGTGACATGGCTTTCACATCTTTGTCATCTTTTCCGAGAACTGTTTTAAGGAATATTAATATTGATGGTTTAATCAAATCCTCTCCGATAGTGTGATTTTTTTCGAGATTTAGCAATCAGTAAAGCTATTTTATAGCTAGCCTCAAGAGTACATTTGGCAGTAGCAGTTTAGGCAGAGAATAGAGCCCAAACTGCTACGTTGATCTCTTTTCAAACTTGTCCTTTAAAGTTTTAAATAACTTAAATCTAAGTTTACATATTCACTATGTTTTGCCTTCTTATACCCTTCAAGACGACCTCGTTTCATAGATTCGTTTGTTAAGCATTGATTGCGTAAAAGACAGAAAGGAGATCTTTCATCATGGTTAGTCGGTATAAAACCAAATTTGAAATATTCATCTGAATACTGACGAACTTTTTTCTTGGTTCCACTACACATTTTAACCATAGGATTTATGACTGAAAGAAATAAATGCGAGAATAACTTATTAAAAGAAATAAACTTTTTAGGTAATTATTTTTATTATAAGCAATATATCTCTCTATTCTAAAAAAAAGTAACTACCGCTGTCACCGCCGCCGCCGCCGGTTTTGAATTTTTTGTGACCGGAGGTCTTTCTGCGTTAATATTAAGAAAAATAATGCATACAAAAATATGAAAATTGGTAGTATTATACAGAAATGTTTGATAAACACGCTGATGCAGACAGTTTTCAAATCGAAGAATTATTTTAAGAGATATTTAATGCCAAAGTTGGACAAAATCGTTCCATTAAAAAAGTTTTATAGGAGCAAAAACTGTACATAGGAATTGAATCATTTTTTGATCATTTTATACGTTTGAAGTTCCCGGTGTGCAGACTGTTTTCTTTTTTTTTAATTTGGCTAATTTTTTGAGGTTTTATTTCTATTTTAAATTCAAATTTTCAGGATTTCTAGAGATATTTTTTACAGATTTTAGAAAGTGATATTAATTTAAACTGTTGCCAACTGTATAAACAGCGGAAACAATAATGTTTGCTTCAAAAAATATATATATATATATTTATACGTGTAATAAATTAAAAATTTATTTACACGTGACAATTATAAACAGAAAAAAACATTTGGAATTAGAATTAAATAATTATGTACAAAAAGCAAGAACTTATTAAAAATTACGTCATAAAAACGTTAATGTTGCACTAATTTATTTGTTCTTTCGTTATTTAAAATAAAAATGATGTCAATTTGTATAATTTGGAGAGTGCTTTGGCGATTTATATAATTTAGCGAAATTAGTCGACGGGTTAATCAAGTAGTACCGCAGCGGATTTAGCCTTAAAATTCCCCAGTCAAAGAGAAATGAATAGAAATCCGTTTATAGGGAGATCGCCATTGTTTTTTAAATTATAATTCAATCTTCCGAAATCTTTTTAAAGCCGATCAAATTAGCGTACTTTTAGAGTCTGCGGTGTCTGAACGGGGGTTGACGAGCGTAGCTCGTAGGGGGCAGAGCCCCCTAGTTTATGTATAAAAAAACATGGCATTTATCGACAACAGTAAACTGGTATGCCATTTCAGATCAGTTGTTATCCAAAAACTCGGATTTTATAAATAAATTCCAAAACAAAAAGAAAAATATTCAAATAATGTTTCTATAGTTGGTATATAAATCGAAACGCAAATCAATCTAAATTACTCCACAGAAAACTGCCAAATAAGTCAGGGAACATATACATGCAGTCAGAAAACGGACAGGACTACGTCAGGCCA
Source organism: Maratus speciosus (assembly GCA_963932465.1). NCBI lineage: Eukaryota > Metazoa > Arthropoda > Arachnida > Araneae > Salticidae > Maratus > Maratus speciosus. Next base: position 1,850,240 of record OZ010795.1, on the reverse strand, counting down.
GAATCCAACGCCAGGAATGACGGGGCGTTCCTTCTGAATTGTCACCCATCTTCGTCCGCAGCCTTTTATTCATCTACTCTAGTCCCACTCTTTTGCGGAAGCAAGATTCCCAAGTGCCCAGCCACGTCCCGAATGAAAGACTCTCTAGCGAAAGCCAGATTGAAAAAAAATAAAAAAATCAAAAATTGAAACCGGACAAATTTAAAAGGGAAATTACACAAATTAAAGACACCGAAAAGCGGGAAGTGTTGGGCTCGGGGCGATGAAGCTACCGAACCTTTTCCAAAACTGCTAAAAATATTCTACCACTGACTATCAGCTCAAATTAAGATATTCACTCTGGAATCCTAACATAAACATCTCTAATAAGATGTGTTTTAACTGGTTGATCAAATGTGATGTGTCTGTCGATAGCGTCTTGACTTTTTATTGTAACGAGTTAATTTGAAAGAATTAAAATTAAAAATGTTTCAAACCAGGAAATTTATATAGTTAAATTATTTTTAAATTTATTTATTACTTTTGCATTTACTCATTTAAAATGAAAAATATAAAAAATTAAAGAAAGAGCATATTATTTCATGATCGTAAGAGCGAATGTCCAAATTTCGCAGAATTCTCAAATTGCCCCCCTGGAAAGCGAAATTGCCCCCCTGTGGGGCGTACGCCCCACATTGGGAACCATTGGCCTAAAATAAATAATTCTCAACAAATCATTAAATCCCTGTGTTAAAGTATACAATATAACATAAGTATTTAAAAAAAATCTGAGTTCTTAAGTTTAATAGATATTAAAAAAAAGGAACATAAACATGAAAAATCCAAGTTTTGAGAAAAAATCAATTAAAGATTTAAATGGCCATTAAGCTGTAAAGTACTCTTAGAAAGAATGAATAATTTCAACACTTATTTTTTTATATATATAAAGATGTGTGATACATCGTTGGAAATATAAAAGTTTAAACTATTTAATGATATAAAAAAGTAAAAATTGATTTTTTGGTTGAATTTTGCTTTCCCGGTCCCCTTAAATGATTTTGGAACGTAATTGTTTAAATATTTTGAAGCTTCTTATCCCTCTTTATATTCATTAGTATCCATTAAATGTACAGTGTCAAATGCTTCAAGAAAATGGTTTTTAATGGGGTGTTTTAACTAGTCTATATTTTTTAAATAGGACGTCACTGTCACCCTTCAATGCTTTTGGCACGTAATAGCTTCATTATTTTAAAGTTTTCTGTTCTTTTTAAAAATTCGTATGTCAATATATTTTTCAACTGAAAAGAGCTTGTCCATAATATGAGTTGCAGGGTTGCAAAAAAGCCGGCTAAAATTAAAAAAAGCCACGCCGGTGGCTTTTATTGGTTTTAACCGGCTTTTTTTGGCCAAAATTGGCCTTTTTTGGCCAAAATTGGCTTTTATACAGTGAAGCATTTTAATTATAAATGACACATTTTTATGTGTTTTTTAATTAGTTTTAAAGGCATTTAATTGAGGTAGAAATCAATATAACCCAATTTTTCAATATAATGAAGACAATATTGGAATAAAATGCCTTACTAATTGCTTTCTCTGGTTTACACTGACCTTATCACCCTTTTTTTTTTTTCATTTTTAATGCTTTATATAATTAAAAAGAACAATAGTTGCTTTGTTATATATTTTATTAACTAATTTTAAGTGTCATTAATATACAAGTCCTATTTTATTTCTCATAAACATTTATTTAAAATCACACATAAAGTCATTTAATAAAAACATCATTTCTCTCTATTAAAACAGTAAATACTGTAATAATATTATGAATAACAAATGCATTAATTTATGCATGAATATGCACTATTTTAAATAGCAACTAGCTTTTCAAAATTCTAATTCAACAAGTTTTATGTGGAGAATTTTTTTAATTGTTCTCTTTATTTTATGCACACTTACATATACTAAAATTTCCTCAAATGTTACATTCTTCCTAATTTCTCTTTCAACATTGTTCATTCTACGATTTTAATCTGTCCGTATGGACATATCTGGAATAAGTTATATAACAGCTTAGTAGCAGAAAAACTTTTTACTATATCATTTTTATAAGTTAGAATATCAATTGCTTATTACTGGGTGTTTGTTCTCAAGTATTATATAAGATAATTTCAGTTATTAAATACATATATGCTATTTAGTTTTAATCAATTTTAAAAGTAAATATCAGTATGTAAGAATATTTCTATTTTGATGTGTGATATTTTCTTATTCTTTCATATCATTTGTAAACTGTGTGGTATGCGTAGAACTATGATAAAGAATTCCAAACCAATACTTTGAAGTCTAATTTAATATATTCTTCTAAATATTTATAATTTTTTTTCTGACATAATGCCTTCACAGTTGCATTCTAGCAGTTATAAGGACTTATTTATTTGACAAAATTTAATAGAAATTTATATTTTTTTAGTAGAAAATATTTATAAGTGTATTAAGAATAAATTAATCCAAATTTTATATGAATTATCTATAGACCACCTTTTTGAAAAATAAAAGCCGACTCTTTTTACTTAAAGCCGGCTTTTTTTAAGTGGCTAAAACCAAAAAAAGCCGGCCGGCTTTCTTTGGCCTGGCTAAAAGCCGGCAACCCTGATGAGTTGGGCTGTCTCAAACAAGGTAACAGTCGGCAAAAAAAGGCTGTTTCAAAACTATAAATTCAATCTCTATTCCTATAATGAAATTCAATTTTGAATAAAAATTTGGGGGGAGGGGAAAAGTCCAGTAGGGTGCCTGCTAAAGAGAGTTCCATGGCTACACGTACTTTTGGATTCTTATAAAAAATTAATAATAATAATTGAATTATTTGGGCCGATTTCAACTTTCAGTAGCGCTTATAGTACAGCTATTCAGTAGTATCCAGTAGCGTTCAAAAAATGTTTACATGAACATCCTTATCCAACATTTCTCTATACAACTATCCATTTTCATGATTTTAGAGGCAATAATTTTTTTTCTCTTATTATGAGCCTGAAATGTTAAAAAAGTCACAACACATTCAATGACTGCAGCAGAATGTGTTACTTTTCTTTTTTAGAATAGAGATAGAAGAAAGTATTGGATTCGTGAAAAAATTCGAATTCCGATTTTCGATGATTTTTGATGGTTTTTACAAAATGTCTGTCTGTGACAAAACTTTTGTGGGCTCTCTATCCCAAGAACTAATGCACAGAATTTCACATAACATTAGGTTCAAAACATTAAACCTTGATATAAATGGGTGCTTATTTGTTTTTTGGTGTATATCGCTCAACAGGTGGCGCTGCTAGGCTGCATTTTGTTCGATTTAGCTCTATCTCAAAAACGAACGCACACCCTTGAATCAAACTTAATATTCTGTTACATTTTTATAGACTTGAGTGTCTATTGAACAAAAGGTGTTGATTGTATACTCTTTGGGCTGGAAATTTGGCTCTCTCTAAGAAGGTGGGTTCCGAAATTCAATGATTTGTTTCAAACAATACGATACTTCTATCTCCTTGTTCAATTCGTCCAATTCCTCCCGACGGGCCTAGATTGTCATTTAGTTTTGGCAGTGTGATAGCGAATTTTGAAATATCAACATGTATGAGATAGAAGAAAGTTTTGGGATTGACACATCTGACGGATATTTGTTTAAAATGACCTATACTGAAAACAAATATAATAATTCGTTCTCGAGGGAAAAAAAATGTAAAAAGAAAAATTCTCAACCTTTCGATTTCTTAAAAATTAAAATAGTCGTCATTTTTAAGTTTCTAACTCGATGAACATAAGAGTAGGTGATTTTGTGCCTTTATAAGTTTCATGCCTTCCGTCAAAATGTCATCCAATTTTACCCAGCCATTTCTTAGAAATAGATGCACCAGGACCCCTTGATCCTTTTAAGAGTTGAAACTGAATGCAGGTCCGTTCTAAAACGAGTTTTTGCATGGAATTTCTTTTAAAATGTTCTTAAAAAATAAAATTTTAATGTAAGCTATTGCAAATGTTTTTTAATGTAAGCTATTAAAAATGTATTTCATTTTTTGGACACTCTCAGAGGTTTTGAAAAAGACCCGACTGGGGCCACTCACCCGCAGGCCCGCTCCGTGAAGACGATGTAGTCCGGGTGCAGGGCGGGGTTCCTCTCCACGAACTGCACGCACGTCTCGTTCTCCCAGTACCGCATCGCCTGCTTGAACAGGGCCCTGTGCTCACCTGCACACAAAACATGAAAGAAAAAGAAAACGTTTTCAATTCTAGGATGTCTTAATTTTTTTTTTTTTTTTTGCAAATATTTCGTATATTTTAATCAATTTAATACACATATAAAAACATTCTAAACCTATACAAATGACCATCAACAATCTGAATATACAAATTATAAATGAATTTTTATGCAATTTAAAAAGGATGTTTTAATCTTTATAAAGTACTTCTAATGTCTATATCCAATTTTTAAAAAAATTCACCGGAGTCACTCTGTGATCTCCTGATACACATCCTATTTTTAAATAATACTATTACATGGATTGCATTTCAAATGTTCAAAATTTTTAGAGGGGTTGGGGGGGCGGAAGCTGACCCTCTACTGCTGTCTTTGTTAATGGATCGTTCTAGATCGCCGCCAAGAACTACCAGAGGAGCTGGAACCCGTCCCGAATCCTGTGAGTCAGTGTCTTAAACTTATTCAATGTAGCTTTTGAATTTTTCGGGTAGGATCTTTGATCGGGTCGACTGTTACTGTACGGTGCAGTGTGAAAAGCTATCTCGTGGGAAAAGGCGTCCATCGGAGGCCTCTCCCCTTTTCCCACTGCCCAGTGCGGTAGCCATAGACCCGGTCAGCAGGTTTTTTTTTAACATGTTTACTTCACAGAAGTCTGTTGCAAAAAAAATAATACTATTGTTCAAGAATGAACAAAAAAAATCCAAAAATTTGAAACCCTCTGACTATTTTGGCTGGTGACGGCTATGCCTTCACTACGCGAAAGCTCAAGCTTGTAAAATGATGAAAGTATATAAGAAAATCACTTATTATCCTTAAAATAAATAGACAGCACGCTAAAATTAAAACTAGAAAACAGGAATTCTACTTTTTCAGAATTTGGTGTCGTCCCCGATGAAAAAAATATATATGTGTATATATATAAATAGTACAAAACGTATTTCAATTTTAAGACTTACAGCACACACTTTTATTTTATGTAGAATGATGTCATTCGCATCCGCTTAAGAATTCCACATGGACGATCCACTCTTAAACATTTACAGTAAAGTTGGCATAGGACGTCACTATCGCGAAATAACACACAAATGCAGCAAAGGGATGCCGTCATTCAAGAAACTCGACCAACAAAAAAAACGGCTGTCTCATGATTCATAGGCCTTCACTTGTTTGTAACATTAATATAGATACTTAAAATGAAATACAGTTTATAATAGCTGCCTGTTTTACAGAAATCATTCGTTTATATTTTTTCAAAATAGCACGTATTTTAATGACATTTTCTTTCGGTTGTTATGAAATAAACGGTCAAGTGCGAGCATTACTCGCGCACAGAGGGTTCCGTAAATAAATATATGAATTTGTAATTGTATTATTAAAAAAAAAACCTTTGCCAAAAGAATACTAAGACTTTGTAAAAAACTATACAACGTAGGGTTGGGTATAACTATATATTTGAAAAGTGTAAATATTATAGCATGAAAGTTCAAAGAGATATGGAACCTAAAAAATATCAAATATAGCTATTCGTATAACTCTTTTTTTAATGTTATCCTAATCTGTATATGATGAACTTAATTCGGTATTGACAATAAAAGCAGTGCATAGTTAAACTTCATTTGGCATTTCACAAACTAAATTCAGCGTAGTAATAACCTTTATTTCTACAGTGTAGCTAAAACAAAACCTTTGTTCAAAGTTTAAATTTGGAATTGTGCTAAGCGCAATCGAAAGCGCGCTTCGAAAGGAGGTCTCAAAGTTGCAACGCCGCCTTGGTGAGTGCCGCGTTTTCCCAGATAGGTTTTTAATTAACTTTTAAAGTCACTCGAGGCGTATTGAAAGATACACTCAATGCAAATTATCGCGAATACCACAGCATTTATGCGATTCATTGCAATTAAACCTTCCGAGGGCAGTGCCCTTAAAAAAAGGACACATAATTTTAATTCCAAAACAGACAAACGGCACCAAGAATATTTAATTAAAATTTTTCTTTTATCATGTACGTGAAAATAAGCAAGTTCGCATTTTCTAATAAATTCGTTCATAAATTCTGGTGTCAGTTCATTATTTCATAAGTTTATAAATAGAATTACTCCGCGCCAAAAAGGGTTAAGTGGTCTTAGGACTCTTAAAGCTTCAAAATTTAAGAAATTTTAATTTTTTTAGATGTTAAACTCCTATCTTTTATGAATATTTTGCTATAATTGTTTCCTTGAAACTCCCATTAGAACAAAAGTTATGGCTTTTAGAATTATACCCACTCAATAACTGAAGGCGTTTCCGAAACTTTGAAGTCATTTTTCTCCAAATGGCGTTTTTTGGGCATAACGCGCAGGATACCTCAAAAACTTCTGAATATTTTTTCATAAAATTTTCAAAACATATATTTCATGTGAGTCTGTATAAACTGAACCTAAAATTTCCTTTTTATTGTTCAAAAAAATATTTTTTTAGGTGATTTTACTGCTGGAATTTTCAAAACTTTGTATTAGCTAAATGCAACATTGCATTAAAAATATAAAAATACTTTAAATACAAATTTATTTAAGTTCAGGGAAATTGTTACAATCTGAAGTATAAGTAAGCACCAACATTTTCATTCTAGTTGCAATATTTATTAGGTAGCTTTCTTTACAAAAAGCTACCTATTGCAGCCGTTCGGAGGAAAGCGATTTCAAAAAATTTTGGTATATTTTCATCGATCATGACCCCCAGACCCCGAAACCACCCTCCGTTCAAAATTGATATATATATATATATATATATATATATATATATCACAATATATATATATATATATATATATATATATATCTGACCTATGTCACACTGTAACTCTCGTATTTATGAACCGATTTGGATGTAATTAGGTGTGTACATAGTACATACCAATGTCTCGACCGAGTTCGTTGGCCAGCTTCATCCGCCATTTTGTTTCAAAATGGCGGCCATTTAAAAATTTTAAAAAAATTTAAAATTTGAAATGTGATACCAAAAAATTGAAAATGGAAAAATATTTTTTTCTTATGTATTTGACCTTTATACAAAGACTCCGTAGCAGTTTTTGTTTTGTCTATATCTTAAAAAATGGCTGAGTTATAGCATTTTGAATTTCTAGCGAAGCTGACATTTTGAAACGTCCTGAATTTTGTCACGCGATAAAAGGCGTATTTATGAACCGATTTGGATGTAACTTCGTTTATACATAGTACAGACCAATGTCTCGACCGAGTTCGTTGGCCAGCTTCATCCGCCGTTTTGTTTAAAAATGGCGGCCATTTAGAATTTTAAGAAAAATTTAAATTTGAAATGTGGTACCAAAAAATTGAAAATTGAAAAAATATTCTTTTCCTATGTGTTTGACCTCGATAAAAAGATTCGGGAGCAGTTTTTGTTTCGTCTATGCCTTAAAAAATGGCTGTGTTATAGCATTTTGAATTTCTAGTGTGGCTGACATTTTGAAACGCCCTGATTTTTGCCACGTGATAACAGACGTATTTATGAACCGATTTGGATGTACCTTGGTGTGTACATAGTACATACAAGTAGCTCAACCGAGTTCGTTGGCCAGGTTCATCCGCCATCTTGTTTCAAAATGGCGGCCATTTAAATAAATTAAAAAAAAAATAAATTTAAAATGAGATACCAAAAAATTGGAAAATGAAAAAGAGTTTTTCGTATGTGTTTGACCTTAACACAAAGATTCCGGAACAGGTTTTGTTTCGTCTATATCTAAAAAAATGGCTGAGTTATAACATTTTGAATTTCTATTGTGGCTGACATTTTAAAACGACCTGATTTTGTCACGCGATAACAGGCGTATTTATGAACCGATTTGAATGTAACTTGGTCTGTACATAGTACATACCAATGTCTCGGCCGAATTCGTTGGCCAGCTTCATTCGCCATCTTGTTTCAAAAGGGTTGCCATTTAAAAAAAAATGTAATTTAAAATTTAAAATAAGGTATTTAAAAATTGGAAAATGAAAAAGATTTTTTTTATGTGTTTGGCCTTGATACAAAGATTCTGGATCAGTTTTTCTTTCTGAAAATTTGTTCTTTTGTTTATATCTTAAAAAGTGGTTGAATTATAGCACTTTGAATTTCTATCATGGCTAACACTTTGAAACGATCTTGTATTTGTCTCGCGATACCACACGTATTCACCTATTTCGTTGGAAGAAGGCATGTGGATAGTACACATCAATATCTCGACCAAGTTCGCTGGCCAGCTTCATCAGCCATCTTGTTTCAAAATGGCGGCCATTAAATTAAAAAAAATATATATTTAAAGTGAGGTGCAAAAAAATTAGAAATTGAAAAAGGTTTCTTTCTTAAGTATTTGACCTTGATATAAGGATTCAGGAGCATTTTTTGTTTGTCTTTATCTTAAAAAATGGCTCAGATATAGCTGTTTCAATTTCTAACGTGGGTGACATTTTGAAAAATCTGATTTTTTGCCTGCGACAGCACTCGTATATATCAACCGATTCCGATGTGAGTGAGCATGTGCACAGCAATTACTAAGATCTCGACCAAGTTCACTGGTTAGCCTCATCCACCATGTTGTCTTAAAATGGCAGGCACTTTAAGAAATCGCCGAATTTGGCAGCCAAATATAAGTTACTTTAAATAAAAGCAGCTTGGATAAAGCTGACTAATTTCGCGAAATTCTCATTCATAATGATTTAGTATTGATAAAAATTAGTATTGAATCTCCTACATTCGGTTTCCACTTAATTGAGCTTCGTGTGTTTGAATAATATAAGTTGGCTTTTTTAAAATAAGGAATATGAAAGCTACCTCTTCCTCCCGGCACTGGCCGGAAGGACTTTTTTGTAATCCTGCGCGTAAACTGTTACGCCAATTTTTTGTTCGACAAATGTCTAACAGTTTCGAGCCTCCTATAAATACTAATTCTGTATCTTGCAATTTTTTAAATACATGAAATGAAAGAACATACTTATATCTTTCATCCCAATTAAAATTGTGTTTTAAAATCATATACATTTTAAGACATTAAATGTTGAAAATGGTCTTTTTTTTTTTTTTTTTTTCATTTTTTCCATTTTTTAGGTTCCCGAAACCCCTTAAATTAGTATTTTAGAAATTTGACGTTTATTGCTTTTATACTGTTACTGGACATTACATTACACATATATATCATTAAAAGTTGTTAACTAGGCATAGAGTACGCCGCCTCTGGCCTTTTGTATGTCCAAACTGGCCGTATCTTTAAAGGTTAATATCTCGGCTAATTATCCATGATTTTTTTTCGAAAATCATTATCAACAGTACTTTTATACTTCTACAATGATAGGTATATCCACCGATCCTCAACAATTTTTCTGAATGCCCGTAAATCGAAATTTGTGTATAACAGAAAAATGTTAATTTCTCAAAAACTATGTGACCTAGGCTATAATTTTCCGGCAAGGTTTATATTAACGTCTACTACCTCTAATTTTTTCATAATTTTAGTTTCAGTAGATTCGGAATTAGATGCGGGGGGAACATATTTTTGCACTACATTTTCGACAAAATCTTTGAAAATATAATACCTAAAATTAAAAGGAATGTATTTTTCAGTGCAGCGTTACGAAAGCTTTCACAGGATACCTCACATGATATACAAAGTAAAGATTTTTTTTTTCAAGTAGCATAATTAGCCCCTCTACCTTTTTACTAAATATATTTATGAATGTTTATTAATCTGAAAATATGTGGGTCAATGGTCTTTATTACTTCCCCGAATTTGAACTTTCCACGTTCCATAGTTTACGAGTAAAATGGCTGTGACAGACAGACGGACAGACGCAGGAGTGATCTGATAATGGTTCCGTTTTTACTTTTTAAGTACGGAATCCTAAAAATGGCAACAAAGTATATAATCATTATTTTACAACTATTTTTCCTTTACTTTCTACAGAAATGGAGTACTTCCGTTGCCAATATGAAGCCAATGGCTCCAAAAAAGTACAAATAAATAAATATTTCAAAAATAAATGGAGATGCCGTTTTCAAACAAATTTTGTATTTAAAAGTACTTTTTGTTTACGCGACACTATTGCAATACGACGGTCTAAAAATTGAAAATGTGCGATGAAATAGAAGTTTAAAAAATTGCTATCGAGTATTGAATCGTACTGCTTTGTTTTACGGCTGGTTTCTGTAAGGTAACTTTTTTTTTTTTTTTTTTTGAGACGACATAAAATAAGGTGGGAGAAAGAAATAGCATACCGTACCGGGGGCTAAAAAGTCCATGGATAGGCTTAACAATACCCTATCATAAACGGATCGACCTGTTTCGTACGTGACTTGATCAAGGTGCCTTTTGATAAAGAAACTCAAAATTATAAAAATGAACTTGGTAAACCAAAAAAAATCAAACCGTATCCAATACAAAAGAGATCGGCAGCTTTAGCCATAACAGGTTGATATTTAAAAATAGATATTTACAATCCATCCATATTTTAGTTCCCATCCATTATCCAAGAATCAGTGGAAATCTTTGGGCGCAGCGAGACGATAAGAAATGATCCAGCTTCCTGGCTGTGACCTAGAATTGGGAACGAAATGCTTTACAAAACAATAGCATAACATAATTCCCCGTTCACCCTTTTTAGGAGGGAACCTTTCACGATACGTCGGGATTTTGTGTTGACGCAAGGCATTTTTAAAATTTTATGCGAAAGTGGTTTGTTCACCCATGTGGACCTTGATCCTGTCGCCGATGGTGCTACGAAACAGGTAGATGAGTTTATTAAAAAGTACGGATAAGCCTTTCAATGTACTTTTTTCACTTTTAGCATTCTATAGATTTAGTTTAGGCTCGAGCCTGGACAAAAACTGGAACCTGTAGAACGATGAGATTAAAGTGAGGTTCTTCCATTTTAAAGTGCAACAGGGAGCCTGTTGAAAGCTCATCCGTTTCGCGATGACGAATGTGTCCCTGACGCAAATGTCCAGTTAGAAATAGAAGATGTGTGTCTATAACACCTAGATAAATCTACTGCATTGGCGCTCGAATGGTTACAATAAAAAAAAAAAATACATACAAAATAAACATGAGCTCAAAAGAAAGGAAGGAAACTACAAGTATATTCATTGCGATGCTCACACACAAAAATAACCAGGATCATGCGAGAAATGTGTCTTCGAACGAAGTGTTTGTATAGACCAGGGTTGGCGAACCTATGGCACGCGGGAAGATATTTTTAGCCCGCCGTTGATTGAAGTTCTAAATCAAAATTCAGTCAAATTCCCAAAATTCTGTACCTCTTTAATCTTTTTTTATTAATACACGGAGCTTAATAGAAAATAGCTATTGTTTTCTATAATAGGTACTTGTGTACTTGTTATATCACTGAACTTTCCTGCTTAGAAATATTTTACCCTTTCCAACTCTCCATTTCCTCGATCTCTTTATCATTGCACTTATGATTCGCATAGAAATCTAGAAAATCAAATTATCCTTTGCTGTAATATTTCTGCATAATTTAATGCGTTTTGACCAGCACATGGGGCTTTATGTAACTTTTACTAAAATTTGTTAATTGATCTTTAATTTTTTTTTAAAATGATAAAAGTATTAATAAAACTAATAAAACATGACTTTTTTAATAAGTTATGAAAAAAAAACAATTTTATTGCTAAAACATTTGTAAAATGAAATGAAAACTATAATTATATTTTTTCTATAACTGTTTTTATGATTAATTAATTTTTTCATGTGAAAAATGTTTTGGTTCGAGTTTTCTATATTAAATATTGTTTAATTTAATACGTATGTTGGTATTACCTGCAGGTATGTCAGGGTTGCAGTGGGTAGCTGAACGGGTACCCACCCGGTCTGGGTTTTTTACAACCTTAAGGGTTGTAGTGGGTAGCTGCCCGGTTACCCACCCAGCTACCCGCCCGGGCTGGGGTTTTTTAATAAAAAACCAGCTGTAACCCAGCTGCAACCCGGGTTTTTTTAATAAAAAACCCGGGTTTTTTACAACCCTGAGGTATGTTAACTATATTTATAATAATCTAATAATAATAATAATAAATAATTTTGACACTATTATTTATTATTATAAGAATTAAACTAATTTATAATTCACTATTAAATTAATTCGCTATTTCTTTTTCGGGAATGGAACATGGAGGGGGGAGGGGGAGGAGAGTGGCATTGTTAGCACGCCATGTTTAGTTGGATGTTTTTTTTTTTAATATTGGCACGCGGATGTAAAAAGGTTCGCCGACCCTGGTATAGACCTTTCACTCGATTCGAACGCTATCAAGAACTGAATTCTGCCTGCGCCGATACCTGTAAAGGTTGTTTCACCTTTCGGGCGGTGTGTGTGTGCAGAGTCGATACGGAAACTCCCAGTAGGCTTTAGAACTGAAATGACCCGATCTCAAAAATATATTTCTGAGGTCTTAATCCAATTTTTAAAACAACTGCTTGTAGTCATTGAGTGAGGGGAGACTTCCTATTTTTAAATGATTATGATATAGAATGCATTTCATAAGTTTACAATTTATATATATATTTCTCTTACGTAGCGCTAAAAAAGGGCTGTATTTGTAGCTTGCTATTTGGCAACAGCAAAAGCGACGTTTCTCAGTGGTAGTTACGGTCGCATGTCCCAACCCACTCAGCAAATCAAAATCCAGACAGGATCTCTCTTTTAACGCAAACCGTTTGAGCAATACATGAATGACAATTGTTATTGGTCCGTTTTACGGTGAGACGTAGCCGTGATTTTCAATACTATAGGCAAAATGAAAGGAGAAGGACCCCATCTGACACTAACATGCCATTTAAATTTAAACGGCGTCAATTTCCTGTTCGCTTAGCTTTCTCAATGTTGATCAACAAGTCACAGCGCCAAACTTTTGATAAATGCATTTTTATTTATATTTTCAACAAAATTTTCAATTACTTTTTTATGAATTAAAATATTTGTAAATTTCATATGTTGCTTGCTCGGCTTAGCGGCCCAACTAAAAATACTTTTTATTGTGTTTTCACTAAGGTTTTTAATTAATTCTGTTTCCAAGGTACGTTTTTATTTACATTTTCAACAGTTTCCATTACTTTTTTATACATTAAAAATATTTGTAACATTAATACGTTGTAATGATTTATGATAGCACTCATTCTGGCTAGAGTTGACATAAACAGTGGCGAGCGAGCGAAGCGAGCTGGGATCGCGTAGCGATCCCAATATGAACTGCGTACCAGTTCGTGGGGGTTGGCGAGCGTCAGCGAGCAGTGGGCTGAGCCCCCTAGTATTTTTTTAATCCACGCCGCGGTCGACCGAAACCCGCCGGACCGTGTCTTAAACTGAGTGAATGGACCTTTTAAATGTTTCGACAAAGTGAGGATCGTCGATTCGACGGTGCAAGAGGTCTTTTGACACCTGTTAAAATGGCACCTATTTTGCGAAGAAGAGATCCCTGACACAGATCTCAAGTTATAAACAGTAAGAAGAAGGTGTCCATGGGCACCCAAATACAGGACTGCATTAGAACTTTTGGGATTTGCCCTTGAAATATAAACAAGAAAGAAAAATCATGCGTTAAGCATGAACACTATGACATGAACATTGTGAAACACTTTCCAACATTTCCTGAAGGCTTTAAAAAAAAATTAGGGAAATAAGGTATATAAGATAACTAACTAAACATTTTAGAAAACGTATAAAACAGTTGAAAAACTGATTTCAGCAGTGACCGTCCGTAGCCAAATAGGTATTCCAATTCTTCTGAACAGCCTGTATGTTGGTATACATACTATATAATGGGGAAATTTACTTTTGCAAGAAAACTCATAACAGGTTGAAATTTCTCTTTCAGCAATTTATACTAATAGATCAAAACATACTTGAATATTTTTGAACAACCCTAGTACCTTTATGACACGCTACTATTTAGCTAAAATTTAATTCAAACTAAAACGCTCTTAAAACTACTGAAATCACATTTCCAGAAATTATCATTTATAGACGGTCATGTATCCCATTCTTTACGTGACACTGTATATCATTTTATCTATATTCTACAAAAATTTCTTAGTAAACTAAATGAAGTTCAGCTAAAAATGCATAAAGCCTTTAAAAATAATTTTTAAGTAATTTGCACCCATACCCTTACGAATTCTTTTGTGTAGCCCTGTATATGAATTATAGCATTTATACACATCCTATAGTATGTATAAATAGAGGGAAACATAAAAGCGCATATCATAATTAAAAATGCATTCCCAGCAATCATCGCTCATGTACGCTTCGGATACACTATAGTACCTGAAATCCTTTGTGTGTCCCTGTAAATGCTATGCACTCCGTATTATACATGAAATAAGTTATACTAAACCTCGGCGACGTATAACAATTTCACTATACATGAAATAACTTAACATAATTAAAATACGCCGCATACAATTCCCTCCACCCCTATATCATTATGTAAAATTTTGAATGCCCCTGTCAATGAACTAAATAGGCTGCAAACTTCATTTGAAAAAGGGAACGTGCTACGGTAAATGTCAATAACATCCAAAAATTTCAGGGCAATTCAAGTATATTTATGGGAGTTAGAACGCGGACAGACGGCCAGACGGACAGACAAGCCGAAGTTGCAAAAACATTTCAACGTTGTTGGAAAGTGTTAAAAAGACGTACGAAATGTGATTCAGCTGAAAAAATAAAGAAACTTCAGGTATTTATTCATTGCAACGCTCCTATGTTACATGAAAAGAAAATTAAAATCAGGAAATTTTAGAGATGCGAGAAATTTGTTTTCGAATGAAGTTCAAGTCGAGTCAAGATTAGAGATGGGAATGATCGGAAAAACCGCCGGAAAATTTGGGAAAAAAAAGGACGGGTTTTTTCAGTTTTTTTTCCGAAGGGCTATTTTTTAATTTTTCTAATTTGGAAAAATTGAAGTTTCATTTACAAAATAATGTAGTCAAAATTTTATAACAGTTCCATTTTGATACTTTTATTTACACTTTTTTCATGTTTAGTGTCCCACATAAAAACGTTAACAAGAAAAATCTTATTTGTAAGCAGCAGATCTATTTAGAAAGAACTTGAGTTTCTTAAAGGATCTTTCACAATTTTTTCAACTTAAAACATGAACCTTAACAAAAGTCTTTCTCTTATTAAAAAAAAAGACATTTCAGAAACTTTTTCAATCTCTAAATTGAATTCTTCACAAATCTAATGATTTTAAAAAAAACTGTTGCATAATAGCTGAGTACAAAGGACCTTCTCAATAATTTCTAAATAAGAGCTTAAATACAATGATAATTTCTAATTCACAACATTCTGATTGCATTTTTTACAAGCCTATAGAAAAGTTCACAACTTCGTAAAAGCAGGATCGTGTGAAAAAAAATCCAAGCATACCCCTGGTAAGATAATTAAATGCAACTTCTCTTGTTAAAAATGAAAATTCATGTGCAAAATTATTTCAGTAATATACCAATTAATAAAAATGGTAAGGCCCGAAAATTTAAAGTAAAATTAGAACATATATTTAGCATACATTCGCATAGCTTAATTTTTCACTATTATTTAAAAAAATAATCCTAAGTGTAGTTTTCTTCAAGTAGTTGAAATTATTTAATCTTTTCTTTCTTTTCCTGAAGTATAGATTCTTAGCGTTATCTAACGGTATTTTTTTTTTAATATACATTTATACAAACAAACTTTGCAAAGAAAATATAAGCAAATTTCTGTGAAAAATTTAGTTGAAAATTTTTTTAAACATATGCAAAAAACCACCTGTTTTAAAACTTTGATTTAAAAAAAAAATTACCAATATTAAGAATCTAAAACCTAAAGTAAAGCACAGTTTAGGTTTAGACTGGAAAACTGAACCAAAACTAAACACACAAGAAATTTACTATAATTGTGAGGTGGAGACATGTAATATTGTAAAATAATACCAATTTTTAAACAATGGAAGGTTTGAAAATGATAATATTTATTATAAGGCAAGGTTTTGTTTCTTTTAAACTGGCGTCATTTATGTATTTTAAAAACAGTATATGGGATTTACAATACAGTTTAAAATGGCTTTCAAACTGTAGTGACATTAGTTGAAATTTAAAAGATTTTTCATTGTTATTTTAACAAATGCAACTGAAAAATTATTTCAACAGGCACATGATAATATTACAAGCAATGGGGTTCAATTAAGCAATAAAAGTTGCTGTCAGAATTCTGAGACTGAAAGGATAAACTTTTAAAAGCTGGCTTTTTTTCT
The DNA here is from genome assembly GCA_963932465.1 of Maratus speciosus. Lineage (NCBI taxonomy): Eukaryota > Metazoa > Arthropoda > Arachnida > Araneae > Salticidae > Maratus > Maratus speciosus. The sequence goes on along the minus strand of OZ010795.1, from coordinate 1,833,748 downwards.
CTCTCTTTTTTTATTATAATACATTCGTGTAAAGGGAAAAAAATACATTTTTTTGAGTGCATAAATATTTAAAAAGTTTATTTTTTTATACTCTTAAGAAAATATAACTTATTTTTGAGAAACATTTATGAGAAATCAATTTTTCCAGAAAAAAATGGTTTTTACAGCCACTTCAAACTTTTAAAAGCTGACTTGTTGTCTCTTTTTTTATATTTAAAATATTCATGTAAAGGAGAGAAAAATATATTTTTTGTGTGCATAAGTATTAAAAAAGTTTATTATTTTCTATTTTTTAATAAAATATAACTGAAATCCATTTTTCCAGAAAAAAACTGGAAAAAAAAATCTGTTTTCCACCACTTCAAAATTGACGTCTCTCATTAAGATATAAAAATTAAAATTCCACGCTAGTCTATTCGTATTGTTTGATTCCGGTCATAGGTTGAAAAAATAAATGCCTTCTCTAATTAATCTTTAAAATTCAGTTAAATTTTTGGAATGGGATTGTGTAAACGCAGAATGTCATAGTAAAATATCAACAACAGCTCGACGCAGATCATCAGACTGGCTCAGCCCATATACTCTCGGAGAACACAAGGAAAATCATTTAAAATGTCCACACACTAAGGGGTCGTCCATATATGATGTCACACTTTTCTTCAATACTTTTGACCCCCCTTCCCACCTTTGTCACAAAGTGTCACACTTCACCATACCCCCCCCCCCCTTCTTGTCACATGTCACGCTATATTACATAACCATGTACTTGCAGTTCAAAAACAAAGCACTATGTTATAGATCATATTCCAAATTTTATTTTGAAACTTTTAACTATGTGTTCTAATGACATTTGTGAGCATAATAATAAAAATGATTCGTGTACTTATTTTGTATGAAATAAGATTAAGATTTACAACAAAAAACATAATTAATATGCAATAGTAATAAAATATTAATATGAAAGAACAATTAAAAATAGTAGTATTTTGGAATTTCAAATCGAATTTAATATATTTGGCTTTAAATGTTTTCTTTACTGTATGAATACAATACTTTAATTTCAAAATAATTTTAAAATTTAATCTGCTAATTTTTATTGCTTTTATTTTAACCAAAATGTGTGATGTCACACTTCTTCTTACTGCGCATGTTAAGAACATGCTTCACTTAATAAATTTATATATTCATTATTTTTCTTACAAAATTTGCATGTTTTTGTTTTGGCAGTAATAAAAATTTATATTTTATAACACTAATAGCCATTTAGAAAATTTCATTTATTTTTAAGGTTTTAAGACCCGTGTCCATTACTGGAACGCTTAATGAGTCAATTTCCAGTAATGGACACCCCATGTAGACATTGCTAAAAATGCAATTTCAGTAATGTCCATAAGTGAAAACCTCAGTAAATAAATTTAATTTTTAAATTGTACTTACCAGAATGTAATAACACTAAATTTTTTATAAATATCTGCTTTTAACCCCTTAACTGTTTCTTTTTTTTAAAATACAATAAATTGAAAATATGGGATAAACACCGCTTTTTTTTTAACTAAAATATTCTTAATATTTAGTCTAAAAATTGCTGTCATTAAACAGTACGAAATTACAATAAAAAAAATAAGTGATATCAAAAAGCTTTAAGTGATGGATGAAGAAAAGTCTTCTTGCCCGTACGGCATACGGGCAAAACATTATTTTAAAGGTTAATTGTTTCGAATAGTTAGAAAAATTTCAATATTTTAGTCATATTATTTTTTTTTATAACTCTGCCTTGCCTATTTTATAATCTGGCAATGAATAAAGCAAATCAGGAAGTAGAGAATATTAATTAAGGACATAGGGAAAAGAAGGGCTCATAAGGCCTTCCCTCCCCATTTAAAAACAAACAATTAAGTTACAGAAGTTGTTCAAAATAAACCTGTTATTTTCTGTCTTGCATGTTTGCCTATTCATATTTGAAAAAAAAAAAAAAGTAATATTTTTAATTAAATTTGTACTAGTAATGAAACTAGTAAATCTGCAGATTTGTGGCCTCAAACATCAGTTCTGCAGTTTTATTTTGAAATTATTTCATTTAGTATTTAAAACATTCAACATACGATATTATTTCTTTTATATTTGTAATACTACTACAAGTAATATATCAAGTAGTTTCGGAGTGTTTAACTATTAAAAATAGTGAGACTAATATTTAAAAAAAAAAAAAAAAAAAAAAAAAAAGATTTTTTTTTTTATTACTCATTTAAACCACCCACTTTCTCAATAATTTGATAACAGAAATTCCCTGGCATCTATTACTTTAAACCACCTATCTAAAATAATTAAAATACTGATCTTGTGATAATCACAATAATTAATTTAAAAACTGAATCATTCTCACCTATATTTTATTGATTATTGATATCCTTATTGTTAAATTTATTTGAAAATAACGTTTTTATTTCGTTAGTAGGCTTTCATTACATTCTGATTCTAGATACAGTCCTAAAACAATTATACGTACTACTTTTTGAGGGGTGTCCATGACTGGAACAGAGAATGTCCATTTCTGGAATTTTGGTTGTTTTGATATATTTCTGTTATTGACAGAAAAATTTTGATTCCTATTGTGAAATGAGACTCTGAGAATACTTAAATAGTGTTGACAGATTAATAAAATATTGAAGAAAAAAAAGAAACTGGAATATAATAGTGATAACTATTCGTTAAAAAATAGTTTTTAAAGAAATCCCTTAAGGATGTCTATCCTATAGACAACATTTCAAAAATTCATTGGGTGGATACTGACGTCGCTATTTCAGCGAAAAGAGATTATCATTTTATTTACAATAAAAAGTGAAAAAGAGCTTCAATTTCCTTTAAATGATACTAAATTAAACTGTTTAAATTCACACCCAAGACTCTTAACACTTGGCTCTCATGAATGAGTCAAAATAGAATCTAGAAATGAGACAAGAATAAACGGGTCCGAAATATTTTTCAGACTACGGCCACCCTTGCTCTCGAGAACCTCGTCCCGCCCATGGAAGTAGGAAGGAACAGTCCAGTTCTTGGGTTCCGCCGCGGATGCATGCCTGTAAAGGTTGTTTTGCCTTGGGTGGAGTGCACGTGCAGAGCAGATAAGAATCAGCAGGCTTTCGAATTTCGCCACTGAACGCCATCTCTCTCCCTTTTTCACACGACTCTCCTTTTATAATGAAGAACTCATTCGAATTATTTTTGTGTTCTCAATTTCTTTTATTATTTTTTACAGGCTTAAAAGGATGTATTGAAATGCAGTAAACCAACGTTTAAAATGCACAAATAATGCGTGAAAAAGCAGCAAACAGCTGTTTCGAATCTACAGCGAGCCAGAATCTCGCTGTAGATTCGAAACAGCTGTTTGCTGCTTTTTCACGCATTATTTGTGCATTTTAAACGTTGGTTTACTGCATTTCAATATTCCTGCACAAAGGCTTTAATTGCTATTTTAATTAAAAGGATGTATTCTAACATCTGAGTACAGAAAGTAACCTCCCCCCCCCCCCTCCGAATATAAGCCCTCCCTCCTATATGCAAATTTTTCCTTTTCGAAAAAGGCCCGTTGATAAGCCCTTCCCTTCCAGTTTTATTTTCCGACTTAGGTTTTTTGTTTATCATAGGATGGATCCAGACCATTGAAAGGAATGTTCTTATCATAATATTAAAATATTTATTTGCTTAAAAGACGTTATAAAAACACATTAAAAGTAAATTAAAAACTCTTTATTGACATGTTTCAACTCATTTTCTGAGTCGTCGTCAGAATGTATAATAGAAAATTACAAATGCATCATGAAAAATAGAAAAAATCATCGAAAATAAACATGTAACGCGCCCTCTATTTTTGCGATGGCTCGCGTTCCCTCTGGGTCGCGATGCCGTCATTCAACGCTATTATAGTCAATGACGGCATCGCGACATAGAGTAAACACGAGCCATCGCTAAAACATAGGACGCGTTACAGGATTACTTGTTTATTTTCGATTATTTTTTCTATTTTTCATGATGCATTTGTAATTTTCTATCATACATTCTGACGACGACTCAGAAAATGAGTTGAAACATGTCAATAAAGAGTTTTTAATTTACTTTTAATGTGTTTTTATAACGTCTTTTAAGCAAATAAATATTTTAATATTATGATAGGGTCCTTTCGAAGGATACTGAAGGCTTTCACTGGTTTTTATGCACTAAGATTTAATAGATATTTATATGGAGTTTAAGTTTTATAATTGATGCTCCCATTTCTTCGATATCTAATTTAATTGTTTTATGTAAGTCTGTTTCATTAAGTTATTATTTTTATGAATGGAGACTCCTTAGCTCCTAGGGAAGAGAATTTTAAAATCCAAAAATGTTCATTAGATCTGATTTTATTTTGAAAATTTTAAAAATCCTGTAAAATTTCATAAATTCCAAACATACCCCTCCCCCACCCTCCCAATTTCACTATTCTTTTCACAAAAGATCCAATTATAAGCCCCCCTTAAAATCATTAGAATTTCTTGTCTCTAAAAGGGGTCTTACTTTCGGTACTTTGCGGTAAGTGTTTTTCAAATCGGAGATGTTTCGTCGCAAACGTTGATTTCAATTCGTTTTTTTTTTTTTTTTTTTTTTGTACGATTTACCATGTCTTCAAAATGCTAAAGCTTTTCCAGATAGGAATGAAAAGGCCTGAATGTTTTTTTTTAGTTGGAGATCAGATTTTTAATAGTTTCATAACTTCTGTTCAAATAAAAATTCATAGGTTCAAAAACGAGTCCCTTTTTTCAATTCCTACTATTAGTTCACACTCTCCCTATATTTATTTATATACTTATTTATCCTTCTATATATAAAAAAAAAGTAATGCTTTAAAAATGGACCCATGAAAATCTGCGTAGATATCGTGGAATGCATCTGATGGGTCAGAGCTTTAGGACGCTATAAGGGAGGTTACCAAGAGGGGACCCGGCTCTGTCGCCAAGTTTGCCGCCCACTTGGCACTATATCGCCCAATTTGGCGACCAAAAGGGACGTCAACTTGGCGCTATTTCCAGTATTTCGGCAAATTTCCATAAACTCCCATTGAAATAAAATAGAGTTTACTTGCTTGCAGGAAATCAACACATTGAGATATTTCAGTGCAAGCTTAATTGCACTATTTACATTATTTTTAAGCACAAACAATAATCTGGGGTTGGCTAGAGAATAGGGATTGCTTCGCGAAACCGAATAGAATCGCTAAGCGATGACGCGGGGGGTCGGTGAGCGTAGCGAGCAGAGGGGCGGTGCCCCCCTAGTATATTTAAGTATTGCGCGGCAGCGCAATACTTATTTATTTCCAGTGTCACTTCTCAATGTTAATTTAACATGGAAAAGCCTATGGAGATCATAACTTTTTCATTTTTTCTTCCCACCTTTTTGTCCCTGATGCCACTCATTATTACTTTCTTCTATCTTGACAAGAAGAAAGTATTGGTTTCATGAAAATTTTCGAATTCCAGTTTTCGACGGATTTATACGTTTTATGGGTCAGAGATTCCAAAAAACATGTTTTTACAAAATGTCTGTCTGTGAGTCTGTCTGTCTGTCTGTCTGTCCGTCTGTCTGTCCGTCCGTCTGTCTGTCTGTATGTGACACAAATTTTGTGGGCGCTCTATCTCAAGAACTAATGCACGGAATTTAATAAAAATTTATATTCAGGTAGTCCCTGACATAGATTGGTGCTGATTAGTTTTTGGTGTAAATCGCCCTGCAAGTGGCGCTGCTATGTAGCATTTTTCAGGATTTCCGCAAAAGCTCTATCTGAAGAACTAATGCGCGGATTTTTATAAAACTTCAGATTCCGTTAATCCTTGATATGAATGGGTGCTGGTAACGTTTTGGTGCAAATCGCCCAACAGATGGCGCTGCTATGCTGCATTTTGAAGCACTTACACGATTTTCGTAATAGCTCAATCTCAAGAAATAATGCACGAATTTTCATCAAACTTCAGATTCAGTGAGTGCTTGACATGAATTGACGTTTTGCCCCTTGTGGTGTAAATCGCTCAACAGGAGGCGCTGCTATGCCTCATTTTTTGAGATTTCCGCAATAGCTCTATCTCAAGAACTAATACTTGGTTTTTCAACAAACTTCAGATTCAGGTATACCTGGATATGAATTAGAGCTGTTTATGTTTTGGTGTAAATCGCTCAACAGGTGGCGCTGCTATGCAGCATTTTTTGAGATTTCCACAATAGCTCAATGTCCAGAACTAATGCACGGATTTTCATCAAACTTCAGATTCAGTTAGTCCTTGACATGAAATGATGTTTTGTACCTTTTCGTGTAAATCGCTCAACAGGTGGCGCTGCTGTGCTGCATTTTTGTGATTTCCACAATAGCTCTAGCTCCAGAAATAATGCACCGATTTTCATCAAACTTCAGATTCAGTTAGTCTTGACATGAATTTTTAAATGTCAAGGCACATCAATTCCAGTGAAGGATAACATTACATATCTAGGATTTCTATTGGATAGTACATTTAATTGGTTGGATCACCTTGATATGGTAAGGTGTAAACTTATTTCCTTCACTTGTAATGTAAGAAAGGTGAGAATTCGAGACATCGGAGTGTCGGTGCAGCTTCTAAAGATCTGGTATGAGACAGTGCTTAAAAGACAAATATCCTATGGCCACGAAGTATGGTATAAAGATTTGAAAATTCACGGTTTAAGAAGACTTTCGTCGTGTCAGAGGATTTGTCTATTGACATTAATAAGAAGTTATCGATCAACCTCGACGGAGGCGCTGTGCGTCTTAGCGGGAGTATTGCCGATGGATATTGAGCTTAATAATTCTAGCCATTTACACAACATAATTCATGGTGATATTTTATTGGAAATTGATGGCAACCGGATACACTCCGAAGATGTTTCGAAAAATCTGCCAACATATAACTATCCAAATTTTTACGATAAGCATAACATCAACTTTATTGCACATGTTATTAAGTATGTTCCTAACAGAAACTTTCCGATTGCCTATACAGATGGTTCTAGGATGCCTGGGGGAGTGGCGGCAGCATTTGTAGTATATTTTCAAAATGTGGAAATTTTTACTAAGAGAATACGATTATGTGAGTATAATACCGTTTTTCAAGCGGAGCTCTACGCCATCCTCGAGGCAATTAGATGGTTCAATGTAGTTTCTTATCGTCAGCTTTATATTTACACAGATAGTTTGTCTTCAGTGTCTGCTCTTCGCAGACTTTTTCCCAGCAACGATATATTATTTGAACTTTTTACTAGTCTTCGTCTTCTGAGGAATAAGATGGTGCATATTGGATGGATAAAATCGCATGTAGGAATTGCGGGAAACGAACGTGCCGACGAACTGGCAAAGTCTGTTATTTTAAATAACACTTTTGATTCAGAAGAAAAGCTTTCGATACCTATCTGCGTATTAAAATCCCATTTTCGTACGAAAAATATGAAAGAATGGCAGACTCGTTGGTCTTATTCAGTCAAAGGTCGAGACACATACAAAGTTTTGCCGGACGTTAGCCTAGATTTTTTGTGTGATTCTCAAATCGTAGTATACTTTATCAGTGGCCACGGAGCGTTTCCGGCGTATTTACATAAAATTGGTAAACGACAGAACGACAGATGTACATGTGGAAAACGTGGTGATACGCCTCATTACTTATTTCAGAGTTGTCGTGTTTCAAGGGACTGTTTTCCTATGATACGCAATAGAACACTTGAGTGGAACTTAAGATGTGTTCTTCTGACGAGATCTAACTATAGAACATTGTGTAGAATCTACAATGATTTAAATAAAAATTTTTCATTCATAAGGTATAAATTCTGAACATTATATGACTTTATGAACTTTGTGGACTGGCTTTTATGGTTTTTGAACATTTTAAAAACTACAAAGTTGTATCAGAATTGCTGATATTTGAACTGTTAAATTCAAGCTTGGATATATTTTTAGTTTTTATATAGTATTAGGAATTTATTTTAAAGACAATTGCAATATTGTAAAACATTGTCTATAAATCCTGTTTGCCTTGTTTTAACAGCTTGAGACATATGTCAAAAATTGTAAATGTCCTAAATTTCTGTATACCATTAAGTTTTTCTTTGTAAGTGTCAGGGCACTTACTTTTTTATTATGTATTATATTTAATTTTTCTTTGGTAAATACCTGCTGGTTTTCTGGGTCTGTTGCCCTGGTTGTGGCTTTGGCTGAGTCATGGAAGGGAATTTCCTGCCTAGGTTTTTAACACCTATGCCAGATTCTGGTTGGTGCCTAGGTTAGGGTGATCTAGTCTTGACATGAAATGATGTTTTGTTCCATTTCGTGTAAATCGCTCAACAGGTGGCGCTGCTGTGCTGCATTTTGTGTGATTTCCACAATAGCTCTAGCTCCAGAACTAATGCACCGATTTTCATCAAACTTCAGATTCCGGTATACCTTAATATGAATTAGTGCTGTTTGTGTTTTGGTTCAAATCGCTCAACAGGTGGCGCTGCTATGCTGAATTTTTCAGAATTTCCCCTACAGCTCTATCTCAATAACTAATGCACGAATTTTCATCAAACTTCGAATTCAGGGATACGAATTGGTTCTAAATTGATGTAATTTCTTATACTATTTAAATGATTTAATTGATGTGATTTATATAGAAGAAAGTTTTGTGATGGCCACAACATACTAGTTTATTCTGTGCTAATTCTGGTGATATTATAAATTTAAAGTATAAAAACGTTTGCCTGACGTCAGGGTCAAAACGAATGGTAAAATGCCTTTGCATACGGGTGAATTATAACCCAGAGAGAAACATGGGCCTATTGTTTTTTTTACATTATTCAAATATTTTTCTTAATAATGCCAATTTTCGCTTTTTTCATTGAAAATCAACGGACATTTTTCATAGAAAATGTAACATTTTTTCATCATTGTTGGAAAAATTTCAAAAGCCGCAATAATAATTTATTTATTTTTAGTTGAAAGATTTTCACGTGAAATATTGAATTGAGCTAGTTTTTTTTTTTTTTTTTTTTTTTTTTTTTTCAAAAATTAAAAAGGTGAATATGGCGTCATAGTGGAAATAAAAAGGATATTTTGAGAATAAGTTTTCGCTTTGGTCAAGTTTATATTTTAGTAAAAAGTTTCTAGTGGATAGCTATTTTTACGCGGGTAGCGAACTTAGTGGGGAATTACATAACTTAAATTTTAAAAAGTATTTTTTTTTTCTGAGATGAGAACTATTTATACCCCAAGTAAAACTTAGGTAATAATTTTCTGACGTGTTTACATTACCCATAGGGAGAGAAAAAGGTTTAAAAATTTAAGTAAAACTTTTATTTTTTATTTTTTACTGTATCACAGCTATAATATTGTTAAATATTAGCAGTAAGGATTCAACACAATTTACATTTACATTCATAGCGTTCCTGAGTGGGAAATAGGGTATCTAAATTTAAGTGAAGTTAATTTTTTATGTTTTGATTATAGATTTCTTACGTTCAGATTAGAAGTTTGTGTCCAAACTACCGCAACCTGCATTACTACAGTGGTGAAACATTTTGAATGACACATTGGTAAACTGCATCCCACATTGTGCTGCAATACCGCATACATCAAAGCCTGATGATGATACTCTCAATTAATTTTGAAATGCGTTCGTCTGAGTGCATTAGTTATTAAAAAACTTGACATATTAAACAAAAACATAATTTGAAGAACAAATTAAAAAAACAACATTTATTTCCTACATTGTTTAAGCCCAAGAAGGGACAGATATTAAGTTATTTCATTCAATTAGTTTTACATTTAATGTTAAATTTTTGTAACAAATTAGTTAAGCCAATTGAGGATTAAAAAATAAAAATAAAATTCATACAATATGATACTTAAAACACCCTAAAAAATTAGATTCCGTTCAAATGAAATCGAAATAAATCTTAGACTTTTTTTAAAGTTTTGTATTTTGCATGCATCTTATCATTTTATGCACAATTTTCATAAACATAATGCAAAATCTGCAATACAAATATTTTCAATTAAAAATGGAAGCAGTCTAAGATTTATTTCAATTTCATTTGAACGGAATCTAATTTTTTAGGGTGTTTTAAGTATCATATTGTATGAATTTTATTTTTATTTTTTAATCCTCAATTGGCTTAACTAGTTTGTTACAAAAATTTAACATTAAATGTAGAACTAATTGAATGAAATAACTTAATATCTGTCCCTTCTCGGGCTTAAACAATGTTGGAAATAAATGTTGTTTTTTTAATTTGTTCTTCAAATTATGTTTTTGTTTAATTTATATATTTATATATCTTGTTCAAATTTTCAATCGTTAATAAAATACTCATTATTCATCCTATCCAGTTGAAATAAATTTTTTAAAACTTGTACTGGATGACAATGGATGTTAATACGGTTTTTTCAAATATTAATTAATTAATTAAATTTTAATTAATTAATTTTAGTTTTGCATGGGAAACAAAATGGCGGCCATTGGTTATTGAAGATCAATGAAAGTATTTTCAATAAGGAATTACCATAGGGGGGACTCTGTTCTGTCGCCCAATACCGCCAAGTTTGTCGCCAACTTGGCGATAGATCACCAAATTTGGTGACCAAAATGAGTCGAAAAGGGACGCCAACTGGGCGATATCTCTAATATTTCGCCAAATTCCCATAGAGTTCCATTGTAACCCTACTTGCTTATAGAAAATCAACAAATTGAGATATCTTAATGCAACAAAAACTAATATTAGCTTAAGGGATTCTATTAAATTTTTCTTTGATGACCTAAGTAGGAATTGACTTTAAAAACAAAATTTTTATATTACTTGTTTATGTTTTATTTACCCATCATACGTAGTATAGGGTAAGTGTTGTAATCGTTTTAAAAATCGAAAAAAAAAATTTGACGGATTGACACGTTTCAGACACTGGAGATTCCGAAAAACGTATTTTTAGAAGAAAAAAAATTGTCCGTCCGTCTGTATGTGTGTGTGTCTGTAAACGCTCTATCTCCCGAACAAACTGAGATAGAGACTTGAAATTCGGTGTGTACTTGGGGAGTAATAATGAAAATAAGCTTATTGAATATCAGTCACCTCGATTAACCGGAACTATTTTTTTCGGATTCTTGAAATATTCGTTCTGATAAAAGGTATACAAAAATTTTCGAAATTGTTTATTGGAAGGAGTGAATATAAAAGATAATAAAAAAACATAAATTTTGCATCATGAATGAACTCGATCAGATAATGAGTTGCCGAGATATTTGTGATTCTGGTTTTCACACTCTTCGATTTTTCATGACCCTGTATTTCATTCAAATTTCAATTCAAAGATATATTTTAATTGGAAATGAGACGCTTCACCCGACGCAGTAAACTGTTAGTTAATAAGATTATAATTTTTCGAGTTATAAGGATGTTTCTTTTACGCAATTCGGTACTACTCGACTATCCCGCCGACCCAAAAACTATCGCCTAACTATGAGATTAAATGCCAATAATGGCTTATCGTAAATGTCAAGCATTTAATGCCTCTCCATACCTATAAGGGGGTTTACATAGGGGGGGGGGACCCTGTTCTGTCGCCCAATACAGCCAAATTTGTCGCCAACTTGGCGATATATCGCTAAATCTGGCGGCCAAAATGAGTCGCCAAAAGTGACGCCGAATTGGCGGTAACTCTAATATTTCGCCAAATTGTCATAGACTTCCATTGTAAACGAATAGCGTTTACTTGGTAACAGAAAATCAACAAATTGAGATATTTTAATGCAACAAAAAGTAATATTAGCTTAAGGGGTTATATTAATTATGGCACTGATGTCATATACGCTCATATTGGCGCGATTTTTTCCCGTCGCCAATTTCGCGAAAACTTCAAAAGCATAACCAACATCATCCGGGTTACCCTATCAAGCAAAATAACGACACTTTGGCGCCAGTTAAGTACCCGTTGTGTAAATGACATTGGCGTCATAAAAAAATTGCGCCAACTTTATATGACATCTGTGCCTTAATTATATTTAAGGGAGCCCAAATAAATTAAATTATGAATAAAAGTAACATGGTACAATGCTTATATCACATGTTTTATTTTCATATTTTATATTATCTAGATCCATGAAGGGTAAGTAGTACGGTGGCCCCCAACGACTAGTTTTACTCGTATTTATCTTTCCCCCCCCCCAGCCCCCCCTCACAAACTATCGCTATTAAAAAAATAAAACGATGCTTAAATCTATTTAAAATATAACTGACTTGCCTTAAAAAATTCAGGTGAAAAATTTAAGAAATTAAATACGAGTAGCGTTTTAAATTCAGTGGTGAAAATTGAACGGTTTTCTTCATTTTGGGGAAAAGAATAAGTTAAATTTTTAAATTATTTTCCTAAAAAAAAAAATGATTTGTATTTAACACTTCCATAATAATGTCTAGGAATACGTTTTTCAAAGCGGATAATAATAACCAAAATGGATGAAAGTCCCCTTCATTGGTTACAAAACGGAAATATCAAATTCCTCTTCCATCAAACTCACAGTTTTTTTCGCTAAAAGTGGTAAAAATACATTTAAAAAGCAAAAAATACCTTTATTTATTCCGATTCGACATGTTTCATTGCTCTCACGGTATCATTCTTAAGAACCGAAAGGATACAAATAGTTTCGCAAAAAAATTTTTAAACTATCCAATTCCTATTTTACAATCGGTATGACAAGTGTTGAAAATGTCAGACTTTTAGAAAGTCGATTTCAATGGGTTACATTTTCTGAAAAGATTTAGCAAATGGAAGAAAGAAAATCGATATTTTGTCCAAATAGACGTAAACTTAAACGGTCGTCCTTTTTGTTGTGGTGAGTCGGTGTCTTTCATTTTTAATGGCACTTCTGGAGTTTACCGGAGTATCATTCTCTTGGACGAAAGAGACGGATCGACCCCATCTCATTGCTGAATCTCCCGAATATTTTGTTGTCAACAGCAAACTGTTGGAGAAGATAATGGTGCTTCATGTTGAATGGAAAGTAAAAAAGCTTGTAAACTTTGCCTTCATCAAAATGAGGTCGAATGTGCGAGGATGTGACAACTTCTCATCTAGTCTAAGAGGGTGTACATATTACCTCACAAAACGATGACGTCCCATGAATGCAGGACCCCAAAAGAATAATAACAATAATAAAAAAAAAAGCAATTTAACAAATTACAACGACCCTTTGGAAAAGGATTTTTTCAAAGACTAAAATTTAAGACGTAAAAAATCGCACGGAGTGGATCCTACATGACGTACGCCATGAATTAACCATTAATAGTGTTATGACACGTAAAAATTCCAAGCCACAGAAATCGCCTGCGACTCGTATTGGGTGTGAAATATTTATATGTATTCATTCCTGTCCTATTTATCTTTTTTTTTTTTTTTTTCATTTTTAATTGGCTTATTCCATTTTTCTTTTGCGCGTGAAAATCTTACAAATTAAAATTAACTCTTTGGCAGACATTGTTATTCATTTTCTTTCATTTTCATTCATTATTATCCACCTGAAACTTACGTATTATCCAAGCATTTCACTGGCTGTTCGGGTAAAGGCTTTTCCATCCTCAGATTTCCAAGAAATCGGACGACCCATTTTAAATGGAATTTCATTCTTAAACTTCTAAACATCCGACACTATTATTTTTTACACCGTCGGATAGAGAAAAAAATATACTTTTAAATGCAATTATTAACCATTTTTCCAAATGGTTAAAAAGAGTATACTCACCGCTGAAGTTGGCTTCGATCTCGTAAGGGATGACGGCGTGCGGCCATAGTCTGTCGGGTCGGGCCGTGGCAGCCCTCTGCCATCGCTTGCGGGAGTGTCTGCCCCGACTCCTTTTACCTTTGCTTCAAAAAACGGGAAACACACAATCAATGACACAGTCCATCACACACTACATATAATACATTGACATGCATTACGGATCCGTTCGCTTATTATTACAATAAGCATTTTAAAATGATTTGTTTTCATTTCCAAATTTTTTTCTAACATAGAAATAACGATTCATGAATGATCCACTCACTGAAAAGAACTCCCAATAGAAAGTTAGGATAGAGTATAAATGAACCTACAAGATGGAACATTTACAACAAAATCTGTAATGGCAACAGTACTAGCGTCACTACCGACAAGGGGGGAGAATCAACAAGCCTCCGAAATGTACCCATGTTGAGGAAATATGTTTACACTCTATGTTTTGAATATCTATTCTTTCCTAAAACGAAGTAGAGGCAGGCGATATGCTTTATTTATTTAGCTGCCTTTCTTTTATGATACGTGTATCGTTCACTTTTAACTTACAAAATGATAATTAGAGTAATGTAATAATATAAAAGGAAAACCCTAGAAAATTCTGTTAAAAACGTAAATAGGTAAGTTTATGAGATTAAATTGTAAAATATCAAATTCAGGTATTGTGTTAATTCATTCATATCAAATAAAATTTTATTGAGTGTCATGTCAGTATCTCTATTTATTTTTAACTTTTAGATTTATATAATTTTGAGTATTTGTCGATAGGAATTCTTCCCCATTTTTAATTTTATTATTATTTCTTATATGTTTATATTATATGTTTATATTATTGAATGGATTGTACGTTATTTACATTAAAAACAATCTTTTTATTTTATCTGTAAGAAGTGAAAATATGTAGTTTTTAAAAGATTATTGTAACGATTGTTTAATAAGTTAAACTTCATAAATTAATATAACATCGGCTATAAAACCCAACCTACCCAATGGGAATATGTATGAAATTTTCTGGGACTTGTTGAGTGCAATATTTCGTATATTTTTATATTCCACCGTTGCTTTTGATATATAGCATTCAAGACGAAATGTTTACCCTGTTTTTCGTTGCACTTAAATCATTCACTCATCATGTACAAAAGAAAAAAAAATGCATATATATGTGCTTGAACATAGAATAGATATTAGGTACATAAAATAGAATATCTATTCTATGTTCGTGTATCGATGTAAGATTCTATTGAAAACGTAACCATGAAACATTAAAAAAAGAAAGATTACAATCAGGTAGATACTCAATAATAAAAATATTACAAGGATGGGGAGTTTCTTCCCCGTTGTCACTCAAGGCGCTACGATCGCATTACCATGACGCTCTATGGAAGTGTCCCATCTTGTATTTTTATGGGCTAGACAAGGCCCATGGCTTCTTTTTCAGCATCCGATAGAACAGTTCTCTTTATAATCCCACGAATAACAATTCTATTTCTATTTCCTATTCGGGAAGGCCCTGATTAGAGTGTTTTTTATCGTTCTATGCTACCCATAAAATGAAGCGGAAGGTTTTTATGTACTTACCGCCGATGTCTGTTGGTGAGATGTCTGGCTGCGGAGGAATACTTCCTCGGGATCTCATCCACCAGGATGTCGCCTTCGAAAAGCTCTGCAAGGGAAAAAATAATCCGGTTAAGAACACAGAATAGAACAACAAGTCCTCAGGTTGAGTCGGTTAAAAATTTTGTCTAAACATTTCGGAGTCTCAAAAAACAGATAGCACGAATGACATTCTTATTGCATGAGATAGACCAATTGCGGAAATCGTACAAAAGACAGCACATCAGCGCCCCCTGTTGGGCGGTATACACCCAAAACGAACCAGCATCCGTTTCTGTCAAGGTCTAACGGAATCTAAAGTTTTGTGACATCCCGAGCCTGCGTTCTTGCGACCGAGCGTGCACAAAACTTGTGTCACAGGCAGACTCTTTCTAAAGACCCTCCCATCGTGTTCGGGACCTTCTAAAACGTATCCATACAGCGAAAATCGGAAGTCTCCATTTTTCACGAATCCAATACTTTCTTGTAAAAATAGAAGAAAGTACAAAAAAAAAAACGGAAATCGAAATGTTTTGCCATTCCAATACCTTATAGTAAAAATGTTGTTTTACTTGGATGTTGGCGCTTTATCACCGTGTTCGACAGATGACTCCCGGCGCTCATGTGTTAACATCGCCTCCGCGGTGGGTGCACCCCTCTGTGGGAGGGAGTGTTCTGCCCCTACAATACGTAAGAATCACGAATCGCTGAAATAGATTTCGCCTTTCCCGGGAAGATAAGCCCCACTTCGTTCCTCCTCGTAATGAACCGGAAAAAGATCCATCGTTCTCTGCGATTTTTTCTCGAGTTATTCGAGATAGCATTCCGGAACTGTTCAGTCCCCTACTTTGTTGAGCGCAGCGTCGTTTTTACCCGACTGAAAAGAAGGGTTATGTGTTTCACGCGTATCTCTGCGTGTGGATTTCTTTATACCCTCGAAACATCTCAACGGCTGGATGGATTTCAATGAATGAGGTCTCTATCCATTCGTCTTAACGGCCCGATGGTGATAGGCTAGGTTTTGTTTTTATAAATTCAAAATGGCAGCCGTTAAATACGAAAGGGTGGTAGAGACGAAAACAAAATTTACGCACCCTATTGAGTGACCTATCATAGGATAGGTCTGTCAAAATGAAGACGATGTTTCATAGACTCTTTTACAGTCAGAAGCTCCGTTTAAATATTACACAACCTGGAAGTTGTGTATGTATTGTGAATCTCTAGCTTGACTGCAACTCTAACCATCCTACACATCTATAGACCTCATCCAAACAGTGTTTATAGATAGGAACTCACCATTAAACACAACTTAAAAGTCATCCATACAAGTAAATAAAAAAAAAAATAGGTCCGTAATATAAACAAGTAATATAAATATATATATATTAAGTCATTTCCTACTTAGGTCAATAAGAGAATTTTTTTCTCCCATTCTTCTTTCCTGTTCAGTGGCGCTTGAAATGCTTGATCAAAAAGAGGGCTCTCTCGGTCTTAAAATACCTTGATCAAGAAGAGAGCTGTCTCGATTATTGAAAATTAATTAATTTAATTTAATGAATGAATTGCTATTTGAAAAAAAAATACTGGATTAACATCAAGTGTCATCCACTACAAGTTTAAAAAATTTATTTGAGCTTGATTGGATGAATAATAAGTATTTTATGAACGATTGAAAATTCGAACAAGATATATAGAGCGAGAGTGTGAGCTAATAGTAGGAATTGAAAAAAAAAATAGTTTCACATTGAGGAGAAATAATGAATGAGTTCGCTTTTTACGCAATCGGGTTTTTTACTTTTTTTAAATTTAATTGTTTATTAACACTTTACAACATCGTTGAAAAGGGTTTGTCGGGTCGAGCTCCAACTCTCATCAAGGTACTCGGCCATTTTTATAGGTGACTAGTGTATCACGCACGTCAAGTGGATCTGCCTTTAATTTTACTAAGACAAACATAAAGATTTTATGAGTGAAAAGTATTTATTGTAGAAAAGTACATTTCAAAAATCACAAATGATTTCAATCAATACAAAGGATGAGGCTATTTTTGTTATTCCATATTCAATTTCTGAAATAGTTCAACGATCCCTATTCTGACCTTTTAATCGGATCCAATTTTTAGCTGTTTAACCCGTTCTACGCACGGGAGTTCATACATTTAATTCTATAACCTAAATTAAAAATAACTATTCGATTTAGTAAAATATTTTTCTACTACTGCGCCTTTTTTTAATGAAATTTAATGTATCATGTTACTATTACAGCAGACGATAAAACGATATCTTTGGATTAAGGGAATCTATAGCATAAAAACTTTTGCTGATGTTTGTGATAAAATGTATATTTCTTGTCTCATTCTTTATTTTAAAAAAATTGTAATAATTAAGCGCAATTAAATAATATCTCATTATTTGCATGTGAGGTCAAAGAATGATCGTAATACCCGCTGGAGCTTTTTAGTATTGCAGCGTGGCGTACGTAATAGGTATATCTCACATTGGTTAAAGAACTCGAGCGATGACGCATTGAACATAAAAAAAGGGGGTGATTTTAGTGTGAATTTTTAATGGTTGGCAGCTGCTATAACGAAAAATGTTTCAATTTGATGGGAAATTTAAGTTAAATGGGTGTTTTTTATTAATTAAAAGTTAACTATAAATTATTTCGATTCCGGATTGCTTGAGTTGCATCGGCCGTGTTATAATACACATGTACATAATTAATTAGTTCAGTCGGGTTTTTTGATTTTTTAAATTTAATTGTTTATTAACACTTTACAACAGGGTTGAAAAGGGTTTGTCGGGTCGTCCTATTCAACTGCCTATAAACTGCAATTTAAAGTGTTTAAATGACATAAATATAAAATTTAAAAAAATTCTTCGAAGGTTTCAGGAATTAGAAGGGTTAAAAGAAGCATTTTCTTATGCAATACTATTCTGAAGTTCGGATGAGCTGCTTATTCTGCTAAAGGGTCTAACCGGATAAGCATAGCAAAATGACACCCCCCCCCCCCCACACCCCTATCGCCGATGTTTGAAATAACTTGTGTGATCATAAGGCTTTCCGTGAGACTACAATATAGAATGTTTTTAGCCTCTGACCTTGAACTGTCCTTGAGATATTCGGAAAGTATGAGCCGGCGCAACTATTTTTCAAATTCGTTTTTTTTAAAAAGTAGATAAGTTAAATAAATGAAACCAACACAAATTATTGAGGACTAGCTGAAATACCTGGCGGTTTTAAACATGTTTGATTAGAAAAAATCAATTTTAAAATTAAGCACCGCACGGACTTATGAATCTCGCGGAAACAGGCTCTCTTTTTTAACATATTGAAGCTTTGAGAAATTTTGCTTTTATACCAGTATTTCAAAAAATCAATGTTTCCTAAGCCTAAATAAATATTGTCTTGATTCTTGAAAAAGAAATGTAAATTCGTGAAAAGCACTTCATGGCTCTTCTCTTGTAATAGCCATTCATTAACCAGATCTGCCAACTGCTACGAAAAAATCGTAGTTGCTACGATTTGGAACTATAAAGTACGACGCTACGAAAATCCTTCTTAAACTACGATTTTTTGCAAAAAACACAAACGCATTTTCTGTTTCAAGTTGCGATTTTTATCCTGCGCAGCATATTTTTCAGGAGTGATTCTGTTCCAAAATTTCAAAGTATTCATTTCCGAAAGTTTAAAAAAATTGGTTATAAGTCTGAAAATTCGGACATTAAAAAAATGTTCATGGGAAAAAAAATCTGGGCTGCAAAACAAACTTCTTAACATAAAACCCTCTTCGTGTATATTAACCACGAGTGAATCGGATTTCTGTAAATATTTATACAGGAATTCCCTTCCTTTAAAACAGGGCTGATATTAAACGCAAATTTCGTCAAAAGATCAGTAAGAAAATGTAAATTTCATCGGAAGATCAGTAATTAAACGCAAATTTCACCGAAAGATCGCGGAAGGAAAACATTCATTTCGTCAAAGGATCGCGGTAAACAATGCGAATTTCGTCAAAAGTTCGTGGTAAAAAGTGCAGATTTCAACAAAGAATCGTGATATAAAAATGTGAATTAGGATTGTGAGAAAAAAAAAAAATGTGAATATCCTGAAATGATTGCGGAAAAAAAAATCGGCAATTTCGTCAAAATTTATTGCACTGGGCTAAAAAATTGGAACCAGGCTCCTTTTACAAATGTAAAAAAAAGCGATTCTAAACGAGAAGAAACTAAAAATCGTATACAAATTTTCAGAGGAAAAAATTTACTATATTGAAAGACTGAAACCGTATTCCTTTTACGAACGTTAAAAGATGGCTGGAAAACACGAAAAACCAACCAACCAACCTCCCATGCGCGTACCCAAGGGGGGGGGGCTGATGGGGCTACAGCCCCCCCCCCCGAAATTTTCGAAATTGATACGAAAAATTGCTGATTTTTTTCTTTCTTTTTTGGGAAAATTTTTCATTTTTTTCTATCATACAGCGGAATAGCCATTCTCATTAGTCCCATATTAGTTCACATTGACTCCAAAGAAGAGAAAAGGGGCTGATGGGGGTTACAGCCCCCATCTCTCGAAATATTCGAAAATTAAATGAAAAAGTGTTTTTCCCTACTTTTTTGGACAAATCTGTACCTTTTTCTTCTGTCATACAGCGAAATAGTCATTTTAGTTAATCCCATATTAGTCCCCAATGACATCACAGCATGCTCAAAGGTGGGGAGGGGGCTGATGGAATTACAGCCCCCTCATCTCGAAATAGTCCAAAATGAAATGAAAAAATAGGGCTGATTTTTTTTTCTTTCTGCTTCAGATAAATTTGCATTTTTCTCCTATCATTCAACAGACTCCCTTCCCTTTAGTTCCATATTAGTGCACAGTAACACTACATTACACCCAAAGAGATAAAAGTGGCAAATTGGGTTACAGCCCCCTCCCAAAATAGTCGAAAATGAAATGAAAAAATGCTTTTTTTGTTGTTGTTTGTTTGAGATAAAATTTGTAATATTTTTTCAGTAATCCTTACTTTTTTAGATAAATCTGTAATTTTTTTCTTCTGTCGTACTGCGAAATAGCCATTCATGTTAGTGCCATGTTAGCACATTGACATCACAGCATACCGAAAGAAGGCTCCAAAGTAGTCGAAAATGAAATGAAAAAAATGCTTCTTTTCCCTTCTGTTTGAGATTAATTTGTAGTATTTTCCCCCTATCATTCAACAGACTAGCCGCTCTCTTCTCTTTAGCTCCATATTTGTACACCGTGACACCACATTATACCCAAAGAAGTGGAATGGGGTTACAGCTCCCTCCCAAAATAGTCGAAAATGAAATTTAAAAAAATGTTGATTTTTGTTTCTTTTTGTTTGAGATAAATTTGCAACTTTGTTTTCTGCAATATAACGAACTGACATTCTGGTTAGTCCCCTATTAGCACAGATTTACACCACAGTATACCCAAAGAGGGGAAGGGGCTGATGGGGTTACAGGCACCCATTCAAAATAGTCGAAAATGAAATGAAAAAGGTGCTGATTTTTTTTTCTTATTGTTTGAGATAAATTTGTAATTTAGATTTCTGTTTTACCGCGGATTAGCCATTCTCGTTAGTCCCATGTTAGTCCACATAGACAGCACAGCATACCCAAAGAAGGTGAAGAAGACTTTATTTTCGGTGGTGGGGAGAACAATGTTATAGATTTTAAGCTGAAATGACTCTCTTTTTAATGAAAGTATATAAAAAAAACCCATTAACTCTTTTCAACTTGATTCAGTGTGGGGCGGTCTCAGAATCGTTCCCGTGCCTCTACCCCACGGATGATTCTGAGTGGGAAAAAAATTCGGAAATTCACAGCAAATTTTCTGAAAGGTTACAGCAGAGGGGGAATCCCTTCACGGCGCAAATTATTTCCGTTGCTTTTTGGGTTAACACTGTTTTCATTTCACGTTGATTTCAGGCTGAGTGTAGATTCCTGCAAGTTGAGTTCGGGTTAACCAGACTTTTAAAAAGTCAGTTCAGCATATTACCCCAGTTTAAAAACTATACCTATAATAATAAACATAGTTGTTTGTATGTGTGCTGTTTCCTAATATGAGACCGCTGTGTTTTTTCCACTTTGTTTGTTACAGGTTTTATCACAACCCTTTGCCGAAATTCGCACTTTTTCTGCGGTCCTTTTACGAAATCCGCCTTTTTCCGCAGCCCTTTGAAGAAATTTGCGTTTTATGACATGCTTTGACAAGATTTGCTTTTTCTACGTGGGCCTTTTCCGGAATACGTAATTTTTTCCCTGATCCTTTGTCGAATTTCTAGTTTTTTCCCGCGGCCTTTAGACGAAATTTCGTGTTTTTTCAGCGGCCTTTAAAAGAAATTCGCATTTTCTGCGATATTTTGACGAAATTCGTGTTTTTCCGCTGCCTTTTGACGGAATACACGTTTTTTACGCGATCATTTGTCGAAATTTGCATTTTCCGCGGCTTTTTGACGAAATTCGTGTTTTTCTGTGACCATTTGACGACATTCGTGATTTTTCCGTGACCCTTTGACGAAATTTGCGTGTTTTCCACGATCCTTTTTCGGAATTCGTTTAAGGCTGTTCTTAACTGATCTGCTCAACAAGCAGAAAACGTTTTGACACATTAACAAATTAATTTTATAACGGAAAGATATAAAATTGGAAAGGCTGGCCGTGGAAGCGATTTGGAATTGAACTGTTTTTTCCGTTTTTTTATCAATAAGTTAATTATTGAGTTATAAGTATTTTTGATCACGTGACAAACACGATTTTTGTCCTTCACGGACTAGTTTGTCCGCTTTCTTTGGGAACTTCGGTTCAAGACGTCAACTTTGACACCATTTTGTGAAAAATCTATTGCGTTTGCAGAAAAACGAAAAAAAAAACTCGATTACATAGTTTCTGAACAACAAGACCTGCTAGTTTCATGCATTTCAGAACAAAAATAAAGTAAAACTTATGTCAGAAAGTTGCCGTTTTGTATTTGAGAACACCCTTAATTAAAACGGCCTTCGTGTTTTTCCGCGGTCCTTTGACGAAATTTGCTGTTTTTTTGCGATGCTTTGGGAGTCGGTTTTTCTACGCGGCCTTTATCGGAATGCGTACTTTTCGTGATCCTTTGTCTGATTTCGTATTTTTTCCGCGGGCGAAAATTCGCGTTTTTCCACGGTACTTCGACGGAATACGCGTCTTTTTCGTGATAGTGTGTCGAATTTTGCGTTTTTTCTCCCGCGGCTTTTAGATGAAATTCGCGTTTTTCCGCTGTCCTTTGACGGAATACACGTTTTTTTCGCGATCCTTTGTCAAAATTTGCATTTCCGCGGTTTTTTGACGAAATTCGCGTTTTTTTCCGCGGCACTTTGACGAAATTCGCGTTTTTTCCGCGATCCTTTTACGAAATTCGCGTTTTTTCCGCGATCCTGATCGACGGTTTTTGTGATTTTCTGGCGAAATTCGCGTTTTTCCGCGGTGGAATTCTTCGACGGAATACGCGTCTTTTCGCAATTCTTTGTCAAAATTTGCACTTTTTCAGCGGCTTTTTGACGAAACTCGCTTTCTTTTCCGCGGCCCTTGGACGGAATACGCGTTTTTTTCGTGATCCTACGTCAAAATCTGTGTTTTTTCAGCGACTTTTTGACGAAATTCGCGTTTTTTTCTGCTACCTTTTGACGAAATTCGATTTTTTTCGGCAATCCTTTGACGAAATTTGCGATTTTTCCTCGATCCTTTTTTGAAATTCGCGTTTTTTAAAACGGCCTTCGCGTTTTTTCGCGGCCCTTTGACGAAATTCATGGCTTTTTTGCTATACTTTGACGAGATTCGCTTTTTCTGCGCGGCCTTTGTCGGAATACGAGCTTTTTCTCGCGATCCTTTGTCGAGTTTCGCATTTTTTTCCGCGGTCGGAATTCGCGTTTTTTCCATGGGCCTTTGGCGAAAATCGCGATTTTTTGTGATTTTCTGGAGAAATTTGCCTTTTTCCTCGGCCCTTCGAAGGAATAAGCGTCTTTTCGCAATCCTTTGTCAAAATTTGCAGGCTTTTTGACGAAACTCGCTTTCTTTTCCGTGGCCCTTTGACGGAATGCGTGTTTTTTTTCGTGAACCTTCGTCGAAATTTGCGTTTTTTTTGACGAAATTCGCGTTTTTTCCGCCGTCCTTTGACGAATTTCGCGTTTTTCCCGCGACCCTTTGTCGGAATACGTTCTTTCTCTCGCGATCCTTTGTCGAATTATGCGGGGGTTTTTTTTGCGGCCCTTTGACGAAAACGCGTTTTTTGAAATCTTTTAACAAAATTCGTCTTTTTCGAGGCCCTTCGACGGGATACGCATTCTTTCGCGATCCTTTGTCGAAATTTGCGTTTCCGCGGTTTTTTTGCAAAATTCGCGATTTTTTTCGCAGTTTTTTGATGAAATGCGCATTTTATTCACGATACTTTGTTGAAAGTTACACTCTTTCCTCGTCTTTTTCACGAAATTCGCATATTTTTACTATCCTTTAACGAAATTCACGTTTTTTGCAATCCTTTGACGAAATTCGCGTTTTCTCCGCAGCCCTTTGAGGGAATATGTTTTTTCGAAATCAGTTGTCGAAATTCGAGTTTTTTTCACGATCCCTTGATGAACTTCACTTTTTTCCTGGAGTCATTTGGCGAAATTCACATTTTTCAGCGGTCATTAGACGAAATTCGCGTTTCCTCCGCGGTTATTTGACAAAATTTGCGTTTCCTCCGCGATCATTTGACGATCATCATCCAGTTACGAAATTTGATTTTTTTGCGATCATATGACGGATTTTTAAAAATTTTTGGAACCTCATGCCTTAAATTTTCGGAAATTTCGGAACAGAATCACCCCTGCCCCCCCCCCCTTTTCCCCCTCTGGCTGCGCCCGCCCTCCCCATTATTGTCAAAAATGATTTACAACAAAATTCAACGTGTTTCGTAAGATATGGAACGTTATGGAAATTTAAGTCAGCCCCCCCCGAAATAAAATCCTGGGTACGCCACTGCGAACCTCCAGATTAATTTAAATTTTGTGTGCTACGATTTCTCATTTTCAAAGGTTGGCAGGTCTGCATGAATCCAATATTCGTTTTAAATAGGGGTCATACGTGAACTAACCTATATTATTCACAACTAAAAAGAAATAACGCATCTAATATTGCTCGAGAATTCAATAAAAACCATGCACTCGTGACATCCTAATTAACTTTTATATTTTAACAGAATAATAAGGCTACTGTAATTTGTGACTCGTGCTATAGCGCGTATACACGTCAGGGCACATTGCCGTTATCACTATCTTTTTACGTTATGATACTCCAATGTGAAATGGCGTCATTTTTGAAAAAACGGCATAATCATTAGATTTGAAATTTATATCCAGAAAAATACGATTTTTTTTTATCTTTCTGAAGCAGTGTGTCTAACAATTTTATGGAAAATACTTTTCGAGCTATTCATTTTTTCAGTCACTTCAAATAGTCCAAGAGCCGACAGCACCTATGTTATCAAGCACCAGAAAATAACCTTTATTTTATGGGAAAGTAGAAGTGGGGGAATCGGATGATTCGTGTCTGCCGGAAGAGAAGTGGTGCATAAGCCAAAAATGAATACCACCCGTGGTTGACTCGTAGGTTTATCATTGTGTTTGTCCTAGAAACAAAGGTATGAAAAAATGGAGGATAGGTATAGGACAAACACAATGATAAACCTACGAGTCAACCCCTAGTGGTATTCATTTTTGGCTTATGCATCACTTCTCTTCCGGCAGACACGGATCATCCGATTCCCCTACTTCTACTCTCCCATAAAATAAAGGTTTTTTTCTTTTACTTGTGCTTCATAACGTTGGTTTTTGTGCTCTTGGCCTAAAATGTTTCCTTTTCCGAGAATAATCTGTGACAACGATGAGCGAAAAAGCCAGTCGTCTGCAACGACTGGCTTTAAAGAGGATTATGTTAGAGGTATATATAAATATTATACAGACATACATACAATAAACCCAACTGGAGTGAAAAATGAGCCAGAACCAGGAATCGAACCCGGGACCGCAGTATACAAGACTGCTGCTCTCACCACTGAGCTACTCCGGCCGATACCCTCACTCATAAACCATGTTGGGAAAGTCACTAGCCATCTTTCTATTAAAGTTCTTTTTATTAAAGAGGATTATATTAGTTCATATTACATATTTTTTCCAGATTTTTACACAAATTTTAACATTGAAAAATAAACGAATTTTTTTTTAAACTTCTTCAATATAGTAATATTATACTTATACCAACCAATAGATTGAACAATAATACCCAGGGTATGTACTTTAACCAAAAATAATTTCGTTCAAATCAAAGATGCTCTTTTTCAGTTATAACAAAAAATAATGCTTTGCAAAAACAACTTGTTAGAATTTTCGTATCTTCTCCTGTTTGAATTTGTAGAAGTACGCGGCTATTATTGTTACTGCATAACAAGTGCAATAAATGGATTATGAGTAAATACATAACAGTCAGTAAATAATTAGGCATGTTGCTAGTTTAACCCCTCGGATACATATTTGTTTCAGGGCTTCCACTGGCGTTTTTTAGCCTCCGGTACGGTATGCTATTTCTTTCTCCTAGCTTATTTCGTGTCCAAAAAATAACGTTACCTTACAGAAGCTAGCCGTAAAACAAAGCACTACGATTCAATACTCTTTAGCAATTTTTTTAAACTTCTAATCATCGCACACTTTCAATTTTTAGACCGTCGTATTGGAA
Organism: Maratus speciosus; assembly: GCA_963932465.1. Taxonomy (NCBI): domain Eukaryota; kingdom Metazoa; phylum Arthropoda; class Arachnida; order Araneae; family Salticidae; genus Maratus; species Maratus speciosus. The sequence continues at coordinate 1,807,563 of OZ010795.1, read as the reverse complement.
AAAGAAAGTTCTTTTAAATGCATTTTGTTTGAAAACTGTATCTCCATTTATTTTTGAAATATTCATTTTTTTGTAATTTTTGGAGCCATTTGTTTAATATTAGCAACGGAAGTACTCCATTTCTGTAGAAAGAGTTTTAAAATTGTAATCATATATTTTTGTTGCCATTTTCTCGCAACAACCGAAAGAAAATGCAATTAAAATACGAGCTATTTTGAAAAAAATATAAACGAATGATTTCTGTTAAAACAATGGAGCTATCATATACTATATTTAAATGTAAGTATCCATGAATCCTTAGGTAGCCGGGTTTTTTTTTTTCGATTTTCCTGAATGACGGAACCTTTTTGCTACATTTGTGCATTATTTCGCGATCGTGATGTGCTATGCATGCTTTAGTGTAGATGTTTAAGAGTAGATCGTTAAAGTGGAATTCTTAAGCGGATGAGAATGACGTCCTTTTACATAAAATAAAACGTGTGCTTTAAGTCTTAAAATTGAAATATGTTTTGTACCGCAGTAGAGTCCCACTTAACCGAGTTATTTTCTTCTGATGGACTGGTGGCTTCTATTATTATGAAACAGCCATCAGAAATGAAGTGTTAGGTGAAGATGAAAGAGCAGCCGTAAAAACAAATTATGGTCACCCCCCCCCCCATTCTGACCAGAAAATCAGAGTAAGTAACATTTTACGGCTGCTCTTTCATCTTCACCTAACACTTCATTTATAATGGCTGTTTCATAATGATAGAAGCCATCAGTCCACCAGAAGAAAATGAAGTAATGGAAATGCCGGGGGCGACACTCAATTCTGAAAAAGCAAAATTCCTGTTCTCTAGTTTATTTATATTCCATCTTGCACCACTTTCTCAAAACAAAAATCTCTCATATACCCTTTGACAACACTTGCAAGAGAAATATACTACAAAGAAAAAGTTAAATAGTGGTATGAATAGAATATAAAAAATAAGCGCCAGTGGGCAAATGTATGAGGAGTCTCTGTCATCCAATGTACCCGAGGGATTAATAGAAAATGACATAAAAATAACAAATTTTACAGATAAGTCAATTCGGATGTTTTAAATTAAAAAAAAATAAACAATGTTTTTTCCATCCATAAAAGATTCTTAAGTATACCTTTTAGGTTAATGGATTTATTTATGTAATTCCATTTAGCCTATAACGAACTAAAAAGTGTCACTTAATCACAAATGTTAATGTAAATACGTTGGAAAAGAATAGTGACTCTGACGGCAAAATAAAACAACTGTGCCGTTTTTCCAGATAAAAATATCAGTCTTTTAGTACTTAAAAACTGACTTTATCTTACAAATGCCGATTTTTAATTTGTGTCACTTTTCTATTAAAGGAGCCATGTTTAGAGGGCCTTTTTTAACACTGTATGAAGGATTACAAGTATTAACTAACATTTTTTCACACAACAGTGTATCAGTTACAATTAACCCCTTGCCTGTGACACCCGAATTGAGTTCGGGCAACGCAAATGCGCCCATTTGGGAATGCCCGACCTGAGTTTGGGCAAGAGAAAAATCGGTGTTTTCATTCTTGTCAAGGTCCAATGCATTAATATGTAATTTACAGAGAAAAAGACTACTCCAACGGGACAATGTTTCCTTTGTTGTCGTAAAACTAATGAAAAGGGAAAGACGGCGAGTTTATTGTAAAGACTGTAAGGTAGGCTTGCCATGTTTTCGTATACTGTACTAGGGGGCTCGGCCCCCTACGAGCTACGCTCGCCAACCCCGTCCATAGACACCGTAGACTCTAAATGCACGCTAATTTGATCGGCTTTAAAAAGATTTCGAAAGATTGAATTACAATTTAAAAAACAGTGGCGATCTCTCTATAAACGGATTTCTATTCATTTCTCTTTGATTGGGGAATTTTAACGCCAAATCCGTTGCGGTACTACTTGATTATCCCGTCGACCCATTTCGCCAAATTATATAAATCGCCAAACCACTCGCCAAATTATACAAATTGACATAATTTTTATTTTAAATAACGAAAAAACAAATAAATCAGTACAACATTAATAAAAATACAAATAAAACGTCGAAATAAAAATAACTTGATGACGTAGACACGTGTAACAACATTTCAAAATAAGCTAATATAAAAGGAATTAAGTAAACAGAGTCTTTGTCTCCTGGTATTTTTTAACAAAGTGAAAAGAAAGTTCTTTTAAATGAGACATTTTAAATTAATCGTTTTTAATCTGACGTAATTTTGACCAAACTATTCTTTCTCTTTTTAATATTCACGTGAAAATACTTGTGTTAGAAATTAAATATTATTTGCGCTTTCCTAACAAAAATAGTTGAAAAGTATCCTCTTAAAATATCAAATAAATGTCTAGCGCAATTTCTAAATTTAAACCGTTTTGCAATATTATTTTGTGTTCATTTTATGTAATAACTGTAATGTGACGTAAATATGACGTAATTTCTCCTATTTAAGACTTCTAACGCATGTTAATAAATTTATTGCTTTACAAATTCCTTTCTCTCTTAAAATTCACGTGTAATTATAGTTTTTATGGCATAATTTTTAATAAGTTCCTGGTTTTTGTACATAATTATTTAATTCTAATTCCAAATGTTTTTTTCTGTTTATAATAGTCACGTGTAAATAAATTTTTAATTTATTTACATGTATAAATATTTTTTTTCAAGCAAACATTATTGCTTCCGCTGTTTATACAGTTGGCAACAGTTTAAATTAATATCACTTTCTAAAATCTGTTAAAAATATCTCTAGAAATGCTGAAAATCTGAATTTAAAATAGAAATAAAACCTCAAAAAATTAGTCAAAATAAAAAAATTAATGCAATCTGCACTCCGGCAAATTCTAACGCATAAAATGATCTAAAAATGATTAAATTCCTATGAACAGTTTTTGCTCCTATAAAACTTTTTTAGTGGAACGATTTTGTCCAACTTTAGCATTAAATATCTCTTAAAATAATTCTTCGATCTGAAAACTGTCTGCATTAGCGTGTTTATCAAACATTTCTGTATAATGCTACCGATTTTCATATTTTTGTATGCATTATTTTTCTTAATATTAACGAAGAAAGACCTCCGGTCACAAAAAATTCAAAACCGGCGGCGGCGGCGGCGGCGGCGGTGACAGCGGTAGTTACTTTTTTTTAGAATAGAGAGAAAGTATTTGTGAAATTCAAAGGAATCTGAGGGACATGGAATTCACGGCAGTTGTTATCTCTATAATAATAGCCTAAGTCATGTGGCTGTCATCAACAGTTGAATCATCCTGTTGAATACAAAGTATTTTCCTAACGCAAATAATAAAGTTTTCGTTATTGTAAATTCTCAATAGTACAAATAGCGCAAGACAAGAGCAAATCGACTGTGAAGAAGACATATGGGTCTAGTCAATTGTGCAGGCTCAGTAGGCTTGTCTTATATGTAACTATCATGGTAGGTACGGTAAGTAAATGCCACCGTATGATTTGTCAGTTCTTAATTTTATTACCCTAGAAGAATGCGCTGTACGTCAAAATAACAAAATGTTTAGAAACACGATACAATCCTATAGGGGCCCTTATTATCGCATGGGTCAATCGAGACTTTGCCCAGGGACCTCGGACCTCAAGGGAGTCCTAAATCCATACATTAATTTATAAAATATTTACCTTCTTTTTTTCAATTCCTACTCTGATCATTTTCAAATACAAATTTCATCTTTTAAAATATTCTACTAAACATTCTAAAACACAAATTTAATTTTGAACTCGCAGACCTCAATGCTTTCGCAAAGCTATTAAATAAGAAATATTTTGATTTTAATAGATTGCATTAGCAATGAACTTGAATCCTATCTAACGTTTAGTGGTTGAAAATAATCAATTCCAATTGTCATGAGATAAATTTTATTCCGTATTCAAAGTTATTTCTTTTAGTTTTGAGGGAAATATGAAAAACAAACCCAAAATTTCTATCTTTTTAGATTTATTGAAAAAACGCTCTCTACTTGTGAAGTAGAATGTATTCGACTTGATATTATGTTGCGTGTAGTAACTTAAAAAGAAAGTAACTTGATTAACTCATTGGACACTCTTCCATAAGTTGAAGGTATAAAATTCATCTTAAAGTAATGTAACAAGTTGCTAAAGTTATATAAAAGTGTTATGTTCAGCACTAAGAAAAAAAAGACTATTTTTATTCATTAAGGTAGTACTTAATGTAGAACGAACGGAGCTAAGAATTTTCTTCTCTTTCAAATCCAAGGTGCGAAAATCTTGTTTATGCATTACGCATAGGACCGACCCTCCGTTCTATTTGAATAATGTTGCAACGATTGGCATGGAGCGCCCTCATTTATCTTTGCCCAGGGCCCCAATGAGTCATGATCGGGGTCCGATCCTATAGAGGGAAGAGGTATGCATCCAAACATTCCCTTATTTTGGCGCACTGCTCATCCTGACGGAGTGGAAGTGCCACGAACTGACCCATCCATTGATAAGTGCGTATTTTTGCAAATGCAAACACGAAAAGTTAGGAATATTTTAATTAGGGGCGCCCGGCTAACCTAAAATCACCCAAAACCTCTCTACCCACATTCTGGTAGGTTAATAGTTTTTTAATAAAAAAAGGGGGGGCTGAGCTGACCCTCACTGTGACATGAGAAGGGTCTCCACGAAATAAATGTATATAAATCATTAATGTATTATACAGGGTGTCCGCTCTCAGCGGTGTCCAATGGCTAATTCCTAAACCGTTAGTCATAGACATATAGTTCCAACTGCAAAAATATTTTAAATCGGGTAAAGAAATATTTTAAAAGCGATTTGGGTCAGTAAAATCATTTCTTAAAAAATTACGAAATTTAAATTTTTATACGGTCCCGTCCTATAAGTTGTATTTAGTAAAATTTTCCTATTACGCTGACAAGTAAGACAAAAAATTCCCATTCATATAACGCTAAAATTGAGCAAGTTATGAAACTTTAAAAATGCATACACTTATGCCACTTTTCTGCTCTGAAAACAAATGAGTTCGGCTTGGCTTTGAGGGGTCACATACCAAGTGCTTAAAGTATTCGGAGATCTTATTGCGTGTGTATCTGCGCTTTGAAAAAAATTTTACAAGTATTACGATTAAGTTAACATTTATTAAGTTTCAGATTGGCTAAAATAGCATATGTTTTATTTTGTCAGGATGTGAGACTGTTTCTTTTATGATTTCTTTTAACAAAAATTATGTTATTTTTATAAGTTTTTATGTTACTTCAACGATCGTATGTGTGTTTTACCAGTTCAAAATTTGTATTCTAACTTTAACTCACTTTCAAATATCGGATCGAGATTACATTTTATATACTGGCGCAAATCCGATAACAATCTAATATTTTTATGATTTTCGGTGGTTACCATTTATACTTATTTTATAGGATAGCACAAAAAATTTCGGATAGATTACCGCCAAGAAGTTTAAGAAAAAGTTTTAGATTAGAAAATACAAGACTGCGATTGTTTTTTTTTTTTTTTTTTTTTTTTTTTTTTTTAACTTGTCTTGTTTGTCTTGTTTTTTTTTAACTTTTATGTATTGTTTAGCATTGAATCCGAAAATACCTTAATTTTTAACCATCATGTCAGGATATTTCGCAAATCATAAACTGTCAAATTTAAAGAATAACAAAAATCAGATACTATAAAGTAGAGGAGATGGCTGTGTTTTTTAACTTTTGATAATTGATTTTTACGTACTTTTTAGCACTGAATCTGAAAATGACCTTCCTTTTTAAATATCACGTTAGAACTTTGTTGCAAATCATAAATGTGTAAGTTAAAATATAGTAAAAATCTCATACTATAAAACATATGTAAAACTTTTTTTATTTTATTCAATATTTTTGCTTATCCTGGGTTTCCTACAGCTAAACAGCTGAGTGATCCAATGAGATGAGGGAGGAGATTCAATTTTAATTTTGAACTTTTTAACTTTGAAATTTGCAATTTGCGAAAAATCCTGATGTGGTGGTTAAAAATGAAGGTCAATTTCGGATTCAGCGGTACAGAATACATAAGAATCAATTATCAAAAGCTAAAAAACATGACATAACCAAAATTTTTGTAGGCTAGTGCAATCTAATAATATTTAAAAATACGCATCATTTTGCAAAGAATTGAGGCTGTTATTTTAGCATCATTTTATTTAACAAAAATTCTGTTTTTTCTTTCTTCTTAAATGTTTATTACAAATTGTATAATTTGCATTAATATGTCAGAATGATTAAAGATTTCAAATTTATATTGCAATGTTACTTTTACTCTCAACCATTTTTTTAATATATCTGACGAAATTATATTTCGACTCAATTTGTGAATGACCCCGAATTTGCAGCAAAAAATAGGCTTCAACTTTAAACAGCTATTACTCGGTCAATTTTAACCGTAGAATAACGGGACTTTTTTTGTATTACTTGTCAGTGTAAAAGGAAAATTTTACTACATATAATTTATAGGACCGGGGCACCGTATAAAAATTTAAATTTCGTAATTTTTTAAGAAATGTTTTTATGGACCCAAATCGCTTTTACAATATTTCTTTAACTGATTTAAAACATTTTTGTAATTGGAACTATATGTCTATGACTAACGGTTTAGGAATTAATCGTTGGACACCGTTGAGACTGGACACCCTGTATATCATTTTTCTTATATTTTCTACACTAAATAATATTACCAATAGGGTACATTTTTTTAGAAACGATATATTAATTGCATGTAACTTTAAAATACACATATATATTTCAAACACAATAATTTTGTAAGTAACAGTAAAATAGGAATTAAAACCATTTTTTAAACTTTTTGGTGGCCTTGAAGGACCTCTCAGTATTTTTTTTTTTCAATCTGAAATTTTACAGGATATTTTAAGTGAGAGTCCAAATATTTAACTAGTTGTATGTGCCTATCCCAAAACTTTCTTCTATCTCATAGATCTTAATATTTCAAAAAGTGATTACAAATGTTAATACTGCAATATTATGAGTTCAATACTATACCCATTTTCATTTTTATCTCAAATTTCTGCTTCAGTCAATGAATTGAATAAAAACGAGTTCATCTCTATCATGATATTTATTAAAATCAATAGTTCTTCGTTATTGGGTTGCACATCAGCTGTTTGCGAATAGCCAGCTTATCATGATGCGAAGTCCCCGTCGCTGCACGAGCTCCCGATAGACAGACAACAGAACTACGAAAGACGGAAAAAATATACAAAAATCGCCATCACAGCGCCCCTTTCTGGCGGAGTATTTCCCAATTCAAGAAGGACTTATTACCCATAGCCAAAAACATACACAAAAAAAATCGGTTCAGTTCTATACACAACTTCATACACTTTTCGATGGTAAAATAAAGAAAATGACGCAAAAATCGCTATTGCAGAAACCCCTTCCGGCAGAATATTTTCAAATTCAAGGAGAAACTGCTGGCCACAGGCAAATACATGCACAAGAAATTGGGTTCAGTTCTATGCATAACTTCATACACTTATGGATGGTACAATAATGAAAATGTAACTGGGTCCCATAATAACTGGGAATATTTATAAATGGCCTGAAATGTAAAAAAGTATTTCCTCTCTCCTTTCTCTCGAGCATGTAGGAAAGGATACGGAAGATGAAAGAGAAGGGAATGGGCCTCCATGCCAGCTTCATTTTCGACACACTTATCACAAACTCAATAAGGGAGAGTGAACTCGGTTGGGACGAAACGGGGAAAACCGAAAGCGAAATGAAAACGTTCACCTGCCCCCCTCCGTCTCAGGGAGGGAGAGAGGGGACTTCGCTTCGTCATGATCCGGGAAAAAGACCCACTCGTTCTTGGATTTCCCGGGATCGACCTTTCACTCTTCGGAACATTTCTAGAAGGAGAGGAGGGGGTTCGCCGAAGCAGGCGTTTTGGAAGTGGTTCTCAAACGGTCTCCATTCTGACATCTCTGATTTTAGTTTCATTCGTCCATAGGCTAAAACGGGCAGATTTCAATTTTTTTTTTCATTTTAGATTAACTATCAATAAATAATATTTATTAGAACTAAAATAATTAATATCTATTATATATATAAAATCCAAACGGAAATTTCGTTCCGAACGCCTAGATTTCGAGTTCTACTGCATGGATTTTTACGGAACTTATACCGTTAGATAGGTATCGTTTCAAGGAAGGTTTTAAGCTATAACACATCATTCTACCTATATTAGTTATAGAATTATGACGGAAAGTTCTGTTATTTTAGGCGAAAGGGTTACCATTATTTTATTGGCGATGAATTTTTTTGATAAATGAATTGAAATGGCTGTACATCTCGGAAAAAAAAAACTTTTACAAATTTTATTTAAAAGAAAAAAAAAAGAGAAAATAAAAAACAGTTTTGAGGAGTGGTAATATTATAAAAGGAAAATATCGAATTTAAACATGAAAGGAAATGTTCCTAATGCGTTAAAATTTATTCAATATGAAAGATTGCATTTTTAAACTATATTTGGCAATTTATCACTTGCGTCAGGTTAAGAAAAATGCATCAGAAAATTTGATAAGATATTATCTGAGTGACATTTTTTTTTTATTTAACTGATCCATCTTGTGACTTGCAGAAGAAACTACCAGATGTAATTATAAAAATGACAGTACTTTGTGAGTTACATATTGTATGTTTATTTACGATTTCATTTTATCGCCAAACGATTTAATTTTAAGCCAAAAATGCATGAGCGTGGCATCGGTTTGAGCGACATTCACAATATTGGTTATTTCTGAAGTGGACGACTGAATTTTTGGAAAAATCTAATTCTCTCTCTCTCTATATATATATAATTCAAATGGAAATTTCATTCCGGCTGCTTAGAACTCGAGTTCTGCTGAACTTACACTGTTAAATAGGTAATTTTTCGGGTAAGGTTTTAGTGCATAACACATCGTTCTACGTTGCTTGGTACCGAATTATGTTTTTTAATGAGATGAACCTGATAATGAAAAATTAGCCTTTTAAGAAGATTCTTCCGAATGTATTTCTATGGAACTTGGACTGTTAATTAGATAATTTTCCAGGGAAGGTTTCAGTATACAACATGTCCTTCTACATTGCTCAGTCATACCGTTTTGGGGAAAATTCTATAATCTGGTGAACTCAATTATCAATAGCCTTTTTAAAAAGTTATAATAAACGGTTTTTGATAGAATTTGAATTGTTAGTTTGGCAATTTTTCAGCGATAGTTTTAGTATATAATATATTGTTCGACATTGTTTAATCATAGAGCAATGGGGCAAATTCTGTAATTTTCCAATATAGGGTCCTTTGCGAGGTGAAAGAAATGTTCTTGGCGAGAGAAGGAAATTTTTTATGCATATTTTCTGTTCAATAATTATATAATTTATTTACTATAAAGAAGACATTAATCTCTTTTTTTACATAAAAACAGAAATAAATTGTATATAACTAACAAAAATATGAATATTCATAAATATATGTTTATATATAGGAATACATATTTTAAAAAGCTTAAAGTTCATTTTATTTTTTTTTTCATAGTTGTTCATATCATTTGGCCACAAATCTCACTTTCTGAAGCCCGAATTGCACCAAGCTTTTTAACATCTAACAGTACCCATTGGTCTTAAAATCAGGAAAATTGGAAAGTAGATGTAGTTTGTAAAGTATGCATTAATAAAGGACATAAATTACGTAATCGAGTCCACAGACAATTGACATATTTGGTACCGATAAGTTACATAATTGAGTCTACAGACAATTGGCGTATGTTACCGGGCGTGGTTTGGCGCACAATTAACTTAGGAAAAGGTTTAAATTGATTCTGTGTTTTTAAGACGGACCTATTCTATAACCGAATTAACACAGGTATGGCGTAATAAGAAATAAAGTTTTGTGGAGACCTTTTGCTACTTTTACGTTATACCAACATCATACCAAAATGTATGCTATTGCGCCATTTATTTCAATCCTAAACGTACAGAGATTTTTTGTTGCTTTTTCGGTATAGGGATCTTGGCGAAATAGAGAAAATCGCCTTGACGGAGAAGGAAATTTGGAAACATATTTTCTGGCAACCTATTCGCTGTTTCATTTCATATACAAAGCATTTTTTTTATGTTTATACAATTTATTTAACATAAAGATGCTATTTATCTAATTTTATATTAGAAACAGAGGAATTTTCTATTCTATAGAATTTTCTAAAACATTAATAATATGCATATATAAACAAACAAAAAATTTCATCAAATTTGTTTTCTTAACTGTTTATACAACTGGCAAAAAAATCTCACTTTCTGATGCCCAAATTGCGCCAAGCTGATTAAAAAAACGCCAAGGCGCATATAGTGGAAAAGCACCAATTTCTTTTGGCTTTAATTATTATTTAATCGTAACATTGCAAAAAATTTGGTACTACTTAGTTATCCCGTCGACCAATTTTGCCAAATTATTTAAATCGCCAAACCACCCGCCAAATTAAACACATTGGCATAATTTTTATTTTAAATAACGAAAGAACAAATAAATTAGTATAACATTAATAAAAATACAAATAAAACGTCGAAATAAAAATCATTTGATGACGTAAACACGCGTAATTTGCTTAAAGTCAAGTGAATGTGACATTTACGATCAACCATTTTGGCGACAGATTTTTGGACGACGGGATAACTAAGTAGTACCAAAAATTTTAATTTACTATTTTTTGAAACTGAAAGTATTTTTTATTATTAAGTAAAATTAAGTTGTAACTTCATTTTTCGCTGATTAAAAAATGGAAATGTTTACAGCAGTGCTAAGAGATACTTAAAATTTCGTGTGCGTAGTTTAAATGGCGATTTTGAAAAAAAAAAATTATAATATCAGAACCCACACCAAATTGGCTCATTTTACCGAGAATGTTTTTATACAAAATGAAATATATTTGTTGTAGACATAATCGTAAATCTAAATACTGACCGATTGAAAAGTCTTTAAAATTATTCAGCAGAGACAACGAGAAATAACTTGGAGTTTCACAAATTTTAAGAAGCAATATTCATATCTATCTATTTATTTCTACGTCTACTATTATATACGAGAGTAAAAGGGAAATGGGAAATTCGTCCCGGTTGCATATAATTTGAGCTCACCTGAATGGATCTTGATGAGAATCGAAATGATAGTTAGATAATTTTTTAGGGAAGATTTTAGCATATAACATGTCGTTTTACGTTGCTTATACATAGAATTATGTTTTAAAGTTATATAATCAGACGAACCCGATTATGAAAGAGTAGCCTTTTTAAAAGATTCAGCCGCATTCATTTCGATAGAATTTTCACTGTTAGATAATTTTTCAGGCCGGGTTTTGGTATATACTATACCCTTCTGTATTGCTTAATAATAGAGATGTGGTGAGAGGTTCTATAATCAGTTGAACCCGATTATGAATGTTTAGCATTTTAAAAAGTTCTACAGAACGGATTTTGATAGGAATTCAATTGTTAGTCAGATACCTATTCAGACATGGTTTTAGTGTTTTGCATATTGTTCTATGTTGCTTAGTCATAAAGTAATGGCGGAAAGTTCCATAATAATGTGAAACCGATTATGAAAGATTAGACTTTTCGAAAAGTTCTAGATGGCGGATATTGACAATACTTGCTTTGCTGATTAGACAATGTTTGGGGAGGTTTTAGTTTATTGCGTATCATTCTACATTGCTTAGTTATAGAGTTATGGGTGAAAGTTCTCTAATCAGATGGACACCAGTAACAAAGATCAGCCTTTAAAAATGTTTTACTGGAAGGATTTTGTCAGTTTGTTTGTTTGCATTATAAATTAAATATTTTTTCAGGGTTTGTTTTAGTATATTGCATATTGTACTATCAATCTTTACCAAATCCTATTGTGATCGATCAGCTAAAAGAGTTAAGACCTTAATAGTAGAAAATTTGTCTGCACATTAGAAAATACAATAGTACAATGGCGTTCAGATCGTTTTCAGCAGTACGAAAGGACATTCCAGGTAAGGTTCCATACTGCTTTAAATCACAATGTCAAATTGACTGATACATTTTGTTTGATTCAAGCTTCATTCGGATAAACAGACCAGCGTAGCGGGCGTAGCCTGCTAGTGAATAAATAAAATAATAAACTAGTTCCTTTTTTCTTTTCGACAAGGCAACAGAATATAGGCTCTGCCATGGGGCATTCCGAACCGTAAAAAAAGGGTCATTAGAATAAGCATCCTTTCAATTCATTCGTGAAAAGATAATAGATTCAACGTTTCGGAATTTTTATTTTTTCAATTCCTACTATTAGTTCACACTCTCCCTATATTTATTTATTTATTTATTGCCAAATATATAAACAACGCAAACAATAATGTTTGCTTCAAATTAAAAATTTATTTACACGTGACTATTATAAACAGAAAAATCATTTGGAATTAGAATTAAATAATTATGTACAAAAAACAGGAACTTATTAAAAATTACGTCATAAAAAGTATACACGTGAATTTTAAAAGAGAAAGGATATTTTAAAATAATAAATTCATTAACATGCGTTAGAAGTCTTAAATAGGAGAAATTACGTCATATTTACGTCACATTATAGTTATTACATAAAATGAACACAAAATAAGATTGCAAAACTGTTTAAATTTAGGAATTGCGCTAGACATTTATTTGATCTTTTGAGAGGATCTTTTCAACTATTTTTGTTAGGAAAGCGCAAATAATATTTCATTTCTAACAAAAGTATTTTCACGTGAATATTTAAAAGAGAAAGAATAGCTTGGTAAAAAATACATCAGATTAAAAACGATTAATTTAAAATGTCTTATGTAAAAGAACTTTCTTTTCGCTTTGTTAAAAAATACCAGGAGACAAAGACTCTGTTTACTTAATTCCTTCTATATTAGCTTATTTTGAAATGTTGTTACACGTGTCTACGTCATCAAGTTATTTTTATTTCGACGTTTTATTTGTATTTTTATTAATGTTGTACTAATTTATTTGTTCTTTCGTTATTTAAAATAAAAATTATGTCAATTTGTATAATTTGGCGAAATTGATCGACGGGATAATCAAGTAGTAAAGCAGCGGATTTGGCGTTAAAATTCCCCAATCAAAGAGAAATGAATAGAAATTTGTTTATAGGGAGATTGCCACTGTTTTTTAAAATATAATTCAATCTTTCGAAATCTTATTAAAGCCGACCAAATTAGCGTGCATTTAGAGTCTGCGGTGTCTGGACGGGGGTTGGCGAGCGTAGCTCGTAGGGGGCCGAGCCCCCTAGTATTAGGAAATGTTTGTAGAATATACATAAAATGATATACAGGGTCACGCAAAGAATTGGATACTTGCCGTCTATGGATAATAATTTCTGGAAATGTGATTTCAGTAGCTTTAAGAGTGTTTTAGTTTGAATTAAATTTTAGCTAAATAGTGGCGTGTAATTAGGATTCTACAAAAGTATTTAAGTATGTTTTCATCTATTAGTATAAATTGCTGAAAGAGAAATTTCAACCTGTTATTCGTTTTCTTGCTAAACTAAATTTTTCCATTATTTAGTACATATATCAACCTATAGATCCAATACAGGGCAGTTCAAAAGAATTGGAATACATATTTGGCTATGGGTGATAACTGCTGAAATCATTTTTTCAAATGTTTTATGCGTTTTCTAAATGTTTACTTGTCATCTTATTTACCTTATTTCCCTAAATAACGAAGTTTGTTAAAGCATTAAGAAAATGATGTTTCATAATCTATACTTAATGCATGATTTTTCTTTCTTGTTTTGCATAGACTAAGGAATAACAATAATTTTTTTCCTTTTTTTCTGATATGAAATCGTGTTTGATTAAAACAAGTATGAATGTAAAAATAGTTTCACGTGTAGAAATCACGTCTATTTTTTATTTATTTATTTATTTATTAACCATTTGGAAAAATGGTTATTGTTCTCTGTCAGGGTAGGAAATCAAAAGTATATATGAAGGTTTTTATTGGTTTAATCCGCATTTCTTTCGTGTTCTGATTGGTCTATACAGTAATCTGTATTTCCCTTTACATTCAACAACGATGGATATTTTCTGTTGCCACTATGACAAAAAAGAATAAAAACTACAAAAAAAATTAATAACTCAGAAACAAATTGAGATACAGCTTTCAAACAAATTGCATTTAAAAGTACATTTTTTTTCTCTATCCGACTGTGTGAAAAGTAATATTGTCGGATGTTTAGAAGTTTAAGAATGAAATTTCATTTAAAATGTGTCGTCAGATTTCTTGGAAATCAAACGATGGAAAAACCTTTTCCGGAACAGCCAATGAAATGCTTCGATAATCCGTAAGTTTCAGGCGGTTAATACGTAGTAATAACACCATTAATGTTTAATTCATGGCGTACGTAAAGTATGATCAACTCCGTGCTATTTTTTTTTTTTTACTTCATTACTTTTTAGTATAACTGCGTATACATACACCCCCATTTTCCTGATAGGTGATTACAGGATTTTTGAAAAAACTTCCGCAATTGAGTACCCCCACACAATTGCTTATAAATTATGTTATTGGAAGCATCTTTCATGTTTCAAGAGAATTCTTCAGGATGAATCCTATTACAAAAGATGAACCAATTTCACAATTAGTGATTATTTAGAAATTTATGGTTTTTTACTTAATCAGTTATCACATTAGCGCACTCAATGCAGTAATGAACAATCTGGCTGAGAGTGAAAAATTGAGAAGCTTGGGCCGTTATTTGCGGGTTCAAATACATGTAATTATGATTTTTTATTTTTTATTTTTTAACCATTTGGAAAAATGGTTATTGTCCTCGTCAGGGTAGGAAATCAAAAGCATATCTGAGGCTTTTTATTGGTTTAATCCACATTTTATTCCTTTTCTGATTGGTCTATACACTAAGCTTTACTTTCAACAGAGATGGACAACAGAGTGTTGCCACTATGACAAAAAAGTAATAAAAACTGCAAAAAAAAAAAAAAAAATTAATAACTCAGAAACAAATTGAGATACCGCTTTCAAACAAATTGCATTTAAAAGTACAATTTTTTCTGTACACGACGATACAAAAAGTAATATTGCGGGTTGCATAGAAGTTTAAGAAATAAATTTCATTTAAAATGGGCCGTTAGATTTCTTGGAAATCAGACGATGGAAAAGCTTTTTCCCGAACAGCCAATGAAATGCTTGGATAATGCGTAATTTCAGGTGGATAATACGTACGAGTCGCAGGCGATTTTTGTCGCTTGCAACTTTTACGTGTCATAACGCTATTCATGTTTAATTCATGGCGTACATAATGTATGATCAACTCCGTGCGATTTTTTATGTCTTAAATTTTAGTCTTTGAAAAAATCATTTTCCAAATGGTCTTTGTAATTTGTTAAATTGCTTTTTTATTTTTATTTTTATTTTTATTTTTATTTTATATATATATATATTGCCGTTCCTGTTTTCCTGAAAATTTCCGTCACACTCCATTGAGTAGGTCCCGAAAAATTCACAGCTTTCTGGATGCTTGGAAGAAGGTGCACGCCACTGAACTGATTATATATTTCCCTATCCGACGGTGTCAGAACTGAAAATGTGCAGTATTTAGAAGTTTAAGAAATTTCAATAAAATAAATCGTAATAAAAAGTGGCATTCAATCGTCTGCTGCTGACATCGTCCCCGTGTCAAAAGTGGTAATTTTGAAATTTAAATTAGTTTTTGATATGTAAATTTTTTTATTTTTAATTTAATGACATTTCTGTAATGATGCCAATTAAATTACCCCGTTTTGTGGAGAAAAGGGAAAATGATAATTATACTTTTTTTTTTTTTTTTCGTTATTGTCAAATTGAAATTATCTTTTATTTCAATCGATAGTGAAGACAAATTATGATTAAATTATGACTTTCAGGAAAATTTGAAAAAATAAAACTTTTTTTTTTCATATTTCAATCGTCTGGAATCAGTTTATTTCAGACACCGAAAATCGTCTGTCATCTTCAAATTCCATAGATGTATAAGAAAAAAGGTTCCCTTTTCAATTTTAAAGAGAAAAGGACATCAATAATGCGAAAATGACCATAATTTACCCTTTTCTCTGTTTCTCATCAACAGCAATAAAACATTTTTGTCGCTATTAGAGAAATGCCATTAAAATTTAAAACAAATTAATATTTCAACAACATTACTTTTTATTATTAGAAATTTTAAAATTTAGAAATTTTAAGAGTGATTGTGAGGCCTTCGAAATCCTTCGGATATCTGAAACGAATCTATGAAATAATAATTGCCCAACTGAATGCAAAGAGAATAAAATTTTCTTCTTTGGTTTCTTTTCATTTTTAAAGAGAAAATGACATCATTTACTCTTTCCTCTGTTTTATTCGCTGCAAGAAAAAGCAAATGTTGTGCAATTAGAGAAATGCTATTAAAATTAAAAACAAATTAACATTTCAATAACATTACCTTTTTAATGTTTTAAATTTAGAAATTTTAAGAGTTATTGTGCGACTTTTGGGATCAAACGAATAAGTGATCCTAAACATCACAGTAGACATGGAGGTAGAAGCAACGTCAGCTGAAACTCAAAAAAAAAAAAAAAAAGACACGTGACTCTTAAAAAACAAAACTTAACTTTAAAATAATAATTAAATGATCACGTGTTAAAAGCAGAAAATAGGGAAAATTACGTCATAAAACTTAAATTTACATATAATAGTAAAAAAATAAGAAAACGTAAAATAATTAAATTATTACACACGAAGCGCTTAATGGAGACAAATACGTCGTATGAAATTTACCAAAATGTTTAATACCGTCATGTATAAAATGCCTAAAATAATTAAATTATTACGCGTGAAAAAATTTTAATGAGGAAAATAGGTCATATTTAAAAAGTTGAAAGAATAACATTCCCAAACACTTTTAAATTGAATAATATGTTTGCACATCAATCCTTCTATATATAAAAAAAAGTTTTGATTTGGAAATGGACCTATGAAAATCTACGTAGATATTCCCGGAAGATCGGCATCCAATTTTAATGCTTAAGCATGGCCTTTCTTCGTTAATATTAAACAAACTGTTGCATAGAAAAATATGAAAATCGGCAGTATTATAGAGAAATGTTTTATAAACACGCTGATGCAGACAGTTTTCAAATCGAAGAATTATTTTAAGAGATATTTAATGCCAAAGTTGGACAAAATCGTTCCATTAAAAAAGTTTTATAGGAGCAAAAACTGTACATAGGAATTTAATCATTTTTAGATCATTTTATGAATCAGAATTTCTCGGTGTGCAGATTGCATTTAGTTTTTTTAATTTGACTCATTTTTTGAGGTTTTATTTCTATTTTAAATTCAAATTTTCAGCATTTCGAGATATATTTTTTAGATATTTTAGAAAATTGTATTATTTTAAACTGTTGCCAACTGTTTAAACAGCGCAAACAATAATGTTTGCTTCAAATTAAAAAATTATTTTACACGTGACTATTATAAACAGAAAATATAAAAAGCAGGAACTCATTGAAAATTAAGTCATAAAAACTATAATTACACGTGAATTTTAAACGAGAAAGAATATTGTAAAATAATAAATTCATTAACACGCGTTAGAAGTCTTAAATAGGAGAATTTACGTCACATTACACTTATTACGTAAAATGAACAAAAAATAATATTGCAAAACAATTTAAATTTAAAAATTGCGCGAGACATTTATTTGATATTTTAAGCTGATCATAATACTTCATTTCTAACAAAGGTATTTTTACGTGAATATTAAAAAGAGAAAGAAAAGTTTGGTGAAAATTACTTCAGATTATAATTGTCAGATTCAAATTATAATTCAATCTACCGAAATCTTTTTAAAGCCGATCAAATTAGCGTGCTGTTAGAGTCTGCGGTGTCTGAACGGGGGGTTGACGAGCGTAGCTCGTAGGGGGCAGAACCCCCTAGTCTTAAAAAAAAAAAAAAAAAAAAAAAAAAAAATTATTATTACACGCGAAAGGCATTTAAGATGAAAATTACGTCCTATATTAAAAGTATACATTTAAAAAGACTTTCTTGTGGGCAATGTGACATGTGACATCCCATTAGAAATTACATAGTGTAAAAGCAAGACAGCTGGCAAATTTGTTTATGCATTACATCACTTGATGCAGCCTAAATACAGCTAAACGCATGCACAAAATACTTTTGATTAAGGATCGCACCAAACAGGTTTTTAGGATAGAAAAAGAAACTGAAACCGAATTTCGATAATCTTCCTATTTTCGGCCGATACGAAAACGAAAATGCCCTCAAAAAATTTTAATTAATTAATGTATGCATAAATATACATAATTATTAATTAATTATACGTTTTTATTAAGTACTGGCTGTTTAACCCGTTCTACGCACGGGAGTTCATGAATTTAGTTCTAAAACCAAAATTAAAATAACTATTCGATTTAGAAAAATATTTTTCTACTAATGTGTATTTTTTTTTTATGAAATTTAATTTATCATGTTACTATGGCAGCAGACGATAAAACGATATCTTTGGAATAAAGGAATAAAAAGAATTAAAAATTTTTTTGATGTTTGTGATAAAATGCTTTTCTTTATTTTTTAAAAAAGGAAAAGTAATAATTATGCGCAATTAAATAGTCTCTCATTATTTGCATGTGAGGTAAAAGAATTATCATAATACCCGCTACAACTTCTTTATATTGCAGCGTTGCATACGTAATATGTATATCTCTACTTATATTTGCATGTGAGGAAAAAAAATTATCGTAATAACCGCTACAGTTTCTTAGTATTGCAGCCTGGCGTGCGTAATATGTATATCTCACATTGCAGTAAATTTTTAAAACTGGGTAGAACTCGCGCGATGGCGGGTCGAACTTAAAAAAGGTAAAAATTCGTCAAAAAACATAAATTAAAAAAAAATCTATTGAAAAATTTCGAATTTTTCTCCCCGATCATTTATGGGCCCCTTACCAGCAACCCGTGTGCCCAATTTCGTAGCCCTGTGCCCTGTGGTTTCCGAGTTTTTGAGGTTACATACGCGGCGCGCGGATTTTAATAGGGCAGATACATAATTATTCATTAATTATAAGGCTCCGACATATTATTAATTATGAGGTTTTTAGGCTCTTCAGTATCACAGAAATTGCAATTTAGAAAGTTTTTTTCTCCTACAACCCTCTGGTAATAGTGGCACCGACATAAAATATAGCTTATGTTTGACCAGGTTCTATCACCACCAATTTGCAACAATTATTTTTAAAATATGTTTGGTGTTTCATAAGATTGCATAAAAATCGTAATTTAGAACGCTCTTCGCTCACTTCATCCTTTTAAATTTGGAATTTTGTTTCCACGGTTCTTAGAAAGCATTTTCATCTTTTAAGTAATTTAGTCTTTTAGAAGCTTCACCTCTGACGCAAACTTTTTATTTTCATATACAATAAAATGACATTCATTCATCTTACGACACAGAATGATTTTCTAATGATATACGAATGTTTTCGGTATACATTAACCGTTGTCGATATGTTTACACACATTAAAATACACACATTATTTAAAATACACACTTTAAATAAATTTGAAAATTGTTAAAATCTTACTTACAACTCGCCTGCTTCCCTTAGATTTTAACACTTAAAATGTAAAATGAAATCTATATTTTAGAAACATTTCTCCAGTTAAAAAAAAAAAAAAAAAAAAAAAAAAAAACATTGTACAAAGCCACAGTTGAGCTATTCCCAAGATCTCAAAATTTCTAAATAAAGATGTGCCAACCCATTTTGCCATTCATAATGCGGCAGCCAGTAGTGCTGAAAACAATTTTCCGCAGTACTATTAGTTGCTATGCAACTGGTGAAGTAAAAAGAAAAAAATTCTTATTGTAAATTTTCCAACAGCTGCACAAAATTCTATAAAAAATAGACAAAAATTCCGAATGTCTGGCTATTGATTAATTCAAAAGCTAAATGCAATAATTTAAGATCCTCCTCCCCAATGATAAATTTTGCATCCATAATTTAACCTTTAAATCAATTACCCAAATGCGTCATTTGTTTTTCAATGAATCGTAAAATTTGAAGATCGTCTGCGTTCACCAAAAAAGAGCATTATGATGTAAAAGAAAATGTTCTACATTTTCTGAACGAATGAATAAAAATGCGAAAGAATTTTGTTCGTTGTAAAAATGTAAAACTCATCCCATTTTCTAATGAAGAATTTAAAAAATCTATCCTTATTTTCCTAAAAACTGAGGGTTTTAAATAGGGTGACTTGGAATTTTTGTTTATATGAAAGTTTAAAACAGATTACTTCAAAATTTTATTATAAAAATGAGATAAACTGCGATAAATCTTTTGTCACTGCCTATGAATTGAAGTGAAATTATATGCGCGTGTCAGAAAAAGAACTGTTGTTTATTTACGTCTGAAGTTTATTCTATGCATTTTCTCGTCATTTGTGATTGCTTAGAATAAAGTATTGTGTGAGGCCGGAGTAAACATCGGGCAAACGGGGCGGCTGTCCAGTTCTACGCGCCCATTGGGGGTCCTGTTAGGGACCCCGAGTCTCTCTATATAATTCGAAATAAAGTTTCCTTTGTATAAAATAATAATAACTTTTCTCTAGATTTGTTTCTAAATGTGAGAAAAAAGTGAGTATTAACTTTATTTCTTACAGTTAAACTTTATATATCTGTCGGAATGTAAGGTAGATGTGGCAGTAATGGACACCCTTGAATGCTTTTGGTTTATAAAAAAATAACCAGTAAAAATTTAGATTTTATTGTTTTTTTTTCCCATAACTCTCCCTTGTATATTTTATAATCTTGCATTGCTGTTGACTAGGATATCAACGATTTAAATCAGTGATTAAATCGTGATTTTAATCAACTGATTTTTTTAAAAAATCATTGATTAAAATAATAAATTTTCTAAATGTTTAAAATTACATTAAAAAAAAAGTATTCAATTCTAAGATAATCATAAATTGGAAAGTTTCTGTAGGTATTTTGTCTCGTGAATAAACAAATAAAGCTTTAAATAATTTTTTTAAAGATTAGACTTGTAAACAAATAAGTACGATAAGTTTCTAAAAAGCAAGTTCTGTCATAAAAAGCACTTTATTTAAAATGATAATTTAAATCTAATATAATTTGCATTGCCATCCTTTCCTGCAACTGATTTTGCTTTTACATAAAATAAGCACAGCAAGTATTTTAAATGTCTGCAAGTAGCCAATATGTTATTTTCTCGTTCTACTTTTGCAATAATAAATTTCTAGAATTTAAAGAATGAATGAATGAATGAATGGCAACTTGCCCAACAATTATTATAAAAGAAAGTTTAAGAGAAAAAAAACTAATTGGTATAAAGATGTTATCACAGAAATAACTTGTTTCGGCAGAGTTAGAATACATTTTTGTATTTATATTTTTCTTACTTGTGAACTCATATACACCAAATAAAGAAATTAGGGATTGAAAAGGCACAAAATCTTTTTTTTTTCTTCTTGGGTTTTTTTTTTTTTTTTTTTTTTTTTTTTTTTTTTTTTTTTATAATCCTTAGTGAGTGTTAAAAATGCTGCTATTTAATATTTTCAGGATTTCAGATATAACTGTCTATCTGTCTATTTTTATATTTATTCTGTATGGGTGTATGATTGGGTGTAACTCATTTTCATAATATTTTTTGGTTAGCATAAGCACACATATTGCATATGCATAATTTTAGATTTAAGAGATTAGCAGTATTTTTCTAAGTACAAATGCAAAACGAGCTGCAAATGATATTTGTTTGTTTTGTTATGTGTGCTACTAACTAACGAAATTATAGTTATTTGCACTTTTTATTAATTCTGTAATTACTTATTGTGTATATTATTAATTAACATTTTATCATAAAAATGTATATTATTTTCCTAATTAGAAGATTGATTCTTTAAATAACTAGGGGGCGCTGCCCCCTACGAGCTACGCTCATCAACCCCCGTCCAGACACCGCAGACTCTAAAAGCACGCTAATCTGATCGGCTTAAAAAATATTCGGAAGATTGAATTATAAGTTTAAAAACAGTGGCGATCTCCCTATAAACGGGTTTCTATTCATTTCTCTTTGATTGGGGAATTTTAAAGCCAACTCAGCGGCTGTTAAATGATACAATGGCTGTTTCCGTCTTTGATTAAATAAAATGTGTTGACATTTCAAAATAAGCTAATATAAAATGAATTAAATAAACAGTCTTTGCCTCCCGGTATTTTTTAGCAAAGCGAAAAGAAAGTTTTTTTTTAATGACACTTTAAATGTATTGTTTTTAATCTGACGTAATTTTCACTAAACTTTCCTTTCTCCTTTTACTATTCACGTGAAAATAATTATGTTAGAAATGAAATATTATTTGAGCTATCCTAATAAAATTAGTTGAAAATATCATCTTAAAATATTGCATAAATGTGTCGTGCAATTTTTAGGTGCGTTCGTAATTATATAAATACGTAGCACCTATAGTCGTCGTTCAGTCCGCCCGTCTGTCCGCATGTAACAGAGCAAAAACTACCCAACCGATTGGTCTGAAATTTCAAATATATGATTGTTGCAAACTTTTGTCGAGCCATTTCAAATTTTATGAAAATCGGATGTATAGTTAAATTACAGGGACAGTCAAAAGTTTTTCTTTACATTACGGCCAATGGGAAAAATTATTGCAAGTGGATTTTAATGATATTAGAGCCTTCCGAATGATCTGAAATTTTAAAGATATAATTGTTGCAAAATTTTGTCGAACCATTTGAAATTTTATGAAAATCGAATGTATAGTTAAATTACAGGGACAGTCAAAAGTTTTTCTTTACATTACGGCCAATGGGAAAAATTATTGCAAGTGGATTTTAATGATATTAGAGCCTTCCGAATGGTCTGAAATTTTAAAGATATAATTGTTGCAAAATTTTGTTGAGCTATTTAAAATTTTAGGAAAATCGGATGTATAGTTTAATTACAGGACAGTCAAAAGTGTTCCGTTACATTACGGGGAATGGGAAAAAAATATTGGAAGTGCATTTTAATGATGTATCAGACTATGCACTTCATGAAGTGCAAAAAATTATACATTCAGTATAATATGGGGTGCAAAAAATGATTATAAAACTAGTTATAGTACGAACGCACCTCATTTGCCACGTTTGACGAGCAATTTCCAACTTGTTAAATTTAAACTGTTTTGCAATATTATTTTTTGTTTATTTTACGTAATGTGTAATGTGACGTAAATGTGACGTAATTTCTCCTATTTAAGACTTCTAACGCATGTTACTGAATTTATTATTTTACAACATTCTTTCACTTTTAAAATTCACGTGTAATATGGTTTTTATGATAATTTTCAATGAGTTCCTGCTTTTTATATTTTCTTATTTATAATAATCACGTGTACAATAAATTTGAAGCAAATATTATTGCTAACGCTGTTTATACAGTTGGCAACAGTTTGAATTAATACCATTTTCTAAAATCTCTCTATTCTAAAAAAAAGTAGCTACCACTGTCACCGCCGCCGGTTTTGAATTTTTTGTGACCGGAGGTCTTTCTTCGTTAATATTAAGAAAAATAATTCATACAAAAATATGAAAATCGGTAGTATAATACAGAAATGTTTGATAAACACGCTGATGCAGACAGTTTTCAAATCGAAGAATTATTTAAAGAGATATTTAATGCTAAAGTTGGACAAAATCGTTCCACTAAAAAAGTTTTATAGCAGCAAAAACTATACATGGCAGTGTAATCATTTTTAGATCATTTTATGCGTTAGAATTTGCCGGAGTGCAGATTGCATTAATTTTTTTTATTTTGACTCATTTTTTGAGGTTTTATTTCTATTTTAAATTCAAATTTTCAGCATTTCTTGGGATATTTTTTACAGATTTTAGAAAGTGATATTAATTTAAACTGTTGCCAACTGTATAAACAGCGGAAACAATAATGTTTGCTTCAAAAAAAAATATATTTATACGTGTAATAAATTAAAAATTTATTTACACGTGACTATTATAAACAGAAAAAAACATTTGAATTAGAATTAAATAATTATGTACAAAAAGCAGGAACTTATTAAAAATTACGTCATAAAACTATAATTACACGTGAATTTTAAGAGAGAAAGGAATTTGTAAAATAATAAATTTATTAACATGCATTAGAAGTCTTAAATAGGAGAAATTACGTCATATTTACGTCACATTACAGTTATTACATAAAACGAACACAAAATAATATTGCAAAACGGTTTAAATTTAGAAATTGCGCTAGACATTTATTTGATATTTTGAGCGGATACTTTTCAACTATTTTTCTTAGGAAATCGCAAATAATATTTCATTTCTAACACAAGTATTTTCATGTGAATATTAAAAAGAGAAAGAATAATTTGGTCAAAATTACGTCAGATTAAAAACGATTAATTTAAAATGTCTCAATTTAAAAGAACTTTCTTTTCGCTTTGTTAAAAAATACTGGGAGACAAAGATTCCGTTTACTTAATTCCTTTTATACTAGCTTATTTTGAAATGTTGTTATACGTGTCTACGTCATCAAGTTATTTTTATTGGCGAAATTAGTCGACGGGATAATCAAGTAGTACCGCAGCGGATTTGGCGTTAAAATTTCCCCAATCAAAGAGAAATGAATAGAAATCCGTTTATAGGGAGATCGCCACTGTTTTTTAAATTATAATTCAATCTTTCGAAATCTTTTTAAAGCCGATCACATTAGCGTGCATTTAGAGTCTGCGGTGTCTGGACGGGGGTTGGCGAGCGTAGCTTGTAGGGGGCCGAGCCCCCTAGTGTGTAAAAAAATATCTCTCGAAACACTAAAAATTTGAATTTAAATTAGAAATAAAACCTCAAAAAATGAGTCAAATTAATAAACTGAGTGCAGTCTGCACACCGGGAAATTCTGACGCATAAAATGATCTAAAAATGATTAAATTCTGATGTACAGTTTTTGCTCCTATAAAACTTTTTTAATGGAACGATTTTGTCCAACTTTAGCATTAAATATCTCTTTAACCTTCCGTCTACCAGACGGGTCCATTGGACCCGACATGTACATTCAAAATATTTATTCAAACCAGAAATTTCTTCAAAACAAACTAAATGTATAAATCAGACAATAATAAGTTAAATAAACAAATTAAATAGTTTTAAGTAAAAATTCTGGTGTAGAATGTTTTTATAAAACTTGAGTAAAATTTCCGGTAGTTCTAGGGTTAAATATGTCTTCGATTTGAAAACTGTCTGCATCAGCGTGCTTATCAAACATTTCTCTATAATTCCACCGATTTTCATATTTTTGTATGCAATATTTTGCTTAATATTAACGAAGAAATACCTCCGGTCACAAAAAATTCAAAACCGGCGGCGGCGGTGACAGCGGTAGTTACTTTTTTTTAGAATAGAGAGAGTATTAATTTTAAGAGTGTTAACAATTTAATATTAAATGCAGTTATTAATAATTTTAGTAAATGTAAATATGAGTAGCATTTAATATGGTTATTTATAAAACTATTACAAAATATTAATGTATATAGCATTATTGTATACTGCTAGTACAAATAAGTGCAGTTTTTATAATTACTAATTGTAATTAATTAAAGCTTGAAAACGTAGGTTATCAATTAGAGGTTTAATTGTTTTGGAAACCAGAAATTATTCGTAGCTATTCCGTATTTTAACGCGGGGGGTGTAAGGGGGGGGGGATCATGAAAATCCGATTTAAATTAAAAAAAATAAATCTGATTTTTTTTTTTTTTTAAATCATGATTTTTTTTTTACACTCTTAATCAAACCAATCAGGAAGCAAAAAATAATGTTTTGAAGTTCCATTGCTTTCCAGTGAAAATCTTAACCCGTTCGGGGCCATGGGTGCATATATGCACCCTCAAAAAGTGCTTAAAACGCTTGAGTTTGATACCAGTAAAAAAGAAAAGTAAAATTGTTTTTATTTAATTACAGCACTTTCGTGATTTATAAAGTTAACTAAAATAATTAAGAAAAAGTGGTACCAAACAAATAAAATTCGCGTAAAAGATGCGGGTCCTGAAAGGGTTAATGAACGTACTAAAAGCTGGTTTCATTTAATACATTTATATATTGTTTATTTTCTGGCAAAATTTACAGCTTTTTGTTTTGGTAGTAATAGAAAACTTTGAGTTTTATATACCAATATAACTATTTATAAAATTTCATTTATAAAATATTTTAACTTAACTGAAATCTAAACAAGTAATATAAAAATTTTGTTTTTAAAGTCAATTCCTACTTAGGCCATCAAAGAAAAATTTAATATAATCAAGCTAATATGAGTTTTTGTTGCATTAAAATATCTCAATTTGTTGATTTTCTATAAGCAAGTAGGTTTACAATGGAGCTCTATGGGTATTTGGCGAAATATTACAGATATCGCCAAGTTGGCGACAAACTTGGCGGTATTTGGCGACATGACAGGGTCCCCCCCCCCCTATGGTAACCCTTATTGAAAATACTTTCATTGAAATTCAATAACCAATGGCGGCCATTTTGTTTCCCATGCAAAACTAAAATTAATTAATTAAAATTTAATTAATTAATTAATATTCGAAAAAACTTTATTAACATCAATTGTCATCCAGTACAAGTTTTAAAAAATTTATTTCAACCTGATAGGATAAATAATGAGTATTTTATTAACGATTGAAAATTTGTACAAGATAAATATATAAATATATAAATAAATATAGGGAGAGTGTGAGCTAATAGTAGGAATTGAAAAATCAAATTTAATTTTTAAATTACACTTACCAAAATTTAATAACACCAAAACTTTTATAAATAGCTGCTTTTAAGTTATTTTATGGGGTTAATAAAATGTCAATATATTATTCTTTTTTTTTTAAATGTATATAACTCTGCCTTGTATATTTTATAATCTGGTAATCAAACCAGCCAGGAAGAAGAAAATATTGTTTAAGGGCATAGTCAAAGAGGGGCTCATTGGCTTCCAGCCCAATTTTGTTGTCAATTCGACTCCTTGTGCACTATCGTGTTCACAAAAGTGTCATTTTTCACGGGGTGCCGAAGCTGTGCTCAGTCAAACATACCACCACGGAGTAAAAGAGGTGGAGGCGAAACGAATGTTAACATTTTGCTATGCAGTTTTTCCCCCGTTAGGTGGCGACACCGTAGAATGTAGGCTATCGGTCGATTGTTCTACAATGCTTTTCAATGGGAAAAGCACTGATTTAAAAAAAAAAATTTACTAGAAAATTTGAATTTTAAGAAAGTCGTACAAGTAGAAATCTGATTAATTACAGTTTTCTTCATAAGATACATATTTTTTTAAAGGCACTTGGCTTTTTGATTGCTTCTTAAGACACTTAAAACCAGAGATCATTCTGCCCAAAAAAGCGAAGGCAGGCCATAAGAATAATCCGTGATATTCAATGTTTATAAACATTGAATATCACGGATTATTTTGCCACGAAGAAATAAATGAACTTACGACTTTTAAAAATTAAAAGTATTATTCAATATTTTTTGGAGTAAATTTTAATCTCGCGTATATTTTATAACCTTTGAATAATTTAATAATTCATAACTTTTGATATCTATGCAATTAATAAATGTAGAATTAAAACGAATTTTTATCTTAATTATTTGGGAAAGAAAACGTGTAAATTATAGGTCATTGTTCAGGAACTAATTTTTTCAAAAGTCGTAAGGTTTGATTTTAATATAATATTACTCATAAGGAGGGGGGGGGGGTGTAGAGGACCAGAATTTCCAGACCCGGGCCCGACCTGTCCCGAAAAAGAAATAATTAGGCTTGGTCCGGACCGGGCGGGTGGAAAAACTAAAAGTTCGGCCCAGCCTGGTCCGTTTGTATTTTCACAGTTCACGCCCTGGCCCGCCCCATGCAAAAATCAGTGAAAACAGGCCCGGCCTGGCCCTTGCAAAAAAAAAAAAAAAAAAAAAAAAAAAAAAAAATCAGACCCCACTTAATTTCTACAAAAAATTCCGATTTTTCTTACATACGATTAAGATTATTTTCCAGAATACTTCATAAATATTTATGGAAAAATGTAAAAGTATATTTTAGATTACTATTTGTTTTCAAGTCAGAGCATACAAAATATTAAATTAAAAAAACCCTTTAGACTCACTCTTATGAAAAAATGCATGAATACAAAATTTATTACGATTATATACATTAAATTCAGTAATACGAAAATAATAGGACTCCATCTTAAATAGAAAGCAATCATCATGGCAACCTAGAATCATTACCTATCATGGGATATCATTGAATTAATTACGTGTGATAGGATTTAATAGAATAATCACCATGACAACCTAGAATCATTACCTATCATGGGATATCATTGAATTAATTACGTGTGATAGGATTTAATAGAATAATCACCATGGCAACCTAGAATAATTACCTATCATGGGATATCATTGAATTAATTAAGTATGATAGGATTTAATAGAATGAAGGAAATTTTATTAATTTCTTTTGAAGTTTTGATTCCATTTTCATAGAATTTGACATGACAAAATTCTGCAATTTAAATGGTTTAATCGCAATTTAAATGGTATTTGACAGATAGGTACATATCAATTACCCACAGCAATTTTTAGTGTTCATTAAGTATAACATTTTAAAAACATATACAGTAAGATCTATTTAATATAAAAATTTCTCAATTTAAACATAATTACAAGCAAATAGCTTTATATTAAGGCCTAAAAAAAATCTCTCACCTGTAAAGTACGGAACAAGCTCAATTTTATTTTCCCTTTGTTTTTTCTTTTTTTTATGTCACTGGTATAACATGTTTTCAATCCAGGAACAAAGCACTTATACCCCATCTTAATTTATGCTTTGTAATATCAATAATAAAAAATAAACGAATAACATAAAATATTTTTTAATTCTAACGTACGGCTCTTATACATACAATCGTGTGATATTCAGCTAAAAGAATGGCCAACATGCGGACTGTAGCGCCCTCATTATTTACCAAAATGTAACTTGCGTTTTCGGCAAGTAATGCCTATTAAGTTTCCCCTCCACCTCTTTTACTCCGTGCATACCACTGTGAACAAAAAAGTATCCGGAATGATTCATTTAAAATACATCTTAGTGGATATCGTCTGAAAACTTTTATCAAACATTTTTATGACTTCTATAAACATATGGCAATAGTCAGGAATTTATTTCATTTTATCGTCTAAAAATAAATTTGTTTTGCTAATGAGATAAGAATTTTCACTCTGTTAATTTTCCGAAATGGCGAATGTTATTGAGCAAAGAACATGCATTCAATTTTGTTTTCGCAATGCACTTTTTGCTCATTCTGCTGCATTTGAAAGGTTGAAAACAACTTTTAAAGACGACTGTTTATCAAAAACAACAGAATTTGACTGGTATAAAAAGTTTAAGGATGGTAGATATTCGTAGATGATCCGCGATCACGTAGATCATCCAATTCGATTCATGGTCAAGATATCGATAAAGTCAGAGAATGGGTGCTAGGGGATCGCAGTGTGACAATAACAGACATTACTGAAGAAATTCCTCCATCATTGGGTTCCTGTCAAGGAATGTTTAAAGATCATTTAGGGTTGCGACGCATCGTTTCTCGATGGGTTCCAAGAACTTTGAATGGGTTCCTCTCAAAAATCAAGGTTATGTGGACCGTTTTCTTTTATCGTCCTGGTGTTGTGCCTTATGAATTCCTACCCACTGATCAGGCAGTCCATAAAACTTATTATTGGAGTGGTTTGCGGGAAGCCATTCGTCGAAAACGGCCTGAAAGGGGGCGAAAAAAACCACTACGAAAATGCGCCTTCTCGCAGTGCCATTATGATTCGTAAGTTTTTAATCCAACATTCAACCCATACGGTTCCACAAGCTCCGTATTCACCTGATAGGGCCCTGTGTCATCTTCGCATTCATTCGACAAAAGAAAATTCTCTACCCACTGATGAAGGGGTTTCACAAAAAATGACTTTAAGCATGTTTGGATGATTGGAAAAAAAAAAAGTTAGAAGAAGTTGCATGGAAATCAGAAGAGATTACTTTGAAAAAGAGGCAATTACATTTTGATCCGCAACCTCTTGTTTTATGCCGGGTATTTTTTTTTATCACAGTAGTACATATATATATATATACTAAAATATTTTTTTTTCCCCCTGGAGATTATTTTCTCTCGGTCGAATTATTTTTCTCGGATTGAGTGGTCGTGCTCAGTCCCTCCGGGGGAAGGGTCGATTAAGGGTCATTAAGGATGATGGACGACACGGAGCTTCATCTCCGACCCCTGGCTACTATCGACCCGCCCATACCTCTGATAGAGTGGACACAGATTCCATCCCCCCCCCCCCTTCTTCTCTTCAAGTGTAGGGTTTATAAAATTGACTTTGATTTCCCAATATTTTTAATGGATTGCTAGCAAAACATGTTTATAGGTTTGTACCTATGTATAGGACACTAGCAAACCCCGCGGCTTGGGTCGCGTAATAGTTGAAATGGGCCAAGTGATATTTATATGTCTAATTTTTATTAAAAGAAATCATACTTTTAGGAATAATTCAAAAATTACTATTTAAAACACAGTTTGACTAAACTTCATTATGACACTGCATTAGGCAGAAATCAGACTTAAATTAATAAAAAGAAATAAAACTATAAATGATCATTTAGAAAATATTTTGAAACTTTTATGCTCCATTAATACGCTCGTTTCAGTATTCATTTGAAGTTTTGATTTTTTTAGAAAACACCTTCTTACTTAAAATTAACTATCCTGTCAAATTCCAAGCTTCTTGTCTAACGGTCTACCATCTCACACTATTAAAATATTTATTTGCTTAAAGGACGTTACTAAAAACATATTAAAAGTAAATTAAAAATCTATATTGACATGTTTCAACTCTTTTACTGAGTCGTCATCAGAATGTATAATAGAAAATTACAAATACAATGCATATGAAAAATGGAAAAAAATCATCGACTATAAACAAGTAATCCTATAACGCGCCTTACATTTTCGTGATCGCACGTGTTCCCTCTATGTCGCGACGCCGTAAGTTGTCCAACTACAACCCATATATTCGGGATACGAAAAGATAATGTATTGTTACAAATTTCCGAACCTCTTAAATAAATTTCAATGGACTCTCTTATAAATAATTGTAAATAAAAATTAGACCTGTAGACCTTTTTTCCATTTTAGGTAGATTTCGTAAGAAATACGACCTATTGCAGTCGTTACCATGGTGCGACTTTTGAAAAATGCCTTCATAACTTTTCATTATAGGACCCCAGGAACCCAAAACCATCCCCAACTAAAAAGTTTATATATATATATATATATATATATATATACCGGGTGTCCCAAAAAGGACTGACTGATTTTAAAATTCAAAAATCCGTGCCCGTTCGGGCCTACAGGCGGAGGTAGATTTCGAAGTTAAGTACTAAATTCACCAACAAAACTTAAATCAAGATTAGAGATAAACACAGTTCCTTCACTAAGAATGAACTCTAGGGAGCTAAACATTTTGTGAAAATCCTAATATACACGAATACACACAAGCATGTATCTGGAATAGGTTTATAAAATAGCTAAAGCAAATTCAGAGAGCCTCAAAGTGTTAAAATAAGTTAATATTTCCATACTCGAGTTTTTATCATGTTTTAATAAGTTTCTTCAAACTCACATGGCGTTACATATTTACCTGCTGAAGTCCATTTTATTTCCAGTATGACGCAATATATATATATTTTTTTATTCTTCAAACTATTTATTTCATTTTGAGATTTCATGCGGAAATATTGCCCTAGAAAACTTATGACGTAATATTCAATTTGTTTTTAATTCTCCAAACTATTTAATTTAATTTTTCACGTGAAATTCTTGCAAAAGAAAAGCAATTGTTGTGGTGAGAATTTTATCGTTTTTTTTTTTAATTGTTGGCAACTGCTATAGCGAAAAATATTTATTTTTTCCTGTCATTGTTGTGTAAGAGCTGGTTTTATCAGAATCATGTTAAGACGGTATTCAAAATTTTGAATCCTCCCCATTTCCATTCCCTTGGGCCGATTTTATCCATTTTCAATCCCCGCCGAAATATTAGCCATTTGAAAGTTGTTGGCGAGTTTGAAGACGATCCGTGCATAATTGCGACTTTTATCGTGCGGACAAAATTTAGTACATACATACACACACACACATATATATATATATATATATGTATATATATATATATATATATATATGTATATATATATATATATATATATATATATATATATATATATATATATATATATCGTTATATTGATGACATAATTTTAATTGATACTGATCAATCTGCAATTACTCGATTTCCAGTTGATTATCCCACTAATTTGGAATTAACGGAAAACCTTTTATCTAACAATACAATTAACTTCTTAGATCTTAAAATTACAATAAAAGACAACAAAACAATCACAGATTTATATGACAAACGTAAAGAATTTAAATTCAAAGTTAATACATTTACAAATTTTAAATCTTGTCTACATCATTCTGTATTTCGAAATATAATACTTAATCATTTATATAGAACAAAATGTTTATGTTCTTCTCCTCTAATTAACAATAATATTAAAAAACTAATTTATGATGCATTAAATCATGGTTTTCCAAAAAAATTCATATATTCATTAATATACAATTAGTACTTTTCTTACATGATCTTTTAAAACAAATTAACACATGCGTAAACAAAATTACAAAAAAATTATAAAATAAAAAAATATCTATAAAAAATTAAAAATTGTAAAATAATATAAAAAAATTATTATAGGTTGGTTGGGTGGGTAGATGTTAGAGTACGGAGGAGGGTGGTGTTGTCTGGATAATACGCAATGGTTAATTATAAAAAAAGGGGGGGGGGCTTTTGTATTATTACTATATTTTTGATACGTATTTTATATGGATGTTGAATTGATATTTTATATGAAATTGGAGAATTTCATTAATATTATAATTAGCTTAATTATTGATTAATCTTATTTACAATCATTTGTTATTAAATTTTAATTTGCTAAGGACAATATCATATTAATTACTAATAGTATGTCATTTTTATAGTGATTAATATACATATAAGTATGTTTAATATAAATATAGTTATACTGTATGTATTAAAATTGGATAGTTATTTTTATTATTATTCCTCTATTCTTTTTAATATTTATCTATTTTCAATTTATTATCGGTTTAATGTTTTTGAATGTCCCACATTCATACTTTTTGGATTTTTATGGATGTATGAAAATATTCCACACTCTATATTTGTGCTTTTTAAGTAATGGGAATTTAAGTATCATTTAACCTTCTATATACTTCCATATGTTTTTTATTTCCTGTTCATTTTATAATTATCTTATATATAATTGATTTAAAAAATAATTTTTATATTGTTTTTAATAATTATTTATATTAATTCTTACTGAATTTATTTTGTTTTATAGCATATAGCTATATGCTATATATTATCAATGTTCTAGAATTATATAAATTCTTAGTTTAGTTTAAATAAGTTAGCTAATAGAATATTTTGTATGCTTTTAAATTTTATTAATAATTTTTTTTAAATACATTGTTGTGGTTTATATTAGGTTTATAATTATCTCTATATAAGGATATGTTTGGTTTTGCTGTTAAAAACATTAATTACATTCAAATGCTTACAAATATTTATCTTGTGAATGTTGAATAATAAAAGTAATACTAGATGGCAGCACCAAAAATTTGTCTTTTGAAGATAGCTCTAAATTTTAATTTTGCTAGCTCCATTTCAGTTATAATTTACTACACCAGGGGGTATTTTTAGCTAAATTTTGACGATAATGTTAAACAGTTATTAATTAATTTAATAGTGCATTTTAAATAATGTAATTACTATCTATTTATTTTATATTATATTAAATGTATTTAACAAGGTATTTCAAAATTTATTTCAAAATGTATTAACTGCATCCTTTGGTATCAATTACTGTGATTTCTTAACTGTTTTATTCACCTTAATCTTTATGATATTCTGGTAGCCATCTGCGTGGATATTTGTAAAATGCTGAAATATTAATCGGTATGGTGTTTATTATTTATATTTTATATCCTATAAATATTTAAATAGGTTTTATTGATTCTTCCATTTCATATTATTTGTTTCTATTCTGTTTTCATTTTTAATCAATTCACTTGATTTTAATGGTTGTTTGGACACAGGGGAAAATAATTTTTAGCTTTAGCTTATTTTTCTCACAGAAAACAACCATTTTGCTTATATCATTGAATTCTGTGCCCTTGACAACGTAATTCAATGTATAAGCTTTTCCATTTTTTGTCGGTGTCCACTTTTTTCTTTTTCTTCCATAATAATTCTTATAATAAATTTATTTTTTTATTTATTTTTTTTTTTTTTTATACTTACAGTTTTAATTCATAATATTTGATGGTGGTAGGTTATGTTTAATTAATGGATATATATATATATATATAAACTTTTTAGGTGGGGGTGGTTTTGGGCTCCTGGGGTCCTATAATGAAAAGTTATGAATCAATTTTTCAAAAGTCGCACCATGGTAACGACTGCAATAGGTAGTATTTCTTACGAAATCTACCTAATAACTTCCAAACGGTGACAGATATTTAAAAAATTCTTGCAGGAGGGTTATGTATAAAGTCAAAAGTTTTATTACAGTGATTTTTGATTTTAGTTCGAATTACAAACAATAGATGGCGCTGTAAGCAATAGTCGCTGAATACAGGCTCGATTTTGGGTCCTTTCTGTTGTTCCATGCAGAAAAAGGAGATGGAAATGTATTATCCGGGCCACGAAGTACCAAAAATCGATCCTGAATTTAGCCTCTATTGATCGCAGCGCCATCTATTGTTTGTAATTCGAACTAAAATCGAAAATCACTGTAAAAAAACTTTTGACTTTATGCATAACCCTCCTGCAAGAATTTTTTTTAATATCTGTCACCGTTTGGAAGTTATTGAATTTTAAAATCAGTCAGTCCTTTTTGGGACACCCGGTATATATATGTATGTATGTATGTACTAAATTTTGTCCGCACGATAAAAGTCGCAATTATGCACGGATCGTCTTCAAACTCGCCAACAACTTTCAGATGGCTAATATCTCGGCGGGGATTGAAAATGGGCAAAATCGGCCCAAGGGAATGGAAATGGGGAGGGTTCAAAATTTTGAATACCATCTTAACATGATTCTGATAAAACCAGCTCTTACACAACAATGACAGGAAAAAATAAATATTTTTCGTTGTAGCAGTTGCTAACAATAATAAATTAAAAAAAAAACAATAAAATTCTCACCACAACAATTGCTTTTCTTTTGCACGAATTTCACGTGAAAAATTAAATTAAATAAATAGTTAGACGAATTGAAAAAAAAAATTGAATATTACGTCACAAGTTTTCTAGAGCAAGATTTCCGCATGAAAACTTAAAATGAAATAAATAGTTTGACGAATTAAAAACAAAAAAAAGAAAAAATATTGCGTCATATTGGAAATTAAATGGACCTCAGCAGGTGAATAGGTAACGCCATGTGAGTTCGAAGAAACGTATTAAAACATGATAAAAACCCGACTATGGAAATATTAACTTATTTTAACACTTTGCGGCTCTCTGAATTTGTTTTATCTATTTTTTAAACCTATTCCATATACATGCGTGTGTGTATTCGTGTATATTAGGATTTTCACAAAATGTTTAGTTCCCTAGAGTTCATTCTTAGTGAAGGAACTGGGTTTATCTCTAATCTTGATTTAAGTTTTGTTGGTGAATTTAGTACTTAACTTCGAAATCTACCTCCGCCTGTAGGCCCGAGCCAGCAGGGATTTTTTCATATGCATTGTATTTTTAATTTTCTGTTATACATTCTGATGACGACTCAGTAAAAGAGTTGAAACATGTCAATATAGATTTTTAATTTACTTTTAATGTGTTTTTAGTAACGTCCTTTAAGCAAATAAATATTTTAATAATGTGATATGGCTATTAGTGGACGTAATTTTGGCTTATTTACTCGCTCTTATTTACTTTTGATCTAACATCTCTATCAACGTAAAATGCTATATTGAAATAGGGACTGTCACCCTTAATTTTCCAACATTAATTTTGAAATTGGCTTGGCGTTTCCTAATATCCCACAGAAATGTAATTTAGAAAGCTTTTAAAGGCCTTTTTTGGAACGTTTGTAGTTCCTGCAAACCCGAGGTGGTACAGTCACCGGCATAAAATATAGCCTGTGTAGGATCAGACAGTGTCACTATTGATTCGCAACTATTACTTTTATATTAGATTTATATTTCCTGAGATTGCATAGGAATCGTAATTTAGGACTTTTTTAGAACGCTTTTCGCTCTTCTCCTTTTTAATTTGAATTTATTTTCGAGAGTCCTTCGATGGCATTCATATTTTATAAGTAACTACCATGCCCTATTTAAAGCCCTCTTCAGTATCTCAGAAATCGTAATTTAGAAAGTTTTTTGCTCCTGCAACCCTCTAGTGGTAGTGGCACAGACATAAAATATAGCAGGTTCTATCACCAACAATGTGTCACCATTATTTTTTAAATCGATTTAGTATTTAATAAGATTGCATAAAAATTGTAATTTAGAGCATTTTTAGAACGCTTTTCGCTCACTTCATCCTTTTAAATTTGGACTTTTCTTTCGACGGTTCTTAGAAAGCATTTGCATCTTGTACGTCATTACCATGCCAAATTTCAAAATGTTAGACCCCTCAGTTGTGCAAAAAACGCAAATTAGAACATGTTTTGCTTTCGAAAAAAGTGGCAGCAACATAAAATATAACGAATTTTTTAATAAATTACACATTTAGCATTAGAAATTTTATTTATAGGATGTCCATCCTTAAACGACCCTATGTTGTCTGCAAACTATTGTTCAGAGTGTCGTGAAGTTTTCTGGATGACATCATAAAGGTATGGACATTTGTTGAAAAGAAAAAAAAAACATTGGAGGCCGTTTTTTAACGAATGACACATTTTAGCCTACATGGACGATAGTTGAACCCATTTTGTGATGTCCCAACGGCTTCCGCCTGACGGTCATCCTTTTGAGATATCCTCTGGGGTCGTAAGGTAGTCTGTTCCACAGTGGACCGCAGTGTATTCTGGGAAACATGTCGCGAAAGGCTGTCTTTGGAATCAAGTTAAGTGAATCAATAAAATTCCTAAACTATCATCCTTCTAAATGTGTCATTTAATAAAAATCGCCCTCTGGTGGCAAAATTTTGAACTTTTTTTCCCGCTTAAACAAATTCCCATTCCTTTATGATGTCTTTCGCAAAATTTCGAAACTTTATGAACACTCGTTTTGTCTGTAGATAACTTTAAAGTAGGGTCGTTTCAGGATGGCCACCCCGTCTATAGAAAAATGCCCTATCGATTCAACAGATCATGAACCACCTGTCATAGTAGTGTTTTTGCTTATGCTTCGAACGCAAAGCATTCCTCTTTTTTGGACGCGAAGAATTTTTTCTGCATTCCTGAACAAGTGTGCCTATCGTAAAATAACTCTTATATCCTCATTGTTTTGAGGGTGGCTTTCTGTCATTTTTATGACTCGCTTTTACATTTCTTTTGTCGAGCTGTTACTGATCGTATAACATTTGTATGTGTGTGTGCATAGCGTACTTCTTTAGCATTCCGAAAGATTCTATTGTTTTTGCTTTTCGAGAAAACAAAATACCGATAGGTCATTGTGTCCAACGATGGTTTTTCTTTTTGCACTCTTCTATCTTGCTTTTGGTATTGGTAAAGATTGTTTTTTGTACTTGCTCACGGATGGGTTTGAAGGATAACAAGAAAGAAAAAACCATGCGCCCAGCCTAGATTATGAAACACTTTCCAACCCATTCAGAATAATGCAACCAAACGGCACCGTTTAAAAAATTAAAATAGTATGTTTTAATTCAACCCCGTGGAAACGCATCCTACATTTCGAAACCCCATTTCAGCTGTTCCCCTCCACAATCGGAAAAGGATGCGAATTTTTTCAGCAGCCCTGTATAGGACAGATAGATTTGTATCGATTCACGACAGGCATGCGAAAATGGAGTTCCCTTAAGAAATACATAGACTTCAGTTGAAAATTGACATTCAGCCATTTCCTCTCACAGGAGAACGGTACGGGAATACTTTTGTGCAGCCCTGTATTGGAAGTATAGAATTTATAGAGAACGAGTAAGAGGCAAAAAAATATTTGAATTGAAAAGCGCCTACCGAATTTTAAACCGTACACTCCAGCCGATGACTCCAAGACAGTACTGTACTGTAACCGATTTCTTGTGTGTGTCCCTATAAATGATTAAAAAATGCCACGAATGCCCTGTTCTGGCGGGATCGTAGTTCAATTCAGTGATGGATATCAGCTTGAATACATCTGAAAGAGCTTCCTGTCATTAAAATACTCTGCAAACGATTTTCCCCCCTATACCAGGATGGGCGAACCTTTTTACGTGCACGTGCCAAAAATTCACAAAGACTATCTATCAACCATGTAACGTGCCAAACTTGAACGTAAAATAATTTTGCGGCGTACCATGTTTGTAGAAAGACAAGGTACAAAATCAATTGATGTATGCATTAATAATTAAAAATATTAAAAATCAAAATGTGATTTCTCTGTATAGTGTAATAAGCTATAAAATGAATGAAATTTTAATTCCTAAACATGATTTATTTATGGGGTACGTGCTGTAACAAGGAAATAAAAGTACGAATTTTAATTTTAGTCATTTTTGACATTATTTTTAATGCAACATCTGGTTATCATTAGGAAGTTCCATTAAACAATGTATCCATAATTTATTGATAAGATTTTTGCTGATGTTCAATTGAATGTTCGATGGAGATTTTTTTTATACCTGATTCATACTTTGATAGTTCTAGAAATTAGAAATTGGACGCACTTGCCGCTTTATGACAGTGACTGTCTATCCAAATTCATTTGAAAAATGCAACCTTATAAATCCCTATAGAAAGGCAAAATGCAGGTTGAACACTCTGCCTAACATCACAGGAAACGAAAATTCTTTTGATACGTTCCTTCATGCAAAAATATTTGCATTTTTTTGTGATAGCCTGAAAGTATGAAACAAAATTTTATTAATTATTGATAGAAATAAAAATTATGAAGGTTATAGGATTATAAAATTTACAGATAAAAAATAATGTTATATGTATAATGATTATAAAATTTACTTTTTCGCGTGCCAAAGAAATTGTCTTACGTGCCAAAGGTTCGCCAAGCCTGCCCTCTACCCTAACGTAATGGAATACTTTTGAGTGCCCCTGTCAATGAACTATTCATCCTCAATACCCAACATGTTTTGGTGACCCTCCATAACCTTTATCCATTTCCTGAAAATCCGAGTCCATGGAGGGGAGTGAGAAAGGTGGGCAGACGGACCGAATGCATAAACATTTTTTCAACTTTGTTGGAAAGTGTTAAAAAAGGATGTTCACAGGTGTGTTTCCGAGGGCGCAGCAGCATTTCAACAGTTTTAGAACACAATGATCCATGAATACATCCACTTTAAGGCATTTTCCTGTCAGGGGATCCATCGCGAACTATTCCGCCACACGTATGCCATGGTATAGAGAAGTCGAAACAACACTCGGTGGAAGGACTACACACTCGCCTCAACAGGTTCCATCATTCTGAAACGGCTGCCCTGAAACCTCCTACAAGCTAAAATGGAGAAAATAAGTTATAAATAAAAAAGCGTCCCATTAAGAAAAAGCTTTTATCTATTCATGAATGTACATTTATGAATGAATGTGCGATGATACGTTGAGACAACAATGTAGAAAAAAATTGTATTTTTTTTAACAAATTCATTCGTTTGCGCATTCCACTAAGCGTCCAAAAATCAGTGACTCTTTCACGAACGCGTTGAGCAGCCCAATGAATGGGACGGAAATTTAGGAGGGGGGGAGGGACACAACAGAAATGGAGTCCAGAAAAGACAAGAGATAGTAGACGGCCAGACAGACAAACTGAAATCAGGAACACTTTTCAACTAGGATGAAAAGCTTAAAAAAGTATTCCATGGAACATCCCTTCGCTTGTATGGATGAAGAGAATCGTTTTAATTGTCTGTCTGTTTATGACTTGTATTTACCGTGCCATTTACTTATAATGCCACGAAGTATTTCTTTTTCAGCCATTCGCAAGACGCCTTCCATTTCTTTTGGAAAGCAACCTCCATCAAGATGTCCTTCTCTACATCGCAGAAAAGAAACAGAAAGTAAGTGCATAACTTAAGCTCAAAAACAAACGGTCCTGAGTTCACACGGTAGAGAAAGAGAGGCTTGCACCCGAAATTTTATACAGAACGTCTAAAATAATTCAGGACCCTTTACAGCTATTTTCAGATTATTAAACATTCACAAATATTTTTAGGAAAAATGTAGAGTGGCTCATTAAGTTACTTGTAAAAAAAATCTTTTCTTTGTATATCGTGTGGAGTATTGTGTGAAAACTTTCGTAATGCCGAATTCTAAAATACATTTTTTTTAATTTTAGGTGTTATATTTTCAGAGATAGCGTCAAAAATGGAGTGCAAAAAGGTGTGTCCCCCTCCTCCTCTATTCCCGAATCTACTGAAACTAAAATTACGATAAAATGAGAGATAGTAGACGTTCATTTAAACCTTTCAGGAAAACTAGAGCGATGACCCTAGGTCACCTAGTTCTTGAGAAAAGCGCATTTTTCCCTGACACACACATTTCGATTTGCGGTCATTCAGCAAAGGTGCTGAGGAGCGCTGCAGGTACTTGTAGTAGCAGAAGTATAACAGCATTGTTGATCATGATGATCGAAAAAAAATGGTCAGTCATTAGCCGAGCTGTTAATCCTTAAAGACACGGATGGTTTGGACATACAAAATGACAGGGTCGGCGCACTCTATGTACCATCGGCTTTTAAAGCCTAAATAACAACTTTTAATGATATATTTCTGTAGTGCAATGTCCAGTAACACATTATAACAGCAATAAACGTCAAATTGTTAAAAACAAACTCATTTAATTAGAATGAATCACATAAATAGTATGGGATTCGCCACTAGTTTGCATTGAGTGGATCTCCCGCGTCTTTAAAATTTAATTAAAAACCTATCTGGAAAAGACGCGCCACGGACCAAGGTCGCAGCTCGCTTAGTACAATGTCAAGTTTAAACTTTGACTACACTGCTACACTATTTTAGCTACACTGTAAAAAGAAAGATGATTATTAACGCTGAATTTAGTTTTATGAAATGCCAAATGAAGTTTAAATAGGCACTACTTATAGTGTCAGTACCGAATTCAGTTCATCCTAAGCAGGTTAGAATGAGATTAAAAAAAGAGTTATACAGAATAGCAATATTTGATATTATTTAGGCTGCCTATCTCTTTGAACTTTTAGGGTATACCCATTCACACTTTTCTAGTATCTGCAGCTATACCCAACCCTACGTTGTATAGCTCTTCACAAAGTTTTATTATTGTTTTAGCAACGATTGTTTTTAATAATACAGTTAATAATTCATATATTTATTGTACGGATTTACTTTTACTTGATTTCTTTCCATAAGCTTAAATAACTCAAAGCGTAGATTATTTTTTTAGTCTAAAGTTTAGTTGTGTAAAGGTCTTGTTTATTAAATTCGTATAGAAATGGCGTGAAATTTCGTTTACTCCGTACAGTGGCGTAGCCAAGAGGGTGGGGGGGATCCAGGGGGTCCGGACCCCCCTCCTCCCCCCGAACAAAGAACTAGTTTACTGAATCATGGATGCAACAGTAAAAACGGCTAAGACAGAATCACAAAGAATCTATGAAACATTCCGCTTTAGACAGGTGTTCTTTTTAGAAGGTATAATTCAAATGTATGTCTTTCGCCGGGTCTGTGACCTTTTCCGTTTTAGACAGGTTTAAATTATAAACACTTTCCGTTTTCACAGTATCCATTAAAACTGCTAAAACGTACTCACTTCCCGACTTTTTTTCCTTCACGTACTCTTTTCTTAGGCTTTTCATTTTGGAGTACCCCCATTTCTCATAAACACGCCCCCCTCCCCCCTACACTCAAAGAGATAACGTAAACATGCTTTTTTCCTTAGTAATCTTCGTATCACAACCATATAATAAATCGATGCAAATTACATTGCCTTTTCTAACATTTTTGTGACCCTTTCTAACCATTTTTGTGAATTTCGCCATTACCGATGTTATTTTCACGTACCCGCAGCAGACCCGCCACGTACCCCCAAGTGTACGCGTACACCAGGTTGGAAACCGCTGCTATAGTACACCTCTGAAGAGCATAAATGTATTAAAGTAAAATATGTGAAGAGGACCTATCTCAAAGGAAAACAATTCAAGATTCGACAAAAATAACACTATATATTTATGCTTGCTAAAGTTTGAAAACTATCTGAAATAAAACTTGTTCCAATTGTGATTCCTTCTTGGCAGGTTTTCTGCAAATACGGAATCCTCTCGCAAACGAAAATGTTTTAATGTCCCGAGACAGGATAACTATGCAAGAATACCTGCTATTCCGTTTACACAAATTTGCTGTTGTAACTAGATTAAACGTAAAATTTCTTTATCTTGGACTTCGATGGGACCAACAGTTGCCGACACTTATGGGAAAGGACGAATTTATACGAACGCAATAACGGCACATTGGTTGAGTTTCGTGACCCTTATATTATCTTTGTTCACTTTATAACGGACAATATTAACAATTACATTAAATCTGCTGCTTGCAGTTAATAAAAGTAATTTTATTTTTGGACTGGTTATTTGTTACCACTTTCAAAATACAGTGGTGGTCAAAATTATAAGGACAAGGAAAAAATCGCCAAATCTTGGCTACATTTGGCCGGAAACTTATGCAAATTTAATGGACGAAAACTAAAAGAAAAATGAAGAATATTTTTATAAGTTTTTATGGAAATATGTGGAAAATTCATATTCATAGATTTATTATGGATTTATACAGCCATCTGATATGGACAAAATTATAAGAACAACTGTATTTGTGAGTTCTTAAAAATAAAATTTGCATATTTTTTGCTCTGCACACGGAACTCAGCAACGATATAAATGCGTAGTAAGCGTTTGGGATCGTCCTATTCTGTTTTTCAGTCATGCCGCTAGGTACAAAGCTTTCGGAGTTTGGGAAAGGGAAAGTGGATGCATTTAAAAGTTCAAGACTTTCTATACGCCAAATTGCGACAAAGCTTAATAGATCAAGAACGGTTATTTACAATTATCTTAAAAATCCCGGTAAATATGGACGGCATAGACATACAGGTAGACCATCTTCTGTTTCTGTACGGGAGAAAAGAATGATAATAAGGCGAGCTTGCTCCAAAAAACAAACGCCAACAGAAACAAAACGTGAATTGAACTTAGAATGCAGTACTCGAACTGTTCGACGTGTTTTACAAAA
The DNA here is from genome assembly GCA_963932465.1 of Maratus speciosus. NCBI lineage: Eukaryota > Metazoa > Arthropoda > Arachnida > Araneae > Salticidae > Maratus > Maratus speciosus. Next base: position 1,763,888 of record OZ010795.1, on the reverse strand, counting down.
AGAAAAAAAGGTTCGCTATGGTAAATATATGTCACGACCGCCTCTTACAAAAGTTCATAAGAGACTGGTGATGGAGTTTGCCAAAAAATGCATTACTATGGGAAAAAAGTGGGATGATGTTGCCTTTTCAGATGAGAAAAATTTAAATTTGGGTGGACCAGATGGTTTTCGCTACTTCTGGTATGATCTCCGTAAAGAAAATGAAATTTTCTCAAAGCGTGCATTTGGAGGTGGTTCAATAATGGTCTGGGGAGGTTTCGCAACTGGTGGAACTACTCCAATAGTTTTTGTGCAGGGTAGAATGAATTCTGAGAGTTATGTTGATGTATTGGGCGATAATCGTTTACCGGAAACACCGTTAATAACGAGTGGAGACTATTTTTTCCAGCAGGACAATGCCTCAGTACATGTTTCTCAAACTTCAAAATCGTAGTTTGATGCTAATTTCGTGAAACTACTTCATTGGCCGGCCAGAAGCCCTGATCTGAATCCAATGAAAAATCTGTGGGATATTCTGGCACACGAAGTATACAAAAATGGTATACAATATGAAAACAAGCAAGAACTCGCGTCCTCCATCGAAAAAGCCTGGTCAAAAATTTCCAAGAACGTTCTTAAGGAACTCTCAAACTCCATGACGTCAAGACTGATCAAAGGGATTGAGAAGAAGGGGGAGATTATTAATTATTAGTGTGTTTCAGGCAAAAACAGTCATTGTCCTTATAATTTTGTCCAATTTTTAGGATGGCATATTTTGTTAATTATGGCAAAATATTCATATTTCGCATTTTCCAATGTTTTGCATCCTATAATGATTTCTAGCACAAAAAAGCATTTTATGTACAAATTTCAGTTTATTTAGTTCAGAAATAATTTTTTTCTGTGCAATTTTCAATTGTGCTTATAATTCTGACCACCACTGTACACCGGCGAGAAAAATTAAAGAACAACCCTAAAAAGGTGCTTTATATGTTAATTATATTAGGGGAACTTCGATGAAAGGCGATTGGATGGTAACTCAATGTCAACATCATCACGTAGTCCAATGGGATTAACCTTTGCTACAGAAAAATAGGCAGATTTTTCAGCCCCAGCCCGTTCTTTCGGCTCACGTGTGAAAAGGAGTGCACGTGGGTAATTTGAAGTCTAATTTCAAGGATTGTACGTGTAATTAAGTAAAATTTTTGCTTGTAGTATGTGGAATAGGTCGTCCAGAAGACATTTGCGGAAATTGCGTGCGATAGGGAGAATGGAAGCAGAACAGATACTCTCTCATGGGTCTGCAAAGACTTAAAAATAGCCAAAAGCGTCATGTCAAGAATCTGGAAACGGTTTAAAGACAAGGTATAATGTGCACAGACAATCAGGATAAGGTAAAAAACGTGCCACAATAGTCTCCCAGGACCGTTATTTGCCAACGATTGCTAAAAGAAATGGACAATTGACGTCAGTTCAGATTGCAAGGGAGCTTGCTGCAGCAACAGGAACTCGACTATCCAGGTTTATGTGACTGACAAGCTGCATAAAAAAAGGGCTGCATGCAAGGAAACCCATGATTTGTATTTCACTAACTCTGGTAGCGAAATGCACCTGATTAAAAGGGTGCAGAGATCATCGTCATTGGAGTACCCCGATCTGGAGCCGAGTTCTCTTTACCGATGCATCCCGATTTTGTTGAGAGAGTTACTACGGACGTGTTACCCTAAGGAGGGAGACAATCACACGCAATAAGGCTGGAAACATCCGTGAAAGGCATCGATACAAAGGTCGTGGAATCATGGTATGGACGGACATCATTTTGAATGGCTGCGGTGAAAGACACATTTTTATCAATGCAACTGTGAACGCTGAAATATACAGAGATGAGATTCTTGAACCTCATGTCGAGTTGTTTAAGGGTGCAATCCGAAGATTTGAGATTTTATGCTTATTAATGATCTAGAAGTGCTAGCCCCCCCCCCCCCCTCCAACCCAGATAGCATGAACATTAGCAGCAAGTTTGATTTTTTCTGACATTATCTTGCCGTGCCAAATTTGAATTGAGAAATTCGCAGCAAATTTCCCGCAAGGTATAACATCCCCTACTTGCATGAGTAGTTTGTCGTGAAACTGATGGCAAGACTGTGTCTTTAATTCACGAAAGTGACGAAAGCAAAAAATCTCTCTGTTTTGAGAATAGACAATCAGCACAATGTATCACGCAGAAATTGCAGAAATTTTATTCGTTTGGCACCGCTTTTTCTAAACACTATGCTTATCAAATACCAAAAAAGGCTCGCATTGAAAAGTGCAAATATTACCTTAACTTGTTTATGGTGATGAAAACGATGCATGTACCTTCTGACGGTGTATTCGCATCAATAGACCTGTTCAGAACTTTGGACCCCTCCGAAGGGGTTAAACTAGTGATGGGCGATTTCGATTTTTTAAATCGATTTAATCGATACTATGGCCAACTCGATTTAATCGATACTATAAATTTTTTAATCGATGTCTCTAAAGGTCATATCATTTTCATTTTCCTTCAAAAATTTAAGGTCAAGTAGTTGGATGTCCAATCCCAAAACTTTCTTCTGTCTCATAAATGTTAAAACTTCAAAATTCGCTATGACAGTGTCAAATTTAAATAACCTATGCCCATCATGAGGATCCAAAAGTATAGGTTCGTTGAAATATGTGTATTTAAAAAATATATATAAGAATCCCATTTTCTTAACAAATCATTGAATTTCGGCCCACACCCTCTTAGATGTCCGCAACGGAAAATCCCAGTTCAAAGGGCATAACAGCGACACCTGTTGCGTAGTATACACCCAAGCCTAATAAGGATCTATTTATACGTTACAGTGTAACAGAATATGAAGTTTGATTAAATTCCGTGCATTAGTTTTGATATATGGCTATCATGAATATCATGAAAAAAGCAGTATAGCAACGCAGCCTATTACATGATAAACACGAAAGACTCAGAAACAACTTACGTCAATCACTAACAGAATATTAAGTTTGATGAAATTCCGTTCATTACTTCTTGAGATGTTATCGCAAACATTGCGTAAACCCTGAAAAACAGTGTTGAATTCAGGGGCTGGTACGGTTGGACCCCCCCCTTCCCGGAACATTGAAATGTCCCCTAGGAAGAGTTGAGATTTTATGCTTAATGGACGAAAGTCCAATCCCCCCCCCCCCCGGAGAAAAATGTCTGAATTCAACACTGTTGATAAAAGCAGCATGGCAGCACAATTTGTTATATCATTTACACAAAAACCTAATCATGGATAACTTATGGCATTGTCTAACAGAATATTAAGTTTGATGAAATTTCGTTCATTAGTTCTTGAGATATTATCCCTAAAATTGTTTAAATCCTGAAAAACGTGTTGAATTCAGGGGGTGGCCCGTGGGGGGGGTGGGGGGGGGGTGACATTCCTTTCCCCGCAACAAAGCATAAAATCTCAAACTTTCTGCGGGGCATTTGAGTGTTTCGGGGGGAGGAGAAGGTCAGCCCCCCCGGGCCACCCCCTGAATTCAATACGTTTTTGTACATTAAAAATTGATGAAATTTCGTTCATTAGTTCTTGAGATATTATCCCTAAAATTATTTAAACCCTGAAAAACGTGTTGAATTCAGGGGATAGCCCGGGAGGGTAACATTCCTCCCCCCCCCCCCCCGCAACATTCAAATGCCCCCGGTAAGTTTGAGATTTTATGCTTTTTGTACATTAAAATGTACAAAAGTCCAACCCCCTCCCCCTCTGAACTGTCCCTCCCGGAGAAAAATGTCTGAATTCAACTCTGCTGATAAAATGAGCATAGCAACGCCCCCTGTTGGGCGATTTACACCGAAACCTAATAAGCAGCAATTTATGCCAACGTCTAACTGAATGTGGTTTTATGAAAATCCGTGTATTAGTTCTTGAGATAGAGCTATTGCGAAAATCGGGCAAAATGCAGCATAGCAGCGCCTCCTGCCGGTAGATTTACATCAAAACCTAATACTCAACAACTTATGTCAACGTCAAACTGAATCTGAAGTTTGGTGAATATTCGTGCATTAGTTCTTGAGATAGCAATCTTGCGGAAATCATGAAAAATGCAGCATAGCACCGCCACCTGTTGAGCGATTTTCACCAAAAAGTAACCAACACCAATTTATATGAAGGTTTAACTGAGTCTAAAGTTTCAACAGATTCCATGCATTAGTTCTTGAAATAGACCGCGCACAATTTTTTTGTCAGAGACAAACAAATAGACAGACTGACAGACAAAAAATTTATAAAAATAGTCAAATCGTATTCCAGACAAGAAGTTCTAAAACTATAAATCCTTAGAAACCAGAAGTCGAAAATTTTCACGAAAACAACACTTTATTTTTCTAAAGACAAAAGAAAGCAAGAAAAGATGAACGCATCGATTCTGCCCTTGGATCAGAAACGGTGAATCGATTCAGTTCAGATTCGATGCCGATGTCGATCTTCAGATGCGATCTTCAGAATCGTTATTTTTTTTATTTACTTCAATTCTTTAGATGCAATGTCGAATCGCTATATATTTTGATTTACTTCAATTCTTTAGATGCAATGTCGAATCGTTATGTTTTGATTTACTTCAATTCAAATCGCATCGCGGTCGATCCACGATTCGGCTTGAATCAATTCTTCCAATTTTGCTGTTTTAGTACCAGAATTGCTGTAAAATTTTGTATAAGAGCCTTTTTTTTTACTTTCTAGGTTAAATCAGTGTTGAATGCAGGTATTTTTCTTAGGGAGGGATTTATGCGACTCCGGTCGGGATTGGCGGGGGGGGGGGGGGGGGGGGGGGTATTTCAGAGTTCCGTAATGGGGAGGGGGGTGCACATTTGTCCATTAAAAAGCATAAAATCTCAAAACTTATGGGAGGGACATTTCAATGTCCCGGGAGGGATGTCCTCCCGGGGTACCCCCTGAATTCAACACTAGGTTAAATCGTTATACTTTTGTTTAGAAGCCTAGTTATTCAGGTTACTAGTTTATTATATTGTATTTTTCAAGTTCGTCCCTTCTAATCTCTCCACCCCCCTCTCCCCTTTTCGTCGCTAATCTTAATTTACAGGGCCGTTCAAAATTTGCATGCAATTTTTAAAATGTCCAATTCTTGTTCTATTTTATTATAAAGCCACATTTTGAAATCTTGACCAAAGATACTTTTGAGGTCGCCCCTCCGACCGTTTGGGGCTTACCTGCTCCCTCGGGGGGGGGGGGGGATATTTTTTGTTTCTTCCAAACCATATCGTATAACATATCGTTGGAAAGCTTTTAATGTGATCTTTTATTTTCTGTCTCTAGCCTTCCTTCTTTTTGATAAGGGTCAATCGTGCTCCAACTTTTGCATTGATATTTTTGACAGTAATTTCAAAGGAATATATATTTATTCTTTCGGAGTTACTGTTTTAAAGGCAGAACTGCTGTCAAATTTCGCATAAGAGCCTTTTTCTTTCTAGGTTAAATTGTTATATTTTTAGTTTAGGAGCCAAGTTATTTGGGTTACTAGTTTATTAAGCTGTACTTTTCCAGTTCGTCACCAATACATTCCCCCCCCCCCCACCATCCCAATTTTCTTAATTATGGTCCAATTTCAATGGGACCTTTTTTGACATTCTTCCCGAATCATTTGTTTACCAACTAAACACTGATATTATATCTGCAGCTCTTGGTGAGCACCATTTATGAATGGTAATAACAAATTTCGTCTCTTTTCCATTTTAAACTTATCATTCTTGGTTTAAAGCCACGTGACTCAAGGTTCTCGTTAGTTAAGCGGTATTTCACAAGTTTGTCAAAGTGTTTGTGTAAGTTGTATTATAAAAATTCCAGTCGTTTACAACCAAACTTACTAATTTATGATACTTTGAATTTTATGAAATTTCGGAGCTTTCCGAAACTAAAGGATCCCCTGAATGTTATTAATTTTTTTCAAGGGTGTAGGTATGAAAATACGTGCTAAAATGCTTTAAAACCTTTTTTTTTTTTTTCAAATAATATATTTAACAATTTAAACAAAGTGATTCCCGAGAATTTTGTACTGTTTTAAAAGGGGACCAAATCTTAGAATGTAAGGGGCGTAAAAATTCGAAACTTGGACAGGGCGATGCAAAAAAAAAAAAAAAAAAAAAAAAATCTCCTTTCAGAAACTTGAAAAAATATTATCTTAATTACAAGCTGAGATATTAATTATTATTTCACTAATTGGTTTATTTCTATTAAATGCTTTTTTTTAAAGGCAGTCACGTGATTTTTTATAGCAGCATTAACGTTTTCTACCGTTTAGCGTGCGGTTCTTTGACGGCGGGCTGAGATAATTACTACCTTTTCAATATCAAAAATTTTATAAGTGTTCATACCACTATTTTCGAATAATAATTTCACAAATATCTTGAATTCTTGCCTAGACTAATGTATCTTCGGATAGGTTGTATAAAGGAGTTTCGTTTAGATACACTTTTGTCTTGAATAGACTGCGCTCCCTGGTGGTGGAATATAGAACTAACAGACCGCGATTTCATTTAAAGTAGAAAATCTAACAAGGCGATCTGTTCGAAACTTTAAGATAGTTTATAACACATAAGAAAAAGTTTAAAAAAGAATGGTGCGAAAATTTCGGGAGGAGGGGGGGGGGGGGAGGCCGCTAGAATTTTTTTTAAACCTTAGCGTTCCTTACCGTTTTAGGTGGGGTTTTTTCACGGAGTTCTGAGATAAATGCTACTTATTAAATATAAAAAAGTCAAAAGTTTAGTTACCACTATTTCCGAATAGTAATTTCGGCAAATAGCTTAAATTTTTGATCAAGATTGCCACACTCTTGAGTAATATATCTACTGATAGGTTGTTTAACGGAGTTTCGTTCACAGTTTTATTAGGAATAGAGTGCGCACCCTAGTGGTGGAATCTGGAACTAACATAACGCGATTTTGTTAAAATTAGGAAATCTAACAATGCGATCTGTTTTAAACTTTAAGATTGTTTATCAGTGTTGATTTCAGGGGGTGGCCCGTGGGGGACATTCCCCCCCGGAGCAGTGAGATGTCCCCCCCGGAAGATTTGAGATTTTGTGTTTTCAATGGTCAAAAAGTGCGATTTCCCCCCCGGAACTCTATAATGTCCCCCCCGGAGCCACAGAAATCCCTCCCGGAGAAAAGTGTCTGAATTCAACACTGTTGTTTATAACACATGATAAAAAATTAGAAAAAAGAATGGCGCGTCACATTTCGGGGGGGGGATAGAGGGGAGGGGCAGAACAAAATTAGAAAATATAACAGGGCGATTTGTTTGAAATTTTAAGATAGTTTATAACACATAATAAAAAAATTTTAAATGATGAATGTCAAAAATTGGGGGGGGGAGGAGAGGTGAGCGCGTTTTTCCGACCCGGTGGGCAAAGTGGGGGGGGGGGGGTACACTTATACGGTGCTGGTGGCAGCGGGAACCCGGTTCGCGGTTCGTTCGCTTCGAGATTTCATATTAGGCGGGACCCGCTAGTTACTAGCTATAATGTTAAAGATTTCCAAGCAATATACATGTGCGTCCACTATCCTTCTAAGACAGTAAAATTAATTGATTTTTATTTCTTCTGAGAAAACTAAATTTTCACGTCTTGCAGCGACGATTTTTTTTTTTTTTTTTTTTTTTTTTTTAATAAAAGAACTTTAATAAACTTTGCTAGTTACATTATTAAACTCAAATTGTAAGAATACTAAATCGGTTCTTATGGCAACGTGAATTATGTCCCTGAAAATTTAAATTTTAATTCAGGCTGGAAGAAAATCACAATGATTTAATTACAGGGACAGTCAAGTGTTTTCCGTTACATTACGGCCAATGGGAAAAATTATTTCAAGTGCATTTTAAGGATGTTACAGACTTTCGAACAGAATGAAATTGATATGCACTTATGAAGTGCACTGTTATAGTACGAGCGCACCACATATGCCACGTTTGACGCGCAATTTCCAACTTGTATTTAACCGAGATCTTTCTTAAAAAATAAATTTAAATAAAATCTAAATTACAATATTAGTAAAATTACATCTTAAAACTAATAATTTAAAAGTTAAAAACTTTATTATTTGACTCAAAGGTCTGTAATAGCTTACGACTGTTCCCCTGACTTTGTCTACCCTCTAAATGTGAGGTATGGTAGGTGGTCGCTACGGCTCTGCTGATTCGCTAAGTTTTGAAATTAATATTTTTGAGCTTATCTGTGCGAATCTGTAACTATCGAAATATCGATTCAAGTATCGATTCTAGAATTTGGGAATCGATTCTTATTGTGATTGATTCAGTTTTATACGATGTCGATTTTAATCGATTCCTGAATTTTCCAGAATCGCCCATTACTAGGTTAAACTTATAGTGTAACAGTTGTAAACAGACACTAGGGCGTGGAAAGGTTACTACTTTGCAGTATTTTTAATTACTTTTTTGCCGTTAATTCGTAATAAATTTGATACAGCATGAATTTAACTTGCACGACAAGTTATATGCGAGTTCAAAGTGTGGTGACTTCGGTGTTTGCGTTATCTTGCTGCAGTCTTTTTATGAACTTTCAGTCTTGTCATGCTGAGCTTGCTGCAACTTTGCAGGTTTTCAAAGCAAGACTGCTGCAAATTTTCTGAAAATTAAAAATGCTATCTGGGAAAGTGTCCCACATAGCATTTTTCCCCTTCCCGGCTCGACACACGCGACCTTTTCTAACTCATTTTTAAACATAAAGTCATCCAAGGACTGAGCCCATTTGGAATCGAATGGCATTTTCCCTTCTGGATCCGTCCCTGTCTTACGGCGGAAAAGTTTCTGTCCTTTCCCGCACGGTCGCGTCCGGAAATCGTGTTCAAAACGCTCTTTTGGACCGTATTTTCTAAACGATCTTTTGCTTTTAAAAGAAAATGAAAAACACTCTTCGGAGACATAGATTCTGAATGAGAACACCTGCCGATTTCATGCTTTTCCGAACCAAAATGAATTTGAGATCAGCTTTCATGGTAAAAAAAAAAAAAAAAAAAAAAAAAAAAAAAAAAAAAAAAAGTCGTATATGGGTCGCAGCGACCTGTACGTAACGCGTACAGAATTTATCTGACGTGTACGTGTTACGCAACGAACGTTAGAATAAAATCAGTAAAGGGCATGAAAACATGTTTTCTAAGGCTAATGTCAGACGAACGTCTTTTTGCACTCTTTTTTCCCTACATCACTACACAAGGCTAGCGGCATTGTGCAGGGATGTGTGTAGGGGAAAAAGCGTGCAAAAAGACGTCCGTCTGACATTAGCCTAAAGATTATGAAGACGATTAACAGAGACACACCACGTCATTCGGTTGATGGACTCACTAGGACCTAGAATAACAATTTGTTGACAGGTTCGAAAAAAAAAAAAAAGGAAATTTCTTAATACTATTCTGTTAATGTTGGAAAGTGCTTCCTAATTTAGGCTCGATGCACGGTTTTACGGGGTGGTTCGATCCGTGTGTGACCTCTTGAGTCGGAATGCACCCGACAGGATGATTTTTCTCGGACGGCCGTCACCCCGAACATCGCTTCGAAACGCATCCGTCTGATAGCTTCTTTTTCAGAAACACCTTTTGTTCTTATAAAAAAAAAGTGTAATACTACTCGATTTTGAGGATACCTGGAAGTTTTCTGTATTTAAATAAAGGTAACAAAAGTCGTCCATGTGTCAGAAATGTGCCGTTGAGAAGAGTCGTTGGGCGCGAAAAGTCAATTTCCTTCAGAAATAACTAATCTCGGAATAGGAGGGAGAGAAGAAGTTGACACTTCACTCCCGTTTTCGGGAAGATCACTCTCCCATTATGGGAAGGCGGTTTTTCGTTCCGTGTCCTCGGCTCCTTGATGGATCACACGTCGTTCCGGAATGAGTTTTTGCGGGCCTTATCGCCGGAGAGGCAGCCGTCTCTCTCCCGAATTTGCATGCGGTTACAGATAGGTGTCTCGTTATCGTCGGCCGGAGAGAGGGTGAGGGCTCTTGATAGATGGAAACTCAGGCGTAGGCTCCTCTATCACTTAGGGGGGGGGGGGGGGGGGAGAAGGAAAAGCCAGTCAAAACGGTCTTATAACGGAATTCTGCCTTAAAACGGAAAAATCTCATGGAACGAAACCCACTCAAACACGCATTAAACCAATAGGTCATGGAACGACGGTCTAAAACACCGAATCAAGGAGATTTCTTGTAAGAGTACCTCTTTGGCTAAGATCTCAGACGACAGCGGAAAAAAGAAAATTCAGTTTTAATTCAATTGGATGACTCTATTTCTCCCAACGCGTGAGGAAAGGATTGCCTGATTTTAGCTTTAGGGGTTCAGGTGTACCTATTAGAAAATTTAAAAAAGTCGTGTCATCATCCATCTATGTTAAATAGGAATCCTAAATAATGAAATGGCTTGGACGCCCCCTTAGTAAAATCCCTCATGAATGAGCACGTTTTCTTGGACGCGTGTAACAGAAAATGGGACGATTTCTCTGACAACACGCAGAAAAAATGATTCAACCCAACGTCGCGACATCGAGTGAAATGTCTATCTCTCATAAACCCATCCTTACCCTAAACGGCTCTGTTTTCAGAGATCACTGTTTATTATGTATGTATCACTGTATCACTCTTTATGTATCACTGTGTTTTTTAGCCCACAGACTATCAAAGCCTGAGAGCTAATGCGCCCGCAAGTTCTGTATGTACATACGTACGTATGTACGTACGTAACGCGACAACTCTTGATAGAAATATCGATTGGCTTCAATTTTTTTTTCTAGGTTCATTCTGATAAGGCGCTTCCCTGATTCGTTTTGGGGGTTCATGAGCTAAGTATAAAGGAGAGAAAGGGGGCTAGTCTCCCCTTAATTTAGATAAATGGGCAGAATTTTCCGATTTTTATCAAAATTTGTAAATAGGTTCATTCTGATCAGTCTGTTCCCTGATTACTCATGGGGATTCATTGGTTAAGTATAAAGTAGGAGGGGGGGGGGGGGGGGTTCGGGGGCTAATCCCCCTTAATTTAGGTAAATGGGTTTTTTCGGCATAATTATCCGATTTGCTTCCTATTTTGCAAATAGGTTCATTCTGATAAGGTACTTTTACTAGTTTGGGAGGTTCATTAGTTAAGTATAAAGGGGGAACGGGGATCTAATTCCTCCCCCTTAATTTAGATAAATGGATTTTTCTGTCCGATTTGCTTGAAATTTAGTTTACCTGTTTATTCTGATAAGACGCTTCCCTGATGGGATTTGGAGGCTCATGGGTTAAGTATAAAAATGGGAAACAGAGGGGCTAATCCCCCTTAATTTATTTTTTGAGGGGCATTGTTCTTTGAAATAAGAGTATAATATACAATGAGTGTGAATAGCCTGTTACTTTAACTGGGCACTTTTCTTTTTAGTTATTCAGTTTAAAAGTCTCTTCAAGCGGGGCCATCGCGAAACAACTTTCTTCTCTTAGAGAAGAAAGAAGAGAGAAGAAAGAAACGAGAAGAAAGTTGTTTCGCGACGGCCCCGCTTCAAGCCTGTTAGACCCTGTTAGGAGGCTGAGATGTATTCTCCCCGGGACTGCACAATACATCTAAATCGAAAGCTGGGTTCCCGGGGTGGTCCGGTGGTCCTCTCTGTACATATCTCTCTACTCACCGGGTCGAAGATAGCATTCCAGAAAATAAGTTCATCTGTTTGTGTTTCTTTTTAGCCCCCCGATGCTAGCAGTAAATTATGTGTTTCAGGGCCAAAACTTGCCTTTTTTGCACCCGTGGCAAACATGGATTTTGGCGCCCCCCCCCCCCCCTTTAAAAAGAAAATTTACCACAAGAATTTTAATAAATCTCTAATAGCCGGATTTTGAAATTTTTAAGTGTGTAATCATTAAATACGTAATGCTGAACTACGTAATCAGCTTTGTAAAATATTGATTCATGAAAACCTCGAAAACCGAACCAAAATATATCCCGCTTTAAACAGGTTTCCATCTTAGCAGGTATAATTGTTCATATTCTTTCTCTTGAAAATATATATATTTTTTTTTTTTTAAAGACCGGATTCCGTATATAGAGATTTCATTTTCGAAGATTTTACGGCAGTTGTAGTATTAAGGCGTTTAAAGTCACAATTATATGAATTATGTGACTAAATTAGTCACACTTAGACACTCGCAAGGTAATATTAAACCTATGGAAGCGCTCTTGACAAATATCTCGCTTCCATTTCATTACTAAATAATTGGTTTTTTTTTCGTGGGATACCTGAGATCAATATCTAATGTTGTGCTTTTGTACTTCTTCGGGTTTGGTTGCATGTTTTTTTTTTTTCGGACACGTTCATTTTTGGAAAACTGTTTGGAACTCGTTCTGAAATTTAAAGTATCTTCATTAAAAAAAATGCAACCAAATTCGAAAAATTAAAAATGCACAACGTTAGATATCGACCTCGTGTATCACATGAAAAAAAAAATTAATATTAAAATTCAAGCAAGAATTCTGAAAAGAATGCTCCCATAGATTTAACATTAGCGTGCAAATTAGAGATGGGAAATAGAGTTACTTTTGGTTAACAGGTTGCATCGTTCCACGCTTGCACAAGTAACAGGTTCCAACAACCTGTTATTTTTTTAACGTATAACTAATGGCTGTGTATGATGTCAACGGGTGTTTTAATTAGAAGGTCTTTAAACAAAATGCTTGAAATAATTTTGGGACGTACATATAGACACTGTTTTTTGTTAAGGTGAATCCACTCCATTAAAATCAGTTTTTGTTTAAAAACTTAATTTTTACAGGGCAAAACTTACCTAGTTATGATATTTTTAATTTTATGCATTTTGAGCTTTTCTGGTACTAAAAACACGTTTTTTGTGTATGGTGACAAAAACGGCGAAAATTCATAAAGTTCTAAGTATCATAACTCAATAAGTATTAGCTGTAGGAAAACAAAATGTTTACTGTTTTAGTGGTTAGAACATGGAGAAACTTTTTCTGAATGAAGCTTATAGGAACCAGACGTTGTGAAAAGATTGTTTAAAAGACTATTTAAAAAGCACCTATTTTAACGCAAATTGGACTTTAAATGATGCATAACAAAATCTGGAACATTTTTGCAATTGGAACAATACCACTAAAACTAACGATTTAGAAATTAGCTTTTGGTAAACGATAAGAAGAGACATCCTGTATAAAAATAAACACATATTTAACAACATGATTTGTAAAAAAAAATATTCTCGATTTCATTGCTGCTATGTGTATCAACGCATATGCATAGCGAAAACCACAAGAACGTGAAAATATTATTTATACATGTTTAGTCAGATGCATTTTATCAATGTAATACTAAAAAAGTGTTTTTCCATATTTGGTGACTAAAAATCACAAAATTTATTAAATTGCAAGTATCTTAACTCAGTTAGTTTTGGCCATAGAAGAATAAATTTTTACTGTTTTACATCTTAAAGCATAGAGAAACTTCTAAGCTCCAGATACTGTAAAATTTTTTTAATTTCTCAAGTATTTAAAAATCAGCTATTTTAACGTAGATCTATTTTTATATGATACAGAACAAAATTTAAAACACTTTTGCAATTGCAACTACACCTCTAAAACTAATGGTTTCAAAATTAGCTTTCGGCAAACGATAAGAAAAGACATGCTGTATAAAAATAAACACTGCTTTAACAACATGATTTATAAAAAAAGAAATTTCATCCCTGATTTCATTGCAGCCATATTTATCAACGTCTATCCAAAGATAATCCAAAAGAACCTGAAAATGTTATTTATACACTTTTAATTAAAAGCAATTTATCCGAACAGATTTTTATTACGTTTTTCAAATTAGTTACAATTGTATTAAAATTAAGTGCTCGCGCAAATAATGCGATGCTATTGTCTTTCTTTTATTTACAGTGAAATAAAAATCACAGAAATAAAAATGTTTGTAGCTCTTATTTTCTAAAAACACAGTATTAAGAAACTAATAAATAAATAAAAACACATGCCCCCCTTTCTAAAAAAAAAAAAAAAATCCACTGTCAAATAAAAAAAAAAAGAAAAAAACCTGTCGAACTCTATGATTCTAAGTATCATAACTCAATAAGTTTTAGCTGTAGGAAAATAAAATGTTTACTGTTTTAGTGGTTAGAACATGGAGAAACATTCCCTTGGACATGGAGTCCCCCTCAACATGGAGTCCCTTTTAAACATTCAAATTCAAAGAAACCACTAGCCCAATCAAAAATGGCTACCGCAATAACTGTGTCAAAAATGCAACGAAATCAAAATCATTTCCATCCTCTAATCCCTTTTAAACATTCTAATTCAAATAAACCACTGATGATGAACCACCAAAAATGGCTAACGACCTAACTCTGCAATGCAACGAATTCGCAGTTATTCCCATTCTCATATCCTTTATTAAAAAACGCTTTTTACTTTTCATCCCAATAAATCTCATCATTAAAATGATGTTATTCAATACTATTTATCTGTACAACAAATTACAACAGTTTAACGTATATCAGTGTGATGTGTTAAAAAATATTTTGCCTTCGTGTTGAGTTAAAGCAGTTACAGTATTAGAATCAACAGTGATGAATATTTGTAATAAAATAACTGTCAAACTCTATGCGGTTTCTCAGAATATTTTAACAGTGGTAGCTTTCTTTTCTAGCGAATGGCCAGGTGTTTGCTAGTGAAATGGGCTCTGATTGGTTGATTGCGAATTGCTTCATAGCTACTAAGCTTTAATCATTTTTTGCAGTGAACGATACATTCTAGCCATTGAAGGCTACTAAAGACATGAAAGGAAGATTTTTGACTGTCTGCGGTTGATGATTTCTTTCTATTAGCTTTGGCGCATCATAATAAGCGTTCATAATCGTTTAAAAAGGACTTTTTTTATTTGAAAGTACATATTTTTTTAATTTCAAAGTACATTTTTAAGCTCTTTTTTTTATAATATCGAAAACAAATTTTGGAAATTTTATTTTTATTATAATTTTAACATATATTTCTAAAAAACTATTCTTTCAGCTTTTTCTTTTCTTTTTTTTTTTATATACTTTGCAGGTAATGCGTTATAAATTTAACAGGGACTTTCCGTTAATCTGTTACTAAATAATGCATTATAAACGAATAACATTGTTATTTATCCTAATACGTTAAATAATGCCCATCTCTAGTGCAAATGTTTTCGCGTGCAACTACATTATTCACGTGAATAATTTGGAAGAAAGTGCAGGAAAATGCTGATAAATGGCAAGTATTAGGCTTTATACCTCTAGCCAGATGTTTTATTCAGGATAAGGATATTCCTTTGAAACGGGATGCTAATAATCATACAACAGTGCCATCAAAGAGATAAAAATATTGTTAAATAACTTTCCAGTAGAAATTATTATTAAAATACATTTTTCCATTTAGCTTATGAAGTCCTATTGCGTACCTTACTTTATTGTATATTGAAAGTGGAGTTGAATGAGTCAGGAATCAATGCGAAAACAAAAACGTTTATATGGCCTACAATCATAAATAAATTGGTATTCCATTTGATAAATTGTATCACTGAGATAATTAAACAGATATAGTTTCAAAATAGTACATAATACAGAAGATTAGAATATTCCACAAAGTATATTTTTCAACAACCTAAGTATGTTTTTCTGTTTGAGCTTTAAAGTAATTAATAGATATTCTTAAAATTTTATATATTTTTGCATGCTAAAATGATATAATCCCTTGTTATATTTATTGTTATAAGTGGAGAAAAAAAAATTGACAATATTTTTTTAAACTAATCTTTTAAATATTTTTATGCAACTAGTGATTTCAAATATTTTATTGAAAGAATTTTTAAATTTTGCAAGAGATAAATGCATAACATTAGTCAATGAAATAATCTGTTGTCATTTTTATTGTAGCTATTTTATAAGGTAAAAATATTTCCAGGGCCGGCGCCAGGGCAGCGAGGCGGCCGCCTCAGGGCGCATGCATAAAGGGCGGCATTTGCCTCACATATATTGAACATAAAATTCCTTACCATTATATGTATCAAAACTTTTTTTTTTTAAGTGTGATTTTTTTCCTCTCATTTTAGAATAAAAATACGGAGTACATTTCAGATAATTACAGCCGAATGATAATCGAAGAGTTCATAATCTTTATTATGGAAAATGGATTAAATCGACACGAACAAAGCTAACGAAGAGAATTTCATGCTTTTTCTTTTCTTTTCAAAAATTGTCTTGTACTGAAATCAGTAGAATTCACAAAGGGTAGACTGCGCCAGACGCATGCAAACCACAAATTCTCATAATGTTGTAGCGTCACGTGCTTTTAGTATTTCATTATTTTACTTGCATGGTCTTTCGATCGTGAAATTATTTTCATTAATTGCGTGTAGCGAGTCGGATACTAGGATTACACAGATGTTGTACCAGTTAAAAGAAACATAATATTTCTTACTTCAGTTAAATATAATGCTAATATTTTTATTTAGTTTTTAATTTAAGATAATGATTTTAGGTAATTTTGAAAAAAGTATTCTTTAAAACATATTTCATTTGCTTAAAAAATCAGCCTGCATAAATAATTAACTTCTCAATGTCCTAGATCTTTATCCAAATAAAAGAATAATTATATAATATCTTAATAAACCGTCTTCCAAAAATATGAGACGCTGATAAAACGCCCCTTTCGACTAATAATTTTCCTTTCTTTCTATAATTTCTAGCGGGAAAACGATAAAAGAAACAAAAACTCTTGATGAGACCAACCACTGATCGTAGTAATATCTTTCAATCTTTCGTAATCAGGTAATCTTTTCAAAACATAGCAAATTAGTGTTGTTTGTAGAACAAGTAGGATTTGGACGGGTTTGGTGAACTTAGCTCGTAGGGACAATGTCTCCTAGTATAAAATATGAGAGCAAATTGTTTCAAAATAATATAAGTTTCCAAAATTTTTTGTTTATTCCTTTTTTTTTTCCTTTACTAGTTTATTTTTTTTTTTTCGTTTTCATTTTAGCTTTTAATCAAGGAATTTATTGCAAAATATTGAAGCATGATTTCAAGCATGATAAATATATGAAAAAGCTATATGAAAAAGGGTGAACTGAAAAAAAAGAAATGTCTGGTGAAATTGTGCTGGATTGCAAGATACGAAAATGTACTATAATCACGAACGAAAATATTAAAATCCCGCAAAGCGCTTCTTTATCTTTATAAAAATCAGAAAACAATTTATTTTTGAAATTTAACCCTGCTAAGGTGTTCGGGTCGTTTTTGACCCAAAAGTTGGCCCAGCGTTCAAAGTTGTTGAGTCTGCGGCTTTTTGCACACCACTATTATTTTAGAGAAATTGTTGTTTTCTTGAATCGCTCAAATGTTCCAATTAAAAAACAACAACATTTTCTGAATTAAAATAGTGGTAGGAAACTTGGAAGCTCTGCATATATGAAATAATGTTCATTCAAAAGGAACACCGCGTTAGGATTAAAAAAGGATTTATATAAATAATTTTTTATTAGCTGTCCATCATCTTCGGAAACGTTTCCGAGTGGCTGCATCATTTATCAGTTCTCCCTTTACGGAAAATCGGTTTTCTAGATGTTACCCACTGAAGTAAGTATTTTCACGTACAGCAAACATGTTTAACAGACAAACATGCAAAATCACCAGTAACATCACCATTATTTTGCGATAACTGCATCTACAAATTCAGTTATGAGTTACGCAACTGAAAATGCTTACTTGAGAATATATAACATCCGAAAAACCGTTTTTTATTTATTAGTGATTACCTAATTAAACTGTTCGTTGCAGTTTTCTACATAATTTTCGGAAATTCCCGCTGAGAACAGGGAAGAATTTCCGTCGAGTGCAGTGAAAATATTATTTTGTAGATCATTTATTTGCCGTTCGCTCCCCCCCCCCCCTCCCATTTTGATACTTTTATCAGATTTTCAATTTTTTTCAATTTTTAATGTTTTCTAACGAGTTATATATATATTTATCATTTGCACTATCTTAGCTGTTTTCAATATCTTTAGAAAAAACAAAAGCCTGGTTGAGAAAAGATCATACAGTGGGTGATCGGTTAACGAACTTAATCCGTTCCAAAACAATGTTCGTTAACCGAATTGTTCATCAACCGATCATAGATTTTGTATACATTTGTGTGGGCGTTGAATTAATTCGTTCTTAAAAACTAACAAATATATAAAAATTAATATAAATTCTCCCTAAATTTATTTAAATGTAATAACAATGATACATACATTAATAACAATCGAAAAAGTTTTCAAACTTCCTTTTTAAATAAGGTTAATAATACGTCCATATTTAATATGTATAGATCGTATTTTGATGGCTTTATACGTGTCGTTTGCATTAAAAAAAATAAATGACATACATTTAATACATGTTTTACCACATTGCTAACTAAGCGTAGAACCAACAGAGTGAAAAATGTCCAAGTCGAGAATCGAATTCGGAACCCTTGGAATAGTGCTCAAGTGTTCTACCATTTAAGCTACGAAGACTATACCCATCTTAGCATCTCTCACTAAATATTTTGTTATGGTTGCAACTGCAGCATACGATGAAATAGTCTTCATGGACACACAGTCCTGTGCGAAACATGAGATACAAATAAACCCAGCATCGGTGAACACAACTATAATTTTTAATTAATTTGTCAATTAATTTTCAGCAGTGGTAGAGCACTTGGAGCGCTATTCCAAGGATTCGGGTTCGATTCCCGGCTTGGACATTTTTCACCCTGTTGGTTCTACACTTAGTTAGCAATGTGGTAAATCACGTATTAAATATTCAATAATATCGAGCGTAATTTCACTGCTGAAAATAAATTGAAAAATTAATTAAAAGTTATATAAATGACACTTGTTTTGTAAAAACGTTAGGATCACATTCGTTGACTGCAGCAATAAACCATATCACTCTATATCACTTTGACCTATCAAAAGTTTCATTTGTTCTCTAAAAATTATATTTATTGCAGGGCCCGATAAAGGCCAAGTGGAGCTTAGAGTTTGCTTATAATTTAGGAACTCCATTTCAATTAAAATGAAAAATTTCCAATTAAAAATATTTCTTTAATAAAGGGCAAGATATATAATTTAATATTTTTAATCTGTTCATTCAAATTTGGGGTCCTAAAATGTAGGACCCGAACTCTCGATAACGTATAAACTAATTAGGCCATAAATATACAACTGTTAAAATATTTTCTAAGTCGATAATATATACAATTAAATACAGCTCTGGAAAAGTGAACCATGGCATTGCTTCTACTTGCTTTGTTTCATACGGTGTTCGTAACGGAGCAGAAAATTCTTCGCGAAAGTGTTCGTTATCTGAACATAAAAATCTCTCTCAAAAGTGTTCGTTAACCGATCATCCACTGTATATCCAAATAATCAAACTTACATTTCCTTAAAATCTTAAAATTTCTAACAAAGATGAAAAATCAATTTCACAAATATTGTGTTTTCGCCATGAAAAAAGAATGCAAAAAACGCCGTATTGCAGCTATCTGGAAATATATCTCTTGCTTTGAATCAATTGGTCACAATTTTAATTTCCCGTCGATCACAACTTTTCTTTTAAAATGATTTTAGGTAAACTAGCTTTCAAACAAGTGGGTAAGTGTGATCACAGATCGCACAAAGGGTTTCGTTTAATATTCCTTTCAAAACACTTTATCCTTTTGCAAAATCTGTCAGTTCCACATTTCGCAACCAGGGGGCGCACTCTATTCTACACAAACCTCTATAAGAACGAAACTCCGCTTTACAACCTATCCGTAGATATATTAGTCGAGGTAATCGGGCCCATAGCACCCGAGATAGGTAGGCGCCCCCAGGCGGTAAAAAATGGAACTACAATATGTAAGTCTAAGGTGCAGAATATGAAAGAGTGATCAAAGAGGTGTCAGCAAAAGTTTAAAAAGTGACCCCCAGAGGAAAAGGGGGGAGGATAAAAAATTGCTTAAAAAACACAAGTTAGAGCACAGAGGGTTAAATATAAGATTTTTTCGAAATTTTATGATTTGTCGTTTGATCGCAAGTGCTTAGCTATAATTTTGCAAAATTTCAAGTCTTCAACTTAATTTGGGCTGAGTTAGAAAAAAAAAGCTTAAAATACACAAGTTAGAGCCCAGAGGGTTAAATATAAGATTTTTTCGAAATTTTAGGATTTGCGTTTGATGTGAGGTGTTCAGCTATACGTATGAAAAATTTCAAGTCTCTAACATACATAGTTTCTGTGAACGGGCTCTTTGACGGACAGACAGACAGAGGGGCGAAACGAATAGGGTTTCGTCAGATGAACGAAACCCTAAAAATGATGCTTATCGTAAATAAATAAATAAATAAATAAAAATACTTTAATTTATAATCAATTTTTAGTGGTTTTTAAAAATGAAAAAATCACAACTTTTTTTTTCCTTTGCATATGCATTTATCATTTTCAAGTAATTATTTTAGCGATCCTCCTAGATAAGTATGAAATAAAACTATACTTTCTGTACTCGAATTTGTTGACTGATTCATGGACAGTTTAATTTATTCAGATGATGATAATAATAAAAGTTACAATTTTAATTTTACGTACGGTATTATTCAAAAATAAGACAAAAAGAGTACTTTTTCATAACGGACAAAATAGAGAAATCTGCCTTGGCGAGAGAAGGAAATTTTTCATACATATTTTGTTTCATATATACTAGCAATTTTTTAAATCTTTATAGCTATAGATGCAGATTCACGGTCACCAGTCGCCATGTGGGGACTAAATTTTTTGCTTTGGCGACTAATTTTCGGCGTTTAAGTCGCCATCCTTTGGCGAATTTCGCGTTTTTTCCGGTAATCTTTAGACGTAAATCGCGATTTCTTTTCGCGATCCTCTGACGAAAATCGCGTTTATTTCCGCGAACCTTTGAAGAAATTCAGGTTTTATAGCGATCGTTTTATAAATGTCTTTTTTTTTTTTTTTTTTTTTTTTTTTGCAATGCTTTGACGAAATTTGCGATTTTTTGATAAAATTCTTTTTTTCTGCAATCTGTTGACGAAATCCGCGTTTTTTCTGCAATCTTTTGACGACATTCGCGTTGCTTCTGCAATCCTTTGACAAAATTAGCGTTTTTTCTGCGATCCTTTGATAAAAAAAGTGTGGTTTTTCTTCATTACCCTTTGACGACGTTGACGTTTTTCTGCGGAGATTGACGAAATTCGCATTTTCCCCTCGATTCTTTGATGAAATACGCGTTTTTTCACGATTCTTTGACGAAATTCGTATTTTTTGTTTAACTTTTTGACGAAATTCGTGGTTTTTGGAATTCTTTGACGAAATTCGCTTTTTTCCTGGATCCTTTGACGAAATTTGCAGGGTTTTTGCGATCCTTTGACGAGATTCACGCTCTGAATTTTTCTCATATAAACACTATTGCTTTTATGGGTTCTTCCACAACTTGGGTTTAGGAGCCACTGGCTCCTTAAAAATTTTGGGAATCTGCACCTATACTTTATACAATTTTTTTAATATAAAGAAGCGATTTATATATTTTTTATCAGAAACAAATGAAAAGTTACACAAAAAAATTTATACTTTGCATATAAATTGTATATAATATATATATATATATATATAGTATCTACCCTATATATATATAATATATGTATAAAATGCTTACATACAGGGCCCGATTAGCAAGTTTCTGTGTCCAGGACAGTTTTGATTTTTCGTGCTCTCTTAGATTGGTTAATTTACTGATTCTAGTTCATTTTTATACATATTGCACACTTATTCAAAAAGTTTCAACTCTAAAAATTAAGTTTTCCAGAAAATTAAAAAAATGGTCCCAGGAATAAAAATAAAATATGTTTTCTGTTATTTATTGAAATGTGTTTTAAGCCATACATTGAGACATATTTTTATCATTTCATCATATTAATATCTCAAATATCACTTTTTTTTTTTTTTTTTTTTTTTTTTTTTTTTTTTTTTTTTTTTTTTACAATTAACTGTAAAAAAATGTACGTTATGTAATTTGTACATGTCTGTACATTTTTAATTTGTACATTGAAAATTGTAAATTGTTGCGCTCACTAACCCCCATTCAGATTTCACATTCTCTAAACATGGTAATGTGCCCTTTTTTAAAAATATCACCACGTTACGGAATATTGAATGATATTATTACGAATGGTGTTTTGTAATCGGGTTGCCATGCATTTCCGTTTGAATAGATCATTTTACTATTACCATACAGATAGTTTCGGTCCGGTCGAATTTTTGACAGCATTTTCGCCGAAAACGAATTTTCAATGAAACTCACATTTTAGGCCGATAACGAAACCGAATTTTCGGTCGATCTCTAGTCAGCATATTAATTTTCTATTCTTAAAAACATGAGTAATGAAGAAAAACAATTACGTCATAAGGGCGGCAAAATGATGCTCGCCGGCCCTGAATATTTCTTACATAAAAGATATTTCTATTTTGCACCCCCCCCCTTTTATATGGAACTACAATCCAATGTTTGCTGTCTTTAAAACAGTAAAACATATGTTATCAATAATTGGTAAATAAACTATACCATCGTAGAGAGGAATAAAATATGTTTTTCACAAATTTTCATACCTGTCTTATTGATACCTGGGAAAATATGTATGCATTATAAAAGTTATTAAAATTAAGCAATAATTCTTTCTTAATTACAATTATCGTGCCAATAAGTTACTAAATATTGAAGTATTCTATTAAACAATGCTTTGAAGTTAACATTATATACACTTAAAGTTACTGTCTAAATATGAAAATGGTCTCATTCATCTACACTTTTAAAATTACATAAATGTATTGAATATAAAATGTCTGTTGAGAGGAAAATAAAGACGTGTGTGCAAATAATAGATAATTTACTGTTACCAATTTTTAGTAGTCGACGTACACGATTCAATGCACGGGGAACATTTCAATAATCGGGGCAAAACTACGTTTTTCAAGTTTTTTAAGAATTTGAAAAAAATGCCTTATTTTTGAAAGGGCGTACTGCGCTTGCTATTGAATGTATAAAAAAGTTGTAAGTATGAAAGTTGTAGAGAATTTTGTGCTCTTTAATATTGTAGTTGACAAATAATAGGCTACGACAACGGGTCGGAGATATTTAGAAAAACAAAAACGCAAAATTTTGTTTTGCTTTGGCCACTGAAAATTTAGCCTTAAGAAATTTTGTTAGAAAACTTGTTTTTTTGGCATCATTATAAACCATTTAGAAAAAAAAATGTTCTACCCGACCTTTTGCAAGGGAAGATGTACATTTTTCCTGGACTAAATCTACGTATCCTAATTTATTTTTATGTATAATTTCAAGTCAAAATACTGAATAGTTTTTTTGTAAAGTATACGACAAAATGTAATTTGTGTAACCTAGTTAGAGGATTCGCTTCGCTCATCCTAATAAATTTTGTTCTTTTTTTTTTGTGTGTGTGTGTGTGATTATTTATTTATTTTTTTTTTTTTTTATCCTACGCCCAGACAACGTCGGGCGGGTCAGCGGGTGCTTTCTCATTTTAGACCCGATGCACCAAATCCCATCCAAAAATAGACAGATCATTCCTAAGTATCGATAGAATTTAAAACTCACTGGAATCGTTTAAGACCTACCCCCCCCCCCTCCCAATGGATACATTTTAGCATCCATCTTTTAATATTTGAATGATTCAATCTTCTAAATCTTTCCACTACAATGAATCGAAAATTTTAAAATTGTCTGAATTCCCATCGAAACGCATCCAAAGAAAATGTTCTGTATTTTGCAAAAGAATGTTGTAAACAAAAAATAAACAGCTCATGACAGACACATTGGATGCTTTTTTCGGCCGTTATCGCCAGACCCATGCATACAAACAAACAGGCAAAACTTTCCTAGTCTCCACAGTCAGTCTCGCTGACGTTTCGAAAAATACAACCCCCTCTACAACAGCCTCTTCCCCGTCACTGACGATTTCGAAAAGCGATTTTTATCCTTAGAAATCTCGGAAACTAATCTATAATCTTAGATTGAAAGAAGCATTTAGAACTAGAAAACAGGAATTCTGCTTTTTCAGAATGGAGTGTCGCCCCCCCCCACCCCAAGAAAAAAAAAGCAATTTAACAAATTACAACGACCATTTGGGAAATGATTTTTTCAAAGACTAAAATTTAAGATATAAAAAATCGCACGGAGTGGATCCTATATGACGTACGCCATGAATTAAACATGAATAGTGTTATGACATGTAAAAATTGCAAACGACAAAAATCGCCTGCGACTCGTACGTATTATCCACCTGAAACTTACGGATTATCCAAGCATTTCATGGCCAAGCATCTGTTCGGGAAAAGGCTTTTCCATCGTCCGATTTCCAGAATATCGGACGAATCATTTTAAATGAAATTTCATTCTTAAACTTCTGAACATCCCACACTATTACTTTTTACGCCGTCGTATAGAGAAAAAAATGTATTTTTAAATGCAATTTGTTTGGAAGTTGTATCTCAATTTGTTTCTGAGTTATTAATTTTTTTTTTGTAGTTTTTATTACTTTTTTGTCATAGTGGCAACAGAAGGTATCCATCTCTGTTGAAAGTAAAGGGAAAATACAGATTACCGTATAGACCTATCAGAAAACGAATAAAGTGATGATTAAACCAATAAAAACCTTCAGATATGCTTTTGATTTCCTACCCTGACGAGGACAATCGAGGACAACCATTTTTCCAAATGGTTATAAAATATGTATATATACATAAAAATGTAGATAGTACAAAGCCTATTTCAGTTTTAAGACTTAAAACACACGCTTTTATTTTACATAAAAGGACGTCCTTCGCATCCGGAGGAAGAATTTCACATGGACGATTCAGTCTTTAAACAACATCTACAGAAAAGTAGGCATAGGACGTCACGGTCGCAGAATATTACACAAACCTAGCCAAAAGCTTGGTCGTCCTTCCAGGAACTCGACCAAACCAATCGTCTATCTCATGATTCACATGGCTGCATGTGTTTGTAACATTAATAATAATTTTTGTGGAAAAAAAATCAATTTTTATTTTAATGAATAAAAATAGTCATGACTGTCTTACCCTTGTATATACTTAAAAGTAGGTCATTTTAAACGCACCAATCTGTTTATTATCTATTTCGAATTTTATAACAATCCATACATACGTTCTCAAGATATCAATGACTTACAGAGCAATAAAAGGAGTTATTTTCACTTTAATAATCCATAAATTGTGTAAAAGACTAGTCCGTTTTTAAGGGTAGTCTATTAAAAAAATCTAATGTGTTTAATCCATACTCAAAATTTCATGTTTGTACATAAAAAGGTTTTGAAGATACACTCATTCAAACTTTGAAAGTTTTTGCTTATTTTCGTCGCGTTCAAAAGGTCCAAGACCCCTTAAGGGGGATGGTCACTCAGCTACCGATTTCCCCTCACTCATGTAAAGTCTATGGACATTGGATGCATTCGTCCATTTAAAATATCCCCTCGGGAAATGAATATTTTTAACTTCTATTTTTTGTGTCCACTTCCTAAAAGAGGTCTCTTTCTTTCTGAGTTCCTCAAAATATTCCTAAAATAGGGTCTTCATTTTCTAGGAAGTGTTAAATTCTTACCCGCTTTTAATACACAAAATATTAAATTCAGCCTAGATTTTAGAAACAGTTTGAAAACTCAGAAAAAAAAGGGTCATCCTTTAAGAAGAGCACACAGAAAAAGAAAAATTAAAAATAGGAATTTCTCGAGAAGATATTTTAAATAGACGAATGCACCGAAAGTCCATAGACTTAACAGGGCGGAGGAGAATTCCGAAGCTGAGTGACCAGCCCTCTTTAAAGTTTTTTTTTTTATAATTAATAAATTGAATTATTTGAATTCAAAATCAGACTTAATTAAACTCTTTTCACTCGCCTCTATTCAACGAGTAAAAAACAAATATAAAATAAGTACGGATGCACCCTCTATTCGGTATTCGGCCATGTTACCGAATATTCGGTTTAGCCGAATATCAAACTATTCGGTTTGGACTAATATCGAAATATTCGGCCGAACCGAGTACTTAAAAAATTTTTTAAACATATTTTTTTTTAATCTTATACAACTTCTACGTTTAACAGTCAACTTATAAAGATATTCAAAATAATTAGAAACAGAATCCTATTTAAATAAAAGAGAATGTTTTTACATTATTTATTGGCTGTTTGTTAAGTATTGTTTAAGAAAATGAACCCATCACGAGGATGTTCATAGGAATTAATGATGTACAAATGCAAGTTCCTGAACATTGTCCAGTCAATAATCTGCTTCTTGCTAAGATTATAAGAACAACGTTTGCAATCTCTGAAAAGGATCGCCCACTCCAGACACCGATCTAGGATGCATTTAACAACTTCCTTGCTTCATCAAGGGGTGTAGAACAGTTATTCTAGCTGAGTTGCCACCCTATAAAATTTGAATAGATTGTATTATTTATTTACTTTTACTTTAGTTTCTTCCTGACAAACAAATAATATAATATCCTGCACAATTTTTTCACCCTTTCTTTTTGATTTTAAAATGTTTGTTTTAAAATTTAAGAAAATTTGATTCGTTTGTTTTCATTCTCAGAAGAAGTCATAAAATTTAAAATTTTATGAATTAAAAATTTTTTATAACTATCCTCTTCTTAAATAACTGAAAGCAGATTTTTTTCAGCATAAAGTTTACTTGAAAAAAGGATTATTTAGATTTATTAGGATCAAAATTTCTGTTTTAAATATTATGTAAAATTGTTTTAAAATTTAACATTTTAATGCCTTTAAACTTTGAAATATAAAAGTATTCGGCAAGCCGAATATTCGGTATTCGGCTGGATAGCTCTATTCGGCAGGCCGAATATTCGGTATTCGACCTAACAGTTACTATTCAGTTAGCCGAATATTTGATATTCGGTTCGCCTGTAGGCCGAATATTTGGTATTCGGCCAAAATCACTATTCGTTGCATCTCTAAAAATAAGTCAAGATTATTTTATATTTGTTTGCATTCATGGCCTTTCATGTTCCTCCGAAATATTTTTATGGCTATGGCCTTGGCCCATGCATGCTTCGAGAGATCTAAAAGTTTGACACACATTATTGGCTCATTATTTTCGCAAAATAAAACAATTTTTAAATGGGGCAAAATTATTTCTATTTCATCCTAATCTGCCCATGGTAGTGCTACAGGATACCCTACAGAAATTCTTTAAGGAGAAACCTTTAAACTTTCCAAATTTTCGATTTTTTTTAAATACCTATTTTGATTCTGTAACCATTTCTGAACAATATGCAATAAATGCGGTTTACAGCATTATAAAAATTCCCGTTAGTTTACTTATTATGGCAGTTTTATTAAGACTATATAGGGAAATTAAACTTTGGAGGTACCTTTTACCTTTGTAAATAGGATACCTTTAAACCTTCCAAATTTTCGAAATTTTTTTTAACGCATACTTGATTTCGTAATCATTTCTGAACAATATGCAAAAAACCGCATTAAAAATTTCCCATTAGTTTACTTATTATGCCAGCTTTATTATGACTACCTATTAAGACTATATAGGGAAATTAAACTTTGCGTTGCGTTCATTCAAAACGACGAATTTTGATACTGCGCGCAGTGTTACTCAAAAACTATGCATGGCAATCCAAAGAAATTTTTACCCCATATTCATTTCTGTATTATCTACAACTTAAAAACCAGAAAAAGGTAAGATTTTTTTTCCTGTTTTTTTTCTTTGAAAATATTTTTTTAAGTGAAAATTTTTAATTTTTTTATAATTTAGTTAATATTTTTTACAAATATTCTGGTTTTAGTCTAAAGGTAACACTATTATGTATTTATTTTCACCAAAATTTCCTGTTTATAGGCACATTTTCAGATTTTATCATGCGCGCAAGATTTTTTTTCTCTAATTATCATCTATTTTTAAACTTATCATTTCAATATTTATTGATGAATTTACAAGTATACCTATATTTTTTAAATATAAATTTAAATATGAGCTTTATATTTAAATGAAGTTTGATTTTTATTTTTGTCTTATGACACACGTTTTGAAGTTTTGAACAGAGTGATATTTTTTACTTTTTCGACGTGATCAAAAGTATCCTACACCCTCAAAATATAACAAAATTTCATTTGTTTCCCATTTTTACTGGATTGGACCCACAACAGCATCCATAACACAAATAAATATATATTTTTTTTTTCATAGCCATTTCTTGTAGTGGGCAGTAGGGGGTTCAAGTAGGTGTGATAGACTTTTCCGAATAAATAAAGTTTGAATAAAGTGTGTCGCATTCTTTTTTTTTTTTTTTTTTTTTTTTTTTTGAAAGAGCACGAAATTTTCTATAAAATACTCTAAGAGGGATCCCTTTCCGCGATGACTATAAAACATTATGTACAACATTTTAATAATAATGAATTGAATGAAACCCATTTCCGGCTTGTCAAACGTAGTCCATTATGTTCGTATGAGATTTTACTATCGATTGACACAAAAGTTTTTCAATTCCCCCATCGCGGGGCTTCGGATGTCACCGGACTAGGACAGTGTATACCGAAACTAAAACTGTGAACCGAAACTGTGTTTGAATGATTTTTAGGTGGATTGCTTTCTAACTATCGACGACTTTTACAACGTCACTCACAAAAGTGTTACCTACACCAGGCCATGCTTTGAGAGCTCTAAAAGTGGGAGGATCACTGTACTAAAAACTTACCTGCTTTTCCCGGATCCATATCCAAGTCTCCGGACACCCGGTCGGGTTGTTTTCCCGACTCGCCACCCGAACGGACCACCGCCCACACCACCGCGAGGGTCACTATTCCGTGGGACAACACCAGCCACGAGGAGTTCCCCATCGGAGAGAGAGAGAGAGGATACACACCTGCACACGCAGACACACGGGGAGGAAGGAATGAGAAGAGGAAGACTCTTCTCGCCGAACGAAGAAGTGAACAACACCCCACACGGCGGTTACCTCCCCCCTCCTGCTCCTCCTCCGTCACGGCTCCTGGAAGGTCGGGAGGGAAAACAAAAAATACAGTTGCGTCACCGTGTGTGTCGGGACAGCAAAGTTAAGAGGAGATCTCTGTAAAAGGTTTGTATGTGGGGGGGAGGGGGGGGTTGGAAGTGTTTTATCGGAGGGAAATACCTAGTGAGTGAACCTTCCACCAGGCCCGTTGAGAATACTCAATGGAAATTCGTTTAAGGCTGCTAGTCACTCAGCTTCCGAATTCCCCTCGGTCCTGTTAATTCTAGGGGCGTTGGATGCATTCTTATATTCAAAATATCTCCCCACGAAATGAATATTTTTAACTTCTTTTATAAGTGTTCTCTTCTTAAAGGATGTCCATTTTTTTCTGAGTTCTCAAACTATTTCTAAAATCTATGCATAATTTAATATTTTATGTTTTAAAATGTAAAATGTTAACACTTCCTATAAAATGAAGTTTAAAAATAATTTGAAAACTAAGAAAAAAAAAAGAGACATCCTTTAACATAAGTTAATAAAAATAAGTTAAAAATATTAATTTCCCGAGGACATACTTTGAATATAAGAATGTATCAAACGTCCATACACTTAATAGGACCGAGGGGACTTCGGAAGCTGAGTGACGAGCAGCCTTAAGGGGTCTCGGGACTCTTAAAATTGAAACAAAAAATGAGAAAGAAAAAACATTTTCAACATTTAATATCTTAAAATGCATATGATTTAAAAACACAATTTTTATTGAGGTGAAAGCTATAAGTATGTTCTTTCATTTCATGTCATTAAAAAGTGGCAAGATGAAGAATCAGCATTGACAGGGAGCTCCAAACTATCACACACTGGGAAAGCAGAAAATGGGTATAACAGCTTAAGCGCACGATTACAAAATAAATTTTGCAACTAGAATGAAAATTTGGGTGCCTACTTATACTTCAGATTGTAATCATTACCCTGAACCTCAATAAATTGGTATTGAAAACATTTTTATATTTTTAATACAAAGTTGCATGGAGCTAGTGCAAAGTTTTGAAATTTTCACTGTATAATCACCTAAAAAAATATTTCTTGGAACACTAAAAAGGAAATTTTAGGTTCCGTTTATACAGACTCACATGAAACATATGTTTTTGGAAATTTCATGAAAAAATATTGACAAGTTTTTGAGATGCGCGTTATGCCCAAAAACATCATTGGGAGAAAAATGACTTCAAAGTTTCGGAAACGCCGCTTCAGCTAGGGAGCAGGTATAACTCTAAAAGCTATAACTTCTGTTCTAATGGGAATTACAAGGAAATAATTCCATCAAAATGTTCGGAAAAGATAAGAGTTTAAGATCTAAAAAAATTAAAATTTCGAAAATTTTGAAGCAGTCCTGAGAGCCCTTAAAAATTAAATTTCATTGCTATGGATCAGCAGGTGTCATTTGAAATAGAAACCCCGTTGGAGCCATGGAAGGGGAAATCTTTTTCACATAAAATGTTTTCATTTAAAAAAGTTATAGAGGATGGACTTGATTCGGATCAGTTCTTAAATCTATACTGATAAAGAAAGAAGTTTGTCTGTAATGTATGTCTGTCTGTCCACAATGTTCCGAAGAGACCACTGCACGTAAAGCTACAAAATTTTCTGGGAAGATATCTCTATGTGTCTAGTTTTGCCCCTCGAAGTCCGATTTTGGATTTTTTTTTTTTTTTAATTAGATCTTTTTTAATTTAATTTTTTATGCGTTTTGAGGGATTTTTCGACATTTATAAGCAGAATCCGGATTCAATCTTTTAGCACTATTGTGCTAAAAAGTTGAATCCAGATTGATAGAGCCTATTTTGTTCTCTTTTATATCTGGGAGCACGGCAGTGCGTCCGCCAAGTTCGCACAAGCCGTAAGCTACCTTTTCCTGAACCATTTCGGCATACTTTTCACCCCCTCATAACGTCGCTTTAGGGTGAGATATAGAAATTTTTCTTTCATACACATGCTCGTAATATCAAACTGAACTAAGGTTCCCCAATTTCATGTTTCTGTATTTAGTTGTTTTCGAAATATTAAATTCCGAAAAAGCGCTTTTTTGTCACTGACTCACTTCGCATCATCCAATAACTAAGGTACTTCTAGAAGTCGCAGAATCATGAAATTTCACAAGTAAGTCGGGTTTGTAGTACAATTAACCAGAAAAATCTAAAAACACAGAATTTCCTCCTCTAAACTCTTAATATAGGGTGTGTTGATTTGGCCGTAAACAGTTCCTTAACACATTCAATTGTGCCAAATGTTGGTCGCCAATACTCGATTACAGAGTTTTAAAGGGATCACGTGATTTCAAGCAGAACAAAATTTTATATATATGCTTTTCCAAAGATGTTTGTTAAATAAAAAAAAAATGAATATATCTAAAAATTTTAATGAGTATAGGTTCTGATATATTCACGATATTAAAACAATAAAACATTTAACAAAATATAACTGCAATTCGGTATGTTTCCGATATAGTAGCCTTGGCGAAATATTGAAAATAGCCTTGACGAGAAAAGAAATTTGATAATAACGTATTTTCTGGCTACCAATTTACTGTGTCATATACACAAGCAATTTTTTCCATATGTATACAATTTATTTAATGTAAGGAACCCGTTTATTTATTTTTATATACCAACATAAATAATTTGCATATAAAAACAATATTTTATACGTGTATAAATAAAATGTTTATATGTATATAAATACATATATAAATAACATAAAAGTTCATCAGGTTTGTTTTCATAGTTGTTTACATCATTTGGCAACATATCTCAGTTTCATATCTCAGTTTCTGAAGTCCGAATTGCGCCAAGATTTAAAAAAAAAAAAACGCCAAGGTCCCTATAGTGGAAAAATATCCTAATTCTCACATGAAAGTTTAAAAATCTGCTTTTAATTAAATGAAATGTGTAACTAATAAAGCTGTCTTTAACGATGTGCGACAGATGCGGTGCCCGAAGTCCGCTGCTAATGCTATTATATTGTATTATTAGCCTACTTACTGTTAATTTATTGTTAATTTTAAATCTGTAAAAGAAAGATTATAGTTATAGATAAGATATGTTGGTTGCCAAAATCCGATTACAGAAAATTAGCCTGAATTATAAAGGTGTACATGATTTCAAGCTGAATGAAATTTTATATGCTTTTACAAAAATCTTAATAAGGCAAATCTTTCAGTTTATCTGTCCATATTTCTATCTTTTACTTCCTTAAAACAAATTTTATTAAAGACCGGGAGGCTTCTGCACAGATCATCACCTCATTGAGTTGACGGCTGAAATTTTAGGACTAATTAGAAATCGATTAGCGTATTCAAATGTAACTGGTCTGCCTAGTCATATCTTTGTGGAAACCACCTACAGATCCGATTTTACCGGTTAATTGGTGGATTTTCCATTGTGTTTTCCTGCACCCATTCCTCCATGTTTCCATACTTTTGGATGCAGGAAAATACAATAGTAAACCTATCAGTCACTCACTAAAATTAGATCTTCAGGTGGTTTCTACCAAGATATGACTTAACAGACCAGTTGCATTTTAATGTGCTAATCTAGTTTTAACTAATCCTAATATTTAAGCTGTAAACTCGATGAGGTGATGGTGTGTGCCATGGGCGTACCCAAGGAGGGGGGGCTGATGGGAGCTGCAGCCCCCCCCCCCCCGCCCTAAATTTTCGAAAGTGATATGAAAAAGTGTTGTTTTTTCGTCTTTCTTTTTTGGAAAAAAAAAATAATTTTTTTTTCAATCATACAGTGGACTAGTCATTCCCATTAGTCCCATATTAGTCCACATTGACAACAAAGAAGAGAAATGGGGCAGACGGGGTTACAGCCCCCACCCTCCCGAAATAGTCGAAAAATTAAATGAAAAAGTAATTTTTCCTTACATTTTTAAGATAATTCTGTAATTTTTTTCTTCTCTCATATAGCAAAATAGACATTCTCGTTAACACAATATTAGTCCACATTGACATCACAGCATACTCAAAGATGGGCAGGGGGCTGATGGAATTTCAGTCCCCTCCTCTCGAAATGGTCGAAAATGAAATGATAAAATAGTGCTGATTTTTTTCTGCCTGTTTAAGATAAATTTGCATTTTTTCCCCTATTGTTCAACAGACTATGCGCTTCCTTCGCTTTAGTTCCATAGTAGTCCATATTGACACAAAAGAAGAGTAAGGGGGCTGACGGGGTTACAGACCCCCCCCCCCCCCAAAAAAAAACAGAAATAGTCAAAAAATTAAATGAAAAAATTGTTTTTTCTTTACTTTTTAAAGATAAATCTGTAATTTTTTCTTCTGTCATACAGCAAAATAGCCATTATCATTAACTCCATATTAGTCCACATTGGCATCACAGCACACCCAAAGATGGGGAGGGGGCTGCTGGAATTACAGCCCCCTCCTCTAGAAATAGTAGAAAATGAAATGAAAAAATAGTGCTGATTTTTTTCTGTCTGTTTGAGATACATTTGCATTTTCTCCCCTATCATTCAACAGACTAGCTGTAGACTCTTCGCTGTAGTTCCATATTAGTGTACAGTGACACCACGTTATACCCAAAAAGGTAGAAGGGGGCTAATGGGGTTACAGCCCTCTTCTCAAAAAGTCGAACATGAAATGAAAAAGTGCTGATATTTTTCTTTTTGTTTGAGATAAATTTTTATTTTCCCCCTATCATTCAACAGACTAGCCGCTCTTTTCTCTTTGGTTCCATACTAGTGCACAGTGGCGCCACATTATATCCAAAGAGGTGAAAGGGACTAATGGGGTGTCCCCTTCCTAAATAGTCGAAATGAAAAAAAGGCTGATTTTTTTCTTCTTGTTTGAGATAAATTTGTAATGTTTCTTCTGCCATACAGCGAAATAGCCATTCTCGCTAAATCCATATTAGTCCACATTGACATCACAGCATACCGAAAGAAGGGTAGGCGGCTGATGGGCTTACAGCCCCCTCCTCCTGAAATAAGCGAAAAAAAATGCTTTTTTTCTTTCTGTTTGAGATAAATTTGCATTTTTTTTTCTCCTGTCATTCAACAGACTAGCTACACTCTTCTGTTTAATTCCATATTAGTGCACAGTGACACCACATTATACCCAAAGAAGTAGAAAGGGGGTGATGGGGTTACAGACTTTTCCCAAAATAGTTGAAAATGAAATGAAAAAAGTACTGATTTGTTTTCTTTTTGTTTGAGATAAATTTGTAATGCAACTGTTTTCTGCAATACAACGGACTAGGCTTTCTGTCTAATCTGATATCAGTGCACAGTTACACCACAGTATACCCAATGAGGGGAAGGGGGCTGATGGGGTTATAGGGCACCCTTTCGAAGTAATCAAAAATGAAGAAAAAACTCCTGTTTTTTTCTTCTTTCTTTTGAGATAAAATTTATTTTTTTTTCTGCGGCGCAGTTGGTCTGGTTAGTCCCATATACTAGTGCACAGTGATGCCCCAGCATACACCCAAAGAAGTCGATGGCGACGGGGGTTATGAGGTTACGGCTCCATTCCACCTCCGAAGAGATCGCAGTGAAATGAAAAAAGGGCTGATATTCCTTCCTTTTCAGATAAATTTGTTTTATTTTCTGGTATGCCGCGAATTTGTTTTTCTTATTAATCCAATATTCTCCTCAGTCCTGCGACCACATTTACTTGAAACCACAAAATAAATTTTCAGATGACTGAAGAATAGCTCCATACCTGTTTTACTAGATAAATGAAAACGTATATGGTCAGTTCAAGAGACCTACAAGTAAATTCGACAAATCAAAAAGTAGTTTAATTGGAATTTTTTAATTTCTCTCACAGTCGACGGGCGCCAAGGGTGTCAATGCGGAAGTATGTTAATGCACAATAACACTGCAGCTAATCACAAGTCGATTTCGGCTAAATCGGAATTTCGGTGTGGAAGAGTTGGCTGTTGTGATGTCTGGAGGCGTCTGGATAATTTTCCTTTGATTTCTCTGGCGCCATTTGACACGTGATACGTGGGTGCGCGGATAGGGTAGGGGGGGACACTGTTTATTCAGAGTGTGGAAGGTAGAAGTGTTGTGTAAGCCGGCATGTGAGCGTTCGCTGGTATTTTTTTTATGAGAAACCGAAAGATTGTAATAAAAACGGAAGTATGTTAATTTGAGTTTTTTGTGAAATAATTTAGCAATATAGTGAAGTGTTGTTTCGGAGTGAAATGTGAAGGTGGTCTGCAGCTATGTGAAAAATATAATTATTTGTATATAGTGTGACGTTCAAATGTTTTGTCTTCCATGTCTTTATGTATTCTTATAAATAAACTATAATTTAGTGTTGTGAAGAAAACTAGTGATAAATTAACCGAAGGATTACACACCTGGGATGGTTGGCGAATTTCGAACGTATATCACAGCTGTAAAAGTAGCTTATTAACTTTGATTTTTCAGTCGCATCTCCCTGCCAAAAATTTGTGTTTTTTCCACGGTTTTTTGACAAAATTTGAATTTTCGCCGCAGTCATTTGAAGAAATTCGCTTTTTCTGCGGCTTTTTTCCGAAGTTCGCGTTTTTTTTTACGCACTCCTTCGTCGAAATTTGCGTTTTTCTGCGGATCTCTGACGAAATTTGCGTTTTTTTCGTGATCCTGTCGAAATTTGTGTTTTTTTTCGCGTTTTTCGGCGGGGTTTTGATGAAATTCAAGTTTTTTTCGCGGATTTTTGCCGAAATTCGCGTTTTTTTTTACGAAATTCTTCGTCGAAATTAGCTACTTTCCCGCGGCTTTTTTTGACGAAATTCGCGTTTGCGTTTTTTTCTCGTCTTTTTGATGAAATTTGCTTTTTTTCTGCGGCTCTTTGGCAAAAGTAGCATTTTTTGCGACTGTTTGACGAAATTCGCTTTTTTCCGCAGTCTTTTAACGAAATTCACATTTTTCTGCGGCACTTCTTTGTGACTCTGCTTTTTCTTTTTTTGCGATCCTTTAACGAAATTCGAGTTTTTTCTGCGGCTCTGTGATTCGCGTTTTTTCCGAGGTCATTTGCCGAAATGCGCGTTTTTTACGCAATCCTACGTCAAAATTTGCGTCTGTTTCGCGGATTTTTGATGAAATTAGCTTTTTTTTTCGCAGCCCTTTGACGGAATGCGTGTTTTAAGCGATATTTTTTTCGAAATTCGCGTTTTTACCGCGACCTTTTGATCAAATTCACGTTTTTTCTGCGGCCCTTTGACGAAATTTGCGTTTTTTTCGAGATCCTTTGTCGAAATTTGCGTTTTTTTCTCGTCTTTTTGATGACATTCGTGTTTTTTTGCGATCCTTTACGAAATTAGCTTTTTTTCGCAGCCCTATGACGGAATGCGTGTTTTAAGTGATATTTTTTTCGAAATTCGTGTTTTTTCCGCGACCTTTTGATGAAATTCGCGTTTTTTCTGCGACCCTTTGACGAAATTTGCGTTTTTTTCGAGATCCTTTGTCGAAATTTGCTTTTTTCCGCGGCTTTTTGACGAAATTCGCTTTTTTCCGCAGCCTTTTGACGAAATTCACGCTTTTCTGTGGCCTTTCTTTGTCACCCTGCTTTTTCTTTTTCTTTTGCGATCCTTTAACGAAATTTGCGTTTTTTCTGTGGTCATTTGCCAAAATTCGCGTTTTTCTAGGCAATCCTTCGTCGAAATTTGTGTTTTTTCCACGACTTATTGACGAAATTTGCTTTTTTTCTCGTCTTTTTGATGAAATTTGCGTTTTTCTGCGACCTTTTGATAAAATTCACGTTTTTTCTGTGAGCCTTTGATGAAATTCGTGTTTTTTCCGCTTCCCTTTGACAGAATGCGTGTTTTTTAGCGGTCCTTTGTCGAAATTTACGTTTTTTTCTGCGGCCCTTTGACGAAATTCGCGTTTTTTCTGCGGTCATTTGACCGAATTCGCGCTTTTTCGGTGGCTATTTGACGAAATTCGCGTTTTTTCGCAATCCGTCGAAATTTGTTTTCTGCAACTTTTTGACGAAATTCGCTTTTTTCCGCAGCCTTTTGACGAAATTCACGCTTTTCTGTGGCCTTTCTTTGTGACCCTGCTTTTCTTTTTTTTGGCGATCCTTTAACGAAATTCGTGTTTTTTCCGCTTCCCTTTGACGGAATGATGTTTTTTTAGCGATCCTTTTTCGAAATTTGCGTTTTTTCTGCTGCCCTTTGACGAAATTCTCGTTTTTACTGTGGTCATTCGCCGAAATTCGCATTTTTTAAGGCAATCCTTCCTCGAAATTTGCGTTTTTTCTGCGGCTTTTTGACGAAATTTGCTTTTTTCTCGTCTTTTTGATGAAATTTCCGCATTTCTGCGGCCTTTTGGCGAAATTCACGTTTTTTCTGTGACCCTTTGACGAAATTCGCGTTTTTCCGCTTCTTTTTGACGGAATGCGTGTTTTTTAGCGATCTTTTGTCGAAATTTGCCTTTTTTCTGCGGCCCTTTGACGAAATTTGCATTTTTCCGCGGCTTTTTGACAAAATTAGCGTTTTTTCTCGTCTTTTTGATGAAATTTGCGCTTTTCTGCGCCCTTTTGATGGAATTCACGTTTTTCCATCTCCCTTTGACGAAGTTAGCTTTTTTGCGATCCTTTACGAAATTAGCTCTTTTTTTCGCAGCCCTTTGACGGAATGCGTGTTTTTAGCGATCTTTTTTCGTAATTCGCGTTTTTTCTGCGGCCTAATGACGAAATTCGGTTTTTTTGTACTCATTTGACGAAATTAGCGTTTCCTCCGCGAGTATTTGACGAAATTTGACTTTTTTTTTTTTTGCAATCCTTTGACAAACTTCGCATTTTATCCGTGGCCCTATGACAAAATTTCGTTTTTTTTCCTTTTCGGATACTTTAAAAAAATTGGAGATTTTTTTTCTGCGAACGATTGATGAAATTGATTTTTTTCGACGACCATGTCAAAAATCGCGATATTTTTTAAGTCCAAATTTTCGGACTGGACCAAATTTTTCAAATTTTCGGAACAAAGTCACCCCTGTCCCTCCCCTCCCCCCCCCTGGCTACGGCCTTATTGGCAAAAATGATTTCTGTTTATAACACACAATGCAACGTGTTTCGCAAGATTTAGAACATTATGGAAATTTAAGTCAGCCCCCCCCCCCCCGAAATAAAATCCTGGATACGCCACTGGTGTGTGCAGACGCCTCCCGGTCTATTATAAATGTCGAATTTCTAATTTCAATAGCACTCTGGTCAATCTGGCAAATATCCCTACTATTTATGGAACACTATTCCTTTAAGTGCGTTTTAGTGATGTTAAAGAACTTTATACATATGCATCATACATATTATATATGTGCATATAATACGTAATACGTTGCATCATACATATTATAGGTATGTGTATAATAAATAATACATATGCATCATTATGACGTCAGAACAAACAAAACATTTTTTGTCGCCAAATTTGAGAATTGTCATGATATATTACCAAATTTGCTGACACTTCGCTAAATGTCGCCAAGCTTGGCGAGTATTTGACGTTTGTGGCTATTTTTCAATGAGTTAATTATTAATGCGAGCCATCTATTTATATTTTCCGCATATCATCTGAATAGTTAAATAATATAATGTACGAATATTTCCAAAGTGCCAGTAGTTTCGTCACTGCACAAAATCTCTGCTATTGTTAATATATTGTACTGTTATTATAACTTACTGCGACTATGTTGTTAATCTTTACTCTGCTGAAACTTCTGTATTATATAAATAGAATTTACGGAAACTATTAAAGCACCGAAACTGCGAGTTCTCCTCATAATTATTATAATTTTATATGTAACCTGTTAATCGATATGTACCGTTAGAAGGAATCTTCTATAATCCGGTTCCTCGCATTTCAGTTTTCAGGTTTCGAATAAAATTAGCTGAAAACTTAAAACTATGGCACATTGGCTAATTCTTCAACACGATTAAATGAGAAGAATGATAGATTTTCAAATGGATCATAGTAGTGAGCTCGCAGACCTTCTATTCTTCCGTAATCGAATCTATTGAAAAGGTTAGCATGAAACAAAAAGATATTAGCATAAATATGGTTCAATGTAAATGCAGATATTATCAAAGGATTTAATAAGAATCATTTCACTTGTACCCAATCGTATCAGTTAAAATACAATAATTGGCAGTGAGTCCAATTAGAAAAGATTACTTAATAGGATTAAAAATTTCCGCATTAGAGCACGAATCGTAACTGATAAGGAAACATGCATAAGTGAATTAAGAGATATTTGTCATGAAAGATGAAATACATAACAACACAAAATATATGATGTGCTTCCATGATCGTAAAGAGTTCTTGATTTCTCTATCAAAAGCTTCCGACTTGGCGAAAGAATGGGCAAGTAAATTAAATTATGAATAACAGTAACATGATGCAACGTTTAACATGCAATTAATAGAGTATATACTGCTTGCTAGAAGCGGCTAGTACTTTAATATAAAAAGAAATAAAGTATGGATTTGTAAAGCTCAATAAAATAAATTTAGGTATTTTTATGCTAGCCGGGCGCAAGTGGCAAATCGCCAAATACTGTCCCCAATTCTATTGCTCATACTGCATTCATTTCATTTAAGAATATAAACTTTTCACTCATCTCATTTAAAATAGATGCATTTCTCTCATTTTATTTAATAGAATATTTAACATAGAAATAAATAAATAAATAGCAAATAATAACATAAACCAAAATATTTTATTTGAAAATCAAAGCATTGTTTCTAATTTACACATGCAAAAAATGAAAACTACTATTGGCGAAAAAACAAAATTCTAATTAGGAGATTTGCTCCCGGCTAACATAAAAGTACTGAAATTTAAGTTTTTTTTATATTAATATAGCTTAGAAAAAAACTTGAAAAAACATACAAAAAGTAGTGATATCCCAACAAAAAGTTTTCGGTAAAGAAAAAAAAAAAAAAAAAAAAAAAAAAAAAAAGAGCGCCAAGTTCTCCTTAATGTTTCGGCCAGAAAAAGTAGTGATATCTGAAGTTCGCACAAGTTAAAAGCCAAACATCCCAAATCTTTCATTGAAAATGGCTTCCTGCGACTTGGCCGTTAATGCCTTCGAGAGGGTTTTTCAAATTTTAAAGTATGTACAAATGAGCTACATGACAACTACATTTTTTGATAATTTTAGGCATTTTGTGGCACAAAGTACAGAAATAAAATACACATTTAAAAAAAGCATTTAAACCACTTCAGTCTATTTAAATGCTTAGAAGTTAAATATAACAAAATACTTGTATTCAGAAGGTAATATCCCTAATTGCTAAAACATAATTAGTATCACCTTTTAATAGTTTATAAATCGAATACCTCTTAATGTATGCAAACAAACTATAATAAATGTTCAAACGAAAAAAATCTCTTTCGTCAATGCCCAAGATTTCAATATTATACAATAAAATATAATGTAACATATTGTGAGATTTGAAGAAAGTAAATTTTGTTTTATTTCTTAGGTTTTACGTTAATGACTTTAGCTTTAGACCGTACGAAATGGCAATTAAACCACATGTGGACTAAATGATCTGTAATCAAGTTGAAATTGAATGGTATTTATCAGAAATCTTTTACCTATAATGTCTGTATGTGAATTTGCCTCTTTGCATACTAATATTAATTTTAATATTTAAATAATTCAAAAATGCGAGATTTCCAATCATTAATTTTGAAATGCTGTAGAAGGCATTAACGGCCAAGTCGCAGGAAACCATTCTCAATGAAAGATTTGGGATGTTTGGCTTTTAACTTGTGCGAACTTCAGATATCACTACTTTTTCTGGCCGAAACATTAAGGAGAACTTGGCGCTTTTTTTTTTTTTTTTTTTTTTTTTTTTTTTTACCGAAAACTTTTTGTTGGGATAAAGCTTATTCGGAATTCGTACAACGATTTTTTAATTTTTCGCGACTTTTTTAGGCTCTTTTTAGTGTCTTTTTGCATTTTGCGTCGATTTTTTGACATGAGTAAAAGGAATTCGATTTGAAACTTTTAGCCTACCGTAAGAAAATTTTGTTCCCTACGATTTTGTTGAATTTTAGAGATATAGAATGCGATTTTCAGTAACATGATTTTGCGCGTTTGGCGCCATGCGATCATTGAAATAATAACAAGTTGGAAATTGCTCGTCAAACGTGGCAAATGAGGTGCGTTCGTACTATAACTAGTTTTATAATTATTTTTTGCACCCCATATTGTACTGAATATATATTTTTTGCGCTTCATAAGTGCATAGCCTGTAACATCATTAAAATGCACTTACAATAATTTTTCCCCATTCCCCGTAATGTAACGGAAAACTTTTGACTGTCCCTGTAATTAAACTATACATTCGATTTTCATAAAATTTGAAATGGCTCGACAAAATTTTGCAGCAATTATATATTTAAAATTTCAGACCATTCGGAAGGTTGTAAAATCATTAAAATGCATTTGCAATAATTTTTTCCCATTGGCCATAATGTAACGGAAAACTTTTGGGTGTCCCTGTAATTAAACTATACATCCGATTTTCATAAAATTTGAAATGGCTCAACAAAATTTTGCAGCAATTATACATTAAAAATTTCAGACCATTCGGAAGGCTGTAAAATCATTAAAATGCATTTGCTATAATTTTTTCCCATTGGCCGTAATGTAACGGAAAACTTTTGGGTGTCCCTGTAATTAAACTATACATCCGATTTTCATAAAATTGGAAATGGCTCGACAAAATTTTGCAGCAATTGTATATTAAAAATTTCAGACCATTCGGAAGTCTGTAACATCATTAAAATTCACTTGCAATAATTTTTCCCATTGGCCGTAATGTAAAGAAAAACTTTTGACTGTCCCTGTAATTAAACTATACATCCGATTTTCATAAAATTGGAAATGGCTCGACAAAATTTTGCAGCAATTATATATTAAAAATTTCAGATCATTCGGTCGGGTAGTTTTTGCTCTGTTATATGCGGACGGACAGACAGACGGACTGAACGACGACTATAGGTGCTACGTATTTATATAATTACGAACGCACCTAATAAAAGAAATAAGCATTGAAATAATAATACTTACAACAATAATAATTTTAGTAAAAGAAATATTTCGTTGGGTTGAAAAATAACTAAATAAAATAAAGTTTGTCTTTAGAGTCAGTATATATATATATATATATATATATATATATACCGGGTGTCCCAAAAAGGACTGACTGATTTTAAAATTCAA
Organism: Maratus speciosus; assembly: GCA_963932465.1. NCBI lineage: Eukaryota > Metazoa > Arthropoda > Arachnida > Araneae > Salticidae > Maratus > Maratus speciosus. Next base: position 1,721,555 of record OZ010795.1, on the reverse strand, counting down.
TAACTTGCAAACGTTGACAGATATTTAAAAAATTCTTGAAGGAGGGTTATGCATAAGGTCAAAAGTTTTATTACAGTGATTTTCAATTTTAGTTCGAATTACAAACAATAGATGGCGCTGTAAGCAATAGTCGATAAATACAGGCTCGATTTTTGGTCCTTTATCTTTTTTCCTTGCAGAAAAAGGAGATGGAAATGTATTATCCGGGCCACGAAGTACCAAAAATCGAGCCTGAATTTAGCGACTACTGCTTACAGCGCCATCTATTGTTTGTAAATCAAACTAAAATTGAAAATCACTGTAATAAAACTTTTGACCTTATGCATAACCCTCCTGCAAGAATTTTTTTAATATCTGTCACCGTTTGCAAGTTATTGAATTTTAAAATCAGTCAGTCCTTTTTGGGACACCCGGTATATATATTATGGCGTTTACTATGTATTCGCATATTTGACAAAGTGTCAGAATTTTTCAGAAAAGTAAATTGATTTATTGAAGATTTGTGCGTAATGTTTGTGAGAGAGATTTCAGTCCTATGAATTAGAAGTTTCTTTCATTAAAGGGTTCTGTTCTAGTTTAACAATTACAGTATCATTAAAAATTTTAGCTAGTTTTAGTAGAATTTTCTACTTGTATCCAATTGGGATAGAACGTTGATTGCCAAAACATTAAAAAGGATGATTATCGTTAAATACATTATATGAACTTTAAAAGGTTCACTGTTTTACTTTAAATGATAGAAGAGATGTTACAAGTTAAAAATATATGCATTTTATTTCAAGCTCTTTCTTCATCAGAGACTATTTTATTTTACTTAAAAGATGAAAAAAGACTGATGAAAAGCTTGAAAGTGCTAAGAAGTTTCGAATAAAATGTATATTTTTGACTAGTAACATCTCTTCTATCATTTTTATTCACCTTTTAAGTAAAACAGTGAACCTTTTAAAGTTCATATAATGTATCTTGTGTCTGAATCGAGGAGAAATATTCCGTTTCGTCTTATGATATTATTTAAAGATTATCGTTTCAAGTTTCTGTGGAGATATAAACGAGGGGATAAATAATTCCTTTATCTATATTATAAAGGACAAACATATCTGTGCGTAACGCATGCGTCATTCTTCGAATGGCATCACTTTAAAATTTGAAATAAAATTTCGGTTTTGCAATTTTCGCTACTGCAAATTTTTAAACTTCTAAACATCCAACATTTTAAATTTTTACACAGTCTTACACAGAAAAAAATGTACTTTTAAATGCAATTTGTTTGAAAGCTGTATCTCAATTTATTTTTGAGTTATTAATTTTTTATTGTTTTTAATACCAATTTTCTAATTGTGGCAACTAAAGTACTTCATTTCTATTAAAAGTGGTTTAGTTATCTTTATTGATTATATTCTTACTGATGCCATTTTCTCATTACATTAAAAAATATCTCTTTTAAAAATTTGAACAGAAAATGACGTTACGCTTTAAAAAATACACAATTTCCCTGATGATGCTGCTGTTATATTTCACTATTTTTTCATTCCGCTGATATTGAGTTTGAGACAATAGCCAAAATATTTTAGAGACGGAAAATTACGCCACATTTAAAATTTTAATTTTATTTGATAAAACGAGATATTTTTCCTTGAATACATCTAAAAGTTATAAAATTCTGGAGTTTTTACGCGCAGGTACAGAGATTATACTAAGACCTCAAATCACGAGTGGGAAATTTCACATGGAAAATTGTAATAGTTGACAAACGTGATATCAAGTTTGAAAATATATTTATTAATAACCTATTGCGCGTTAAAATGTTTTTAAATGGTTACTATGGATGTGAAATGTGGAAAATGACTTGATTCGGTTTAGATTTAAAGTGGGGTTGGGGGGGGGGGGATCTATGATTATGTCAAGATGAAATCATTTTTGCTGATTTTTCATTCCGTAATACCAAGCGTTAATTGATAACTTAAACAAAATTACTTATATTGATTATATGTTACTGATTACGTATATGAATAAAGTTTATTTTTTCAATAATTTTAACAGTTGAAGTTTATGAAAAAAGTATTTTGTTAATCTTAGGTTAAAATATGTTTTTGTAGAGTTAAACTAAGAAGTGTAAGATGGATTTTTTATTGTAATTATTGCTGACGATGTATTATAAATTTGATGCAACAGTTCCTTTGTAAAAATTTTCTTTCGTCGAAATTCGACGGGATTCACCTCGTGTTAATAAAAGATAAATGCCATATATAAAAATTAAGATCAGCATTCAATACAACTAATAACAGCAAACAAGAAGAAACCACGGATCTCGGTAAATACTATATACAGTAAAACCTCTAAATAACGGACACCTCGGGAGCGCGGAAACTGTCCGCTATTCGGAGGTGTCCGCTATTGGGAAAACCTGAGTTTCAAAAATCGCTAAGAAATGTTTAATGTTTTATTAATTGACTTTTATATGTCCTAAAACGTCTATTATATGATTAATCAGAAATTAAAATTATTTTTTAAGCAATAAAATTGTGCGTACCTTTATCCACTGTTTATTACATTCTTACGAAAAAAATCTGTTACAAAAGTTTGCTTTTGCTTGCGATTACATGTAAATTGTTTCTCAATGTGAAGTTTTAGCTTCTTCAGTAGTTTTGATCCTTCTACAAAAAAAAATTGTATAACTACTCACTGTACTTTGCGGCTTCTTGGAAATTCTCGATATTTCAGGAAGCTTCAATATCTGTTTCATCACCACTCATGGAGTCAGCTTTTGTCGAAAATTCTGAATGAATATAATCGCATGCATCAACTGATTTTTCTTCAGTAGGTAACTCATCATCAATATTAATGAAATTTTCAGCAACTCTTTTCTTTGTTTTATAAAAGAGTAAAAATAAATAAATAAAATCGTATGTTAGGTTTTCAGCGATTATTTTCCTTTCGCTCACCTTATATGACATCTCTGATTTCTCTGTTCCATGTTATGCAATGATGCAATCCAGTTAGTTACTTTTTTAATTTTACGAACGAGCCCTTCTAAAATGAATTTTTTGTTTTTTCTTCAGGGGGGGGGGGGGACATTTCAATGCTCCGGGAGGATGTCCCTCCCTTGCCACCTTCTGAATTCAACACTTGACGTGGGAGGGGGATTTTCCCCAGTCCGTCCCCTACATTTATCTGTGATCACAAAATTTGTGACACATTGCCCTGATAAATTTAGAGGCATTTTACTTTTTTTTCCATTTTTTTCTCGTTAAAAATAATTTTTCATCCTTTATCACCAAAATTACTGTCCGCTATTCGGAATGTCCGTTATTCAGAGGTTAAACATACAAAAATTTAGGTTTTGGGAGTGGGGAGTGGAAAACTGTCCGTTAAATAGAGGTGTCCGTTATGGAGGTTTTACTGTATTATATTTTCCAATGCTATTGGACTATTGGTAAAAAATTTGATTTTCGTTGTTACAATGCAATGAGATAACTGAATAAACATTTAAATAGTAAGAGTAAAAATTTCTTTACACCATTTAATGTGGAATGATGAAATGGATGTTGAATCCCGGTACCGTATCCAAATTCTTTCGCCTATCCGAAAATCGGTTTAAAAAAAAAACCTGATATTGAGCCGTAAAAAGGCTCGAAATAACTGAAACGGGGGGGAGGGGGGATATGTTTCCAACGACTGCGTAATTTTCATTCTGAAATATTGGTAATTAACTGTAAACATCACTGATTTACGCGTAACTTTTACTTTTTTTTCACATCGAAATACTGAGGGATTTTTTTAGCCCCCGGTATGCTATTTCTTTCTCCCAGCTTATTTTGTGTCGTCTCCAAAAAATAACGTTACCTTACAGAAGCCAGCAAAAAACAAAGCAGATGTATCATCGTACGATTCAATACTCGATAGCAATTTTCTAAATTTCTAAGCATCGCACATTTTCAATGTTTAGACCGTCGTATTAGGAAAAAAATGTACTTTTAAATGTCATTTGTTTGAAAACTGCATATCCATATTTATTTTTGAAATAATAATTTTTTTGTAGTTTTTGGAGCCATTGGCTTAATATTGGCAACGGAAGTACTTCGCTTCTGTAGAAAGTAAAGGAAAAATAGTGGTAAAATAGTAATTATATATATTTGTTGCCATTTCCTCATTACAACCGAAAGAAAATGTCATTAAAATACGTGCTATTTTGAAAAAAAATATATAAACGAAATGGTTTCTGTTAAAACAGGGAGTTATTATAAACTCTATTTAATTTTAAGTATCTATATTAATGTAGCAAACAAATGAAGGTCTATGAATCATGAGATAGCCGGGGTTTTTTGTCGAATTTCTTGAATCACGGCCTCTTTTTGCTGCATTTGTGTATTATTTTGCGATAGTGACGTCCTATGCATGCTTTAAAGTAAGATGTTTAAGAGTCGATCGTCCATGTGGAATTCTTAATCGGATGCGAATGACGTCATTTTACATAAATAAAAGCGTGTGCTTTAAGTCTTAAAACCGAAATATGTTTTGTATATATTTTTTTTTCATCGGGGGCGATACTCCATTCTGAAAAAGCAGAATTCCTGTTCTCTAATAATGTATATTATTTTGCCCAGGTCTCAGGAGGTTATTCATCAACGACATGGAATAATTTTCTAACGATACGACTTTAATCTCATTTTTTTAAAAAATGTTTTAGGTATATCGATACCTCGATTTATCTTTTATAATGATTTTTGTAAATGAGCATCCGTTATCCTAAAACTTTCTCAAAGAGTATTCGAAGCACTGCGGTTTCCAACTCAAAATTTTCTATTACTGTTAAATCTGCCATTTGAAGGATCACGTGAAAAGTGTTTTCAAAGTTGAGTCCTATAGGCATTTGCTTGTTTTCAAACTGATTAGTTCACTCTTCAATCCGACTGTACCTGAACCCAATGAATCCTCCATCATTAGCTAATAGGTTAGTATATGTAGATTTAAAATTCCAAAACTATTATATAAAATGAAGTATATATTTTTTAAATCAAAATATGTTAAATAATGTTAATCCTGCTAAATTTTTTTTTCATTTGGTCTATTTCAATAGTTAAAAATAATGTTCCTTGTTGTCTGAACACTTTGAGATTTTCATAAATAGGATTGTGATGCACCCGGTGAGAAAAAAAACGAGAAAATAGCCTGTGTGAAACAATGCAGAAAAAATAGTGATATCGAGTGGTAAAATAGCTCGTAAAAAAGATTTTTTTTAACCATTTGGAAAAAGGGTTATTGTCCTCATCAGGATAGGAAATCAAAAGCCTATCTGAAGCTTTTGATGAGTTGAATCCGCATTTTATTCGTTTTCTGATGGGTCTATACTGGATGGGTCTGTACTTTCCCTTTACTTTCAACAGCGATGGATACTTCTGTTGCCACCATGACAGAAAAGTAATAAAAACTCCAAAAAAAAAAAAAAATGAATAACTCAGAAACCAATTGAGATACAGCTTTCAAACAAGTTGCATTTAAAAGTACATTTTTTCTCTCTATACGACGGTGTCAAGAGTAATAGTGTGGGATGTTTAGAAGTTTAAGAATGAAATTTCATTTAAAATGGGTCGTCAGATTTCTTGACGATGGAAAAGCCTTTGTCAGGAACAGGCAAGGAAATGCTTGGATAATACATAAGTTTCAGGTGGATAAAACGTACGAGTCGCAGGCGATTTCTGTCGCTTGCCATTTTTACGTGTCATAACACTATTCATGTTTAATCCATAAGGCGTACGCGATGTAGGATCCACTCCGTGCCATTTTTTATGTCTTAAGTTTTAGTCTTCGAAAAAAACATTTTCCAAAGGGTCGTTGTAATTTGTTAAATTGCATTTTTTTTTTTTCATTTGGTCTGTTTCAGTACATTGTAAACAAGTAGGAAATTGCTCGTCAAACGTGGCAAATGAGGTGCGTTCGTACTATAACTAGTTTTATAAATATTTTTTGCACCCCATAGTGTACTGAATGTATATTTTTTTGCACTTCATAAGTGCATAGTCTGTAACATCATTAAAATGCACTTGCAGTAATTATTTTCCGATTGTCCGTAATGTAACGGAAAACTTTTGATTGTCCCTGTCATTAAACTATACATCCAATTTTCATAAAAACTGAAATGACTCGACAAAATTTTGCAACAATCCTATAATTAAAATTTCAGACCATTCGGTTGGGTAGTTTTTGCTCTGTTATATGCGGACGGACGGACGGAACGACGACTATAGGTGCTACGTATTTGTATAATTACGAACGCACCTAAAAATGGCAATGTTTCATAATCTACAAAATTGGTACTGTAATCGCGAACGGAAATAGACAATAACCTCTTGCAAGTCACCGAAAATTCCTAAAAGCGTCCATTAACCTTTAAAAACCTCCGAAAACTATTTATATTCGACATTTAAAGAAGACTTTATAAAGACAAATTTGTATGAGCTGTTCGTCCTTTTCGGAAACGCTTCTGAGTCGCTTTTACAGTGCCATAATTAAATTTTCTCAAATCGGAATATCACTTTTTCGGACGCTATCCATTCTCGGGTAAATAGTTTGATATTCAGAAAACGAGTTTGACAGACAAGCATACAACATTAACATTAATATGCAATTAACATTACTTTGTTACAATGGCGTGCACACATTCAGTTAGGCAGCTGAAAAGGTTGACTTGAGAAGGGATACAATCCGAAAAACCGATTTCCGAGACATGCATTGTAAAAGCGACTAGGCAACGTTTCTGAAAAGGGCGGGCAGATCATAAAAGTTTATTTTTGTAAATTTTTCTTTAAATTTCGAAAATAAATAGTTTTCTGAGGTTTTTAAAGATAAAGGAACACTTTTTGGAATCTTGGGTATCTCGGAACAGGTTATTACCTATTTGCGTTCGTGTTGAGTGTACAGTCGGGAGAAAAAAAAGTAAACACCCCTACTCACTCTTCAACAAATCATCGTAGAAGAGAGTGACTGGTACCGACCGATTGGAAATAAAGTCTACTTTTAAAGGATGTATACTAAATTTGCTTAGGGGGCCATCTACCTATTAAAACGAACCCAAACTTCATTTTTTTCTATAGCAATACCCAATTTTAACGAGATATTTCAAGTCTTTGGTTCAAACTATGCCTAGTCACCCAATTCCAAGTCATTTGAATGATACGTTTTTGAATTATAAACATTCAAAATGGGGTGCTTCTCATGTTAAATTACATTTTCATATTTTCATTAATATCTCCTGAAATGATACTCCTAAGGCGCTATATTTTTGTGTAGCGATAATACCAAAATACCCAAACATAAATGCGTTGAATTTGCAATTTTTATAATTTTATGATATGAATTATGAATGACGAAATTAATATTCGAATGGCAACCTACCATTTCTTTGGATGGATTAGATTTATTAAGTCCTGCTTTATGGAAATCCAAAATTTCACCTTTTTCTTCCACGTCGTTTTCAAAGGATGCTTAAAAAACGGCAAAAGGATGGTTTACTATGTGATACGATGTGAAATTTCTTATTCTATCCTGTCATCTAGCAGTCTTCCATGACTGCTGAGGTAGCGCTTAAGATGCCTCGATCAACAAGGGTCAACCCTGGAGTACCGAACTTTCATTTGGATAAAGACCTTAAAATGCACTCGTTTTAAAATAATTAATTTCTCAGTAACGTACGAATGGCATAAAAATGTGTTTTTAGGTTCAGGGAAGGGTGTAGAGTTCATTTATGCTGTCATAATGGTGTACTGCTATTGAAAAAAAAAAAAAAAAAGTTATGGTTCGTTTTAATAGGTAGATGGCCCCTTAAGCAACCTTTATAGACATCCTTTAAAAGTAGACTTTATGACCCATCGTGTGGTACCAGTCACTTTCTTCTACGATCATCTTTTGCAGAGTGAGTGAGGGATGTTTACTTTTTTTTTTTTTCCACGACTGTACATTTTCGTAGATTAAGAAACATCAGTCATTTTTTACAGTGTCGTTAAAGATAATAGTACTTGCTGTCCGAACTCTTTTAGGTTTTCAGCATTCATAAATAGAATTGTTATACATCCCGTGAGAAAAAAATTTATATCTATAGGAATACGTTTTCTTCTCGCTTTTTACTTACCCATCATACGTAGTAGGTAAGTCTTGTAATCGTTTTAAAAATCGAAAAAAAAAATTTGACGGATTTACACGTTTCAGACACTGAAGATTCCGAAAAACATATTTTTAGAAAAAAAAATTGTCCGTCCGTCTGTATGTCTGTGTGTCTGCAATCGCTCTATCTCCCGAACAAATTAAGATAGAGACTTGAAATTCGGTGTGTACTTAGGGAGTAATAATGAAAAGAAGCCTATTGAATATCAGTAACCTCGATGAACCGGCACTATTTTTTTCGGACTCTTGAAATATTCATTCTGATAAAGGGAATACAAAAATTTTCGAAATTGTTTATTGGAAGGAGTGAATATAAAAGACAATAAAAAAACATAAATTTTGCATCATGAATGAACTCGATCGGATAATGAGTTGCCGAGATATTGGTAATTCTATTTTTCACACTCTTCGATTTTTCAGGACATTGTATTTCATTCAAATTTCAATTCAAAGATATATTTTAAATGGAAATGAGACGCTTCATCCGACGCAGTAAACTGTTAGTGAATAGGATTATAATTTTTCGAGTTATAAGGATGTTTTTTTTTACGCAATTCGCTACTACTCGATGATCCCGCCGACCCAAAAACTATCGCCAAACTATAATATTAAATGCCAATAACGGCTTATCGTAAATGTCAAGCATTTAATGCCTCTCCATACCTATAAGGGGGTTTACCATAGGGGGACCCTGTTCTGTCGCCCAATACCGCCAAGTTTGTCGCCAACTTGGCAGTATATGTCGCCAACTTGGCAGCCAAAATAAGTCGCCAAATTGGCGGTATCTCTAATATTTCGCCAGATTCCTATAGACTTCCAATGTAAACCAATAGCTTTTACTTGCTTACAGAAAATCAACAAATTGAGATATTTTAATGCAACAAAAAGTAATATTAGCTTAAGGGGTTATATTAATTATATTTAAGGAAGTCCAAATAAATTAAATTATGAATAAAAGTAACATGGTAGAATGCTTAGCAAATATGCCATGTTTTATTTTCATATTTTATATTATCTATATCCATGATGGGTAAGTAGTACGGTGGCCCCCAGCGACTAGTTTTCTTGTTTTTGGCTCGGTTCTGTTAGCACAATAACGAAAAAAATAGTTCTTATCGTCCGATTTCTCTAATAGTTTAATAGATTATAAAAATAACTGTATCCAAGACTTATTTAAAATTTTGTGGAAAAAATATACCTATTGAGCCATGAAAACTTGAGCCGAAGTCGAGCGAATGTGTGCCGAAACCCCTCGGTTTGTATTGTTTTCGTCGAAATGTTCACACATTTTACTTTGTAAAATATACTTCTACTTGTCTGAACGTTTCGAAATTTTAGTAGGTGATGTCATTCCGGTCTGCAGAGATTTTCTAAAAAGATTGTGTCGAACTTAGAAAGTTTTACCGAAGAAAAAGATTGTGGAACCTCAGAGGAGGACGGTAGCGTGAAGGGATATCCTCAGAGGCGAATGACAAGATAATAGGTAATAAAGAATAGAAGATTTTATTCACATCAAACACAAGGTTTCGGGACTCATATAATGTCATTAAGTACACAACAGAAATGAGTTGAAATACGTAGTCTGATGAAATTAAAGTCTGTGAGGTGGCAGATTAACACAAGTCCTGATGAAAGTCAATTAGAGAGTTCAAATAAGTTAAAGAGTCTCTGCGATCTAAACAATCACCTTTCAGAATAATGTTCCTTAGATGAAGTTAAAAGGCTCGTCACTGTTCGGACAGCCTGCCCTGATAGAACCCAGCTGAGGTGTCAGCTGCCCGGCTTGGTTCGCCGTGAGAGAAATATTGAATCTCTCTCCCCTCGGAACGTCCCTCCGAGAGAAATAGGAGTGGTTCCTTCAGATGTGATTCTCTCGTTCAGGGTGAGACCTGCAGCCCACTCCTTTGAGTCTAGAACTTAACTCACTTATCTTATTAAGGATCTCGTCTATAGCCTCAATTATTTCTCCTGGAAAACAATGCAAGAGTTTCTATAGCCACTGGCAGCGCCTTTCTGTCGAAATCATTGGGCGGCTGTGCTCCGAAGGGTCAAACTAGGCCCATCCTACAATCTGCACACGACACTCTGTGGTCCGAGTCCGGCATGGGGAAAATGTTGTCTAGTTTCACTTTTCGGCCATTGAAAGCAAAGCCCAGGGGGTCCTTGCTTTAATCCTAGTGGTCGCCAAGTGTCATTTTTCTAGGATGAATTGGGATCGAACTGTTCTCATCTTACCGGCGAAAGTTGGAACTTAGCCTAAAACTCGAGTTTATTATAGGAATACATGGGCCTAGTATACCTAGTAATACCTAGTAATCTTGTATCGCTATGAGGGTTTTTCCATGTAGAATATTGGAAAACAGTTTGACGTCCCCACAAGATCGTCTCCGTAAGGCGCAAAGTGGCCTGCGGTTGCAAGTTATTTTTCGAAAGGGTTAAAAATCGTATCTTTAAAAACCGATTGCACCTGCGAAAAGAAGAAGGTCTCAGCTTTACGTGCGTACTTTTTGGGAATCGGTACCTTCAAAATTGCGTTCCAGGGAAGCAATGCCCTAGGGGAGAAATAGAGAACTGCGAAAAACGGATCATTTTGAAAACTTGTTTCAAAGGGTTAACATCAGTGGATTTTTCTACCTGATTACGGCCATTAAGACGTAAAAGAACGTACTTTCAGAGTATGCCTTCCGTTTTTAACTTTATTAAATAGTTTGGCAGTTGCAGGTTAAAAAAGAAACAACAATACCCCCCCACCCCACCCCACCCCACAAATCGCAGCACACGGTTCTTCCTCTTCGTTCAGCTGCGTCAATCGAGTTTGGGGGCATGCGCGAGCGTTTTCAACGACTCAAAATAAAGATGATTTTTTGGATGAATGATTTTTATGTAATCTACCAGGCTAATAGATTTTATAAAGTTATTCAGATTTTCAACATCCATTATCTGACGTACAACATTTAAATTTAAATGACAATGTTTTCTTCTGGACACTTCTCGAATAAGCGCAAAGAAAATAACAACACCATTTAAATCCTACTGAAGACGGACTTGTAAGGACTGAAAACGTTCTACGTTTTTCGGATGTATTTTGAGATATTTTAAATATCTTTATATTACACTTATAGCACCTGAAAGTAAGTTTTGTACCACTATGGGTGCTTTTATATGTATTTTAATTGTTTTGTGGAAGGATTAAAAAAGAGATTGGATAGCGAGAGATGAATTTGACCTCGAGCGGTGTTGGGTTCTAAATATGAATATTTACGCCTCCATTAGCATAGAAGCCAGCACCTTCTTTTTACTCCGGACACTTAAAACGGACTGCGTTTAAGATCCACTTATTAGATTCCTTCCAGCAAAAACAAAACGCTCGAGCGACGTTATTGTATTCACCTTCGGCAGGTCAATAGTCCCCACTCTCGTTAAAAAAATCAAATAAAAATTAAATTTTATTCGTCCAGAAAAATGGATTATTTTAAGTAGGAAGAGGACTTGTATTTCTTTTTGCTCGAGATAAAAATGACGTTTCACTCGAAAAAGGAGAAAAATGAAGCGGGAATTATGAAAACGGACTGGGTTTCCCTCTACAAAATTCCTACCCATCTTGAAAAAAGATCCAACCCTTCTACAGTTCTATAAGGCGTACTTCAAATGATTCTTTATTTTATTAAAAGAACTCAATGCGTTATTTAAATTCTCCTCTCCATGCAAGATTCATAGACCACGAGGGAAAATCACATTCTCACAAAATTTTAACATTCAAGAATAAAAATCGGGTGGAATTAAACTTAATAATGAAATAACATTGTAAACTTATAGACGAATACCTTAATGATTCAAAATAAAGAAAAATGGTCAGTAGTGACGATTTTTTTTTTTTAACCTAACTGAGGTAACTTAGGTTAAACTTGCGAATTTAATTTTCCATACCGTTTTACCTGTCTAACTTTTTTTTTTCTTCTAAGTTTTTACTTATAATGAATTTGCATAGTACCCACAGAACATTCAAATAAGGGGGAAAAAATGCAATTTAACAAATTACATTTTGGAAAATGATTTTTTCAAAGACTAAAATTTAAGACATAAAAAATCGCACGGAGTAGATCCTACATTACGTACGCCATGGATTACATTTTTTCGGTACTGTCGATTTTTAAACTTCTACGGAGTTGGTCATTCATTACGTACGCCATGGATTAAACATTAATATTCCTGGACCCATTTTAAATGAAATTTCCTTCTTAAACTTCTAAACATCCCACACTATTACTTTTTACACCGTCGTATAGAGAAAAAAATGTACTTTTAAATGCAATTTGTTTGAAAGTTGTATCTCAATTTGTTTCTGAGTTATTAATTTTTTTTTGTAGTTTTTATTACTTTTTTATCATAGTGGCAACAGAAGTATCCATCTCTGTGGAAAGTAAAGGGAAAATACAGATTACTGTATAGACCCATGACCCATCAGAAAACGAATAAAATGCGGGATTCAACTAATAAAACGCTTCAGATATGTTTTTGATTTCCTACCCTGACCGAGGTCAATAACCATTTTTCCAAATGGTTAATAATAACAATGTAGTATTTTTAGTAAAAATTTTGGTACAGCATTGTCTTAAAGGGGTGTTAAAGAAGGGACGGTAAGGGAAATAAAGCGACTGTAACGGGAAAATGGGACGATAAGGAAAATGACCATCTATTTTTTAAGCAAATGATGTTAAGACTGTGATAGCCACACTGTTCATTGATTTTTAGCAACAGTTATTTACATTGGATTAAATAAAAAAAATAATAATTTACCTCGAAAAGTGAAGGAATAAACCTTGGGGACGGTAAGACTACCCATAAAGCCACGATGCTTGAAAATGATATTTAAATTCTGTAGTCAATTTCCTGTCAAAGAATTTTAGACATTCATTCTCTAGTATACTTCTGCGCGAGAAAAAAAGTTGGAAAAAAACTTCTGTAGCTGCATTCGAAGAGATTTTCCGTACAAGCTTAGCAAGAGGGACGGTCAGAAATCTAAAATCCAGGGGCAGAATTCAAAAAATAATCACAACCGTAAAAATGTGCGCATGTAAATTTTTTGCTACCTATTTATATAAAACAAGAGTCCCAGTTTCGAAAAAAAAAATGACATCGAATTACTTTTATTGAAATAATTTTATACAGACAGCTCCAAATTTAAAAATCAGCTTCAGGAACGGTAAGGAATTTCGTGGTCTGTTTGGACCCGCAACATCGTCCAAAACTTATTTATCTCGTGTTATGCAGTCATGCAATGGGATATTTTCCAGTACAAGAAAATAAAAAAAACAAGAAAGAATATGTACTAAAATAAAAATTATTATTCAGGGATTTAAAAGTCAAATTATGCGAGAATGCCTCCTATGAGCAAAAATAGTTTCATCTCTGTTCTAAAAAAAAAAAAGTAACTCACGCTGTCACCGCCGCCGTCCGGGAATTTTTTGTGACCCGGGGATCTTTCTTCGTTCCTATTAAGAAAAAATGGCCCACCAAAATAGGAAAATGGAAACACGCTGATTGCAGACCGATTTTTAAATCGGATCATTATTTTAAGAGACGTTTAATGTTGTAGTGGGTCCAAATCGTTCCCTTAAAAGGATGCTTTTCCCAAAGGCTTGACTTAGAAAACTAGCTTAACCCATTTGTGCCTGAATTTTTGTTTTCTCAAATTTTTTGGTAAAATCACTTTAAAATGTTGCAAAATGAACTGGAAAAATACTAAAAAAAATTAAGCTTATTTTTTTTTTTTTTTTTTTTTTTTGTATTTATTTGATAAAATGTAAAAGAACTAAATATGAATATATTTTGCCTATATTTATATTTAAAATGTTTTTAAATTGTATATTATGTACTATAATTAGTATTTTAATGAACTACAAAAAAATATATATATTTATTTCTTTGCAGAGACTCATAACGTTATAACTATTATTAATAATAAAGTAAGAATAATCGTATTGCTGACTTAATAACAATTTATTTCATAAATAGCTTCGAAAGGAGATTGCATAAATAACTGTCTCCTAAATTTCTAACAAAAATAGGTGCCCATTGGTGCCTAGAACCCTATATTTTGTACATTACAAAAATGCATAAAAAATAGGCTTGAACATTTAATTTCGCAATTTAAAAAAATACGTATTTCAAAAAAGTCCATAAGCTAAGATTATAGCTTGCGATTTCGGGTCCATGATAGGAAAAATACAAATAAACTTACTTTTTACATTTCACCCTCTTGAAAAATTAAAAATCTATAAACACCGAAAAGAGCCTTCATTTAAGCAAATAAATATCCACCTTGTGCTGTCCGTTATAGATAAAGGCATTTACAAATAAGGATTTCTTGCAATTTTCATGTTATAAAGAAGAAGAAAATGATACAAATGCATTAAAATTTGAAACGTCCCAAAAATGGCATGAATGGGTTAAGGACGAAGTTTTTTGTTAAAGTAGCCTGGAAATGTTATGGAAAAGTCGTGCATTCCAGTCCTGAAAGGAGGCACGATTTTTAAGGTTGTTCAAAAACTTTTATGAATTGTCCGAACTTTCTCTCCTTTTAATAGAGTCGGGTGTCATGGAGGTTGCCTTAGGGTCTGTTCGGCGTCGCAGGGATGACACTCCAAGGTATTCCTTTACAGGAGGATCTATCGTTTGAAATAACTCTTTCAAACCGATGGAAAGGGATCTCACAAGATCCGGGCTGTCGGATAGGGTGTGCCGAGCCAGGGATCCTTCCTAGACAGGGACCCACAAAAGGAGTTGTCTAGGAGCTTTGGCTGGAAGTGGGTTTTCAGCCGTTTATAGACAGAACAAAGTTTTTTTGCCTTCATGTTTGAGAAAACAGAGAGAGCTCCCAGACAGGGCTGTGCAAAAGACGATGGGAATCCCTTTCAAGCCGTGGGATGAAAGGGGATTTTCAAGGGTGGGAAGCGTTTCCTCACTCAACTGCATTTTAATGTCCGTCTCGATCCCTAGACAGTGATTCGTAAGATAATTTCAAATCTTGGACGACCCTGGAGAGTCGTGGCCGAAAGGGAGTCTTCCCAGGGGGCGTGCGCTTTGCAAAGGGCTTAGGGAGGCATCCTCTTCCGACCTTATGAAATCCCCACTCGTGGCCGAGACGCTCTGCTCTCGAAGCGAGTCGACGGGAGGTGCTGGGTTCGAACGCCATCGCGCCCGTCGGCCTCATCGTTCGGAGTTTTCTTCGAATCTTGGATTTCCAAGCTTCAATACGGGTTAGGTTCCCTTAGAAAGACCCCCCCCCCCCTTAGGGCCCAGATCCCTCGTGTGGATCATGGGCCGTCCTAAACACAACCCACCCACCAACCTTATTAAAAGGTGAAGTTTTAGGATAGTATTCTGAATGGGGGGTTGGAAAGGCCTCCTCCAGTCTGGATTTCTCTTTCTCGTTTTGGTGATGACACTTATTTTTGAAAGACATGCCTCTACCGCATCCGGTACTTTCTTTTCAAGACTCCAGCAGAAGTCGCTTCCTCCGATCCAAAATCGATACCTTGTTGCATCGTCATCCCTGACGGAGACCATCCTGCAAAATGGGCAACCCCTCCATTTCGGTTTGAAAGAGGGGGGGATTCGAAACAGGACAGTCGAGCCTTTGGAAACGGGATCGGGATTTCTTAAAAAGATTGTCGGTCTTCTTTTCATTGGGAACGAAGGAAAGGGGGAATCATTTGAAAAATAAAAAAGGGGATAATACATTGCAGAGTAAAAGGATTTAACACTAGAGCGACCGAACATTGGACTCGAGTGTTATAAAAATAGTTTGCACCAGAATTTTTATTCAAAACTATTTAACTCATTTCTCTGTGGAATAAATTTAACTTATTTTATTAAAAGAATGGCTAGTTTGAATCGAAATAGTTTTAAGGGGTCGCCGTGAAAAGGACCGCTACCCTTTAATAAGGGATGTAGGCCCGGATGGATGTTTTTTTTCTGCCCGTTCAAGGGGAATGCGAATGTCCGATAACGGCCAGCCTTTGGGGACACTCTTTCATTCCTCTTAAAATCTGGTTATTGCTTTCCAGGATCGAATTTTACAATCCATTTCTAACCCAATTCCGGATAGGTTAGGAGGCTAAAAACTGACGTCCATCCGTGTCCTTCCGATGACACGATCACCCTGGGATAGTTTAAAAATTGAATGATCCATGAATCCATTCATTTTGAGGCATTTTCCATTCATCCCGCCGCTGCATCCTCCCAATGCATGGGAGGCTGATGCATTTAGAAATCACCCCAAAAATAGCTTCCATAATGCTTCCTTTTTCTTTCCTATTCCCTTAAAAAAAAAAAAAAAAAAAAAAAAAAAAAAAGATCTATTTTTTAATCCATTCACTTTCTCGTGTTTATTCATCCAAGAATGTCCGATCTCGGCAAACATTTTTTTTAAATGAGTGTCAGTTTTGTCTTCGCGGGTCGCGAGTTCAAGAAAAGTCCATTTCCTTCTAACGCAGTCCATCGATCCGGATGGAGTCGTCCATGGACCACACAATAGATCCTTGTTTCCAATAGAATTCATTTCTTTCAGCCTGTACTAACGGCCCATAGATAAGGGAGAAAGCCTTGACACTCTTTGTTGGGACGTCACGAAACGTCACACGAAGCAGGGAAAACAAAGAAATAAAATTCGAACAGCTTACCTCTTTCGATTTTGTTGGCTCGTGGAATTATTATTCGTGACGTCACAACCAAGCATTTTAAGGCTTTCTCCCTTATCTAGGGGGCGTTGTCTGTACCTGGAGGAAAAGCTATCGACCCTATTTCCTTGTTTTTAAGAATTCGGCGAATTTCATTCCAGCACACGGACGTAAAATGCGTGGAACCCGTTGAGAGAAGATTTCCATTCTTCGTCCCTCAATGAGCCAGCTCTAGCCACAGGGGTTACCGGGAGTGCGACCTATTTCTCTCGTCCAAATGGGGGAAGAGTTCGTCCCGTATCGCCAAGATGGGAGGTGCACAGGATTCTGCCTTTCTGAGCGTAGGAGAGTACTCATAAGGGCAACAACCAGTAAAGTAAATGGGCAAGAAACCCCATTCACTTTACTGGTTGTCAAAGCTCATCCCTGCAACATGGGGGATGCAAAAATCAGCTGCCTTAGAAGTTCAAACCTTTAGAAAGAGAGAGGCAAAGTAAAGAAATGTTTCGGGTGCTCGTGTCAGGCACGAAACCTTAAGGGTAAAATCTTCTTGGATTTCTAATGTTGTTGTCTATCTTTTTAAATCTTTAACCCTATCCGGCGCGGAGTCTGTAAAAGAATGAAAGGATGGACTGACACCAGAATTTTCAAACGAATTGATTAGAAAAGAAAAACTTACTTGTCTTCCTGTACTTTATAAAAGGAAAATTTTAATTCAATATTCTGGGTGCCGTTTGTCAGTTTTGGGATTAAAAAGAGGTGTCTTTTATGTGAACATCGCCCACTAAAGGGCCGTCTTTTTTAAACAAGGGGGCGGATGAAGCTGTCTTATGAAAATCGGTCGCGATCTGGGTCAGTCCCATCCAGGTCGGTTCATCATTGTGCACCCGAGTGCTCCCACCTCGCCCGCGTGGATTTCGAGAAAAACGCTTTCCACAATTTGTTTCAAATTGTGGAAAGCAACAAACTTAAACTGAACTCGATTGAGTTAAACCTGTGAAAAGAAGTGAAAACAAATGAACCTTGTTCCGTTAAACCCAATGAAAACGGATCTGTTTATAGCGGAATTCTGTTTTAAAAGTAAAAATGTCATGAGCCCTAGCGATCCCGCTTTCACAGGTTCTATAAGAGGATTGTATTGAATAGAATCAAAACTGTTAAGACGGCATCCAAAAAGATTCAATAAAAATTTCGCTTTAAACAGGTTATTGTCTTATCAGGTATCATTTTAGGATATTACGACCGTAGAGGGGCCCTGAATTTTCTGCAGTTGCAACAGGATGACCGTTAGAGACACGTTTCGTTTTAAGAGGGCTGAGTGTATTTTAAGTTCACTATTGGGGAAGCCGTTGTCCCGCTTTCGATGACACGAGTCCTGGAATCGATCCGTGTTCGTGTGTCCATCCGTGTCTCCACGATTCCCGCGTCATTGAAGTTTGTTACTCACAAAGAGGAGT
Organism: Maratus speciosus; assembly: GCA_963932465.1. Classification (NCBI taxonomy): domain Eukaryota; kingdom Metazoa; phylum Arthropoda; class Arachnida; order Araneae; family Salticidae; genus Maratus; species Maratus speciosus. The sequence goes on along the minus strand of OZ010795.1, from coordinate 1,703,260 downwards.
TCCCCCTCAAATTACTCATTGAGGAGAGCGGTGGAGGATAGATTCGGTTTATTTATGAATCTTGTCGGCGGTAGGTATCGTCGCGGATTTCTGACTGTTTGCATTGCATTAATAATGCGGAATCATCCGTTGAGCGATGGAACTGGAAACAGACAACCCTCCTCAAACTCACTTCACTTTATTTCACACTTTTTAATAGAGTTGCATTTTGAAAAAGTAGTTGAGTTGCTTCCGTAACATGAAGTTGCGTGCCAAGAGAGAGGGATTGGGTTGAAGTGTTCTAGGTGGACAGGTGGAGTCTCCCCCTCCCCCTCCCAAAAAATTAGACAGAGACAGGGCAGGAAGGCCAACAGGTGACTGAAGTGAAATCGGTCGTTCGGGAGAGCTCAGTGGGTCGAGCGTGGCCACACTCAGCCACAGCTACCTGGTTCGACGGATGACTCGGACCTCTTTCACTCGGTTATTGGAATGAAGAAAAAATAATATTAAACTGGAACACAGGAATTCTGTTGCAGTAGAACGGATTCCGTACAATGATACATCGGTTTTGTTTTACGGCTGGTTTCTACAACGGAACGTTCTTTTTTGGAGACGACCCATTTTTTGCTGAGAGAAATAAATAGCATACCGGGGCCTAAAAACTCCCTCGTCTACAAAATGGTTTGTTTGGAATGACTTTTCCTACAGGGTGGCCGCACAACTCTGTTTCAAGCGATCACGGTTGGGGTTGGTGTTGAAAATAAAGAGACAAAAAGGTGAGGCTGGCTCGAATGGAGTACATCTACTAGTTACATATTTACAAAAACTACAACACTTAAAATGAAACAGAGAAACAGCCTGTATTGATGGATTTTGAAAGGTCCATGACAGACAGGTAGCGGACGTGGAAGAGAGCTAGCTTCCACAACCGATCTTAGTTCAACATAAACAATTGTATTAAAATGGACAACAAAATAATGTAATGACACTATTCTAACAGTTGGCAACTCATTTCCCATTTCATGCGTACCACACTCATTTCTCTACTTTGTTAGGGTACAGGGTGTAGAAATAGACACTGAAAATAGTCTGTTCCCAATGAGGGGTCTAACGTAAGAAGAATGTATTCTGAAAGAGTGTGCAGGGCGGGAGAATAGGTGAGAAGAAGGTGCTATGAACGTAAAAAGGCACGAGCTCGTAGGAGAGGAGATGAGGTCATGATGAGAACAGCTGAGGTTTTTATAAAAGGATCAGCATTGAGGTTCTTGGATAAGAGGATGTATAAGGACTTCTCTCTAGAGTGTTATTCTTGTCCATTGGACATTGAGAGGGGTGGTCGTCCATCGTCTCTGTCTCTCGTACACTGCTGTATACGATTTGAAACTACTATGGGAGAATGCGCTTCTAAACGCTCGGCCACGAAAATGCTGTGAAACGGGAACAATAAAATAATTTAAAGGAAAAAATATAATGTAATATAAATATAAAAAGTGTCCTTTTATCAGTGACTACTTTAATATGAATGAATGCTGTATAGGAACCGAGCAAGAGAGGTTCCCGATCACGAGTCCTGTCGTAGAAAGCCGGTAACAGGGTCACGAAACCTGCCTCCAAGACTCAATAGAGCACGATAAAAAAAATTGTAGCTAGGTCCCGAATTTAAGAAAATTCGCTTGAACAGGGCAAAGCAAACTCTGAAAATTCTGCTTGCTATCCATCGAAAAAAGCTCATGCAATGGACGCAAAACAAAGTTCCTATTCTGACTCATTCTAGCACGAAAAACCGAACTCATAAAGTCTCGAAATCGAAAACGGTCGTTTTCACACTGAGCACTGGAAATGCTACTCTATGTCGAAAATGACTCTCACGATTTTCACAAAACCTGAAAAAAAAAAAAAAAAAAAAAAAAAAAACCCATCTAACTAGATCTTTCATTCTGAAAAATTCATTTTATAAGATTAAAAAAAAGCTCATGACTCAAAATAATGGTATTAACCTAAAACAATTTCGATATTTTTTATGAAATAAGCTTTATTCGATGACCATCCCCAACGAACATAAGGACCCCCCAACTGGGTGATCGCCCATGTGGATGATTTTAATGTATGTTGTAGGGGGGTCATTTCACCCCTCACTATCCTTGTGAAAGGTTCTCTTCAAGTGGGTCTCGGTTTTTGAGAAGTGGCTAGTAGTCCAGGCAATAGAGACCGTATAGGGACTCTACCTAGTAAGATTAATGGTAGTACTGGAAACCAGCTTTCTAGATGTTTTTTGGGTCGCTGAATCCGAATTTGTAACTTCCCACCAAAATTTCCCCCGGCAACCCCCCCCCCCCAAATTTAGGTAAAAAGCCCCCCAAAAAAGGTTTTTATTAAACAATTCCATTTTTTTATTGTTTTAGGGGAAAAGTAGCTAGAAATTCAGAAAGTAGACAAAATTTGCAACAAATTAGATATATGACATTATGACTTAGGATGAAGGGGAAGGGGGATCTGCTTCGGAACATGCTCCGCAGTGCTGCGTGGACTAAGTTGCGCAATTCCACTTAACCCCTCACACGTTTACATTCGCCCTCCCATCTTCCCTCCGAACGTTCTCTATAAGGTTTACTTTAAGTTTTTTGGGTCGCTGAATCCGAATTTTTAACTTACCCCCAAAATTCCCCCCCCCCAAATAGTTGTTTTTTACTTAAATTTCTTATTGTTTTAGGGGGAAAGCATTACAAAATTCAGAAACTAGACAAAATTTGCAACAAATAGGATATATGACATTATGACGTAGGATAAACGGGGAGAGAGGGGGCTGCCTCGAAACATTCCCCGCGCGCTTTTCTCAAAAACCAAATTTTTTCAAAAAATCCATTTTTTGGGGGTTGCCGGGTGAAATTTTGGTGGGAAGTTACAAGTTCGGATTCAGCGACCCAAAAAACATCTAGAAAGCCGATTTCCAGTACTACCATTAATTTTGCCAGGTAAAATCCCCTATTGCCTGGACTTCATAACTTAGTGCACGTAGCGCCGCAGTGCATGTTCCGAGGCAGCCCTCACCCTCCCCGTTCATCCTAATTCATAATGTCATATATCCTATTTGTTGCAAATTTTGTCTAGTTTCTGAATTTTGTAATGCTTTTCCCCTAAAACAATAAGAAATTTAAGTTAAAAACAACTATTTGGGGGGGGGGGTTCGGGGGGGAAATTTTCGGGGGAAAGTTAAAAATTCGGATTCAGCGACCCAAAAATCTTAAAGTAAACCTTATAGAGAAAGTTCGGAGGGGAGATGGGAGTGCGAATGTAAACTTGTGAGTGGTTAAGTGGAATTGCGCAACTTAGTTTACGCAGCACCGCGCGCATGTTCCGAGGCAGATCCCCCCATCCCCTTCATCCTAAGTCATAACCTCATATATCTAATTTGTTGGAAATTTTGTCTACTTTCTGAACTTCTAGATACTTTTTCTCTAAAACAATAAAAAATGTGATTTTTTTAATAAAAACCTTTTTTGGGGGGCTTTTTACCAAAATTTGGGGAGGTTGCAGGGGGAAATTTTGGTGGGAAGTTACAAATTCGGATTCAGCGACCCAAAAAACATCTAGAAATCCAATTTCCAGTACTACCATTAATTTTGCTACGTAAAATTCCCTATTGCCTGGACTATAGTGAAAGTTCAGCATACGTTTCAAATACCCATTCGTTTGATTGTCTGCATCTAGTTTTGGTGGCGTGCGAGTTCGCTATACCACAGGCGCCATCTCCTCTTCCTCTTTTTCTTTTCTTAATTAGTTTTACATTTCTGACACGTTATACGTTTTAAAATAATTATGAATGGGTGCACCTCTGATCTTTTTTTATGTTTATATAGTTTATTTAAATTTACATTTTAGAATTTTTCATGAAAATTTATCTTTCCACTGAAATTTTTAAACTCCTATTTCTGTCGACGAAAATCCAAAACGAATGGATGCCTAGAGACCTCATCTTTCTAAAACTTACTGCTCTTGTTTATATTTATATTTAGACCTATTCATTTATAACAGTTATTAAATAATGCACGACATTTTTTCTTACATTTTCTATATAAAAAATGTTTTTAATGGACTAGGAAAAAAGGTTAACAAAATAATATATTCTTTTAATATTCGATTGGTTCCCATTCTAATGCAATAGGTTAACTAGTGAAAAACAAAATTGTTTATCATGACCGACATCGGAATTTTTGAGTTTAGTACCTATGCAATTAATTGTTTAATACATATCGTAAGAATATTAAAGCACTCATGGCATTAAAAATCACTACAAAAACGATTTCTTTACTTGCATTTTTCTAGCCATGTTACCCTTTGGTTCTCTTCCAAGCTAGAATTTTCCATATCATTTCCTCCCATTCTATTTCTATTTGTAGCCTTCTTTACATTTTTCATACGGAATTTTTTTCTATATATAGCATTACCTCAAATTTTCTATTTATCTGCAAAAGACTCGATATACGGGATCCATGAAAAGAAATTTTTATTTATTCGGATATTTCCGTGAAAGTCTTAGCAGGCGATTTTTGCATTTCCAGTTGAATTTTCATGCATCCCGTCGACAGTGTTTTAACGGGTCACAATGAAAAAAATAGTTTGAAATGTAATCTGTGCAAATTGAAAAGGATGTTGAGTTTGAAATTGACAGATGAATGTATTTAGAAGACATTAAAAATGTGTACAACTGGTAAAAACTTACCTAGAAGCGTTACTGCTTTAATATTTAATGACTCTTTTGAAGAAATGCTTTTGGAATGATCTAATCTTAAATACGTTTGGGAGATTTTGACGTGAAAAATATCTTGCATGAATTATACAAAAACAAGATAAATTTTTATGTAAAATTCATTAAAGTAAAAAGAAAAGAAAAAGCGTTATTTCAGAATTCTGCTTAAAACATAAAAAGGCAAATAATAATAAATTTTACAAAAAATCCAGACAAAATAAATGACTTTGGATTTTTATCAATAGAAATATTTATTTAAAAATGACAGAACAATATAAATTTTCATGAAAAAATCAAAAATGTAAAGAAATGTTACTAAGAAAATATCAAAAAGCTCAAAGCTGCATTCTTAATTCTGCGTAAAACTTGTGAAATGTAAAATTAATTAGAAAGCAAAACAAGTAAGAAAAATCATGCGTTAAGCATGGATTATTAAACACTTTCCAACACTTCTCGAATGCTTTAACAAAACTTCGTTATTTAGGGAAATAAGGTAACAGAACTAAGTAACCATTTTAGAAAACACATAAAGCATTTGAAAAACTGATTTCAGCAGTGACCATCCATAGCAAATATGTATTCCAATTCTTTTGAACAGCTCTGTATTTGACCTGTAGGTTGATAATATGGCTATATAATGGGGAAATTTAGTTTAGCAAGAAAACGAATAACAGGTTGAAATTTCTCTTTCAGCAAGTTATACTAATAGATGGAAACATACTTGTATACTTTTGTACAACCCTGTAGTTAACATAGTACCTTTATGACATGCCACGATTTAGCTAAAGTTTATTTCAAAGCAAAACACTCTTAAAACGACTGGAATCACATTTCCAGAAATTATCATTTATAGACGGCCATGTATCCAATTCTTTGCGTGACCTTGTATATCCTCTTATCTATGTTCTACAAACATTTCTCAGTAAACAAAATGCAGTTCAGCGTAAAAATGCATAACTCATTTAAAAACCACCTTTAAGCAATTTACAATCCTACCCAGTAACCATTACGAATTCTTTTGTGTGGCCCTGTATATGAATAACAGCATTTATACACACCCTATACAATGCATAAATAGAGTGAAACATAAAAGCGCATAACATAATTAAAAATGCATTTCCAGCAATCATCGCTACCGTACAATACTTCGGATACAATATAGTATCTGAAATCTTTTGTGTGTCCCTGTAAATGCTATGCACTTCGTATTATACATGAAATAAGTTATAGTAAACCTCGGCGAGGTATATCAATTTCATTATACATGAAATCATTTAACATAATTAAAATGCGCCGGAAAAAATTCCCTCCACCCGTATATCATTATGTAACGGATAATTTATTTGTGTGGCCCTGTAAATGAATAATATTTATTCTTTGCACCGCATATTCTACGGAATGCATATTTCAGTGCACTTCATAAATACATATCAATTTTATTATGTTTGAAAGCATGCAAATCACGCATTATGTCTGAAAGCATGTAAAAAGCATTAAAAATCATTTTAAACCCTTTTTTCCCATAGGCCGTAATGTAACGCAAAACTTTTGACTGCCCTATAAATGAATTAAACATGCTACAAACTTCATTTGCAATAGGGTTTGTGCTAGGGTAGAAGTCACTCACATCCAAAAATTTCAGAACGATCCGAGTCTATTTACGGGAGTTAGAGCGCGTACAGACGGCCAGACAAACCGAATGCATAAACACTTTTCAACTTTGTTGGAAAGTGTTAAAAAGGGAACAGGGAAGGATCGAACCCTCGTTTCCGAGATAGCCAATGCGCACGCTACCACGACGCGACCCATACTACGGGAAACAGTCAAACGAGTGGGTATTTGAAATGTACCCCCCCCCCCCCCCGATTTCTCAAAATAGTAAGACCCATTTGAAGAAAGCCTTTCACCAGAATAATGAGGGGTATGGCCCCTACAACAAACTTTAAAGTCATCCAAATCTGTGCGCCAAAATCATCCCAATCTGCACTCTGTTGGGTGGTCCCCTTGTAAGTCTCGACTTCTAAGTAATCTATTGAAATTTCTGCATTAGCATGGAAAGGGATACACACCAATCGAGATAGAGCTAGTTCCATTTTAGTATGCGAATCGAGTTCTGTCTAACCCTGGAATCTCAGCCGTGAACTCGATGAGGAGAGGTCCCATAAGTAAAGTGATCCAATGAAATGTTTTATGTTATTCGAACGGATGTGTCAAAAGGAATCAAAGGTTAGGCACCGCATTTAAAAAGATCTGATCCATGTAGAGTGACATAATTTCAAATGAATCGGAATTATGGAAGGCCTACATTAAAAGGGTGAAATTTTTCTGAAATTGCCTTATTGTTTTATTCGAAAGAGATCTCTTTTACGATTCCAAATCTATTTTAATTTTATCTCTACGATGACTAGAAGAGGAGTGATGGCCCATTGAATAAACGGGAAATGACGAGTCCCATACCGGAAGTGAGCAGGAAGGCCAGGTGAAATGGAAGTGAAATGGGGATGAATAAATGGAGTGTTTTTGACATCGAAACACTCCTAAACCTAAAAGGATACTTCTAGATTCATTTTATAGATAAGAGATCTTTCAATGCGGTTTCTGAAAATCCATTTATCCATTATTTCCATGTACGATCCACTTCATGAGATGAAATCTTTTTAAGATCGGTGCCAGAATGCTTTCCCTGCTAATCCTCTGTTCTAAACTAGAATCTAAGTTCTAGAACTAGTCATGTCATTATTTTATAGGTACTTGGATATTAAAAAAATGGCAAAAATCCCCATTTTTAAAAAATGTTATGACGATACTAAGGGAAGACAGGAAGAAAACCGGGGAAAAAATTAAAACCTGTCCAATTTAAAAGGGAAATTCGTTCAATTAAAGACATCGAATAGCGGGAAGGGTTGGGTTTGCAAAATGATATCAATCAATAACAATCCCTGTTCATTTCTTTTTACCTTTTCTTAAGCGTTTACATAAATGGCGTCATTTGGACGAATTGATTCCAGTTTATGAATTAAAATAATTGCTTAAAAATTTGTATTTTTCTCTCTCAACCATTTCGACTCTAAGCGCCTTTATGAACTGAAAAAAACCTTTTTCTTTAAATCAATGAAATGAAAATTACAGACGATTTTTGGTTTTCTAAAATAAACTGATTTCTAAAGATCGAATTTAAGAAACTAAATTTTTATTTCTTAAAATATTCTTGAAAAACATAATTTAATCACACTATTGTCTTCAGATTAATTAAAATAAAAGGTAATTTCAATTTGAAAATGACGAAAAAAAAAGAAAGAAATCTAATAATCTCTATACTTTTCCCTTTTCTCCCTTGTTCCACAAAAATGGAGTCATTTAGTTCCCGTCATTACAAAAAATGTCATTAAAATGAGAAAAAAAATTAATATCTCGAAAACTCATTCAAATTTTAATACCACTTTTAATATTCGCGGGTCAATACGGATCATGGGTGTTCATGTCATCGCCAAAGGTTTCCTATTTTAAGAATAATAGCTGTGAAACGCAATCAGTCGTTTCATGAAACCGTTTCATTAGGATTTTATATATACTAGGGGATCGTACGGGCTTCCCGGGTTAAAGAATATAGGTGAAAACATTTTTTTAAATTGAAAACTAATAATATTTTTATATGCAATAATTTTTTTAGATTGACCACTTACATTAAAAAAAAAAAAAAAAAAAAAAAAAAAAAAAAAAAAAAAAAAAAAAAAAAAAAAACATCTTTCATATGGAAAATGCGAATTATACAATCAAATACATTTTTTAAATTTATCAAAAGCGATGGTTTCTTATTAGCTGCATGCTAAGAGTTATTTTACCATGATTTTGCTAATTACGGCATACTTTTATATTCTGATAATTTCAGAGCTTATACATGTCTGGTAAATTTGTGTTTTATTTATATTATTTTATTTATTTATTCACAGGTAAGTTTTTTTAATGATATTAGCCGTAAGAAAATGATGAACTCTTTATTTTGTTTTAAGGGCAAACGGATTAATCTTCCGTAATCGAGTTCCTCGCGATATAGATAAATTAAAAAATATTTCATGCTTTAAAATTGTTTTTAAAACCATAAAAATTCCGTGAACATAAACCACCATCCGTGAACTTAGATGAAATTTGCAAACAAATTCCATTTGAAAAGAAAATCCTATTTGGTGATCTAAAAATTTAAATTGTACGATTACAAATACGTTATATTTGTGTTTTTTCAATATTATTGTTTTATTTGTTTATAAAAGAAGTATTAATTTCGTTAATTTGTCTTTCACAATTATGTTAGATTGGTGGGATTTTTTAATATTATTCTTTTATTTGCTTATAAAGAAAGTATTAATTTCGTTATGCAAAAATAGTCAGAAACAAATGCTGAAAAATGTTTGTTGCTTTATGTGCAAAATGTTTATTATAATTATGTAATGAAACCGGTTCGTGATAGGATAAACTTTACAAAAATCATGCTTAAAAATAATTTTAGAAAATATAATGCATTAGTCAATGAATACAGTTTTTAAACAAATTGCATTTGAAAGCAATTTTTTCCCCTATGCGACGATAATTGAAAATGTACGATGGTTAGAAGATTAAAAAATTGCAGTAGCGAAAATTTCGAGACCGAAATTTGATCGTGAAGTGTTGCCATTCGCAAAATGACGTCAGCGTTACGCACAGATACGTTTGTTCTTTATAATATAGATACTTAATCAGTAAAATATAATAAAGATCAGTTATTAGGATGTGGTTATCAATTGAGGCTCTTATGCATGGATTTCCGGAATGAAAACAGCTATTTTCACCTTCTCAAAATTTGCATACGCACTTCTCAGATCCATATTCATCATTAAAAAAATATATTGTATTTTGTTTAATCATTTAAAAATTATTTAACTCAAAACTTGAAGTCACGATTGTCAGCAACATCTTTTATGTGAACAGACGCACTCTTTACTTGAGATTCTAATCTCAATTCCGGAGAGTAAAAATTTCCGTAATTTCTGTTTTTTAGACGCATTTTCGCTAAAATGTTTACTTTTATCTAAGAAAATGATTGTTTTCTTTTAAATATGCCTTCATTTTCACTTAAATAACCATTTCGCCTAGTGTCTGAAACTTAGTATCAGTACAAATGCATAAGGAAAAACAATATAGAAAATTTATGAGGAAAAATGCGTGTTTTCAAAAGCAGTATGTCATTTTCCGTTATTATGCCCCTAATATAATATTCTGCTTCTAATGGGATTTTGCGCCACTAAACCCTATACAACAATTTTTATCAACAATTTTGAATTTTTATCAGAAAATAGCATGAATAAAGTTAAAAATACCTTATTATTTCTCTCTTGTCGGCAATAATTTTTTTTCATCATTTTGAAGAAATTTCATAAAATGCTTTTAAAATTAAAATATAAAAATGGGAATATTAAAAAAAAACACACTGCAAATAGAAGAGTCTTAAATTTAGACACATATGTGACTGAAAAAGAATTTTAGACACTTAAGTGTCTTAATCTGAAAATTCAGACATTATAGATGTCTTAATTTAAGATACATAAGTGTCTTACTATGACCATGGTGTAAATGAACGGAGAATAATGTCTAAAATATCAGTAAACGTCTTATAAGACACTTCATTGCTTTAAACGTGTCTTAATTTAAGACGTTTTGATTCTTCCGACGCAATAACCACCAGGGGGCACTCGCACTCCCAGTTGCGCATGCGTTTTAGATGTCTTCCTTCGAAGTGGTATACGTTGTAATTCAAACGAAGTTTGTTTTTATGTACGCGTGTATTTTAATTCGTTTTTTGCGAAATGTGAAGTACTGTGATTTTAATTGGTATTAACTTGGATTATTTATTTATTGAATACATACATCTGACGTGTGTGCTCGACATCAAATGTCTCTTAGAAGCTGTCGTCGATATAAGGGCGGGATAGACACAGAACAGAAGTAGACGACGGTTGAAGATTACACCCGGAAATTCTACAAAGCGTGTGCAATGGGCTTAGTGTTAACTCGTATTAATTTATATCAATAATATTGTGTTATTCATCTTCGTCCTGTCGAAGCTGGCAAAAAAAAGAAACTTTTGTCTGGCATGTCCTGTTTTGAGGATGAAACATCTCATTCTTTAAATATGGCTAGTCGGATGTATTATGGGATTAACTTTTAAACTGGTACAAGTCTTTCTCCCTCACTGTGGTTGTGGTAGTTTTTAAAATTTCAAATCCAGGAATTTTTCTACCTCTTGCAAACAGCGATTTAAGTAAGTGTTATAATTTCTTTATAGTACTAAAATTAGTGTCTTTTATGATTTTATTTATTGTACTAAACAAAATCTTACATGAAATTTAATTAATTTTGAATCTTTTTGAAAAAAAAAAAACAACAAAAAAAAAAAAACACTAATTCTAGAAGTATATATTTTTTAATTTATAACGTTGTCTTTTATTACAAATTATGTATTATTTATTCCCATCTTTTTTCCTCAAATTTAAAGTAATAACATCACTAAAAAACAGACATATTTAAAAGTTAAGTTCATTCCCTTGTTTTGTTTTGTTTTCACTATGGCAGTTTTTAGTTTCAATGACTAATGCTTATCTCATACTAAACGACCACAAGGAAATAAAAAAAAAAAAAACTTTGAAATATCTCCTACAGCTTTCTTACTTCCTAGCTAGGGATTACAATCCCGGATTGAGATCCCGGGATCCCGCTTTAATTTTAATCCCGAAAATCCCGGGATTTTCGGGATTGCCTTTTTTTTCAATTGAACAATATTCATCTGAAATTAAAAAATATATTTATAAACTTTCGCTTTTGGAAAAAAAATCAATTGATTTTTATGAAATTTATATATAATTGAAAATTAATATTTATCTCAAGTATTTCTTAGATATATTTCTAAGGAAATCTTTTCACTTGGAAACATAGAAGTAAGCCAGTCAGGAAAAAGGAAACCATTTGTTTATTTCAATTTTGCTGCGTGTGTGGATTCGAAGGTCATTTTCCAATTAGACTTTACTGATAAGCATCGCAAGTGTGTATCATAGTGATATCATGAGCTAACTTTTTTTTTTTTTTTGGCTTTATTTTGCTTTAAAGATGTCTTGTTTAGTAGCTCATAGGAATGATAACAATAAGCCAATGTGGCAATATAATTTTTTAAAAAATCTAATTTTTAAATGATAAGGATTTTCATTTTTTTTTCGGGGAGGGGAGGGGTATTTTGTATGCAATTTTCGTAAAGCTGATACCTTAAATCTTGCACTGATTATAATGAAAGTTTTGAACTTTCAGAGTAGGCCAAGATTAAAAAACGCAAAATATAAATAAACAAAATACCGAAGTAATTTTTTTTCTCAATATTAACCCTTTGCTCTCGAGGGCTCCGGAGCGGAGCCATTTAAAATCTGTCTTCAAACTCGAGGTCTCCGCTACGGAGACAATGCAAATAATTTTGTGATACCATGCAATCTTGGCTTTTCTAGACAGGTATCACAAAATTATTTGCATTGTCTCCGTAGCGGAGACCTCGAGTTTGAAGACAAATTTTAAATGGCTCCGCTCCGGAGCCCCCGAGTGCAAAGGGATAAAGTACAATATTTATTTATTTATTCATAGTTAAATAGCTGTTGTGATTATCATCTGATATATATGTAAAATTGCCTATGTGGCAATATAAATTTTTAAAAAATCTATTTTTAAATTATTAGAAGTAGAGTAGGACAAGATTATAAGAAATATATATATTTATCCGCATACTTTAAAAGCCCTCAATAGCCCTTGCCGTTGAATTTGTCCGATAATCGGAGATGTCTGCTTTTGTGAGGTAAAAATATACAAATATGTATGCCATGCGGATTAAAAAAGTATTCGCTAAATAGATGTTTCAGAATAGCTATTCGGGAATTCCATTAACCTCCACAACGGATACTCCCGCATACCGGAGACAACAATAATGCAGGGTTGCATTTCTTGCAAAAGAACTTCTTGAGTATAAAGAATGGGCATACTGGGTCGTGCCCCCCCCCCCCCCTCCCCGCCCTACGATTTTAGTGCCCACAAATTTGATGTGCAATATTTGTAAAGCTTATATTTTAAATCTGTTTCGAAATTGTATTGATTATAATCAATATTTTGAACTTTTAAAGTAAAATAAGATTAAAAATAAAACAAATTTTAAAAATCTAATATTTAGATAAATATTTTTTGTTTTAATCTTGTTCTACTCCTGAAGTTCAAAATATTGATTATAATAAGTAAAATGTTGTAAAAGATTTAAATTATGAGCTTAACAAAAAATGCGTACCAAAATTGGGAGCACCAAGAAAATGAGGTTGTAGGGGGGAGGGGGGGCAGGACCCCAGCCAAATATTTTTCCAGGATTCAACGTGGTCAAACATGGCTACGTATGATGCTTACAAAAGAAATGGATGCTATTAAGACGTTTGAAGTGTCTGAAATTCAGACACAAAAAGTGTCTGAAAAAATTCAGACATTTTAAAATGTCTGAAAACTGAACACTCCGTTTCAGACACTTAAGTGTCTGAATTTCAGACATTTTAATTTACAGTGCAGATAGTGCGATCACATCTACAAAGGAAGATCTTTCAGTTCTAAAAAAAGTATTAGTAAAATTGGTTTAGCAGAAAGATCAGGGCAGATGACTAAAAAACACACTTGTGTTTTAAATATACTAGGGGATCGTACCCGGGCTTCCCGGGTTAAAGAATATAGGTGAAAACATTCTTTTTAAATTGAAAACTAATAATATTTTTGTATGCAATAAATTTTTTAGATTGACCACTTACATTAAAAAGAAATTTTTCATATGGAAAATATGAATTATACAATTAAATGCATTTTTTAAATTTATCAAAAGCGATATTTTCTTATTAGCCGCATGCTAACAGTTATTTGCCAAGATTTTACTACTTATGGCATCCTTTTATATTCTGATAATTTCAGAGCTTATACATGTCTGGTAAATTTGTGTTTTATTTATGTTATTTTTTTATTTATTCATAGGGAAGTTTTTTTAATGGAAATTAGTCATAAGAAAATGATGAACTCTTTATTTTGTTTTAAGGGCAAACGGATTAATCTTTCGTAATCGAGCTCCGCGCGATATAGATAAATTAAAAAATATTTCATGCTTTAAAATTTTTTTTTAAACCATAGACAATCCGTAAACTGAGATGAACTTTGCAAACAATTTCCATTTGAAAAAAAAAAATCCCATTTGGTGATCTAAAAATTTAAATTGTACGATTACAAATATGTTAGATTTGTGTTTTTTCAATATTATTCTTTTATTTGTTTATAAAGAAGTATTAATTTCGTTAATATGTCTTTCACAAATATGTTAGTTTGGTGGGTTTTTTAATATTATTCTTTTATTTTCTGATAAAGGAAGTATTAATTTCATTATGTAAAAATAGTCAGAAACAAATGCTGAAAAATATTTGTTGCTTTATGTGCAAAATGTTTATTGTTTTATGTATTGAAAGCGGCACGTGATAAGATAAACTTTGAAAAAAATCATGCTTAAAAATATTTTAGAAAATATAATACATCAGTCAATGAATACAGTTTTTAAACAAATTGCATTTGAAAGTACATTTATTTCCCTATGCGACAAAAATTGAAAATGTACGATAGTCACAAGATTGAAAAATTGCAGTAGCGAAAATTTCAAGGCCGAAATTTGATCGTGAAGTATTGCCATTCGCAAAATGAAGTCAGCGTTATGCACAGACACGTTTGTTCTTTATAATATAGATACATAATCAGTAAAATATAATAAAGATCAGTTATTAGGATGTGGTTATCAATTGAAGCTCTTATGTTTGGATTTCCGGCATGAAAACAGCAATTTTCACCTTCTCAGAATTTGCATACGCACTTCTCATATCCATATTCATCATTAAAAAAAATATATTGTATTTTGTTTAATCATTTAAAAATTATTTAACTCAAAACTTGAAGTTACGATTGTCAGCAACATCTTTTATGTGAACAGACGCACTCTTTATTTGAGATACTATCTATTTTGGAGAGTACAAATTTCCGTAATTTATGTTTTTTAGACGCATTTGTACTAAAAGGCTTAGTTTTATCTAAGAAAATGATCATTTTCTTTTAAATATGACTTCTTTTTCACTTAAATAAGCATTTCTCCTAGTGTCTGAAACTTAGTATCAGTACACATGCAGATGGAAAAACAATATAGGAAATTTATGAGGAAAAATGCGTGTTTTCAAAATCAGTATGTCATTTTCCGTTATTATGCCCCTAATATAATATTCTGCTCCTAATGGGATTTTGCGCCACTAAACCCTATACAACAATTTTTATCAACAATTTTGAATTTTTATCAGAAAATAACATGAATAAAGTTTAAAATACCTCATTATTTCTCTCAAGTCTGCAGCAATGAAAGCTATATAATTTTCATCATTTTGAAGAAATTTCAAAAAATGCTTTTAAAATTAAAACATAAAAGTGGGGATATTTATAAAAAACAGATAGTGCGACCTCATCTACAAAGGAAGAGCTTTCAGTTAAAAAAAAATATATATTTGTAAAATTAGTTCAGCAGAAAGATCAGGGCAGATGACTAAAAAACACACTTGTGTTTTAAATATATACATTATATAAAATTAGGAAAAATTAAATTAAGCAAATTATGTTATTTTGATAAAATTATAGTAGAATGTCCTAAAGAATAGCATTAAAATTTTATTATTCGAGAGAATTTTCTACAAAAACCTCAGGAACACGATATTATTTTAAACCACGAATTATTTGTTTGCTTGTCTAACTCGGCGAAACAAATCCATCCAGGCGAGAATCATGAATTTCTCTAATATAAATCGCTATTATTTGCATCTCACCCCCCTTTTATAAAGACACTCTACACTGCAAATAGAAGCATCTTAAATTTAGCCACATATGTGACTGAAAAAGAAATTTAGACACTTAAGTGTCTTAATCTGAAAATTCAGACATTATAGATGTCTTAATTTAAGATACATAAGTGTCTTACTATGACCATGGTGTAAACGAACTGAGAATAATGTCTAAAATATCCGCAAACGTCTTATTTTAAGACACTTCATTGCTTTAAACGGGTCTTAATTTAAGACGTTTTGATTCTTCCGACGCAATAACCACCAGGGGGCACTAGCACTCCCAGTTGCGCATGCGTTTTAGATGTCTTTGTTCGAAGTGGTATACGTTGTAATTCAAACAAAGTTTGTTTTTATGTACGCGTGTATTTTAATTCGTTTTTTGCGAAATGTGAAGTACTGCGATTTTAATTCGTATTAACTTGGATTATTTATTTATTGAATACATACATCTGACGTGTGTGCTCGACATCAAATGTCTCTTAGAAGCTGTCGTCGATATAAGGGCGGGATAGACACAGAACAGAAGTAGACGACGGTTGAGGATTACACCCGGAAATTCTACAAAGCGTGTGCAATGGGCTTAGTGTTAACTCGTATTAATTTATATCAATAATATTGTGTTATTCATCTTCGTTCTGTCGAAGCTGGCAAAAAAAAGGAAACTTTTGTCCGGCGGGTCCTGTTTTGAGGATAAAACATCTCATTCTTTAAATATGGCTAGTCGGATGTATTATGGGATTACATTTTAAACTGATGAAAATCTTTCTCCCTCACTGTGGTTGTGGTAGTTTTTAAAATTTCAAATCGAGGAATATTTCTTACCTCTTGCAAACAGCGATTGAAGTAAGTGTTATAATTTCTTTATAGTACTAAAATTAGTGTCTTTTATGATTTTATTTATTGTACTAAACAAAATCTTACATGAAATTTAATTAGTTTTGAATCTTTTTGCAAAAAAAAAACACTAATTCTAGAAGTATATATTTTTAAATTTATGACGTTGTCTTTTATTACAAATTATGTATTATTTATTCTCATCTTTTTTCTCAATAACATCACTAAAAAACAGACATATTTAAAAGTTAAGTTCATTCTCTTGTTTTGTTTTGTTTTCAATATGGCAGTTCTTAGTTTCAGTGGATCCGGATTGAGATCCCGGGATCCCACTTTAATTTTAACCCCGAAAATCCCGGAATTTTTACTGGAAAATTCCGGGATTTTCGGGATTGCCTTTTTTTTTCCATTGAACAATATTCAGCTGAAATTACAAAATATATTTATAAACTTTCGCTTTTGGAAAAGAAAATCAATTGCTTTTCATGAAATTTATATATAATTGAAAATGAATGTTTATCTCAAGTATGTCTTAGATATATTTCTAAAGCTATTAAATCTTTTAATGTGTGAAAACTTTTGAATTGGAAACATAGAAGTAAGCCAGTCAGGAAAAAGGAAATCATTTGTTTATTTAGATTTCGCTGCATGTGTGGAGTTTATTTAGATTTCGCTGCATGTGTGGATTCGAAGGTCATTTTCCAATTAGACTTTACTGATAAGCATCGCAAGTTTGTATCATAGTGATATCATGTGCTAACTTTTTTTTTTTTTGCTTTAAAGATGTCTTGTTTAGTAGCTCATAGGAATGATAACAATAAGCCCATGTGGCAATATAAATTTTTAAAAAATCTAATTTTTAAATGATAAGGATTTTTATTTTTTTTCGGGGAGGGGGGGGGGGGTGATTTTGTATGAAATTTTCGTAAAGTTGATACCTTAAATCTTGCACTGATTATAATGAAAGTTTTGAACTTTTAGAGTAGGACAAGATTATAAAACACAAAATATAAATAAACAAAATACCGAAGTAATTTTTTTCTCAATATTAACCCTTTGCAATCGAGGCCTCCGGAGTGGAGCCATTTAAAATTTGTCTTCAAACTCGAGGTCTCCGCTACGGAGACAATGCAAATAATTTTGTGATATAATGTAATCTTGGCTTTTCTAGACAGGTATCACAAAATTATCTGCATTGTCTCCGTAGCGGAGCCCTCGAGTTTGAAGACAAATTTTAAATGGCTCTGCTCCGGAGCCCTCGAATGCAAAGGGTAAAGTAGAATATTTATTTATTTATTCATAGTTAAATAGCTGTTGTGATTATCATCTGATATATATGTAAAATTGCCTATGTGGCAATATAATTTTTTAAAAAATCTATTTTTAAATTATATGAAGTAGAGTAGGACAAGATTATAAGAAATATATATATTTATCCATGTACTTTAAAAGCCCTCAATAGCCCTTGCCGCTGAATTTGTACGATAATCGGAGATGTCTGCTTTTGTGAGGTAAAAATATGCAAATATGTATGCCATGCGGATTAAAAAAGTATTCGCTTGTTTCAGAATAGCTATTCGGGAATGTCCATTAACCTCCACAACGGATACTCCCGAATACCGGACATCTCAATTGAGATAACAATACTGCAGGGTTGCATTTTTTGCAAAAGAACTTCTTGATTAAAGAATGGGCATACTGGGCCGTGCCCCGCCTCCCTACGATTTTAGTGCCCACAAATTTGATGTGCAATATTTGTAAAGCTTATATTTTAAATCTGTTTTGAAATTGTATTGATTATAATCAATATTTTGAACTTTTAAAGTAAAATAAGATTAAAAATAAAACAAATTTTAAAAATCTAATATTTAGATAAATATTTTTTGTTTTAATCTTGTTCTACTCCTGAAGTTCAAAATATTGATTATAATCAGTAAAATGTCGTAAAAGATTTAAATTATCAGCTTAACAAAATTTGCGTACCAAAATTGGGAGCACCAAAAAAAATCAGGTTGTAGGGGGGGGGGGTGCAGGACCCCTGCCAAATATTTTTCCAGGATTCAACGTGGTCAAACATGGCTACGTATGATGCTTACAAAAAAATGGATGCTATTAAGACGTTTGAAGTGTCTGAAATTCAGACACGAAAAGTGTCTGAAAAAATTCAGACATTTTAAAATGTCTGAAAACTGAACACTCCGTTTCAGGCACTAAGTGTTTGAATTTCAGACATTTTAATTTACAGTGTACATTTTTATAAAACATTGCGTTTATCAGTGTGTGATTTCGATTACATTATTTTCAAAAGTGAAGCATTTTCCCCTGTGAAGAATTTCAAAGCAGCTGGGCTGTGAAAATGACGCACTTCTACAAAACATGATTCAGGTTTAAGAATTAAAATACACGCTTTTTTATAAAATGACGTCATTTGCATCCGCTTTAAAGCAATCTACTTTTACAACCCAGTCTTAAACTTCGTCTATAGAAAAGTGTGCATATGACGTCATTATCACGGAATAACAGACAATATTCTTGACATAGCCCATATTTTATTTTCAACTATTTTTTCAGGTTTTATGAGAAAATGGCAACAAAAAGATACAGTATCTCCTATTTTCAACTATTTTCCGTTTACTTTCAATGACTTTCAATAGAAATAAGGTACTTTTGTTGCCACGATAAGAAAAATGGTATTAAAAACTGCAAAAAAATTAATATCTCAAAAATTAATTGAGATACAGCTTTCAAACAAATTGCATTTAAAAGAGCATTTTTTTCCTTATTCGACGGTGTAAAAATTTAAAATGTGCGATGTTTAGAAGTTTAAAAATTTGCAGTAGAGAAAATTGCAAAACCAAAATTTCATTTCAAATTTCAAAGTGTTACCATTCGCAAAATGACGTATGCGTTACGCACAGATATGTTTGTCCTTTATAATATAGATAGATTATATAAAATTTGGAAAAATTAAATTAAGCAAATTCTGTTATTTTGATAAAATTATAGTAGAATGTCTTAAAGAATAGCATTAAAATTTTATTATTCGAGAGAATTTTCGACAAAAACTTCAAGAACAGGATGTTATTTTAAACCACGAATTATTTGTTTGCTTGTCTAACTCGGCGAAGCAAATCCATCCAGGCGAGAATCATCGATTTCTGTAATATAAATCGCTATTATTTGCATGTCACTCTAAATTTTTGTAAAACATTGCGTTTTATCAGTGTGGGATTTCGATTACATTATTTTCAAAAGTTAAGCCTTTTCACCTGCGAAGAATTTCAAAGTAGCAAGGCTGTGAAAATGACACACTTCTGAAAAACATAATTCAGGTTTTGGAATTAAAATACACGCTTTTTTATAAAATGACGTCATTTGCATCCGCTAAATCAATCCCCTTTTACAATACACTCTTAAACGTCGTCTATAGAAAAGTGTGCATATGACGTCATTATCACGAAATAACACAAAATATTCTTGACATAGCCCATATTTTAATTTCAACTTTATTTTTCAGGTTTTATGAAAAAATGGCAACAAAAAGATACAGTATCTCCTATTTTCAACTATTTTCCGTTTACTTTCAATGACTTTCAATAGAAATGAGGTACTTTTGTTGGCACAATAAGAAAAATGGTATTAAAAACTACAAAAAAAAAAAAAAAAAAAAATAGCAATTTAAAAAATTACAACGACCATTTGGAAAATGATTTTTTCAAAGACTAAATTTTAAGACATAAAAAATCGCACGGAGTTGATCCTACATTACGTACGCCATGTATTAAACGATAACATTCCTGGAACCATCGTGAACAAATTTTAAAAGAAATTTCAGTTTTACAATTTTCGGTACTGTAAATTTTTAAACTTCTACGGAGCTGGTCATACATTACGTACGCCCTGAATTAAACATTAATAGTGTTATTACACGTAAAAATTGCACAACTAAATTGTAAATGAATGCAAAAGAAAAAAGAACTAATTGGTATAAAAATGTTATACACCGCAAGAGCTTCTTCGGTATAGGTTGAATAGTTAATTTGTAACTCATTTATACTAAATAAAAAAATTAATTAGGTATTGAAAAGGCAGCAAATTTTTTCTTAAAAAGAAAAAAAAAAAATTGAACCATTGATAGCTAATAATCCCCACTGAGAGGTAATGATGCTGTTATTTAAATATTTTGAGGATTTCAGGTATAACTGGCTATCCTTATATTTATTCTGTACGTATGCAGGGCTTGAAATTCAATTTTTCCTGGGAGGGGAGTCTCCCTACCAACATTTATAAATGGAGGGGAGTTGAGCTATTTGGGAGGGAGAAAAAAATCTTTAAACCCCACTGTTATTTTATGTGCTATTTAAAGAACTACATTATTACAAACATAGACATGAAAAATACCATTGAAGCAATTTAAATCTTCAACTCAGAATAATTATGCATTATAATTATAAATTGACGAAATTTGCGTTTTTTCCGCGATCTTTTGACGAAATTTGCTTTTTTTGCGATCCTTTGATGGAATTCGCGTTTTTTCAGTGGCTCTTTAACTAAATTCGCGTTTATTCTTAGATTTTTTGACGAAATTTGCGGTTTTTTGGCGATCCTTTGCCGAAACTCGCGTTTTTTCGCGATCCTTTGACGAAATTCGTGTTTTTACCGCGATCTTTTGACGAAATTCGTGTTTTTTCCACGATCCTTTGACGAAATTCGCTTTTTTCAAGATCCTTTCATGAATTTCGCGTTTTTTACCGCGATCCCTTGAAGAAATTTACGTTTATTTCTTGCGATCCTTTGATAAAATTTCCTTTCATGAAATTCGCCTTTTTTTCAGCAGCCCGTGACTAAATTCGCATTTATTCCGTGATCCTTTGACAAAATTCACGTGTTTTCTGCGCTCCTTTGACGAAATTTGCGTTAATTCCACGATCCTTTGCTGAAGCTCACTTTTTCCCGCGATCTTATCATGAAACTCGAGTTTTTTCGCGCTTATTTGCCAAAATTAATATTTTTCCGCGATTCTTTGATGAAATTTGCGTTTTATTCGAGATCCTTTCACGAAACTCGCTTTTTTCCGCGATCCTTTGCGACAAAATTGGCGATGTTTTTCTGCGAGCGATTGGCGAAATTGATTTTTTTGGCGATCATTTGTCGAAATTCGTTGTATTTTCCTGTTATATTTTTTATTTCCAAATTGATGACCGATTTTTCATAATTTTCGAAAAATAAGGAACAGAATCACCTTTGAATTCGCCAATCGTTACGGAAAATAACGCGAAACTTATCAACCGATCTCGGGAAAAAATAGTGAAATTTGTCTATTGCTCGCGCGAAAAAATCGTTAATTTCAACGATCTTCCGTGGTAAAAAACTTGCAAAATGTGTCAATCGGTCGCGCGAAAATATCACGAAATTCGCAAGGTGTTCTCGTGAGTTGATCGTAGTTTCAAAATCCAAAAAAAATTTCGGAAAAGGGGGGAAATTTTTTGGACGG
Source organism: Maratus speciosus (assembly GCA_963932465.1). Taxonomy (NCBI): domain Eukaryota; kingdom Metazoa; phylum Arthropoda; class Arachnida; order Araneae; family Salticidae; genus Maratus; species Maratus speciosus. The sequence continues at coordinate 1,681,260 of OZ010795.1, read as the reverse complement.
GAGCCTCCCGCCCGCGATATTCTGTTGGGCGGGATTTTAAAATTTTGTGCGCGAATCCCGCCATCCCGCCCTGAAATTCAAGCCCTGGTATGTATGAATGGGTTTAACTCATTTTCATAACTTTTTGTTTAGCATACACTTACATGTGTGTAAGTTTAAATTTTAGTGATTAAGAGTAATTTTTTAAGTACAAATGCAAAAAGAGCTGAAAATAATATTTGTTAATTTTGTTATTTTTGTTACTAACTAATGAAATTACTTATTTGCAGTTTTTATTAATTCTGGGATTACTATACAAAATGCACCCTGCCTTAAAAAAAAAAAAAAAAAAAAAAAAAAAAAAAAAAAAAAAAAAAAAATCTCCTGTAGTTTTAGCCAGAGATTTCTTGTAAAAAACTTTAACAGTATTTCTAGATTCATGTGCCCAAGATCTTGCAAAAATAATAGAACTTTATTTCTTTAGAAAAAACAGGATATTATTAAAACATGTTGTTATTTAATTGTATTTTTCAATTTGTGATTCATAAAATTATTAAAAATTAAGGAGACACTTTATTTATCATACTAAAAATTATTCCCTTTTTTTTTCTTATATCATTACTAAACACATTTTAAAACACCCACTCCGTCCTGTTAAACCTATGGGCAGATTGTTTTCAACTTTCTCGTTTTAATTTGAATAGTGTTAAACGATTTTTTTTCGGATAGGATAGCTGAGGTCGATCTTCAATAGGACTATTTTTTTACTTTTCAATTTTGGTTGCAGATTTTTTAAAAAGTACTTTCAGTTTCGGAACCGGTTCCGAAAGTGAAAGTACACCTTTATTAAAAAAAATCTGCAACCGAAATTGAAAAGTAAAAAATAGTCCTATTGAAGATCGACCTCAAGTACCCTATGCAAAAAAAAAAAAAAAAAATCGTTTAACACTATTCAAATTGAAACGAGAAATTCGAAAACGACCTGCCCATAGGTTTAACATTACGGAGCGAGTGATTTCAAGTGAGTGAAGAGTCCCCTTAATACATCGATGGAGATCGTGATCGCTCGAGATCCCTTGCCCAACCAGGGAAGGACTCTTTTAGGGCCCCTTACAGAGGTGGAACAGGAGTCCAGAGCTCGCTCCTTTCTGAGTACCCTTATTTCCGAACAGTCCTTTTGGCCTCCATGAATCTCTTTCCTTCCATAAAGTGACAGATTACTGAAGAGTGGTACCCCAATGCCGAAATACAGTCGTTCCCGTTTAAATGAATATTGACGGTTCCAGAAATATTATTCGATTAAACGGGGAATCCTAACTGTAATATTTAATGCGTCATGAAAAGGCAAAATAACCCTCTACGGTATATTTAATGAACAGCATAATAAATCGCTAACGGAATAACATAAACTAAAATAAATACAAATGCTAATAATACGTATTCATTTAATGTCAGTACATACATTTATAGGGTTTACTTAATGCAGCTCGTTTGAATTGGGTCTACTTCTCATGGACGTTACTTATACTGCCTTAAAAAAATCGTTTAAAGGGGTTTGTTTAAGGGGAATTTCAAAGGAGTCAATATCAAGTTATTTTCGAATGAGTGCAAACTATCACAACTACCTTCTCGAGTCTCGAAGGGATGGGACGGCGCATTTCCATCCAAGCCTGGTTAACAGCAAGAAGTGAGGGTGGGGAAATCCTTTGACTTCTCCATTCTGCACCTGCCGACCGAAATCATTGCAGGAAGAACTGAAAATTTGTTTTCAGCGTCAAGGAACCGAAAATGTCAAAAGGTGGAAGAAAATTCCAGCTGAAATGGGCTTTCCGCGCTTATTTTCAAACATCGGTCACACAGTTGTTAATCGATTAAGAGGGGACGTTCGTAAAAGGTATTGGGTTTAAGCGGAGGAAAATAACATAGAACCCATAGGAATCCATTCGGTTTCGGGGGATTCTATTCGAATAAGCGGGGTATTCGATGATCCGTGACCCGATTCAAGGGTAAGGGGTGTACGACTCTTATTTTGCTAGTATACTGAGATCTTCTGAATCATCAGGTTTTAAAGTCAGGTTCATCGAGGGTGTAGCCGACAGTCATCCGCATCATTTGTCTCCATTAGTAAGGATAGGATCGGAATCCGTTTCCATTACCCATTCCGATTTCCCATTACCCATTTCCCCACAGATCGATACCTTCCTTCCCTTCCACCTCCCGTGGGATCCAAAAGGAGGGGGGGTCGGGATGCTTTTAGAGCAGACAGCTTTCCCAACAAGAGGTCAAGAAAAGAAAAGAAAAATCATGCGTTATGAAACACATTTTCAGGATACTTTCACAAAACTTCACCCCGTTTCATAATTTCCATAAGATACCTCAGTAAAACATTTTAGAAAACACGTTTGAAAAGCAGGCTTCAGCCATACAGTGTACCGTTCAAAGCCGGGAAAGTTCTTTTGTGCAGCCCTGTATTGGATAGAGTCTAATACACGGCTATGCTTCCATTTATAAAAATCATAAGACGAAAGGCACTGTTTCACCCTGATACAAACGTACAGTATCTATACACTATGAACTTCAGAAAGCTCTCTGTTCTTACTGAAAAGGCGACTCCAATAATAAAAGAGACGTTACAAGTTTAAAATATACATTTTATTTAAAACTTCTTGGAACTTTCTGGCTGTATTTCCCGAGCTCGTCATCAGAGAAAATTTGAATAGCTCATGGCTGTTTAGGGATACAAATACATCACTTCGTTTTGAAAATGAGAGAGCCCTTCATGATTAGAGTTGAAGGTAAAAGTAGCAGTTTCTTGGATTGAGCTTAACGAGAGAAAATATATATTATTATTAATTGCAGTTCCATTTATTTTAGGACATCACTCTGTTCTCATACGTCACTTTCTTTTTTAAATGCGTAGCTGGACAGTCGCCCTATCTTACATTATCTCCAACTTAGGGTCAATATCCTGAAAACGTGAGCAAAGTGACCTATTAAAGTTTAGGGTACAGCAGTTCAATATTTTCTTCTACGCAAATTTAATTTGAAACACTGCTACTTCGACTGTCCAGCTACGCATTTAAAAAGGAAAGTGACGTATGAGAACAGAGTGATGTCCTAAAATAAATGGAACTGCAGTCAATAATAGTAAATATTTTCTATCATTACGTTCATTCCAAGAAACTGCTACTTTCAACTCTAATAATGATGGGCTGCTCCCTCAATTTCAAAACGAAGTGGCGTATTTGTATCCATAAACAGCCGTTCTCTAATGCTGGGCTTGGGAAATACAGCCCGAAAGTACTAAGAAGTTTTTAAATAAAATGTATATTTTAAACTTTTTTTTAACAGACTTTCAATTATAATTCCGCCGCTCAATTTGACTCACCTTTATTAAATACATAAGTAGTATAATTAGTACTAGCAGGAATGACCGAGCTAAGCTCGGTCAAAGTTAGCTTTATGTTTATCTCGATTTATTATTCCCACTGAATCATTCTTGCTGTTTTAGATGCAATTAGCTTGACCCTGAGACATAGTGACCCAAAATAACCCACTAATCGATTTTTTTTTCGAACATGCGGTGTAACACAATGCTCTTTTCGAGCCTGAAAACGATGGAATACAAAATTTAGTGAAAATCGTTAGTCGTTTTCTACATAAAATAAGCTTGACCCACGTTGATTCCAAAACCCACTAACCGAAATTTATCGAACATGTGGGCTATTTCAATGGTCTTTTTATACTGTGAAACGGTATAACAAAACAAGTTGTCAAAATTGTTTGAACATTTTTGAGATGCCATTAGCTTGATCCCGACCCATTATCACCAAAATGACCCACTAATAGAATTTTCTTGAGCATGCGACCTAGCCCAATGGTTTTATCTTGTCCAGAAATGGTGTAGTACAAAGTTTTGTCAAAATCTTTTGAGCCATTTTTTTTTACTTTCTTCTATCTTTACAAGAAGAAAGTATTGGATTCATGAAAATTTTCGAATTCCGATTTTCGACGGATTTACACGTTTTAGGGGTCAGAGATTCCAAAAAACATGTTTTTACAAAATGTCTGTCTGTGACTCTGTAAGTCTGTCTATTTGTCTGTCTGTCTGTGTGTATGTGACACAAATTTTGTGGGCGCTCTATCTCAAGAACTAATGCACGGAATTTAATAAAAATTGATATTCTGTTAGTGCCTAATACAAATTAATGCTGATTAGTTTTTGGTGTAAATCGCTCAACAGGTGGCACTGCAATGCTGCCTTTTTCACGATTTTCGCAATAGCTCTATCTCAAGAACTAATGCACGGATTTTGATCAAACTTCAGATTTAGTTAGTCCTTGATATGAATTGGTGATGATTACGTTTTGGTGTGAATCGCCCAACAGGTGGCGCTGTTATGATGAATTTTGCAGGATTTACACGATTTCCCCAATAGCTCTATCTTAAGAACTAACGCACGGATTTTCATCAAACTTCAGATTAAGTTAGTCCTTGATATAACTTGCTACTGATTAGGTGTTGGTGTAAATCGCCCAACAGGTGGCGCTTCTCTGCTGCCTTTTCCACGATTGCCTCAATAGCTCTATCAATAGAGCTAATGGACCAATTTTCATCTAACTTCAGATTTAGTTGTATGTTGACACAAGTTGTTGTTAATTAGGTTTTGGTGTTAATCACCCAATAGGTGGCGCTGTTATGCAGAAATTTTCACGATTTTCGCTATTGCTCTATCTCAAAAACTAATGTACGGATTTTCTCCAAACTTCAGATTCAGTCAGACGTTGACATAAATTGTTGCTGATTAGGATTTGGTATAAATCACCCAATAGGTGGCGCTGCTATGCAGCATTTTGCTGAATTTAGACGATTTCAGCGATAGTCATATCTCAAGAACTAATGCACGGAATTTCATATCGTTAGAATCCTCATGAGATGCATAGATTGCCATTTAATTTTGGCAGTGTGATAGCGAATTTTGAAGTATTAACATGTATGAGATAGAAGAAAGTTTTGGGATTGGTACATCCGACTAGTTTTTTTTACAGTTAGCTTGATCCTGATGCATTAGGACCCAAAATGGTCCATTGATTGGATTTTCTTGACATGCGACCCTGCCCAATGGTCTTATCATGCCCGAAAACGGTATTATATAAAATTTTGTCAAAATGTTTTGAAGCGCTTTTTAAATACAATTACCTTGACCCTGACCCATTGTGACCCAAAATGACCCACTAATCGAATTTTCTCGAACATGCGACTTAGCCCAATGCTCATCTCATGACCAGAAACAGACGTATATTAAAAAAATTTGTGAAAATGTCTTGAGCCGTTTTTAGATATAATTAGCTTGCTCCTGACCCATAATGACCCATAATGACCACCCAATCAAATTTTCTCGCACACGTGACCCATCCTAGTGGTCTTTTCGTGCCCGAAAATGGTTAGATACAAAATTTAGTTAAAATCGATTGAGCCGTTCTCTAGATATAATTAGCTTGACCCTGACCCATTATGACCCAAAATGACCCACTAATCGAATTTTCTCGAACACGAGACCCATCCCAATGGTCTTTTCGTGCCCGAAAACAGTAGGGTGCAAAATTTAATCAAAATCGTTAGAGCCGTTTTCAAGATAAAATTTACATACACACATAATTTTTGCTCGCATTATAGCATAAGATTTTTTTTTTCTAAGGAGACCTTCCGTGTAAGAAGTTTTAAATAAAATGTCTATTTTTAACTTGTAAAATCTCTTTTATTATTTGAGTCGCCTTTCAAGTAAAGCAGTGAGCTTTTTAAGGTTCCTAGTGTATATTTTATGATTCAATTTAGTTTAATAAGAAAACGCATAATTCACATTCAGCCATACACGGAAACGTACTTGAATTCCTTTGGGACAGCCCTATCTGTTTACAGCTATAGATTTTGATAGGCGCTCCCTATCAAGCCAAGATGTTATCCTGGCTAAAACTATCCACTGAACAGACTAACATCCAACTCACTGAAATGTAGAATTGCAAAGGCTGGAAAATACCGGTTTTAATCCCAGAAATAAACCGGGTTTTTTGGGACAGAAATTTTTAAAATTCCGGGGAGTTCATGGACATTTTTAATTTATTATTTTTAATGTTTTCAAATGTAAGCGAAAAGTTTTTTTACAAATGTAAACAAAATCAATAGCAAAAATAGCTTCAGTTTACATGAAAACTAAAGGAATGCGTGTTTAAGTTGCAGAACTATTAAGTAAGATAAATTAGAATATAAGTCATTGGATATTTTATTCGTCGATCCATAAAAAAGAAAAGTGCCCAGTTAAATTAATGGCATTGAGCTCACCGTCTAGTCACACTCATTGTATATTATACTTTTACTTCAAAGAATAATGCCTTTCGAAAAATAAATTAAGTGAGGGATTACCCCCCCACCCCCCTCACACACCTGTTTCACATCTTTATACTTAACCCATGAACCTCCAAATCTCTTCAGGGAAGCGCCTTATCAGAATAAACCGGTATACCTAAATTGAATCAAATCTGATAATTCTTCATGAAAAACCCATTTATATATGTTAAGGGGGGTGATTAGCCACCATAACCCCTTTATACTTAACCCATGAACACTCAAAACGAATCAGGAAAGCGCCTGATCAGAATGAACCTAGAAAAAAATTTGAAGCAAATCGGATATTTCTATCAAGAGTTATTGCCTTACGTACGTAAGTACAGTCGTGGAAAAAAAAAAGTAAACACCCCCTACTAACTCTTCAACAAATGATCGCAGAAGAAAGTTACTGTTACTGAACGATTGGAAATAAAGTCTACTTTTAAATGATGTATATAAAATTTGCTTAGGTGGCCATCTACATATTAAAACGTACCCAAACTTTATATTTTTCAATAGAAGTACACAATTCTGACAGCATAAATGAACTCTACACCCTTCCATTAGCCTAAAAACGAATTTTTATGCCATTCGTACCATAAGTTTCCGAGAAATTAATTATTTTAAAACGAGCATATTTTAAGGGCTGCATCCAAATTGAAGTTCCGTACTCGTTTGTTAACCGAGAGAGCCTCTTTCTTGATCAAGGCAGCTTAAGCGCCACTCAAAGAGTCAATGAACCCTGTTAGATTACAGTACAGCAGAATAAATTTCAAAATGTCTATTCACTTCCATCATAGACGGCCCCTTAAATTATCATTTTGCCGTTTTTTAAGCATCATTTGAAAACTACTTGGAAGAAACGTGTGAAATTTTGGTTTGCTATAAAGCAGGACTTAATAAAGCTAAATCCATCAAAAAATTTGTAGGTTGCAATTCGTAATTTTTTCGAATATTAATTTCATAATTCATATCATAAAATTATAAAAATTGCAAATTCGGCGTATTTATGTTTGGGTATATTAGTAATATTGCTACAAAAAAAAAAAAAAAAAAAAAAAAAAATTAGCACATCAGGATTATAATTTCAGGGGATATAAATAAAAATATGAAAATGTAATTTAAAATTAGCAGCACTAAATTTTGAAAGTTTATAATTCAAAAACTTATCATTCAAATGACTTGAAATTGGGTGTCTAGGCATAGTTTGAACGGAAGATTTGAAATATCTCGTTAAAATTGGGTATTGCCATTGAAAAAATTGAAGTTTGGGTTCGTTTTAATAGGTAGATGACCCCTAAGAAAATGTTATATACATCATTTAAAAGTAGATTTTATTTCCAATCGTTTGGTACCAGTCACTTTCTTCTACGATGATTTGTTGAGGAGTTAGTAGGGGGTGTTTACTTTTTTTTTCTTCCACGACTGTACATACAGAACCTGCGGGCACATTAGCTCTCAGGCTTTGATAGCCTGTGAGCTAATAAAATGTGAGAGAAGCCGATGACAGATTCATCTTTCCCGACATGAATGTCAACATCAGCCCTGTTCTACGAATCAGCGAATGTAAACAGAAGAGAAAATGAACAAAACTAAAAGGAAAAATGCAATGCAGCTCGGTAGAAAAGGAATAGAGTGTATGCCTGAATTATTAATTGACAGAAATGAAGTCATTTTAATTTTTAAAGGACATTCATAAATTATGTTAACTTGAAGCGAGACATCACAAGTTTTGTGAATTCGTAATGAAAATTCTACCTTAAACTCTTCAGAAATATAAAAGTTTTAAATTGAAAAATGAGTGGAACCTGATATGTTTCAGAGACTGAACGAAGCCTGTCTCACATCAAAGTTTCTAGGGTCCAGTCCATGGGCTCCCATCAAAACTTCACTGCTTTCCGAAAACGTTGACGAGTACCTTCCTCCTTTTCTTAAGGCTGTTCTCAAATCAAAAGGGTCAACTTTCTGGCATAAGTTTTAATTCATTTTTGTTCAGAAATACATGAAACTAGAAGGTGTTGTTATTCAGAAACTATGTCATCGAGCTGTTTTTCCCGTTTTCTTGTAAACGCAATAGATCTTTCAGAAAATACTGTCAAATTGGGTATTTTGAAATTTCAGTAAGGGGAGAAAAATGCCGTGTCACGTGACCAAAATCGCTTATAACTCAATAGGCAATTTATGAATCAAAAACTGGAAAACACAGTTCGATTGCAAATAGCTTCCATGGCCAGGTTTTTCAATTTTATATTTTTCCATTCAAAAATGAATTTGTAAGTGTGTCAAAACGTTTTGTTGAGCAGAGCAGTTGAGAACAACCTTAACCGGGAGCTATGGGATTTTCGGTTGTTGGAAGTGTCTAAACCTTGACTTCTTGAACCCACCTGTTTGACAGATAAATCGATCAGTGAACAGTATCCTTATTATGGTGTGCCTGTCGTGTCCACCTTCCTAAAAAAGGGTAAGGATCGCGAGCCTCTGAAAAAGCGATCTTCAGGTTCTGATAAAGACACTCCCAGCACGACACGGCTCCAGAAACTTTGTTTTCACACGGACTTCTTTCAATCTCTAAAATAAATGGGAAGATTCTAAAAGATGAAGAGCCCTTTTCGGAATCGTGTGTCTCTCGGTTCGTGGTTCTAGTGTAGGTTCGCAGATTCATAGTGTATTTCGACGAAACAGGTGTCTTTTTTCACCGTCTTTTCGTGTACAGTAAACATCCTCTAATCCGGCACGTTCGGGACTTGGCATGTTTTTTATTCCTTAAACAGCTTGAATAGAATAAAAAAAATACTCAATAATGTAAAGTAAATCATAGTAGTCTTCTTTCGGGGCGATCGAAAAATCCACCGATTATCGCGAATTTCGACAAATGGTCTCCGAAAAAAAAAAAAAAAAAACAATTTCGTGAATTGTTCGCAGGTCAAAGGGTCGCAAAAAAACGCGAATTTCGTCAAAAGATCGCGCAAAAAACGCTAATTTCATCAACAGATCTCTGAAAAAAGGCGAATTTCTTAAGAGACTCGCGAAAAAAATACGCAAATTTCGCCAAAGAATCGCTGAAAAACGCGAATTTCTTCAAAGGGCCGCGGAAAAAACGCACAATTAGCACAGGGAAGAGATTCTCCTAGGTGCGCATCCACGAAGGGGGGGGGGGGGTCGATCGGGGCAAAGAAGAGAAGTACAAATTTACCAAGTTGGTTTATAAGAAATCAACACACCATACGCATTTTAACTGACTGGTATTAGGACATAATCCTCTTTTGTTCATTCATCAAATACCCTTGAAATTTACCAATGTGGGTGGCAATAACAGTACATTTTTTACACATTAGTGGCTTTCCTCAGAAAACATTAAGATGCTTGAATTTTTCAAAGGATCTTTCTTTTTCTCGTTTCTTTCTTTCTTTGGAAATTGTATGATTCCCATTCTTTTCTCAAACAATAAAGCACTCCTCAGAAATATAGTTATACAGAAATTAGAATTGTAGCTTCTTTGAATGAACGAAAAAGTTGCAACACTTTAAAGGGATCCGCATAACGTTGTCAATTTATGTTGTAGAGATTCAAAAAAAGGTACACGAAGTGGCATCGTCCCCCACCTCACCCCATAGTGTCAAAAATTATGTCGCCATATGCCTTTTGACTGGACATAATCCTCTTTTGTTCTCTAATTGCCGAAATGTCAGAGAGGTTTACCATTGATACTCGAAAAGTGTTTGGTTTTCGTTTGCTTGTCTGTGTGTTCCGCGAAAACTGCCGTTAAAAGCGTCGGATTTATATCATGGGGGGACGACCTCCCCGATCGTACCCCCCACCCCCGTGGATGCGCTCCTCCTGGTGCTAATTGTGCGTCTTTTACGCGTCCCTTTGACGCAATTCGCGTATTTTTTCGCGATTCTTTGACAAAATTCTCATTTTTCTGAGATCTGTTGACGAAATTCGCGAAATTAGGGTTTTTTGCACGATTCTTTCACGAAAATTAGCGTTTTTTCGCAATTGTTTGGCGAAATTCGCGTTTTTTCTGCAATCCTTTGGCGAAATTAGCGTTTTTTTCTGCGATTCTTTGACAAAATTCGCGTTTTTTTAGCGATCCTTTGACGAAATTCGCGTTTTTTCTACGATCCTTTAACGATATTCGCGTTTTTTTTCTGCGACACTTTGACGAAATTCGCGTTTTTTCTGCGACCCTTTGACGAAATTCGTGTTTTTTCCGCGCTTCTTTGAGGAAATTCGCGTTTTTGCGCGATCCTTTGACGAAATTCGCGTTTTTTGCGAGATCCTGTGACCAGCGAACGATTGGTGAAATCGATTTTTTTTCGGCAACCATTTGCCGCAATTCGCGATAATGGATGGATTTATATTTTTTTATCCAAGGGGGGGAGGGCGATTCGCACCTCTGAAGAGGTATAAACACCACTTAGATGACACATTTTGACTTTCAAGGATGTTAAGGCCCTTCAAATTTCTGAAGGGGATCCTTTTTTAGAGATTACCCTCTTTCAGAAATCTGATATTAAAAAATAGATGTGATTGTTATATTTTTCAGCTACGGTAATTGGTTCTTATGTATTTTTTAGCGCTGAATCCAAAAATGACCTTCATTTTTTTACCATACTATCACGTCAGGATTTTTCACAAATCGCAAATTTTTAAATAGTCGAAATATTGCGAAAATCTGCTACTATAAAATAAACGTAACTTTTTTTCATAATAAGTTATTCTTTTTTTGCTTATACTATGGATTTTTACAGTTAAACATGTAAAATATTGTGCATTTAAAATCCTTATAATTTTATTCCACGCTTGGAAGTTTCTTTGAACCGCACATGCTCTGCTTCGCGCTTTTTTTTTAATCTTCTCTATGGGGTTCATCTCGGCATCCTCTTTTATTTTGGCGGTTGATAAAGCTGGGAAATTTGTGGCAGGTGTATTTAAAATATTTACCTTCTTTTGTTAATGCTTTGACAAATTGCTTTGAGAGATTTTCGGTATTTTTAGCCCCGGTACGGTATGCTATTTCTTTCTCCCAGCTTATTTTGTGACATCTCCAAAAAATAACGTTACCTTACAGAAGCCAGCCGTGAAACAAAGCAGTACGATTCAATACTCTATAGCAATTTTTGAAACTTCTAAGCATTGCACATTTTCAGTGTTTATACCGTCATATTCGAGGAAAAAAAAAAAAAAAAAAAAAAAAAAAAGTACTTTATAATGCAACTAGCAAACCCCGCGGCTTTGCTCGCGTAATAGTTGAAATATGCCAAATGATATTTACATGACTATTTTTTATTAGAAGAACTTAATTTGTTATTTTTGAATTATTCAATTCAAAAATAACAAATTAAGCCACACTTTGATTAAACTTCATTACAAAAGTGCAACAGACAGAAATGAGATTTTAATTAATAAGAAGAACTAAAACTAATTCCAAATGCATGATAATTTAGAAAGTATTTTGAGACTTTTATGCTCATTTCAGTATTCATTTGAAGTTTTGAATTTTGTAGAAACCATCTTAACACATTTACATCTTAAAATTAACCATCATGTCAAATTCCAAGCTTCTTGTCTAACAGTCTACCACTTCTCACCTCTCTGGTGTTAGTGGTACCAACATAAAATGCCGAAATAGAGTTGAAATAGAATGTCTCGAAAAATGTAGAAACAGAGACTGTCACCATTGCCGACATTAACCTTGAAATCGGTTTGTATTTCCTAATATTCTATACAAAACGGAATTTAGATGTTTTTAAAGGCTTTCTTGTTGTTCCTGCCAACCAGGTGGTAGTGACACCGGCATAAAATATAGCTCGTATAGGATCAGGGGCTATCACTCTTGATTCGCAACCAATAACTTCTGTAATCGTTTATTAGAAATCGTAATTTACGACACTTTTAGAACGCTTTTCGCTCTTTCCGTTCGCTTCAAACCTTTTTAATTTCGTATTTATTTTCAACTGTTCTTAGAGGACATTTATATTTCATAAGTAACTAATTTTATAAGTAAATTTAAAGTTTCTAGCCTCATCAGTACCGCAGATATCGCAATTTAGAAAGTTTTTTGCTCCTGCAACCCCCTAGGGTTGTATACATATATATATATAAATATAGCTTATATTTGAGCAGGTTTTATCGATATCAATTTGCAACCATTATGTTTGAAATCGGTTTCGTATTTCATACAATTGCATAAAAATCGTAATTTAGAACGCTTATAGAATTCTTTTTGCTCACTTCATCCTTTTAAATTTGGAATTTTCTTTCGACAATTCTTAGAAAGCATTTGCATCTTTGAAGGAATTGCCATTCCAAGTTTAAAATGTTAGACCCCCTCAGTAAAACAAAAAACGCAATTTCAAACATTTTTTGCTCCTGTAACCCCCAGGGGGTAGTGACAACAACGTAAAATATAGACTATGTTGGAGCGGGGACTGTCACCATCCATTTGAAACCATTACTTCAGAAAGCGGTTTATATTTCTTGATATTGCGTAGAAATCGCTATTTTGAATGTTTCCAGAACGCTTTTCTTTCATTTTCACCCCTTTTATATTTCAAATTTTCAAGAAACTCTTCTCAGAGAGCATTTACATCTCATAAGTAATAACCATGCCAAAAATTTCAAGTTGCTAGCCCCTTTAGTATCACAAAAATCACAATTTAGAACGTTTATTAAAATGGAACCGCAAGGTGGTAGAGACGCCGACATGAAATAGATATTAATTGGAGCAAGTGCTGTCATCATCAATTCCAACCATACACGTTTGAAATCTGTTGGGTACTTTCTGAGATTGCGCAGAAATCGCAATTTAGAACGTTTTTTAGAACGTTTTTCGTCCATTTTCACCTCTTTTAAATTTCGAATTATTTAGTAAATGTTCTTACAGATCATTTAAATCTTATAAGTAACTACCATGCCTAGTTTGAAGTTGCTAGCCCCTGCAGTACTACAAAAAAAACCGCAATTTAGATAGTTTTCTGCTCCCTCACCTCCTTTGGGGTAGCGGCACCGACATGAAATACAGCCTACGTTGGAGCGAGCCCTCGTATTCACACCATTATTTTTTAAATCGGTTCGGTACTTCCTGAGATATCGTACAAATCGCAATTTAGAAAGATTTTAGAACACTTTTCTCTCATTTTTACCCCTTTTAAATTTCGATTTTTTAGGAAATGTTCTTAGAGATCATTTGTAAATTATAAATAACTACTCTGCCTAATTTCAGGATTCCAGGCTCTTCAGTAACACAAAAGTCGCAATTTAGAACGTTTTTTGCTTCTGCAACCCCTAGATGGTAGTGACACCGACATGAAATAGAGCCTATGATGGAGCAAGGGCTGTCATCATCAATTTCCAACCATTACTTTTCAAATAGGTTGGGTACTTTCTGAGAATGCGTAGAAATCACCATTTAGAACGTTTTTTAGAACTCTTTTCGCGCATTTTCACCCCTTTTAAATTTTGAATTTTTTAAGAAATGTTCTTAGAGATCATTTATATCTTATAAGTAACTACCATTCAAAATTTCATGCTTCCAGGCCCTTCAGTAACACAAAAATCGCAATTCCGAACGTTCTTTTGCTCCTACACCCCCTTTAGGGGGTAATTACACCGACATAAAATGTAGCCTATGTTGAAGCAAGGGTTGTCACCATCATTTTGACTCCATTATATTTCAAATAGGTTTATTACTTCTTCAGATTGCATAAAAATCGCCATTTAGAACGTTTTCTAGGACGCGTTCTGCGCATTTTCACACTTTTTAAATTTCGAATTTTTTAACAAATGTTCTTAGAGATAATTTATATCTAATACGTAACTACCATGCTAAATTCTATGTATCTGGGTCCTTCAGTAACACAAAAATCGCAATTTCGAACGCTTTTTTGCTCCTGCACCCCCTTTAGGGGTACTGGCACCGATATAAAATGTAGCCTATGTTAGTACAAGTGTTGTCACCATCATTTTGACACCATTATTTTTTAAATCGGTTTGGCACTTCTTGAGATTGCGTAAAAATCGTCATTTAGAACGTATTTTTTTAACGCTTTTCTCGCATTTTCACCCCTTTTTAATTTCGATTTTTTTTAAGAAATGTCCTTAGGGATCATTAGTATCTTATAAGTAACTACCATTCCAAATTTCATGTTTCTAGGCCCTTCAGTAACACAAAAATCGCATTTTTAGAACGTTTTTTGTTCCTGCACCCCCTTTTGGCCAGTGGCACGGACATTAGATATAGCCTATATTCTAAGCTGGAGTAACACCATCATTTTGATACCATTACTTTTGGAATCGATTCGGTAGTTCCAGAGCTTACCTCCTACAAATAAACAATTTTTACCTCTTTATAATATGAAAGTAAAGTATAGATTTGTTTGAAAACTGCATCTCCATTTATTTTTGAAATATTAATTTTTTTTTTTTTTTTGTAGTTTTTCGAGCCATTTGCTTAATATTGGCAACGGAAGAACTCCATTTCTGTACAAAGTGAAAGAAAAATAGCAATTATATCTTTTTGTTGCCATTTTCCCATAAAAACTGAAAAAAAAGTTTAAATACGTGCTATTTTCAAAAAATATAAATGAAAGATTTCTGATAAAACAGGGAGCTATTATAAATTTTATTTAATTTTAAGTATTTATATTAATGTTACATACAAATGAAGGCCTACCAATCATGAGACAGCCGGTTTTTTTTAACCATTTGGAAAAATGGTTATTGTTCTCGTCAGGATGGGAAATTAAAAGCATATCTGAAGATTTTCATTGGTTTAATCAGCATTTTATTCGTTTTATGATGGGTCTATACAGTAATCTGTATTTCCCTTTAATTTCAACAAGGATGGATACCTTCTGTTGCCACTATGACAAAAAGTAATAAAAACTACAAAAAAAAATAATACCTCAGAAACAAATTGAGATACAGCTTTCAAACGAATTGCATTTAAAAGTACATTTTTTTTTCTATCCGACGGTGTAAAAAGTAATAGTGTCGGATGTTTAGAAGTTTAAGAATGAAATTTCATTTAAAATTGGCCATCAGATTTCTTGAAAATCGGACGATGGAAAAGCCTTTTCCCAAACAGCCAATGAAATGCTTGGATATTTAAGTAATTTCCAGGTGGATAATACTTAAGTTTCATGATATCTGACGGGTCGCAGGCGATATTTTTGGCTTGCAATTTTTACACTATTAATGTTTAATTCATGGCGTACGTAATGTAGGATCCACTCCGTGCGATTTTTTTATGTCTTAAATTTTAGTCTTCGAAAAAATCGTCTTCCAAATGGTCGTTGTAATTTGTTAAATTGCTATTTTTTTTTTTTTTTTTTGGTCAAGTTTCTTTTAGAATCTAAATTTCATTTTAAATATCTATAATGATAATACAAACAAATGAAGGCTTGTGAATCTTTAGATGGCCGACTTTTTGTCGAGTTTTTTGAATGACGAAATCTCTTTTTTGTGTGTGTATGTGTGTATTATTCAGCGATAGTGATGTCTTAAGCGTACTTTACTGTAGATGTTGTTTAACACTGGATCGCAAATGATGAATTCTTCAGCGGATGTGGATGGCGTCACTTTATGTAAAATAAAATCGCATGTTATAAGTCTTAAAACTGAACTACAGTAGAGCCCCGATTATCGGAGTTTCCGCTTTCACCGAGTTATTTTCTTCTGATGGACTGATGGCTTCCATTTTTTTTTTTCAAAAAAAAATTATAGCCATTTTTTCCCCCATTCTGACCAGAAAATCAGAGTTCTAACTTTTTACGACTGCTCTTTCATCTTCACCTAACACTTCATTTATAACGACTGTTTCATAATAATGGAAGCCATCAGTCCATCAGAAGAAAATGATCCATTCCAAAGGTATAAGTTCGATTAATTCGGATAATCGGGACTCTACTGTATCTATATTTATATACATATATTTTTTTGTCATCGGGGGCGACACTAAATTCTGAAAAGCAGAATTCCTGTTTTCTAGTTTTACCTGTTAACTTTGAAATTTACGATTTGCGAAAATCGTGACGTGATGGTTAAAAATGAAGGTCATTTTCGTATCCTGTGCTAAAATATACATCAAAATCAATTACCAAACGTTAAAAAACACAATCATCGCAGGCTTGTGTTATTAATGTTGTTCACTATAACTAAAAGAACAAAAAATAAGATAAATAAATTCCATAGTACAAGAGTAAAAGGAAAAAGAAAAAAAATAAGACATTTAATAAATAAATTCTGTTATAACGTTTTTAATTTTACGACCTAATAAGCAACAATAAACCCTATTTTGAGGGGGCGGGATTATATAATAAGAGTGTTGGATAACCGAGTGTTTCGGTTAATCGGACGTCGGATAATCGAAAGTCTGTAATATTTTCAAATCGCATCAATTATTTCATATTCATTTAAAAACCAACTGCAACGAATGATTTGAGCAACAGAAATTATGACTACGTTGATTATATAGGTCACTCCCAAAAAAAAAACGATTCTCTGGATCCGCCCCTGCTTGTTTTTTTTTTATGATGTCATTTCGTTTGATGTGGTTTCATAATTTCCGCATCGTTGAACGAACTGCTGTGCTCAGAAAACTTGATAAATGTATTGAACGCATCCACTGCTTGATTCCAACCGATGTTGTTTGTCTCATACACATCCTCTTCATCGGAGTCAACGTCTTTGGGGGCTGTTCGGCTGATCAACACTCTGATGGGTGGCCTCATCTGTCAAAATTTCCTCTGTCGGCTCATCAAAATCTGCTTCAACCCGCTGTTTTATTTTTTCTCCATTCAGTTGTGAGATGGGGTTCTCTAAAGGCAAACAACCTAAAGCATCTTTAAATTCATCGTCAACTGTTTTGCTTTCAGTCACTTCAACCTTTTCGTCCATTACTTCAAGCCAAAGTTTACACCATGGCTTTTTCAAAGTTCTCTGTTTCATTTCTCATTCTGAAGTTCCATCAGATTATTATAAAAATCAGGCGTGATTAAACAAGAAATACAATTTTTTTTCCGAAAGTGGTGCCGGATTATCCAGCATGCCGGACCTTAAGATGCCGGATTACAGGATGTTTACTGTACTTGCTGGGTACCCTCTCTTTCCCTGACGATAGAGGATACCGACTCTCTGTACCCGGGAGCGTCCCGATAAGATGGGAAACTGGAAGGTGGATCCCTCAAGTTTGGGAATCGCTGCTCCTGAGAAGATAGCTTCCCACTCGAGAATCGGTGTGCGTTTCCCGTGCAAAGGATCGATCTCCACTTCCCCTCACCTCTCGTGGGATACGGGGGAGAGGAGGACACGAGGGACTGGACGGAACAGCGATGCTTTTGGAGAGACGTCATGAAAGAGGTTTGAACGAGGGTTTGAAAGGGGATAGATACCACATCTCTACCATTCCCCTCGCTCCTATTAAACCATTCTTATTTCTAGATATCGTCTATCGTCTCAGAAATATTAATACTTTTAAGTTATGT
Source organism: Maratus speciosus (assembly GCA_963932465.1). NCBI lineage: Eukaryota > Metazoa > Arthropoda > Arachnida > Araneae > Salticidae > Maratus > Maratus speciosus. Next base: position 1,663,408 of record OZ010795.1, on the reverse strand, counting down.
TTTCTGTGTAGTGTATAAGATACTGCTTCTGTACTATACTTTGTGTAAAGGCCTATTATAATTAAAATGACCTTATTCAGAAGTCTTTAGCGATACTACTGTTTCCAAACAATCTTATAAGTACAAGTTAAACTGTGAAAACTGAACAGAGCAGTGGTCTGCGAGTCCGATAACAGGAGTTAAGGCTTAAAACAAAAGCGTTTCATGAAACAAGAATGTTGATTTTTAAAAATAGGTAAAGGCAGATGACCTACGTTCCGTCTTTTAAAAAAATTAACTAGAAGAGAGAGAAGGTAGTCAAGTAGATTATGTTAGTTAAATAGCTTTTATACTTCATACAATACTAACTTAGAAAAAATATAAAGCTTTGCATCAAGCTAAAACAATAGGGCAAAGCCCCGCATCTTAAGCGTGTGCGTATCTTTGCCCCGAGGCCAATGCGTGTTTTTACCTCATTCTGCAGTATTTTGCTTAACCAGCTACCTGCAATAAATGCGATCGAGGTAAACTACACGGCATTTAGAAGCTAAACAGCTTCCGTTCTCCACTGAATATCTGTATTTGTAAGAATTTGAGGTATTGTCAGCTAAGCAATAACGTAAATTTTTAGATATATTACATCAAATTTCAAAAATTGAAACTTAACTCATTTTTTTTTGGTATAGAGCGCTACTTTCTTCACAAGGTTTGAACACATAACTACTACACTCGAAATCGAATTGACACCTAGCGGTTATTATTGTAGAAATGTTGCTTCCCATTAAATCAGCCAGTGCGTGTTTTTGTCCCGTGCGTATCTTTACCCCAACCTACCCTACATACTAAATTTGTTTAGCGTCCTTTATTTTTAGTATCTTACCAATTTCGTTTGCAACGTTTTAAACTGATTTTACCAGCCGATTTGAGAAGAAAAAAAGGTCAGACATAAAATAGGTTAGAACAGATTGAATAAATCTGTAACTGTCAAATACTGACTCGAATAATGGGGAACAAACAATACTGAAATCTCGAAGTGAAAGAGTGAAATCTACTTTTATGAATACCTGTAGACGGATTTTATATTCCATTTTCTTGAATGGCACTTGAAAGTACCTTCGGAGCCTAAAGGGTTAAGAGAAACGAACTTTCCCGAATAACAAGAAGGGGCGGATTACCCATTAGGCTGAGCTGGCTGAAGCCTAGTGACCCGGAAGGAATGTGCTAAGATTTTCTTTTGATAGCGGGCTAATATTTTATGCAAAAGAGAAATGATTCTTTGTTTCACTCTCTTATTGAGTCTTGTAAGTAATGAACCTATAGATGGTATTCCATATGCTACCCCCTCCCCTTTTTTTAATTTTTTCGATATTCATAAGAAGAAAATATTGGATTCTTGCCATCTTTTTGGTTTGTGATAGTTTGACGCAGGGGCGGCTTTGGTAGCCACAGCAGCCTGGGCGAGATTTTGCATGCATCTCCATTCAAATGATATCTTTAAAAACAAAAACTATTCAGTTTTAATCAAGCCTTTTGTTTATTTTCCAAACCCTGGGTGATCCTCCGACCTTGCCCACTTATTCTACTAAAATTTATTGTTCAACTAAGAAAGTTCTTTTGAGGTGAGTGCTTCTATGTAAAAGCATTCATTTTTTAATTTATATACTGTAAATCTATTCTGAAAAAAAATGTATGCTAAAGGTTCAGAAATAGTCTCAGAATTGCATCCTACTCAATGATTCAAAATAGAGGCTATAGCGAGGATCGTTTAACCCCCTGATGATAGAAACTTTCTCCCATCTACAAAAAAGTGTACCCATCCAGTACAGCTTTTGTTTGACAAGGGTCTATCTGCCTATTAAAATGCTAAATTTTATTTTTATAGGCCCCCCTGGGTCCCCATAATTTATATCTAGAAAAATATTATTCTACGTCTAGGAAGGAAATTTAAAAAATCCCATTTTTTTTTACGACCCAAACTGACCGAAGGATGGCATTTTGAATTTTATGAAAATGAAATGTTGACCTGCACCTCTGAAAAATACCTCTTTCTATTTTGAGTCCCAGAAAACACTCCAATAGATCGATCGCTTTAAAAGAGGGGGTGCCTAAAAAAGTCTAGCCTGGGGGGCCCCGGGAGGTAGTTTATCCACTTCTGATAACAAGTCTGACAGTCCACTTTTACAATAAGCAACTCTTGCCTGCCATTTTATGCGACATTCCACCGATATACTTTCCAAAATCTCTTTTCGGTGGACTTTAAAGATATCCCATAGGGATGGCCGTGTTGAGCGCCTCCCCAATCCATCCGTAATCTTTCGACATCCATGGCCGTTCCGTTCGACGATCTCTATCAATATTAAATGGAGAAAGGGATATGCCTTCGAACTCGATCGATGGGTCCAACATCTGTCCTGTTTGTTCTATTCTATTCAAGATGTCGTCGACACGACATTCAAATTCTTTTCTCAGTTCCGAATGACACATTTTGAAGCTGGCGTGGCGAGAGACGGACAGACAGACAAACCGAATTCATAAACAATTTTCAACGAGGTTGGGAAGTTTGGAACAGAAGTGCTGTTTTGGAAGATAACATCTCACTATAAATCTTTTTTCTTTTTAAAATTTATTTAACTATTTGCATTCTAAAAGGAATTAAACTGTCTCAAATATTTATTTAAATCTGTAAAAGCCCAACAGGATTCGTTTTTATCTTACAAACTCAATAGAAAGAATTCCCACATTAAAGTGGACACGCATTTTCACATTTTTGTTTCATCTATAACTTTATTTTTAAACTTTTTCTCAAACTGAATTTTTCAAGGTATTTTTTGTTTCATATTTAAAAAAAAAAAAAAAAAAAAAAAAAAAAAAAATAGTTGTGTTTAAAATTTTATATACATTCATCCAAGAATAACTTTTTTTTTTTCACTTTTGAGTACCAAAAGGTATCAATATTACTTTAACTTTAAAATGTATAAATTACTAAGGGACTCTGACCCCCTACGAGCTACTGTAAAAACACAATTATTTGCTCTTTTTAAAAAGATTATAAAAGATTGAAGTATAATGAAACCGCCCGTGGCGATCTTCTGCCATTGGATTACGATTCAAAGTGATTTTCCCTCGGATGGAGGGACATTCCATCTTTAAGGCCGAATCCACTGCTGTCATGACAGCTAACGGCTGTTTTCGTGATTCATTCAATAAGATCCATTAAATATTTCGAAATCAGAATATATAAAATGGCTCAGTAAACAAGGTCGCTGCCTCACAGAATTTTATAATGACGGTATAGGAAAATTGTTTAAAATGCATCGTTTAAAATAGGCCATCATTTTCACCCACGTTTTCCTTTCCTTTTTAATATTCACGGCTAAATGCATTTTTTTACAACGTCATTTTCTCCCACTTACTTTTTTTCCACACGTCGTCATCATTTGAAACTTTCTTTTCTGTTTTTAATATTCATTTTTTAATTGAAATAAAATTGTGTCCTTTTCGATGTTTTAAAATTGGGTAATACAATTTAAAAAATTACTTTTTTGAAATGTATGAAATAAATTTCTAATCAAATAATGAAATTTTAAATAAAAAAAAAAAAGACTCAAAATTAAAAAACGTTTGCGCACCGCAGACTCCTCCAGTATGTCCCAGCGAAAGAGATTTAAATTCTTATGCATAGTTTTTGAAGGAACTATTTTGACCGACTTCAATATTAAAATAATTCTTCGATCTAAAAAATGCCTGCTTCAGCGTCTTTATGAAACATTTCTCTCTAAAACTATACCCATTTTCCTATTTTCTAGGCCATCGTTTTCTTACTGTTAGCGGAGAAAGAGCACCGGTCACAGTACATTCATTTAGAGCAGCGACAGCAGCAGCGTTAGTGACCCCTTCTTTAATACAGGGTATACAAACAATAATATTTTTAAGAGAGAAAAAAATTTAATCATAAAATACATTTTTAGAGTTTCGTTCATCTCAAGGAACCCTTATAGTCTCGTTTCTCTGTCTGTCACAGCCTCGTACTCGGAAACTAGTTAAGTTACAGACTTGAATTTTTTTTTTTTTTTTTTTTTTTTTTTTTTTTTATAGAGAGCTGAATACTCCCGTTCTTCCCAAAATTATAAAATTTTGAAAAATTCTTATGTTAGAGTTTTTATGAATTCGACCATTTCTGCGACATTACAGAATCTTTATATCAGCAAAATCATTCGAAGAAGTTATAACGCAGTTGGTAAGGGCAATGGGTTCGTATTGAGAGTTCAAACCCCATCGATTTAAGTTGAAATTTTTCAAACATAAAATTTGTAATTTTTTTTGCGGAATTTCTTTTTAAAAGTAAATTTGCGAAGTATTGTGTGTTCCTCTCGCCTACCTCCCAAAAAGAAAAAGAATAAGATTTTTAAAAACGGAATGGCATTGAAAATTTTTTAACTTAAAGTTTTTATTATTTTAGCGCGGAATTTCTTTTTAAAAATAAATTTGCGAAGTATGGTGTGTCCCCCCACCCCCCGCAAAAAAAATTAAGAAGGAAAAATCCCAAATAAAAAGAATTAAACTGTTAAAAACGGATTGATATCACAGGAATAAATATTGGATTCCCATTATTTTTTGTTTTGGTGCTGCCATCTATAGGCTATTTTTTGAAATAATACACCTATTATGGACAATTTTTTTTAAGTTATCTACATGCATTCTTGACCAATTAAAGGGTATTTTATTCTTTTTTATTTCGAATTTTAATATATGTTAACGTTTTTTTTTTTTTTTTTTTTTGGCGCCATCCAGTGAGCTTCTGAAATGTGAAAGAAATAATATGAATTTTTACTAAATTATTTCAGCTTTTTAAATATGTTTTAAACAATTTTTTGCTTTTAAAAATATTATTTTTTATTTATAACTCCGCTAAATTTTTTAAATGGACGAATTAAAAAAATTTTGGATTCTTTTTATTTTATTTAAATAATTTTATTTGAATATTTTAAATTTGATTAAAATATATTTATTAATTTATTTTAAAATTAAATATATTGGGGGCTGCCATTTATGTAAGAATTTAATAATTATAAATTAACAATTTTGATTTATAAATTTAAGTATAAAATGTTTTAAAAGACATATTAAACGAAATCCTCTATGCGAACTGCGATCACACTTACCCACATGTTTTTTTTTTTACTTCGAGAAAATTTTTCTCTCAAATCTTAAACTTCCGCAAACACTGAAAAACGGTGTATACGAGTACCGTCTATTTCATAGAAATTTAGACAGGCCATTTTAAGTCTTGAAATAATACGTAACCATTTTGTTTCTCAGAAGAACCACAGACAAGTTGCTAACTATGACAACTTGTACAATGCGTTAATTAGGGAAGCCATTTAAATTACTACACATTAAACGATGAAATGGAAAGAAGATTATGCAATGCTGCCAGGGATGTAGTGGAGGGTATACGGGGGTATACGCCGTATACCCTCTGGATTTTTTTAAGGAACACCGTATACCCTCTGTTTCTCAAGAAAGCTATAATATATATACATTAGGGTATACCCTCTGCCTTGAGCATATACCCTCTGCTTAGAACGTATGCCCTCTGTTATTTTTACGACTACACCACTGAATGCTATGATATGACCTATGCGACAATCCACACTAGAGGCACCAGATCATAGAACAACGGGTAGGGGGAAAAGAGAAAAGCTTAAAATCTCGACTAGAAAACTAGTATGTTGTGGCCATCACAAAACTTTCTTCTATATAAATCACATCAATTAAATCATTTAAATAGTACAAGAAATTTAGCACCAATTCATATCAAAGTATATCTGAATTTGAAGTTTGATGAAAATTCGTGCATTAGATCCTGAGATAGAGCTATAGGGGAAAGTCTGAAAAATGCAGCATAGCAGCACCACCTGTTGAGCAATTTGCAACCAAACATAAACAGCACTCATTCATATCAAGGTATACCGGAATCTGAAGTTTATTGAAAATCCAAGCATTAGTTCTTGAGATAGAGCTATTGCGGAAATCACAGAAAATGCAACATAGCAGCGAGCCTGTGCTTACCTCTGTAGATTTTTACGTCCAGAAGCTCTTGGTAAAGCAATAGCACATCTTGGAAACCTGGGGTTATGACCGAGGGCTCGGCGCTCCTATAACTGTCTGGTACACTCAAAGCTCTGGGGGACTCGGAGGTGTGATCCCCGAACTACGCCGCTTAATCCTCGAGTACCGTATTTTATGGAAGAAACGCCGCACCCGTCGTAAAAGCCGCACTCCTCAAATTGGCCTCAATAAGCTTAAAAATATCGTAATCGTCGCACCCTTTGTAAACGCCACATCCGTCGGAACACTACTTTTGTCGACAGCGTCACATTGACCTAACTTTAATCAAAGTTTTCTGAGCAGTATAGGATGCCTCATTTTTAATATCTTAAGATGTCTGAAGCTTTCTTTAAAATATTTAAATCCGATTTTAAATATTTTTATAAATTTTTCAATTAAAGAAATTCAGTTGGTAAAAAAAAAAATCGTAAACGCCGCACTTGGAATAAAAATTAACTTTTAAACTCGTAAAATCCGCGGCGTTTCTTCCAGAAAATACGGTACTTGGGTTTTACTGTCGTTGCGACCATGTCGTCCGATGGTGTTTGGGAAGCAGGGAGAGTGACGTGCGTTCGGCGGTACTCTTCTTTGGCCAGTAGAATGTGTCATGGCGGCATCACAGGCTTACGACAGTCCTGCTTGACGCGATGCACATAAGGGCTCCTCAGAGCTTAGACTGGCGAGCTGACTTGCGTAAGGAATGTTCATTTTATACCAAATTTAAGGGATCTAAGACGATGAAATATGAACAATTTTCAATGGACTTGGTTGGACCAAAAATAGGTTGTAAATGTGTTGCACGAACCGATGCTAGTTTGACAGCACAATACAGAAATTTAACATGCCCAACGTAGAGATCGACATTGGGCAGTTGCATTGTGTCTTAGCCCGGGCCTACTTTTTCCTGTCGACTCGGGTCATTCTCAGGCGTACATTTTTTCTACATACTTGTTCCGGGCTGCACTTTGACTTAATTGTTACTAGGACGTGTCGGGCAGGACATTTTTTTATTTATTATTATTTATTTTATTTTATTTATTTATTTATTTATTTTTTGTGAAATGAATAGTGATAATGGAATCTTGGGAAATATACTTTAATGAATTACGAAAAAATATTTTCAAAAATGTATTTTTTTACAATACCGCTTCAAAATGTATGTTTTTTTAACCATTTGTTACATTTATTCTAAACTAAATTTTTTTCATGAGTCTTTATTTGAATGTAAAAGTCTAAGTTTAAGTGTTCCTTAATGTTGCTATTCTGTATTCTATAGATTACGTAGTTATAGTCTTGAAATATAGGGTAAGGTGCTGCAAGAGTGTGCGGTGTACAAAAGTACGCAGAGCAATTATCTAATCCCAAAACAGAGTTTTGCATTTAGCTACAGTTGTAAACGATGTAATGACTGCAGGTAAATGCAGGTATTACTGTAGGTAAATGCTCTGTGTTGGGATTAGATAATCGCTCTGCGTACTTTTGTACATCGCGCACTCTTGCTCCACCTTATCTTACTATAAAATTTTCGCATAAATATGCATGCAGCATTCTTTAAAAGAAAATCTTAATTATATGTTAAAAAAAATCGGATTTTTTTTTTTTTTTTTTTTTTTTTTTTTTTGTAAAAATTGAGCCGTTCTGTGTTTTTGATTTTTTAAAGGCTCTAGGTTTAGGGTTTTGGTTTTTAAAACCAACCAAGATAGCTTTGTTTTGTATTAAGGCGTGTCCGGGCCTTAGAAATTTCGGCCCGTGCAGTCTTCTAGACAACCTCCACCCTCTCTGAGCTGTTCTAGCCCCCTCTAGCCATTTCAACTTTTTCCACTTTCTTTCTACTATAAGAAAGAGTGACCAACAGCTACTGGGGTAAGGATAAAATGAACTGCTAAGGATCGAATTACACTTACTCTTTCGCAATCGACTACAATTCCTGTTTTCAGAATTATCTCTTCCGTATATATAAATTTCTTTTGTTAGGAAATAGAAGTAATAACAATTTTAAAATTAAATTTCTTATACAAATATGGTAATGTTAAAAGTAACTTACTTTATAATTTACCATTTAAAGTAAAGTGCTTGTACAAATAATTGTAACTACTATTTAAATCTTTTCTTAATGGGTGCCTGGCGGTGGCGGCGTCATTAAACCTTGTGTGGCGCCCTTCTACTTGACCATACTTCTACTTACTTGTGAACCGTTCTAATCCCTCCAGTCACTTTCACGTCTTTTCACTTTCTTTCTACTACCAACGGTGACAAACAATTACAGAGATAAGAAGAATCCAATTACACTTACTGTTTTCAGAATTTTCTCTTCTGCATGTATAAATTATTTTTGTTGGGGAATAGAGGTAATAATTTAAACCCTTACTTTTGAGGGTGCCTGGCAGCACTCTTAAACCTTCTATGGCGCCCCACTACTTGAATATATTGAAAAACTGTTCTCATCCCCTACTGTCACTTTCAGTTGTTTCCACACTTTCTTTCTACTGCTAAAGGTGACCAATCTAGACGAGAAGGAAATAATTGTATTTCTAAGGATCAAATTACATTTACTGTCCAGCAGTTGATTACAGTTCCTGTTTCCGGAACTTTTTCTTCTGCATATATATAAATTGTTTTTGTTAGGAAATAAATGTAGTCATTTAAATCCGTTTTTTGTGGGTGCCTGACGGCGCCCCTAAACCTTCTTTGGCACCCTACTAAACTAAACTAATCTCTGTGGCTATACTATAAATGATGGATCTGGGCCGACACTGCCCATCCCTGTTTTCTTGACCCTGGGACCCGATGTGCTATGCAGCATACGTCCCGGTCAGGTGGTCAGCCAAACGCGAGACCCTCGGTGTTTAATTCCCAAACAAGCTTGGTACTCATTTCATCGACCCCGAAGGAACGAAAGGCTGAGTGAAGCTTGTCCAGTCGGGAGTCGAACTCTCGACCTGCAGCGCGGCTGACAGATGCTCTGGCCACTATGCCACTGGCTTCGTGGCGCCCTACTATTGAACATATTTGCGAACTTTTCTAATCCCTCCAGGTACTTCTTTCCACTTTCTTTCGACTGCCAAGGATGACCAACAACTACCGAGATAAGAAGGAAATGATTGTACTTCTATCCTGCAATTGATTACAATTCCTGCTTTAAAATTTTTTCATTCCGGATGTATAAATTTTCTTCGGGAAAGGGGGGGGGGGTATAGTGGAAGTCACAGGTCTAAAATTGAATACCTTATACAAGTGTTGCATGTAAAAAGTAGCTCACTTTGTAATTTTATATTTAAAATAAAGTTATTTTATAATTAATTTTTACTACTGATAAACCCTTTTTTATGGGCGCCTGACGGCGCCCAAAAACCTTCTCTGGCGCCCTACTATTTGAACATATTGGGGGGGGGGAGGATCCCCCCCACCCCTAAAGCTACGTCCCTGACAAGGGATCCATCGCTCGCTATTCTTTGTCACGTGTACCCTTGTATAGGAGTCGAAACAACCCTGGATGGAAGGAGGAGCTCTTCCACGCTCGCCCCCATAAGCCCCATGGTTCTGAAACCGCAACCCTGAAACATTTTAAAGTCTAAAAATATAGAAAATAAATTATATATAAAAATGGAATCGTGAAATATTGAATAAAATAAACGCGTCTATACATTCATCATTGACTATTAATGAGCGGATTTGAATACGTTGAGGAATCCTAAAAAGATAATATTAAGTAGTGATTCCATTTTTTCCCTTTCCTCTCTTTAAAAAGAAGAAGAACCAAAAATATCTTGATGGGTTGAAGTGAATTTTTCATCCTCGAGTTCAGATTAATGTATTGTGAGGGGGGGGGGGGGGAGTGACTTAATGAGCCGTGATTTTCAAGATGAATGAGTGGTGTTTTGGGATAAACTAAATTTTACTTTTAGACTTATTGAAATTGAATGCAGCCTTTTTAAATGGACCCAATCCTGTTAGTTTATTGTAGTCATACATCAAGAGTGGAAAGTCAGAGTCAATGGAGGTTGGCCAGTCTGTCATGGTTCCTCAACTATTTCATTTTTCCTTTTATAGACATTTTTCATAACGGGTTTGTTTGTGCTTCATCCTTCTATTTTCCCCATTTGTGTGCGATTTATTCAGATGAGTCTTTAGGATCTATTTCATTATTTAAATCGAGGCTTAACCCATACTTCATTTTCCATATTTAACCTTCTCGCTGCGTAAGTAATTCTTCGCGATGAGCGTCTTTTACAGAATTTTTAATTTTTTATCACCGGTTCTTTAAAGCAGAAATTTTTGACTATCGTAACCGGGGAAAAATCTCCTGATTAAATCAGACAAAGTTTTTGCTAAAAAATTACGGGTGGCAATAACCAAATAGTATTAATTAGACGGGAAAATGCATGCCCGAGTATTTCTCGGGTTGCGCAGCGAGAGGGTTAAGGGGTCTCAGGACTCTTAAAGCTTCAAAATTTTCGAAATTTAAATTACTTTATGTTTTAAACTCCAATCTTTGCTGAACATTTTGATAGAATTGTTTCCTCGAAATTCTCATTAGAACAGAAGTGATGGTTTTTAGAATTAGACCTGCTCCATAACTGAAGCATCGTTTCTAAACTTTGAAGTCATTTTTCTCCCAATGACGTTTTTGGGCATAACGCGTAGACTATCTCAAACACTTAATATTTTTTCATGAAATTTTTGAAATAGATGCTTTATGTTAGTTTGTATAAACCGAACCTGAAATTTCCTTTTTATTGTTAAAAAAATATTTTTTAGGTTTATTTATTATACTGTTGAAAATTTTGTATTATCTAAATAGTACTTTGAATTAAAATTATAAAAATGCTTTAAATACAACTTTATTTAGGTACAGGTTAATTATTAGAATCTTAAGTGTAATAAGGCATCAAAATTTTCATTCTAGTTGCAAAATTTATTTTGTAATCGTGCGCGTTATACCCATTTTCTGCTCGTGAAATGTCTGACAGTTTGGAATCCCCTATAAATATATAATCTGAATTTTGTAATTTTTTAAATATATAAAACTAAAAAATACACTTTTATCTTTCGTTTCTCTAAAAATTGTGTTTTAAAATCTTATACATTTTAAGATATTAAATGTTAAAAAGGGTCTGCTTCTTTTTATTTTTTCAAATTTGACAAATAAGCGTAAAACTTTGTAGAAAGATTCTAAATCATGATTTATTTGGAATTGTTAGGGAGAGAAATTTAGAAATTTTACATGGCTGTTACTTTTAAGATGCCTATCAGTTTTCAGAAAACCCAAAAATTAAAAGGGTGCACGATTAAAAAAAATGGATCTAAACTGCAATTTCTGTGATACTGTTGGGGTTAGAAACTTGAAATTTGGCATGTTAGTAAGTTATAAAATGTAAATGCTCGTTATAAAACGGATTTTTAAAAAAAAATCGAAATTTAGAAGATTCAATAAAGCGGGACAAAGTTCAAAAAAGGATCTAAATAAAAAAGTACATGGAATTGTTAGGAATATAAACATAAAAATTTACATGGCTGTTACTTTTAATACGTAATAGCAATAGAATAATTTCTAAAAATTTCGCTACGTAAAACGGTGCAGGAGCACTTTCGAAAATTCTCTATTTCCTTGTTATTTACTACTAGGTACTACGAATGATGTCTAAAAAATTCAAAAGTTAAAAAGTTGAGATGAATCGAAACTTTTTAAATTACCATTCATTTAGAATTCTTAGGTATAGAAACTTTAACTATTTAATAATACTACACCCCCCCCCCCCCAAAAAAAAAAAAAATGCAATTTCAACGCAACAAAACGGGTAGATATCCAGCTAGCATTGAATAAATTGTAGAGGTATTGAATAAATGTCAGTATGAAATAGCGAATAGGTTGCCCGAAAGTACTTGTCAAAGTGTTCCTTCTTTAGGCTTTTCTCTCTCTCGCCGTGGTCACTCACAGAGGGAAGTGCTAGTTTAAATTTGATATGCGATTTTTTTTTTTCAGTTCCACTCATCTAGAGATAAGGTCATTTTCTCAATTGTGATTAGCAGATTTGTTTATATAAGAACTCATTCGGGTAAAATTCCATAACCGGGTTCCTATTGGCCTATTTTAGCTTGTATGATTTGCTAAAAAAAAATAGGTACGGGTTTGTGAATGTCAGCTCAAAGGTTATGTAGACGATCCATTCAGATCTCGTGTCCTACCTTACGCTGCGGTCATGGACGATTCCTTTTATTGGCATACTAAAGCGTCCTACAGCTCAACTTGTGCCGAATAGGTTTGGAAACAAAACAATACAGCGTATGGAGTGGTCAGTTGCACTGCTCATTTAAATCCGATCGAGCCTTATAGCATACATTTATCACAAAAAAATTAAAAAAAAAATTTTTTGAGATCAAAAAGAATTTTTCGTAATATTTTAGATGTTACGGAAAAACTTTTCAAAATGCCCATGCGCATTCCATATCAATGAAAAATCCCCAATAATTTTCACACAAGTGTGGTTTATACAGGGTGTTTCATAAATATCGAAACAATAGGCTATCTCCTTAATGAATGCCCCTAGGCACATACAGTAAAGCTCCGATTATCCGCGGTGTGGTTTATCCGCGGTGCGGTTTATCCGCGGTGCGGTTTATCCGCGAAGCGATTTAATTCAAGCCAACAGCAATGAAAATACAATAAGCCCTACTAATAAATATAAACTTAAAAATTCATGTATTCGAAAGAAATAGAAGAATGTTTCTAGATTCGGTTGCCATGTTTGAAATATCAGATATAAAGTCTTGATGTCTTTTCTTGATTTTATTAACCAAACGTAAACACAGCATTTAAAATATTTAACAATTAAATAAGACTATCTATCTATATTATAAAGGACAAACATATCTGTGTGCAATGCATACATAATTCTGCGAATGGCAACACTTTCAAATTTGAAATGAATTTTCGTTTTGCAATTTTCGCTACTGAAAATTTTTAAACTTCTACACATCGCACATTTTCAGTTCTTATACCGTCGTATAAGGGGAAAAAAATGTTCTTTTAAATGCAATTTGTTTGAAAGCTGTATCTCAATTTATTTTTGAGTTATTAATTTTTTTTATAGTTTTTAGTACCCATTTTGCAATTGTGGCAACAGAAATACTCCATTTCTATTAAACGTAAAGGGAAAATGTAATGGGGGTTATTTATCCTTATGGATGCCACTTTCTCATTATAATTAAAAATAACATTTTTTTTTTCAGTCTGAACAGAAAATGAAGTCACGCTTTAAAAAACACGCATTTCCTCCCCATGTTACATTTTCATATATTTTCATTCCGCTGATACCGAGTTTGAGACACTTGGCGTAATGCTTAAGTAAGTGCTCTATTTAAAAGAAAATAATCCTCTTCTTAGACAAAACTAAATATTTTGCCACGAATGCATCTAAAAGACATCCATTTCTGAATTTTGTACCGAGATTAGAATCGCAAGTAAAAAGAATGAATTTTCACATGACAAACGTGACTTCAAATTTGAATGTCTATCTACATTATAAAGGAAAAATGTGTCCGTGCGTTACGCTGACACGTCATTTTGAGAATGGTAATGCTTGACGATTAAATTTCAATTTTGCAATTTTTGCTACTGTAATTTTTTTTAAGAAACATTGCCCATTTTCAATATTACACCGTTATATAGTGGGGGGGGGGGGGAAGGGGAATCTACATTCAAATGCAATTTGCTTGAAAACGTCATCTTCATTTATTGGTTTATTACGGTTTTTTAAATAATTTTCAAGCCTAACTTTTTTAAATCTATCTCTATTGCGTGCAGGCTCCATTACGAAATAACCCATTTGTACTTAAAACAATATAAATAGTTGAGGATAATTTTCATAGCGAAATTAAAACTCCATCAGTCTATTATATTAAAAAGTGACTGCCCGTTTGTATTTCACAGCTACTCCTCCTATGAAATGGAACGTTGTACTATCAAATTAACGCCAGTTATCCACATTGATTCGAGGAGGGTCGTAGAATTTTAAAATTTGAATTAGTTCTATAGATATATTTTTTTTTTTCGTTATTTTTAATGACATTATTATTTAATGTTAGAAACTAAATGGCTCCATTTTGGTGGATAAAAGAGAAAAAAGGGAAAATGATAGGGATTATTAGATATTGTTTGACATCATTTTTAAATTGAAATTAACTTTTATTTGAACAAATAGTGAAATTAATATTGTTATTGAATTGTATTTTGAAAGAAAATTTCTTCAGGAATCAGTTTATTTTGAAAAATAAAAATTCCGAGTGTCGACTGGAATATTGAGATATTTTTTGTTGATGCCAAAAGAAAAAAAAAACATCGTAAGTTATTTTTATTTAATTTACAGTAAGAAAAATAAATTTTCAACTATTGCCTTAAGATGGGGATTAAAACTTTTCAGAAGCGAACTTTGTTAAAAACAAAATATTTCAGCAAGAAAAAATATATTTCTCTAAGTATTTATTTTAATTCATAAATACAAAATGCTTCTGAATAAATTCGTCAAAACAAAGTCATTTTTGTATAATTTGATCCAAATGACATCACTTTTACCAGCTCCAATATTCGAAGCCAAATCTTGGAAGAGCGAAAAGCTTTTGAAAAATAAAGTTATAGAATATATGCGCTTTTATTCGGAAAGCTTTTGACTTAAATTATAAATATAAATTATTATTTGAAATATTGTATTTAATAGAATTAATACCATAATTGCTTTCTAAATTTGCTATAAGCTTAGATTTCATTTTCCGCAAAAGTTTCGAATGATCTCATGCAATTCAAAAGCAACACAACGAGTTGCTACGCAACTAGTTATGATAAATTCCAGGAGAGTATATCAAGAATAGCTTCATTTTCGGGATAAAAATTATTCCATACTAAAAGAAAAACAGTAGTTTACAATTTAGAATAAAGAAAAGGTGTTTCCAAAGCAAGAAGCAAAAACAAGTGGCTGATTTTTTTTTAAAAAGGTGAAACTCAACTCTTTTTGTACAGTATGTATGGCATTCTTATTTACTGTTCTTTATTTTAGTGATTTAGGCGTAAAGCAAAGGTTTCAGCTGCACTGTGCATATGTATTTTAAACGTTTTATTATGTTTTTTGCACACTAAAACATAGTTTTAAGTAGATTTCGTAAGAAATACTACCTATTGCAGTCGTTACCATGGTGCGACTTTTGAAAAATTTCTTCATAACTTTTCATTATAGGACCCCAGGAACCCAAAACCACCCCCACCTAAAAAGTTTATATATATATATATATATTCATAGTTTCTTATTTTACATACTGGTATCATATGTTCATTTCTAAATCATCTTTAGAACTTTGTCAATTTCTTCATATATTTGTGATTTCAAATTTATTATATACCGGGTGATCCAAAAGTCAGGACAAACTTTAAAAATGAATAATTCGAAAGCGAATCAAGATACAAAGATACGGTTTGTACCGAACGGATGGAAAAGAAACCGGGTTTTGTATGGCAACGAAAAAAAATAGTTCTGTTGGTGACCAACAGATGGCGCTGTAGTGTTTTATTGCACCAAAAGATGATTTACAAATGAAAAAATGTTGACAACTTACAATTCAGCTTAATTACAGTTAATTAATGTTACAGTAAATGTTCAATGTGCTGTCCATCATTCAGAAGTACAGCTGTGAGACGAGTCACCACACCATTCACAGAATTTAGTAGCATTTCTTGCGTTATGGCAGACACATTTTGTCGTATGGCATCTTTCAGTGCTGCTAGTGATGCCGGTGGGTCGCGGTACACTTTTGATTTCAAGAATCCCCGCAGCCAAAAGTCACAGGTTGTCAGATCGGGAGATCTTGGAGGTCATGCGTGATTAAAGTAGCGACTGATAATGCGATCCTCCCCAAATGTTGAGCGTAGCAGGCGTTGCACAGGCAGAGCAATATGGGGTGGTGCTCCATCTTGCATGAAGGTGACTGTTTGGAGTGCCTGTCGCGCTTGCAGTTCAGGAATAATGCTGTTCTGTAACAGTGCTACATATCGCTGACCAGTGACAGAAAATGTTTTGAAACCCGTCTGTGTGACTTCCTCAAAAAAATGGACCAATTATGAAATCAGTAGTGAAGCCACACCAGACTGTCACTTTAGGCTGTTGCAAGGGTACTTCAACAAATGCATGTAGATTTTCTGTGATCCACACTCGACAATTGTGGGTGTTAACAGCGCCAGAGTGAAATGCGCTTTATCTGTCCAAAGCACAGTGTGAAGCCAGTCATGCTGCTCTTCCATCTTATTGAATACAAAATTCGCAAAATCTCCACGAGAATCGAAGTCAGGAGGTTTCAGATCTTGGTTATGTTGCAACTTGTAGGGATACCATTGCAAAGTTATTCGCAGTGCTCTCCAGACACTTCCGTATGACACTCCTGTCTGCCTCGAAACTTCTCGAGCACTGCACTCCCCATGTGCAGCAACCGCCGAAATGGATCGCACCATCTGCTCCACTGTCGTGGCAACAGCAGCGGCTGTTGAGGGACGTGCACTTCTTTGACGTGACGCCAAAGAACCTGTAGCTTCAAATTTCTTCATCATTTTGTTCAAAGCAGAAACCATTATTGGTCCTTTGCTATCTCGCATACCCTTCATGTAGCGATATGCACGCAATGCCGCAGTGGCACTTTCCGAATTCTTATAATACAGTTTAACTAAGAGGGCTTTCTCAACTATGGACAGCATTTCGATGCATACAAGCTTCGACTACCCTTACCTGCTGCAGTTGCTCCTTTTATATTTTTTGCTGCTTTGCATAATCCTACATCAGAAATCCGACAGCGCCATCTGTTGGTCGCAAACCGAACAATTTTTTCTTTTCGATGCCACACAAAACCCGGTTTCTTTTCCATCCGTTTGGTGCAAACCGTATCTTTCTATCTTGATTCCTTTTCGAATTATTCATTTTTTAAGTTTGCCCTGACTTTTGGATCACCCGGTATATATATAAACTTTTATATATTCTTGATTTTAGTATATTATATATATATATACTTCTATATATAAAAAAAAGTTTTGATTTGAAAATGGACCAATGAAAATCTGCGTAGATATTCCGGGTAGATCCACATCCAATTTAAATGCTTAAGCATGGCTTTCATCGTTAATATTAAAAAAACTGTTGCATACAAAAATATGAAAATCGGTGGTATTATAGAGAAATGTTTGATAAATACGCTGATGCAGACAGTTTTCAAATCGAAGAATTATTTTAAGAGATATTTAATGCTAAATTTGCACAAAATCGTTCCATTAAAAAAGTTTTATTGGAGCAAAAACTATACATGAGAATTTAATCATTTTTAGATCATTTTATACGTTATAAGTTCCCGGTGTGCAGATTGTATTTGTTTTTCTTATTTGATTCATTTTTTGAGGTTTTATTTCAATTTTAAATTCAAATTTTCAGCATTTCGAGAGATGTTTTTCACAAATTTTAGAAAATGTTATTAATTTAAACTGTTGCCAGTTGTATAAACAGCGCAAACAATAATGTTTACTTCAAATTAAAAATTTATTTTACACGTGACTATTAGAAACAGAAAATATAAAAAGCAGGAACTCATTGAAAATTACGCCATAAAAATTATAATTACACGTGAATTTTAAAAGAGACAGAATATTGTAAAATAATAAATTCATAAACATGCGTTAGAAGTCTTAAATAAGAGAATTTACGTCACATTACACTTATTATATAAAATGAACAAAAAAAATAATATTGCAAAACAGTTTAAATTTAAAAATTGCTCGAGACATTTATTTGATATTTTAAGATGATCATAATATTTCATTTCTAACAAAAGTATTTTTACGTGAATATTAAAGAGAAAAAGAAAAGTTTGGTGAAAATTACGTCAGATTATAATTCTCCGATTCAAATCATAATTCAATCTTCCGAAATCTTTTTAAAGCCGATTAAATTAGCGTGCTGTTAGAGTCTGCGGTGTCTGAACGGGGGATGACGAGCGTAGCTCGTAGGGGGCAGAGCCTCGTAGTATGTTATATAAAAAATTTTACTTTTACTATTCATTTAAATTATTCTAAATTGCCGGCCTATTCATTATCTTCTTTTTTTTAATGCGCTCTATTATTTATTTCTATTTAAATTCCTATAATTGTAAAACGCGTATCTTAATAATAGATTTATTCCAAAACGTAATCTAAACTTTTAATCCCTTCATTAATTTTTATCGTCTACCAAACTGTAAAGTTCTGAACGCAGTTACTTATTTTTCGAATGTTTATCAAAGCCATTTTTACATTTTTATTATATTTCATCTCATTTTCCCGTCCGCTAGGCGTCAGCCTTTTCACATCGAAATTCTTCCATTAGCGGCGTCCGGATTCTTTCCTGTGACGTTTCTTGATCGCTCTCCATTGGCTGAGTGTCGGATCCCAGTTTCACGTCGAAGCTCGTTCGTGATTTTGGTTGGGTTAGCCTGAAGATTCCATTTCAATCGGAATTCCTCCGCGCATTCTAATAAATAGTTCGAGCATGAGCTCAGAACTAGATTTTTGTGCTGTTTGGTTGTTTACATAACCTGTTACCCGGTGTCCTAAGCCATGTAGAACAATCATTTCGTGAATTAACATCTATTCCGCATGAGTAACTAGTTCATGCTCGAGTGGAATGCTCTGATTTCTCATCCTGTGTGAATTGTTTAATGTTGTTATATTCTGATGGAATAAACAGTTTCCTATGACTACGTTTCCATGCTTTTAATTTTGAAAACCAATATTTCTTCATACGCCTTTTTTCACCACTCACGCTGCCTTGTCTTCATCATGAATAAATAAGAGTTTGATTGGACTATACCAATATTATCATCGCTCTACAGCTGCTAAATTTTCACAGAGTTGATACACCCACTAGCGATGCTTGTGCTAAGTGGTATGATTGCTATACATCACCAGCGGCTGATTAATATGTAGTACTAATCCAGTAATATGAAATAAAAAACAAGACGTGATTGTTCGACTTAACACATTAAATTGTTTCATAATAAGAATTTTTGTGTAAAAATTAATGTTGAACCTATGCAGTCTTATGTTCCTTCTCCTAGTCAACAACAACAACCTAGTCATAATATATGACATTTATTTGTTAATGGATATGTAAATAACAAGGAGTTACCTTGTGTATTCGACTCTGGTTCTACAATATCAATTTTACCTTTAAAATTTGTTGAGTTGTTAAATGTTAAAGTTATAAATATTCCACCTATTATTATTGGCCAGGCCAAAGGAACTGTTGAAATAAACCAATCTTGTAATTTGTTGTTTAAAATAGGTAATGTTCAAAAATGTATTAAATTTTTGTTATGTAAAAACTGATTTAAATTATGCTATACTAGGATTGCCAGACTGTTCTAAGTTTAACTTGGTTATAGATTGTAATAAATGTGAAGTATTACAAGGAAACCTTGTATTAAATCGATCTCAAAGCATATCCATTGATAAATTAAAGTTACTTCTTTTTAATGTCAATGAAAAGTACCAGAGAGTGCAACCCGATTAAGGAAATGTCATGATTCCTCAATCCTTTGATCAAATTAATTCTAATGATTCTAAATTACTTGGGGGGGGGGGGGGTAAATGCTATAAAAAATGAAACGTTAAGGGATAATATAAGGGATTATTTAGACTTTTTTCCAAAAATAAATATGATGTTGGAAAAATTAATATTGAACCACAGCGCGTTTTGCTTAATTCTGACCTACCCATATCTATGAGGCCTTATCGCACTTCTGAAGTGGATGAAAAAGAAATTTCAGATCAAGTTCAATCTTTATTAGCTGCTGGTTTAATTAAAGAGAGTTATAGTCCTTATTCTGCCCCTGTTACTTTAGTTATGAAACGCGATGAGGGTAAGAAAACTAGAATGTGTGTAGATTATCGTAAATTAAATGCAATAATGAAAAATGATGCTGAACCTTTACCACGTATAGATGGAATTCTTGATAAATTAAGTCGTGCTCAGTATTTTTCCACTTTGGACTTAACCTCTGGCTACTGGTACATCCCCATTCACCCAGCAGATACTGAAAAATTGGCTTTTGCAACCAATTTTTGACTTTTTGAGTGGAATGTTCTTCCATTCGGTGTCAAAGTTGGTCCCCCAATTTTCAATAGGACTCTTAGAAGAATTCTCACTAAATATAGAATTGATTTTGCTTGTTATTATTTTGATGACATAATTGTTTTTTCCTCCTCTTTAGAAGAACACCTGCAACATCTAAACCAAATATTTGAATTATGTAGGCTTGAAAATATTAAACTTAAATTATCTAAATGCAATTTTGTTCAAAATAAAATTAATTTCTTATTATATGAAATCAAAAATGGTACTGTAACTCCAGCTAATGCTAATATTGATGTCATAAAAAATTTAAAACCTCCTTCTAATGTAAAAGAACTCCAAAGATGTTAGGGATCAATTAATGTTTACCATAAATTTATAGATAATTATGCTAAAATCAGACACCCCCTTAACAGATTACTTAAGAAAAATACTTTGTGGGAATGGAATTCAAATTGCCAAGATTCTTTTCAGAAATTAAAGGATGCCTTAATTGTTAAACCTGTCTTAAGAATTTATGACCCTGCATTACCACTTCATATGTTTGTTGATGCCTCACAGGTGGCAGTAGGTGCAGTTATTAAACAACCAGATAGGGTTTTTACATCCAGTTGCTTATTATTCTAGAGGATTGAGAAGTTATGAACAGAATTACTTTATAACTGAATTAGAATGTCTTGCCATCATTGACACCTTAGATAAATTTGATCATTACTTCCATGGTGTAAAATTCACCATTCACACTGATCATGCATCTCTTGTTTGGTTAAAGAATACTAAGCATTTGAGAGGTGGATTATTTAGATGGTCTTTGAAGTTAAGCATGTTTGATTATATTGTGAACTATATTTGAAATATTGTGTACGAAAAGGGATCCACAAATGTCGAAGCTGACATGTTGTCAAGAAACCCTGTTTTACATTTTTTTCAACCCTTATCTTTTCTTTTAGACGTAAAAGAACTTATAGAGATGCAGGAGAAAGATAATGTATGTGCCAAAAACTATCAAAATGAAAATGGGATTATAATAGTTAGAAAGAAAGTATTTCGAAAAATAGTAGTCCCCATGTCTTTAAGGAGAAAAATATTAAATGTTGCTCATGAAAATTTGGTCATCCTGGTATCCAAAAAATGTTAAATTTAATTTCCCTTAATTATTATTGGCCTGACATGACTCAGGATATAACTAATTTTGTCAAACATTGTGACATTTGCCAGAAAAATAAAAAACCCAGACAGAGAAAATTTGGCTTACTACAAACTATGCCAACCACAGATCAACCTTTTGAATGTCTTTCTATTGATACTGTGGGAGGATTCAATTACTATAACTCCACCAAAAAATATCTACACATCCTAATAGACCACGCGACTAGATATGTCTGGGCTTTTCCATCAAAAAGTGTTACTACTGAGACCTATACTAATTGCTTAAAACAAGTTTTCAATATTCAATGTCCTAAACAATTATTCTGTTTCAACAAAATTTTCAATGTACAGGTTCCACAAAAAGTGTTGAATGATAGGAATGCAGCTTTCACTTCATCTAGATTTAAAATATTTCTTCGAAATCACAATATTAAGCAACGTTTAACATCAGCACATCACCCACAAACGAATGGGAAATGCGAAAGAGTGAATCAGTCAATAGTTACTAGATTAAAGTGTAAAGTTAATTCTACTACCTGTAAAATACCTTGTACAAAACTTTTGACAGAAGTAGTTAGTGAATACAATAATACGCCCCATTCCATAACCAAATTCCCTCCTGCTTATTTACTTTTTGGTCAATTACATTATGATTCCCCCCTAAAAGAAGATTACTACCCTCCTGTGTATGAAGCCCTTAAAATTTCTAAAGCGCGTACTAATGAATTTCATTTGAAGAGTAAAAAAATATTATGACCGAAATTATGTAGAGCCAAAGTTTGAGGTAGGAGATCTTGTATTTTATGAAGAGTTCAATTACACCAATACTAGAAAGCTCTTACAAGTTTTTACTGGTCCCTATCAAATTCTTAACAAATTATCTCCTGTAAATGTTCGAATTGATAGGCAAAGTCAAAATAGAAATACGGAAGTTGTCCAGGTATCTAAATTGCGCCCCTACTTTTCACCAGATCAATTAAAATTATCCCATGAGAATTCACAACAAACTAATGTTAAAGCCCTGGCCTAATATTAAATAGTCATAAATTAATAAAAAGTAACTAAATAAATTATAATTAATCAATCAATGCTTTTCTATATAAGAGTGTGTTCTCGAAGGATCCACGAGAACATTGCTGCTGAAGTTTTACTTGAATTAGTTGTTTACGCGGGCGTAAATGAGTTGATTTGAGTTAAAGATTTCTTATATTGAATTGAATTAGAATATTAAATAAATTTTAAAGTTATATGTAAACTATGAATAAATGTTAACTGGATTAAAAGAAAAAAAAATCAATTATTGAACTATAATTACACTGATAAACAAATTTTAACGAATTTTCTGTTTCTCTATATACATTGGGTGTTTCTTATAGATTTCAAGCTTCTGAAAAAGAATATGTTTATAAAAATTTTCTATCACCCTCCATTTTTGAGAAATTTCATTTATACGTTTCGGAGTATGTAGGCATCCTATAGGCATTATAATTATATTACATTATTCTCTTACATGCGTTTGATTCATACAAACATTCTTTTTTCTTATTACAATGATAGACGATACAGCAAGAGAGTAGAAGCAGATGTCCCCCTAATAAATTTTATGTTAGCGACCTTGAACAGACAGCGTTAGCCGCCCCCACAGTATTTGGCTTTAACGCAAATCCGTGGGGGCGAGCGTACTGCTATTTCATTGTTCTGTACGACTTTTTACTTATATTTGATTATAATTATCCTATTTTTCTCTAAAATACGTGAAAAATGTCTAGAGGATGCGTTAATGGACCTCATTCTTTTTGCTATGTGTGCGGGGAGCTAACTTTGAAAAAGCATCGATGCGCTTTCACATCGTGAATTTTGCTGCCTATCACATGTACTTTGGATGTAAAGTAGGTGAACAAGATAAGAAATGGGCACCTCATTCTTGCTGTACATGATATGCTACAAACCTCCGGGCGTGAATGAAAGGTACAAGAAAGAGTATGATGCCCTTTGCTATACCCATGATATGACACGAGCCGAAGGATCATAGAACTGACTGCTACTTTTGTATTACAAAAATTAAAGGATTCTCTGCAAGAAGTAAACATAAAATTAAGTACCCGAACTTAGATTCAGCAATGCGATCAGTATTACATAATGATTTACCAATATCGAAACCTCCAGAGAATTTTACATATGACGATGCAGCAGTACAAATGGAAATTGATGAATCTGAAACTTCCTTTACATCTGATATAAACTATTCTCCTGGCATAAATGAAGAACCACACCTAATTACTCAAGAAGAATTAAATGATCATGTAAGAGACTTTAATTTATCAAAGAAAAACTCAGAATTACTTGGATCAAGATTGCAAAGTTGGAATCTCCTGAAAAACAATACAATACAAAGATTTATTGAGATCGACATAAGAAATATTGGATATTTTTTTTTCAAGAAAAGGTGATTTATGCTATTGTAATGATATAAGCGGTTTAATGTTTGCTTTAAATTGTCACTATAACTCGGAACAATGGCGATTGTTTATCGATGGTTTGAAAACCAGCTTGAAGGCTGTGCTTCTTCATAATGGAAATGCTCTGCCGTCTGTTCCAATAGCATATTCTTGCATAATGAAAGAGTCTTATGAAACCATGAAGATACTGCTTCATGAAATTGATTACTCACATCATGATTGGAATATATGTGCGGATTTTAAAGTAATTGCTATTCTTATTGGTATGCAACAAGGTTATACAAAATATTGCTGCTTCCTATACGAGTGGGATAGCAGAGCAAAGCATGAACATTATATCAAAAAGAAGTGGCCAGGGCGCAAACAATACATTGCGGGTGAAAAAAATATTCAAAACGTTACTCTAATCGATAAAAAGAAAGAAAGTTATTCTTCCACCTTTACACATAAAGTTGGGATTTATGAGGAATTTCGTTAAAGCTATGAATAAAGAAGGTCGTGGATTTCAATATCTGCAAGAACAATTTCTATCGCTAAGTTATGCAAAAATTACAGAGGGTATTTTTGTTGGCCCACAAATTAGGCACCCTATGAAGGACAAAAATTTTGATTATACATTAAGTGATTTAGAAAAAGCAGCGTGGATTGATTTTAAAAACGTTGTGACACATTTCTTAGGAAACCATCGAAGTCCTAACTATGAAAAACATTAATTAAAGACATGTTAAAAAGTTACAATGATTTAGGATGTTCAATGTCGTTGAAAATTCACTTTTTAGCATCTCATCTACATTTTTCCCCGGAAATATGGGAGCTGTGAGTGACGACCATAGAGAGAGCTGACCACCAGGATATTTCTGCAATGGAAACCCGATATCAAGGCAGGTGGACCCCCAATATGCTCGGAGATTACTGTTAGAACCTTATTAGGGAAGCTAGTGATTGTGCCTATAAGAGAGCATCCACAACTAAGACATTTACCGCTACATAAAGTATGAAATTTCTTATTAATATCATTTCTCTTTTTACAAAAATTCTACATTTTTCTGAAACTTTATAAACAATGCATATTTTCAGTGTTTTGAATATTAATTTTAAGCTTTATAAGTGTTTATTTAAAAGTTGGTCATTACTAAAATACCAAATGATAAATTTCATAAGGTATATGTGTTGAATAAATACTACAAAATTCAGATTTTCAAGATTTTGAATTTTTTAAAAATCTGTGGGTGATGGAAACTTTTTAATGGCATATTCTTTCGCAGCACCACCTAAAATATAAAAGTCACCACATACTTAGTTAGAAACAGAAACCTTGTTTATCAGTGTTATTAATGCTAAAACATTATAGAATTTATGCGAATAATTGTTGATTATGCAAGTGTCCTGGATTTCAAACCCAACTTGTTTTTCTCTTGCTTCCTTATTTATTTATTTTTTACTGATTGCGTAACCATGTAGGAAATGAACGAAGTATTTCGACACATATCGAAAAACACCTGTTAAGATTTTGTTTCAATGATATTGCTGGAGAATTTAAGAATTTATTTATTTATTTATTTTTATTTTGACTTGGTATAATTTCATTTCTTATTGAATCTGTATTGATAGGAGATTACTTTTTATGCTATGTAACTTTTTACCCAACCAATATCATTGAGTGCAATAATCTCTTATTATTATTTATTAAAGTGATGAATTAAAATATGACTTTGAAATTATTGATGAGAAATTTGAGTTATTGTTATTATTGAATTACATTTACTATTGCTAGATCTTGTATGATAGAAAGTATAGATAATTTATTATTGAATATTGAGATAAAAGAGAAGTAATAAAGAAAAATATGTGTTATGAATTAATGAAGTCAATATATGAGATATCTGAGAATACTCATAAATTAAATATTGTGATAACATCTGAACATAATGAAAGTAAAATACTTACTAGAGAATTTATGGAAAAGTGGTAATAGTATGGTACCGCTATTATCATAACAATACAATACTATAGAGTGCATATGGCACAAGATTTTTTGACAGTTTTTCTTGTGCCAAAAATGAGCAATAATTGAATTTCAATGGACTATAGCATAATATCAGGACAATATAATCATCCCAGTTAAAAAACTGTAGGAGATTGATACTCAGTTGAAATCTTTGTACATAAATTTTAAATTTATTATATTTTTCCTTTTATTTATATAACTTGTGAATTGTATGGAAAATTTCTACGTTATGGAGTTTAAGTTATGGAGATTAAACTAATGTTTAATCGTGATGTGGAAAGAATGTAAATTCCTAAGAAAACTCCTAAACAATTCTAATATTGTCAATATCTGTTAATATTGTAAGTAATAAGTTGTTAGTAAAACAAGAGGAGATTATTTAGAATATAATTTATTCCATGTTGGAGAAATATTTATATTATCTTTGTAATTTTAAAAAACAATTCCCAAAGTTTCCCGTTTAAGCAGTAACTTATTGATTTGGTTTTTGACAGAATTGGAGAAAAATTTCAGACTACCGGGTAATACTATTGTAATCCGAGTTCATGCTTTTCCCTAATGAACTTGTGGGTCACGCAGCCACCAGTTCACCGGTTTTTAAGGAGGGGGGGATATTGTTATATAAAAATATTTTGTTACTCATCGTCAAAAAAAAAAAAAAAAAAAAAATTCTGAAATTCTCCAGCAATATTATTGAAACAAAATCTTAACAGGTGTTTTTCGATGTGGTTTAAAATCCATTGGGGTTTCCCCGCGCAGGTTCGTATCCTGCCGGCTTCTTATTACGAAACAATTCAATAGGTTACGTCAAAATATCACGTCGTGCTTTTACTGGATTCGTACCACATTTTAATCAGCCGTTGGTGATGTTGTATAGCAATCCTACCACTTAGCACAAGCATTGCTAGTGGAGGTGTCAACTCTGTGAAAATTTAGCAGCTGTAGAGCGATGTTAATATTTGTAGAGTCCAATCAAACACTTATTTATTCATGGTGAAGACAAGGCAGGTTAGGCCGCGTGAGTGGTGAAAAAAGGCGTATGAAGAAATCGGGGTTTTCCCAATTAAAACATGGAAACGTAGTCATAGGAAAACTGTTTATTCCATCAGAACATACCAACACTAAACAATTCCCACAGGATGAGAAATCAGAGCATTCCACTCGAGCATGAACTAGTTACTCATGCGGAATAGATGTTAATTCACGAATAGATTATTCTACATGGCTTACATAACCTGTTACCCGGTGTCCTAAGCCATGTAGAATAACAGTTTTCCTATGACTACGTTTCCATGTTTTAATTGGGAAAACCCCGATTTCTTCATACGCCTTTTTTCACCACTCACGCGGCCTAACCTGCCTTGTCTTCATCATGAATAAATGTCTGATTGGACTCTACAAATATTAACATCGCTCTACAGCTGCTAAATTTTCACAGAGTTGACACCTCCACTAGCAATGCTTGTGCTAAGTGGTAGGATTGCTATACAACATCACCAACGGCTGATTAAAATGTGGTACGAATCCAGTAATATGTAATAAAAAGCACGACGTGATATTTCGACGTAACCTATTAAATTGTTTCGTAATATATATATACTAAGGGGCTCTGCCCCCTGCAAGCTATGCTCGCCAACCCCCTTTCAGACACCGCAGAATCTAAAAACACGCTAATCTGATGGATTTTAAAAATATTAGAGAAGATTGAATTATACTGAAAAAAGCTGTGCAGATCTCCCTGTAAACGGGTTTCCATTCAATTCCCTTTGATTGCAAAAATTTAAGGGCGAATCAGTTGCTGTTAAGACATAGAATGGTTGTTTTCGATTTTGATTAAAGAGGATCAGTTAAACATTTGAAAAGAAGCTAAAATAAAATAAATTAAGTGTACAGAGTCTTTGTCTCCCGGTATTTTAAAACAATTTCTATAACAATAGCCTAAATCATGTGACTATCATCAACAGTTCCAGGCGGACCACTTCGCTTTTTATACTCTAGGTGCCATTTTGGTACTTTGATGTTAGCCAGGCACAGGTGATAAGTCGCCAAATATTATCCTATCGCCATCATTTCATCTATATTGTAATAGTTCAAGCCATCAACTGCCATAAACAAATACGGTCTGATCCCTTCACCGTTCATATGAAAGTTTGGCACATATGTCATATACGTACCATATTGGCGCAATTTTTTAACGACGCCAATTTGGGGAACGCATCAACAGCATAAACAACAACATCCGGCTTACCATATAAAGCAAAATAACGATATTTTGGCGCCAGATAAGTGCCCGTTCCGTATATGACAGTGGCGATAGAAAAATAATCACGCCAATATGGGACAGTAAGTTTTCCATTTTGATTAAAAAATCATTTTTTTTTTCGAATAAAACTACATAAAATTCGCCATGGTTGCAAAGAATTCTTGGTACTGTTACGCTAGCCGGATGCAAATCTCGCCACTAGCTTTCTTTCAACTCGCCAGTTAGCATTTTTTTTTTTTTTTTTTTTTTTTTTTTTTTTGAGTGGTAATATTTGGCCAGATGTCATATACGCACAGCAGGTTTGGCGTGATTTTTTTTTTTTTTTTTTTTTTTTTTTTTTTTTTTTTTTTAACGAAAATTTGGCGAAAACCTCGTTTTCAAATACCAGTTACATATGCATTTTTGGTATTACTTAGTTATCCCGTCGACCCAAAATCTATCCCCAAACTATAAGATTAAATGCCAATAATGGTGGATGGTAAATGTCACATTCACTTGATTTTAAGCAAGTTACACGCGTTTACGTCATCAAGCAATTTTTATTTCGACTTTTTATTTGTATATTTGTTAATGTTATACTAATTTATTTGTTCTTTCGTTATTTAAAATAAAAATTATGTCAATTTGTATAATTTGGCGAGTGTTTTGGCGAGTTATATAATTTGGCGAAATTAGTCGACGGAATAACTAAGTAGTACCGTATTTTTTAATTATTTTCTATTATTTTCTAAAGGAAATATGAAAAAAATAATTAATAATCATAGAACAAAATAATTTATATAATTTATAAAAAGAAATAAAAGTAAATAAATATTTATTATCAAATAAACAACAATAGCCGGGTTACCATGTCAACCTTTTCTGAAATATGAAAAAAAAAAATATCTGTTTGATTAAAATTTGAGTTGCCAATCATTAGAAAAATGTATATAAAATTAGAAAAAAAATTAATATTTCGAAAACTAATTCGAATTTAAAAATTCTAATACCAGTTTTGAGATCTGCGGATCAATGCTGATCTTTGGTGTTAATTTCATCGCAAAGTATTCCATATTTTAGGAGAAATCACTTGAAACATAATCAGTTGTTTAATCAGTCGATTCATATATCCGTTTCATAAATTCGTTTCATATATCCGTTTCATAAATTCGTTTCATATATCCGTTTCATAAATTCCTTTCATTAGGATTTCATATATATAGGGTAGATATGTATGTATGTACTAAATTTTGTCCGCACGATAAAAGTCGTAATTATGCACGGATCGTCTTCAAACTTGCCAACAACATTGAGATGGCTAATATCTCGGCGGGGATTGAAAATGGGCAAAATCGACCCAAGGGGTCGGAAATGGGGAGGGTTAAAAATTTTTAATACCGTCTTAACATGATTCTGGTAAAACGAGTTCTTACACAACAATGACAAGGAAAAATAAACATTTTTTGTTATAGCAGTTGCCAACAATTAAAAAAAAAACAATAAAATTCTCACCACAACAATTACTTTTCTATTGCAAGATTTTCACGTGAAAATTAAATTAAATAAATAGTTTGACGAATTGAAAAAAAAAATTAATATTACGTCATAAGTTTTCTAGAGCAATATTTCCGCATGAAAACTCAAAATGAACTAAATAGTTTGATGAATTAAAAAACAAAACAAAATATTTCGTCATATTGGAAATATAATGGATCTCAGCAGGTGAATAGGTAACGTCATGTGAGTTTGACGAAACCTATTAAAACATGATAAAAGCCGGACTATGGAAATATATTAATATATTTTAACACTTTGAGGTTCTCTGAAGTTGCTTTAGCCATTTTTAAAGCTATTCCATATACATGCGTGTGTGTATTCGTGTATATTAGAATTTTCACAAAATGTTTAGCTCCCTTAGAGCTCATTCTTAGTGAAGGAACTGGGTTTACCTCTAATCTTGATTTAAGTTTTGTTGGTGAATTTAGTACTTAACTTCGAAATCTACCTCCGCCTGTAGGCCGAGCCGGCAGGGATTTTTTATGTTGGATTTTTCTTTTTTTCTTATTTGCACCCCCATTTTCAGTCTTTTTCGGGTTATCCGCGAATTTTGTTATCCGCGTTACCCTTGCCACCCAATTCCGCGTATAATCGGGACTGTACACTTCCAATTGCAAATTTTCATAAAAAAAAAGGTGGAAAATTGGATGAGATAAGTTACAACTCCATGGGAGGTCTATTTGAGAAAATACGAAAATGAAATTTTTATACGGCCC
Organism: Maratus speciosus; assembly: GCA_963932465.1. Lineage (NCBI taxonomy): Eukaryota > Metazoa > Arthropoda > Arachnida > Araneae > Salticidae > Maratus > Maratus speciosus. The sequence goes on along the minus strand of OZ010795.1, from coordinate 1,633,058 downwards.
CCCGTAGAGTAAAATTTCCAATTAGGAACTTTTTCCTTAATCCATTCCTGAATTAAACACAAAAAGTTTCATCTGCAAAACTCATAGAGTTGTGCCTGTTTAAATAATTCGTCAGGTTTTAAGGGATTAGACACACATTGAAATGCGTGATAATCAAGAAACAATGTTGCTTTAAAAGTTCCAGGATACATGAAAAAAATATATTTATTGAGTTAGAATTAGATTTTTCTGTTTTTTTTTTTTTTTTTTTTTTTTTTTTTTTTTTTTTTGTGATGATTAACCCTTTCCGGCACAGGCAGTTTTTGTTGTAAAATGTTGAAAAGATTGACTGACACCGCAATTTTAAAAATACTTTTTTAAAAATTACAAACACGTTACTTTAAACGTTCATTGTAAAAGCAAAATTTTACTAAAATGTTCTTGGTGCCATTCGTAAGTTTGGAATTAAAATTAGGTATCCCGACCCGGGCACACTGTGCCGGAGAGGGTTAACCATATAATTTGCAAATAAAATCACATCCTAATATTTCTCAGAAAGTTTAAAATTCTTTAAAATTATTATTTTTTTTTAATTGGGGTAATTTAAAATCGTTATAACTCGAAATAGTATCGTCGAATTTCAATTTTTTTTTCATTTAATTAAAGAGGAAAATATAATTTTAATTTTGTTTCAGGATTTTTTTAAATATTAATATTAAAAACATAAATTAAAAAAAAAATTGTGTAACTTATTTTTTCAAATTTGTCGAAACAAAATTAATCAAAAATAATCAAAAAGGTCATGTTCCGAGTTTGGACCCTTTTTTTTAACAATTCTTGACTTAAAAATGTAAATTAATAATTTAAATTAAATTAATTTTTATTTTAATACGTATTTAAATTAATAAATTTAATTATTTTTAACAATTTAAATTAATAATTTAAAACGCATTTAAAGTTTTTAAAAAAGATTGGCTCCTAATAAAATGTTTAAATGCTTTTTTAAAAATTGCAGGTGAGTACGTAACTCTTTCCCGTAGCTTAAACTTCCGATTCAGTTCAACATTTGCCCTTTCCACCTTCTTTCTGTACTATTTAAAACAAGGTTTTTTTTCTAACATACCGATTAAGAGTGATTTCATAATTTTAACCCTCACAACTTCAGGTTTTATATCGTCCCGGCGAGCGGATAAAAAAAGTCTGTATTCTGGGGCCGGACCAGGCTCGACCGAGCCTAATGTATTTTTTATACCGAACCGGGACTGGCTTCCTTTCTTCCTAGGTCTGCACGAGGCGAAATTTTCAGTCCCGGTCTCGACTCAACCCGTATTAAAATCATTCTATCTGACTCACCTAATCCGGGCAAAAATCAGTAAAGTTTGGCTCAACCCAAAAAATTTACAAACAAGTGGTTAAGTGTGATCACAGATCGCACACAGGGTTTCGTTTAATATTCCTTTCAAAACACTTTATCCTTTAATTAATAAAGCCAAATTGATAAATAATTTATAATTATTAAATGCTTAAAAACCGCACATAAAACGGTAAAAAACACTAAGGTTTAAAAAAAAAATTGCGCCCCCCCCCCCCTCCCACGAAATTTCTCGCGCCATTCTTTTAAAATCTTTTTATTGTGTGTTATAAACTATCTTAAAGTTTCAAACAGATCGCCGCGTTAGATTTCCTAATTTAAATAAAGTCGCATTTTTTAATTACGCATTCCACCACCAGGTAGCGCACTCTCTTCTTAACAAAACTGTATCTGAACGAAACTCCTTCCTACAACTTATCCGTAGATAGAGTCGAAGGGTTGGCGGTCTTAAACATCAATTTAAGATATTTGCTGAAATTACTATTCTGAAATAGTGTATCAACACTTATGATTTTTTTTAATGTTGAACAAGTAGCATTTATCTCAGGACTCCGTCAAAAAATCGCACATAAAACGGTAAAAAACGCTAAAGTTTAAAAACTTTTTTTAACGCCCCCCTCCCGAAATTTCCCGCGCCATTGTTTTCAAAACTTTTTATTGTGTGTTATAAACTATCTGAAAGTTTCAAACAGATCGCCTTGTTAGATTTCATAATTTAAATAAAATCGCGGTCTGTTAGTTCCACATTTCACCACCAACACTCTATTCTTAACAAACAACAAACGAGTATCTGAACAAAACTCCTTTCTACAACTTATTCGTAGATACATTAGTCGAGGGGTGGCAGTCTTAAACATTAATTTAAGACATTTGCTGAAATTACTATTCCAAAATAGTGGTATCAACGCTTATGAAATTTTTTATATTGAATAAGTAATATTTATCTCATCACGCCGTCAAAAAATTGCACGCAAAACGCTAGAGAACGCTACAGTTTAAATATTGTCTTAAGCAAGAATTTAAGATATTTGTTAAGATTACTATTCGAAAATAAAGGTATCAACACTTAAAAAAATTTTATGTAGTATAAGTAAAATTTATGCTGTATTTTTTAAAATGTGGCACCGTCCTGAACATGAACAATGCTTTAAAAGCGATCGGTTCTTTAGTTTTCAAATTAAACAAATTCCCGTCAATTGTGCAAAAAAGCATCTCTTTTATAAGTTTAAAAATCAATTTCTTTCATAAATCGGAACTTCTGGTACGATTTTTTAAATTTAGATTTTATGAATGAACGTATGAAATAACATCCGGATACGAAAGAACCAAATTTGTAAAATCAATAGTTAATAAATTTTGTACTGCGATTTTCAAACCCTAGTATAAAAATATCTCTTTTCTTTCTCTGTCACAGGCAAGTCGCGTTCCCCACCTCACTCCCAATTTTTGACGCGGCCTCATATTTAAAATATTTGTTATGTGTTATGAACTATATTAAGGTTCCAAACAGATCGCCTTGTTATACTTCTTAATTTTGTTCGCGCTCCTCCCCCTCCCCCCTCCCCGAAATGTGATGCGCCTTTCTTTTTTATAATTTTTTATCATGTGTTATATACTATCTTAATGTTTAAACTAGGGTGTCAGCGATTTAAATCAGTTGATTTAAATCAGCGATTTAAATCATGATTTTAATCAAGTGATTTTTTTTTTAAATCAGGGATTTTTTTAAAAAAATCATTGATTAAAATCAAAAATTTTTTAAATGTTTAAAATGACATAAAAAAGTATTCAAATCTAAGATGAACATAATTTGGAAAGTTTCTACAGGTATTGTGACTTATGAATACACAAAACAAAGCTTTAAATAATTGTTTCGAAACGTAATTCCTGAGTATTGTGAAAAATTTAAGTACAGTAAGTTTGTAAAAAGCATGTTTTTTTTTTATCTAACAAACATAAAAAGCATTTAATTTTAAAATGATATTTAAATCTAATATTACTTACAATGTCATCATTTCCTTTTAATAATCAAGCTATTCATTCTTTTATATACAATAAACATAGCAATAGAGTGTCAATGATTTTAATCAATTGATTTAAATCAGATGATAAAATTACATATTTTCTGATTTTTTAAAACAGTGTGAAAAAGCATTATAATCAGTAATGGAAATTATCACTAAATCACTTGTAAAAAATGTAATATTTGTTCTTGTTAATTATAACAATATTAAACTGTGTAAAAAGAAGTATTACACATTTAAAAACCATCTAACTAAATGTTAAATAACTTCAAAACATTATAATATTTAGTAGCTATTCAAATATTTTAATGTTGTGGGGAAAAAAATCTGATTTAAATTTCAAAAATGCAATTTTTGTAATCTATTTATAAATTGCTAGCAAACCCCGCGGTTTTGCTCGCGTAATAGTTGAAATATGCCAAGTGATATTTGTATGATTATTTTTTATTAGAATAACACTTTTTGAAATAATTCAAAAATTACAAATTAAGCCACAGTTTGACTAAACTTCATTATAAAAGTGCAATAGACAGAAATGAGATTTCAATTCATAAGAACTAAAACTAATTCCAAATAAATGATAATTTAGAAAGTATTTTGAGACTTTTATGCTCATTTCATACTCTCATTTCAATATTAATTTGAAGTTTTGAATTTTTTAGAAACCATCTTAACACATTTACATCTTAAAATTAACCATCATGTCAAACTCCAAGCTTCTTGTCTAACAGCCTACCACCTCTCTGGTGTTAGTGGCGCCAACATAAAATGCCAAAACAGAGTTCAAATTGAATATTAGATGTAAAACTCCAACTGGGCGAAAAAATGTCCGGACCAGGATTCGAACCAGGGATCACCTGGCTGAAGCCGCCAGTGCTCTGCAATCTGAGCTATCCCGGACGAATCTGGTGTAACTTTTTCCACCAGATCCACCAGATTCGTCCAGGATAGCTCAGGTGGCAGAGCACTGGCGGCTTCAACCAGGAGATCCCTGGTTCGAATCCTGGTCCGGACATTTTTATCCCAGTTGGAGTTTTACATCTAATATGATTTATTTAACAATTAGAATAATTGTGATAAAATTAATCTAGTTGAAATAGAATGTCCCGAAAAATGTTGAAACAGAAACTGTCACCATTAATTTGCCAACATTAACCATGAAATCGGTTGGTATTTCTTAATATTCTATAGAAAACGGAATTTAGATGTTTTTAAAGGCTTTCTTGTTATTCCTGCCAACCAGGTAGTAGTGACACCGGCATAAAATATAGCCCGTATCGGATCAGAGACTATAACTCTTGATTTGCAACCAATAACTTCTGTAATAGGTTTATTATTTCCTGAGATCCCTTAGAAATCGTAATTTAGGACCCTTTTAGAATGCTTTTCGCTCCTTCCCTTCGCTTCACGCTTTTTTTTATTTCGAATTTATTTTCGACTGTTCTTAGAGGACATTTATATTTTATAAGTAACTATCGCGCTATATTTAAAGTTTCTAGCCTCTTCAGTACCGCAGAAATTGCAATTTAGAAAGTTTTTTGCTCCTGCAACCCTCTAGGGGTTGTGGCACCAACATAAAATATAGCTTATGTTTGAGCAGGCTCTATTGCCATCAATTTGCAAACATTATCCTTGAAATTTCTTTCGTATTTCATACGACTGCATAAATATCGTAATTTAGAATGCTTATAGAACGCTTTTCGCTCACTTCATCCTTTTAAATTTGGAATTTTCTTTCGACAATTCTTAGAAAGCATTTACATCTTTGAGGTAATTATTATTCCAAATTTAAAATGTTAGACCCCCTCAGTAACACAAAAAACGAAATTTAGAATTTTTTTTTTGCTCCTATAACCCCCAGGTGGTAGTGACAACAGCGTAAAATATAGGCTATGTTGGAGCGGAACTGTCACCAACAATTTGAAATCATTACTTCTGAAATCGGTTTATATTTCCTGATATTGCGTAGAAGTCCCTATTTAGAACGTTTTTCGTTCATTTTCACCCTTTTTAAATTAAAATTTTTTGAGGAACTCTTCTCAGAGAGTATTTACATCTCATAAGTAATTACCATGCCAAATTTCAAGTTGCTAGCCCCTTCAGTATCACAAAAATCACAATTTAGAACGTTTTTTAAAGTGCAACCGCAAGGTGGTAGTGACGCCGACATGAAATAGATCCTATGTTGGAGCAAGGGCTGTCATCATCGATTTCCAACCATTACTTTTGAAATCGGTTGGGTACTTTCAGAGACTACGTAGAAATCGCAATTCAGAACGTTTTTTAGAACGTTTTTCGCCCTTTTTCACCCGTTTTAAATTTCGAATTATTTAGGAAATGTTCTTAGAAATCATTTATATCTTATAAGCAACTACCACGCCTAATTTCAAGTTGCTAGCCCCTGCAGTATTACAAAAGACGCAATTTAGATCATTTTTTGCTTTTTCACTCCCTTTGGGTTAGTGGCACCGACATAAAATGTAGCCTGTCTTGGAGCGAGGGCTGCCACCATCGTTTTCACACCATTTTTTTTTTTTTTTTAAATCGGTTCGGTATTTCCTGAGATCGCGTTTAAATCACAATTTAGAAAGTTTTTTAGAACGCTTTTCGCTCATTTTCACCCCTTTTAAATTTCGATTTTTTAGGAAATGTTCTTAGAGATCATTTGTATCTTATAAATAACTGCCCTGCCTAATTTCAGGATTCTAGGCCCTTCAGTAACACGAAAATCTCAATTTAGAACGTTTTTTGCTTCTGCAACCCCTAGATGGTAGTGACACCGACATGAAATAGAGCCTATGTTGAAGCAAAGGCTTTCATCACCAATTTCCAACCCTTACTTTTGAAATCGGTTGGGTACTTTCTGAGATTGCGTAGAAATCGCAAAAACGTTTTTTAGAACTCTTTTTGCGCATTTTCACTCCTTTTAAATTTCGAATATTTTAAGAAATGTTCTTAGAGATCATTTATATCTTATAAGTAACTACCATTCCAAATTTCATGTTTCTACGCCCTTCAGTAACACAAAAATCGCATTTTCGAACGTTTTTTTGCTCCTACACCCCCTTTGGGGGTAATTACACCGACATAAAATGTAGCCTATATTGGAGCAAGGGTTGTCACCATCATTTTGACTCCATTATATTTGAAATCGGTTTATTACTTCTTCAGATTGCGTAAAAATCGCCATTTAGAACGTTTTTTAGGACGCTTTCTGCGCATTTTCACACTTTTTAAATTTCTAATTTTTTAACAAATGTTCTTAGAGGTAATTTATATCTAATACGTAACTACCATGCTAAATTCGATGTATCTGGGCCCTTCAGTAACACAAAAATCGCAATTTCGAACTCTTTTTTGCTCCTGTACCCCCTTTAGGGGTAGTGGCACCGACATAAAATGTAGCCTGTCCCTGAGCAAGGGTTGTCTCCATCATTTTGACACCATTATTTTTGAAATCGGTTTGGTACTTCCTGAGATTGCGTAAAAAGCAGGGCTGCGGAGTCGGAGTCGGAGTCGCTAAAAATATGCCGACTCCGACTCCGACTCCAAACTTTTCGTTGAACAGTTTGAAGTGAAATAAAAAATAAAACCAATTATGCTTAATTTTAAATTTATGAACTGAATTCTTATTTTATTTTTTAACTCCACTAGGGGGCTCTGGCCCCTACAAGCTACGCTCACCAACCCCTATTCAGACATCGCAAACTCTAAAAGCACGCTAATTTGATCGGCTTTAAGGGGACGAGGGACATTTAGAATCAATTTTTTATTTTTTGTAAATTTTACTGTATATATTATTCAAGGGTACATTATATGCATTATGGCATACATTTACCACAATTTTTTTTTTTTTTTTTTTGAGAAAAAAAATGAATTTTTCGAAATATTTTAGAACTTTTCAAAATGCCCCATGCGAACTGAATATCAATGAAAATCCCCAATACCTTTTATTCAAGTTTGGTTTATATACATATAAAACCGTGCATCGAATTTTATACATTTGAATATAAAGGTAAAAAAAAAAATATTTTCCAATTTTTTTTTAAATTTTGAGGCTCAAAATTAAAAAAAAATTAAAAAATATTTTTATTTCTTACCTTTATATTCAAATATATAAAATTCTATGTACAGTTTTATCTATGTATATAAACCAAACTTGAATAAAAGATATTGGGGATTTTCATTGATATTCAGTTCGCATGGGGCATTTTCAAAAGTTCTAAAATATTAAGAAAAATTCCTTTTTTCCACAATTTTTTTAAAATTTTCTTTATTGTGAAAAATGTATGCCATAATGTACCCTTGAATAATAGTTAAAGTGAAATTTACAAAGAATAAAAAATTGATTTTAATGGCTCCTCGTCCCCTTGAAAAATTTTCGGAAGAATGAATTAGAATTAAAAAAAACAGTGGCTATCTTCCTGTTGACGGCTTGTTTTTGTCTTTGATTCAATCACATCAGTGAAACATGTGAAAATAAAATGACAATAATAAAATGAAACATGTGAAAGCTAATATAAAATGACTTAAGTAAACAGTGTCTTTGTCTCCCGGTATTTTTAAACAACGATACAAAAAAGTTTTTTTAAATAAGACATTTTAAATGTATCGTTTTAAATCTGACATAATTTTCACCGAAGTTTTGTTTCTCGTTTTAATAATCACGTGAAAGTACTTTTGTTGTTAGAAAAGAAATATTATTTGCGCTGTCCTAGAATTCTCAACAATAGTTTTAAAAGATTATCTCAAAATATCATATAAATGTCTCGCACAAATATCTCTCTATTCTAAAAAAAAAAGTAACTTGCGCTGTCACCGGCGCCGCCGCCGCCGCCGCCGCCGGTTTTGAATATTTTGTGACCGGAGGTCTTTCTCCGTTAATATTAAGAAAAATATTGCATACAAAAATAATAAAAATCGGCGGCATTATAGAGAAGTGTTTGATAAACACGCTGATGCAGACAGTTTTCAAATCGAAGAATTATTTTAAGAGATATTTAATGCTAAATTTGGACAAAGTCGTTCCATTAAAAAAGTTTTATAGGAGCAAAAACTATACGTCGGATTTTATTCATTTTTAGATCATTTTATACGCTATAATTTCCCGGTGTGCAGAATGCATTTATTTTTTAAATTTGACTCATTTTTGAGCTTTTATTTCTATTTTAAATTCAAATTTTCAGCATTTCGTGAGATAATTTTTTACTTATTTTAGAAAATTGTACTAATTTAACCTGTTGCCAACTGTATAAACAGCGCAAACAATAATGTTTGTTTCAAATTAAAAATTTATTTACACGTGACTATTATAAGCAGAAAAAAATTTTCAAACTAGAATTAAATAATTACTTATAAAAAGCAGGAGCTTATTGAAAATTACTTCATAAAAACTATATTTACACGTGAATTTTAACAGAGAAAGGATATTGTAAAATAATAAATTCATTAACATGCGTTAGAAGTCTTAAATAGGAGAAATTACGTCACATTACACTTATTACGTAAAATGAAAAAAAAATAATACTTCAAAACAGTTTAAATTTAAAAATAGCGCGAGACATTTATTTGATCTTTTCAACAATTTTTGTTGGGACAGCGCAAATAATATTTCATTTCTAACAAAAGTATTTTCACGTGAATATTAAAAAGAGAAATAAAAGTTTGGTGAAAATTACGTCAGATTAAAAACGATACATTTAAAATGTCTTTTATTTATTTATTATTGAACAACAAACATACGACTTGTGTGCTTGACATGAGAGCCCGCTTAAAGTGTCTTATTTAAAAGAAGTTTCTTTTCGCTTTGTTAAAAAATGCCGGGAGACAAAGACTCTGTTTACTTAATTCATTTTATATTAGCTTATTTTGATATGTTTAACTGGTTTTGTTTAATCAAAGAGGAAAACAGCCATTGTATCGTTTAACAGCAGCTGATTTTTCCTTAAAATTCCCCAATCAAAGAGAAATGAATAGAAACCCGTTTATAGGAAGATCGCCACTGTTTTTTAAATTATAATTCAATCTTTCAAAATCTTTTTAAAGCCGATCAAATTAGCGTGCTTGTAGAAACAGCGGTGTCTAAACGGGGGTTGGCGAGCGTAGCTTGTAAGGGGCTGAGCCCCCCTAGTATTTTTAAATTTAAACTGTTTGGCAATATTATGAATTGGCAATTTTAAAAATGACGTCATTTCCTCGATGTACACTTTTAACGCATATTAATGGATTTATTATTTTACAATTTTCTTTCTCTTTTAAAATTCATGTGTAAATATAGTTTTTATGACGTAATTATAAATATCTTCCTGCTTTTAATACGTAATCATTTAATTCTCATTTGAAAGTTTTATTCTGTTTATAATAGTCACGTGTAAATAATTTTTAATTTGAAGGAAACATTGCGCTGTTTTTAAATTTGGCAACAATTTAAAATAATACCCTTTTCTAAAAGTTGTAAAAAATGCCTCTGGAAATGTTGAAATAGCGAATTTAAAATAGAAATAAAACCTCAAAAAATGAGTCAAATTAAAAAAAATAAATGCAGTCTGCACACCGGGCAGTTTTAATGTATAAAATGATCTAAAAATGATTAAATTCCCATGTATAGTTTTTGCTCCTATAAAACTTTTTTAATGTAACGATTTTGACCCATTTTAACATCAAATATCTCTCAAAATAATTCTTCGATTTGAAAACTGTCTGCATCAGCGTGTTTACCAAACATTTCTCTATAACACCACCGATTTTCATATTTTTGTATGCAATATTTTTCTCAATATTAACGAAGAAAGACCTCCGGTCACAAAAAATTCAAAACCGGCGGCGGCGGTGACAGCGTCAGTTGCTTTTTATTTCAGAATAGAGAGATACATTAATAAATATTTGGTTATTTTTCAGTTTATTGACATGTTAATGAGTGAATATAAGGCAAAAGTAAGGATGTGACATTTTCTCTACATCGGTCATTAAATTGACTCATTTACTTACTTCTTCAGCTCATAGACGACACTATTTGTACAATAATTAAATTAAAGTGAGTTTTGAAAGTTTTCTGTTTTGCTTTGTTTTATTATTGTTTTTTTTGAAAATTAACTCAAACTCAACCCGAACGCCGAACTACCCAACCCAATGAAGGAATCTATCTCAGACAAAAATAGATGTTTCAATTTAACCTCTGTCCATCCGTGTTCGGGTCGGGTCCTGAAATTTATATTTTAAGTCAATCCGAAGCGAACAGGAAAGAACCCTGAACCCGATCCGAAATGAAATAAAATCAAAATTTTATTGGAATTATGAAAAATAGTCATCTCTAACAGCATTTTTATCTTTTGTGTAGGAAAAGGAATATATATTTACGGAATATATATTTACTTATTCGACTTTTAAGTTAAACAATATTATGTACAACCCGACCCGAACCCGCAATAATAATTATGAGACTGGCCCACAACGAAAAACATTTAGCGCCAACTCAATCCGAACCACCGTTCGAATCGGACCCTAACGTATGCAACAATCTACTTCAGATAACAATGGATCCTTTGTCCAACTTATACTGCCTTATTTTTCAGTATTTCAGATAAAAGAGAATGTGTGAAAAATATGAAATTGATTAATGCCACTATCACTACAATATCGGACAACTGAACTCATACAGAATTTTTCTCATTAAAAAAAAAAAAAAAAAAAAAAAAAAAAAAAAAAAAAAACTGCAAATTTCTTCTTAAATATTTCTTACCTAAAACTTAGACTTTCTTCTATTTCTAAGCCCCAACTAGAGTCTTTCCAAGGGCTCGGTTCCAAATCTAAAATTTCTGCTGAAAGTCAACCCGAAACCCGGCAAAAGGAATTCGTCAACCAAATCCGAAAATGGAAAAGAAAATCATCAAACCGACCCTAATTCGAGACGAGTTTTTGTTTAATTGTGTACAAAGAAAATATGAATAATCCATTTGCTAAATATTTATGCTTTCAAATTTCATGCTGTAAGCATCTATTACTTTTGTTTTTGTTTTGTGTGCGTGCGTGCGTGTGTATGTCTGTTAAAAAAAAAAAAAAAAAAAAAATGAAGAATTAGGATCATTTTGATGAAATAGACCAGCCATTAATTTAAAAAAATCTTACACTTTTTAAATTTTATACAATTGTTGGGCCGTATAAGTTATATTTAGGGAAATTTTCTCCCTGCTCTGACAAGTAAAGCAGTAAAAATTCCATTCTTCAACGACCAAAACACACCGAGTAAGAATGTAAATGTTAACATTACTGTTATTTTTTTGTACAAAATTGGAGCCTGTTTTGCACTAAAAAGGCTAGATCATTTTTTAATACTGCAAAGCTCTAAAATTTCATAAAATTCAATGTATCATCTCCCGGTTAGTTTTGGTTGTAAAAGAATGGGCATTTTGTTGTTTTCCTTGTTGTACATAAACTCCTCACCCCCCAACACAGAACTAAATAATTTACGGGATTCAGAACTGTATAAAAAAATTGTTTAAAAGGATAGCTTTTTAAAAATTAGTGGCCGAACTCAGTATAATCTTACTCTAACGCAATATAAACGTTTAATGAATATAATCTTAATTAGAGATCAACTGAAAATTCGGTTTCATTTTCGGTTCAACATCTGAGTTTAGCCAAAAATTCGTTTTCGGCGAAAATGCTGCTGAAAATTCAGTCGGACAGAAACTCGACCGAAACTATCTGTATTCCAAAATTCTCGTATTTTCCTTCGGAAATTTTCAACAAGACTCATTGATCCGAGTTGTATTAACTCATATGAGACACTCTTAATTTATTGCTATGAACTTCACTGTTTATAATTATCAGTCACGACTGATTCAAGATGTGAGTGCAAATTAAAAAACAAGAAATGCATGTATGACTAAACTTTAAAAACGTTTTTCACGTGCTCATGAAAAGCTGCAGACTTAACTTTACTAGATTTTTTTTTATTTTGAAACAGCAGAAGTGTTTCAAATATTCTTTGAGAAAGTTCTAGTAGAACAGATGATCCTTTACAAAATTAATTATAAAAGATGAATCGAGGTATGTATACGTAAAAGGTTTTTTAAGTAGATGAAATTCATAATTAGAAAATCATTTCGTGTCTGATGGATTACTAATTACATTCTATTTTACATGAAAATAAAAAGGTTTGGTTAGAGTCACAGACAGCCAACTTGGACCACGTGTATAATTAAATTACACCTACAATTAATTCATAACTATGTATATTTATTATGTGTTAATTATTTTACGTTTTCGGCCGAAAATAGAAATATTACCGAAATTCAATTTCTGTTTCGGTTTCGGTCGATCCTTAATCTTAATTGCTATTTTATTTTGAACACTTTTTCAATTTGCGTTACCTATATATCTCCAACACGTAAAAAATTAAAGCGCATTTCGATCTTTTTGAGAAACCTTGTGTGTATGCCGGAGTCGGAGTCGATTGTTTCAAAAATCCAGGAGTCGGAGTCGGTCATTTTTCCTACCGACTCTGCAGCCCTGGTAAAAAGCGCCATTTAGAATGCTTTTTAGAACGCTTTTTTTGCGCATTTTCACCCCTCTTAAATTGCGATTTTTTTAAGAAATGTTCTTAGAGATCATTTATATCTAATAAGTAACTACCGTGCCAAATTCCATGTATCTGGGCCCTTCAGTAACACGAATATCGCAATTTCGAACGTTTTTTTTGCTCCTGCACCCCCTTTAGGGCTAGTGGCACCAACATAAAATGTAGCCTATGTTGGAGCAAGGGTTGTCACCATTATTTTGACACTATTATTTTTTAAATTGGTTTGGTACTTCCTGAAATTACGTAAAAATCGCCATTTAGAACGTTTTTTAGAACGCTTTTCGCGCACTTTGACCCCTTTTTAATTTCGAGTTTCTTAAGAAATGTCCTTAGAGATCATTAGTATCTTATAAGTAACTACCATTCCAAATTTCATGTTTCTAGGCCCTTCAGTAACACGAAAATCGCATTTTTAGAACGTTTTTTGCTCCTGCACCTTCTTTTGGCCAGTGGCATGGACATAAGATATAGCCTATGTTCTAAGTTGGACTAACGCCATCATTTTGATACCATTACTTTTGGAATCGGTTCGGTAGTTCCAGAGCTTACCTCCTACAAATAAGCAATTTTTACCTCTTTATAATATTAGTATAGATTAGTATAGATGTGTAAGTTTGCTATATACATTGCTACAATTTTTTATCAATTTGATATACATACGCTTTAGAACCTGTGTAAAATTACTGGCTGCTTTATGAATTTATCAAACTATTATTTATCACCTTTTTTCAACCATTTTTTCAAAATGTAGATTGTGTTCTTAATTAAACAGTTAATTGTTTAATAATTACAAAATTTAATCTATATCATCAATTTGAAAATAAATGCAATTTATCAATAACTTTAAAATATAAGCAGTAATTAATATTGGTTTACATAATTATTACAAAATATTAATGCATATAATTTTGTATGTTACTAAAGAAATTTTTAATTTGCAGTTTTTTGTAATTTCTATAATTACATAATTAAAATTTTATTAATTAAAGCAAAAAAAAACATAGATTATGTTAGTAATTGGAGGGTTATTCATTTTTAAAATGATTAGTTCTTGATAGATGCTTCATATTTTAACACAGGGAAAAAAATAAAAAAAAAATCCGACTTTTTTGATTTTTTTTTTAAAATCATGATTTTTTTTACACCCTAGTTTAAAGAGATCGCATTGTTAGATTTCCTAATTTCAGCATAATCGCGTGATGTTAATTCTACATTATACCACCAGGGAGCGCAGTGTATTCTTAACAAAAGTGTATCTAAACGAAACTCCGTTAAACAACCTATCAGTAGATATGTTACTCGAGGGAGTGGCGGTCTTACGCAAGAAATTAAGATATTTGTGGAAATTACTATTCGGAAATAGTGGTAACTAAACTTTTGACATTTTTATATTTAATAAGTAGTATTTATCTCAGGACTCCGTCAAAAAACCGCGCCTGAAATGGTAAGAAACGCTAAGGTTTAAAAAAATCTAGCGCCTGCTCCCCCTGCCCGAAATTTCTCGCGCCATTCTTTTTTAAACTTTTTCTTATGTATTATAAACTATCTTAAAGTTTCAAACAGATCGCCTTGTTTGATTTCCTACTTTAAATGAAATCGCCGTCTGTTAGTTCCACATTCCACCACCAGGAAGCGCACTCTATTCTTAACAAAACTGTATCTGAACGAAACTCCGTTAAATAACCTATCTGTGGATACATTACTCGACGGATGTGGCGGTCTTAAGCAAGAAATTAAGATATTTGCTGAAATTACTATTCGGAAATAGTGGTAACTAAACTTTTGACGTTTTTATATTTAATAAGTAGCATTTATCTCAGGACTCCCTCAAAAAAGGCACTTAAAATGGTAAGAAATGCTAAGGTGCTAAAAATAAATCTGGCGCCCCCCCCCCCTTCCCCAATAACCGAAATTTCACGCGTCATTCTTTTTTAAACTTTTTCTTATGCGTTATAAACTATCTTGAAGTTTCAAACAGATCGCCTTGTTAGATTTCCTACTTTAAATGTAATCGCGGTCTGTTAGTTCCACATTTCACCAGCAGGGAGCGCACTCTATTCTTAACAAAAGTGTATCTGAACGAAACTCCTTTACACAACCTATCCGTAGACACATGGATCGGGGGGAGGGGGGGGGGGCGGCGGTCTTAACCAAGAATTTAATATTTTTGCTGAAATTTACTATTCGAAAATAGTGGTATGAACACTTATAAATTTTTTTTTAATTATTTGTAATAGTTATCTCATCGCGCCGTCAAAAGAAACCCACGCAAAGCAGTACAAAACGCTAGTGCTACTGTAAAATATCACATGA
Source organism: Maratus speciosus (assembly GCA_963932465.1). Lineage (NCBI taxonomy): Eukaryota > Metazoa > Arthropoda > Arachnida > Araneae > Salticidae > Maratus > Maratus speciosus. The sequence goes on along the minus strand of OZ010795.1, from coordinate 1,617,790 downwards.
CTTCATTTTAAAATAAGCATTTAATAGGAATAAAACCAATTAGTTAAATAATAATTAATATAATTTTGTAATGCGATTATCAAACATTAGTATAAAAATATCTCTTTTTCTTTCCCTGACACGTGGCCTGCTGTGCACAAAAATATTAATTTTTTTCGCTTCCGATTGTCGAAATTAAAAAATAAAGACATATTCTGAAATAGAATGAAATTTTACGTCGGATGGCATAAAAATCGTAACTCAAAACTCGATATTTAAAAAAATTTTGCTTCTATATAAGAATTCTGTGTTCCCTGACACACCTGTTTTATATCTGGTTTACCAGCGAAGATTCAATGTCATCCAGACATCTGTCGCCGTCACAAATGAAGGAAAATAAAAGATATTTTTCTGGATTTTTAACAAAATTTAGAGTGTTTATGATACGATCGAGATAATTTTTATAATTTCTGAAAGCTAATTTTTTTCCCCGTCTTGTGGTACTAATTTCGAATTTCTGGGATGCGTAGAAAAAAAGTAATCGCGCCTTAAAGAAATCGCTTGTCCTCATCTGCCATTAAAATGACACCTGTTTTTAATCTTGGAAAAGGTCCTTTTTGTAATTTGATAAAAAATCCATGTTTTTGTTGAATTATGAATGCCTTTCCGATCTTGTCATTGAGGTTTTTTAATTAATAACGTCCGTTAATTACGACTTTTTCAAAATTTTATGATTTGTCGTTTGATGTGAGGTGTTCAGCTATAAGTATGCAAAATTTCAAGTCTCCAATATATATAGTTTCTGAGAACGGACTCTGTGACAGACGGACAGACAGACAGAGGAGTGAGACGAACCCTAAAAATGCATATATTTTTAAATCGCCATTACAATTAAAGCATATTAACATTTACAATTAAACTTTAAAAATCGTTTTTAAAGGATAGTAGATTTAAACGCAAAAAAAGAAAAAAATACAGTAAAACAAGTGAAAAAGAATCCGCCTATTACAGAATCTTGTCTAAAACGGAATATTTTTTTTATCCTTGCAAAATGAATATAATAATACTTGAGAAAAGAATAGAATGCATTTGCACCTCCTAAGATTGGAAATTGTCTATAAGGCATTTTTTTCTTGTCTGTGATTTCGTCTTAGAAGGTTTTACTGTATGTCATTTTTGAAAGTCTCCAATACATGGATTATGGACTAACGATATTAAATGGTAAGTGAAACATTTACATACAAATAGAGATTCATTAAAAAAAAAAAAAAAAAAAAAATGAATATCACAGCCTTTGACACTTCTTTAAAAGGGAAATTATAAACATATAAAAGGGAAATCTATAAGCTACTATAAAATTATAAAGCTATTTTTGGTCAGAACTCTTTTATACGAAACAATTTTTAACCATATCGACGTAAAAAACTATGTTTTCCAGAAATTCAATCAAGCCGGACCAGACTCGGGCTAAAATTTAAACATTTTTGATTTTTCCAAGTCAGGACGAACTTTTTTTTCTATGGGTCGGCTCGAGACCAGGTCTGGATATTTCGACCCGTGCAGACCTCTAATAAAGGCCTCCAGCATAATTTGAAAGAAGGTTTAACTTAAAATCGATACGCTACAATTTTATGCTTAAAGGAGAGGCACTGTCTTAAATCGACTTTTAATAGCGTACAATTTGTGAATGATCCCTATCTTGCATTCAAAATGAGTCAATAACTCGTCGCTAAGAGGCATGGGAAAATGGTGTAAGTCGCGAATTTTGAATTTTAATAACTCTGCGAGTTTTGCAGATACCGAGATGATTTGTTGTTGTTGTTGTTGTTTAATTCAGGAAGGGATAAGTGAAAATTTCCCAATTGAAAATTTTACCCAACGAAGGCCATATAAAAAATTAATTTTTGTATTTTCTCAAATAGACACCCCATGGAGTTACAACTTACGCCATTAAACTTGACACCTTTTTTTTTTATGAAACTTTGCAATATGGAAGTATGTGCCTAGGGGCAATATTTAAGGAGATAGATTTTTATGAATTCGATATTTATGATTTTTTCGATATTTATGAATCACCCTGTATATGGGGCATTCTCACAATCTTTTGACTTTCGGGAATAAAAATCTGGTGAAATTAAACTTGCTAAAATAACATTTTAAACTGATAGACGAATGCCTTAATGATTCAAAATAAAGAAAAAGGTCTAACGATATAAAGTACGTTAGTGTTAGGAGATCATCAACTGGCGATCCAGGTTCGCTCTCTGGTGTCGCAATGCTCGTTTGAGATTGTTCAAGACATTTGTTCCGCATTTGCCTCCAGAAATGGAACTATTCAAGAGCCTCAGCATCACCCTCCCATTCGTCCCCTTCTACGCTTCTGGACACCTGAGCTCGACCTTTTTTGAATAAGGATTCAATGTGGCCATCCACCAAAAGTAATATGGGTGGTTTGATATTTTGCTTTCTGAACCAAGGCAAAAGTATTTACGAAATATAATTTGCGAGATATTTAAAGTAGGTGCTCCCACGCATTCAAACTTTCTTTGATATACCTATTCACCAGTAGTCTGGCACATTCACGTGATATTTTCTGCAATGGGTAAACGATCATCCCAGGAATTACCTCTCCTGCCACATTGAAAGTAACCATCACGGTTATAGCTTCTTTTTCATTACCTGTTTTTATTTCATATAAATTGTTGAATAAAATGGGTCCTAAAACTTTTCCCGTTTTTGGACAAGTTTGAAAATCGCTTTCGTCAGCATTAAAAATTCTCCTGGAATCAAGAAGAATGTCAAGGCAGTCTTCGGTTTCAAGATATTTGTGAAGTTCTTGGAACCACTCACGGATGTTGGACTCTAACACTTCTGCTCTTGCGGTGTTAATAGCATCTGCATACCTCTCAGCGATCGAACTGTTTCTTCGCATAAATCCTTTAAACCCTGTTTTCCCAGGAGTTGAGTTTGCAAAAGGGTTTGACCTTTTATTGGCTTCAATGATGTCTTTTACGGTTTCAAATACAGTCCTCCTCTTAATCTTTTTTGGCATAAGAATTTATCCAATCAACAAGCAGCTGTTCCTCTTCTTTGCTTAAAATGGATGAAGATCCCATCCGTCTCACCTCTGGCGTTTACCCGTTAACCTAAAGCTAAAAAACTTTTTAAGGAAACATAGGTGGAACATTTAGAACAGGGCTATTGATTCGAAATTGCGTATATTGTAAGTAAAGTCACATGACAATATTTAAATTATTTTTTCATAAGATAAACTCTTGAACAATAGACATTTTTTCCTGACTCCATGTATTTAATTTTTTGGGGGTTCAGACGAAAAACGTGAGATGTTCGACGATAATATTGATGTTGTTATTATGGTTTTGAGATGTGTATTCGTAGTTGCTGTAATGTGATTGTCTAAATAAATGTTTTGTGTGTTTTTTAAAGAAGTTATGTTTATAGTAAAATAATTATCATTATTTTAACTAAAATGTTAGAAAATAAATAACAATTTGGTAGCAGAGCGTGGTTTTAAAGCGAATTTTATATTTTGAGTGTAAGTGTACAAGTAAGAAGAGTAAATAAATATGAATTGTATGAACTAGGCCTAATACAAGTTAAGAATTTGTTCCATTGGACTAACCGCCAATAGAAAAAATTTAAGAGGTAAGAATTTTATATGCATTTAAAAATAGTTTGGAAGATAAAGTATTTTAATTATGTGTGAATCCAATATGTTTGGAATTCCTAGAATAGAGCCGTTAACAAGTAAAAATTATACATTATGGAGTATGCGAGTTGAAGCTTTGATTAAATCAAAACATTTATTTGATGTTATCGAAAATGATGAACCGGTAAAAAATGAAGGGGATCCCGATAGTTTGAAAGCGCATAAAACATGGTTAGAAAAGAATGATGAAGTTTACGGTATAATTATATTGACGTTGTCCGCAGAACAAATGATGGCTGTTAGAGGGATTAAAAAAGCTAAGGATTTATGGCAATTACTGAAAAAGCGTTATGCGGGAATTGAAAATCAGAGAAGAATTCAGTTAAAAATTAATCTTGCGAGAATAGAGAAAAACGAAAGAGAAACAATAGAAGAATATTTGATAAGAGCTCAAGGGATAGCTAATGAAATATTAGAATTGGGTACAGAAATTGATGAATGCGAATTAATATGATTTATTATAGAAGGGCTCCCAAAGAAATATAGCGAAGTAACAACTGCGATATCATCAAACCCAAATATAACTTATGAAGTAATGCGAGAAACTTTGTTGAGATATGAAAGAAAATATGATAAATTTCGAGAAAACGAGTCTAAAGCATTTAGGGCTAATGAAAAGAAAAAGGTTTTATGTTTTGCTTGCGGAAAGCCAAATCATATAGCGCTGAATTGTTATAGTAAATCGAATATGACACACTCGCGAAATGATAGGGAGTATTCACCTAAGAAAAATTTTCAAAATTATTATAGTAATAAAGTTCAAGATGTAAGAGAATACTCACGCAATAATAAGAATTATAATAAGAATAATAATGTTTCAAACAAGAAGGCAAAAGAATATACATGTTTTACAAATGAACATGCATTGCAGTCAAATGAATTCAATAGAAATGAGTGTAAAGAACCTGAAAATAATAGGGAAATAACCTGGATGTTAGATTCAGCTTGCACTTCGCATATGACGCATAAAGAAGATATTGTTGTAGAAAGAAAACCTGAAGATGTAGAAATTGCAACTGCTGACAGCGAGCGACCAATACAAGCGAAATATCGTGGAAATGTTCATGTTACGTCTTACGATAAGAAAAGTGGCGAAACAAAAATAAAACTTACAGAAGTTCTTTGCGTACCTAATTTAAGAGAAAATTTAATGTCAGTTCCAAGTTTAGTCAGAAAAGGAAAATATGTGATATTTGATAATGAAGGAACAGCCATTTATGAAAAGAATACAGGCGAATTAATAGCTAAAGGAACATTCGAAGATAATACATTTAAAATAAACTTAGCTGTACGAGAAACAGATGAAGACAGAAATGAATCTTGTTTACAGACAAATGAATCAAAGAAAGAATTATGGCATAGAAGACTTGGGCATATAAATTATGTATACTTACAAAGAATGTCGAGAGAAAATCTTGTAAGGGGATTAGAAAAGGTGAATGGTGAAGAAACAAAATGTGAAATATGTATTCAAGGGAAATTAACAAGAACACCATTTAATCATGTGATAGAAAGAACAACACGCATTTTAGAAAAATTACATGTTGATTTATGTGGACCAATGAAAGTACACTCATTGGGAGCGAGTAAGTACATGCTAATGGTAGTAGATGAATATAGTAGAAGATATTTTGTAGATTTTTTAAGAAGTAAAGATGAAGCAAAAGAAAGAATTATAAATATAATAGAGAGAAGAGAAAATGAAACCGGCAAGAAAGTAAAAGCGGTTAGATCAGATAATGGTGGTGAATTTACTAATGAACAGCTCGTGAATTATTACAAAAGGAAGGGCATACAGAATGAAAGAACCACAATTCATAGTCCACAAAGTAACGGGATTGCAGAAAGGGATAATCGGACTGTTATTAATACTGCAAGAACATTGCTGATAGAAGCAAAACTACCTTTATCCTTTTGGGCCGAAGCAGTATCAACAGCTGCTTATATACATAATGTTACTCCAACAGCTACGAGAAAGAAAACGCCATTAGAATTATGGTCAAATAATAAACCAACAGTAAAGCATATGAGAGTATTTGGATGTAAAGCTTTTTATCGCAACGATGATATCAATAAAAAGAAATTTGATGTAAGAGCAAAACCAGCAGTGTTTATCGGATATTCAAGAGATCGGCGAGCATACAGATTGTATGATTTAAAAGAAAAGAGAATACGTGAAAGCAGAGATGTAGTATTTATAGAAGAAAAAATGGGATATGAAGATATAGCTAACAAGGAAGAAATGACTGATGAATTTGAATACATCAACATTACCAATAATAAAAATGTAATAGATGAACAAGAAGATAATAATTCCGATGAAAATGAAGAAGAGTTAAATCAGAAAAAGAAAGCAATTGCGTTGTCAGATGATTTGAATGATTCTGCGACAGAAGAATCTGAAGTAAATCATATAATTGATGAAAACAAGGAACAGCAAGAAAAAGAAACTAATGAGAATAAGTTGTTTGAAGAACCTAGAAGATCATCACGAATTAGGAAACCCAATCCAAAGTATTTAGCGAATCTAGTGCACGAGGAAGTTCCAAAGAATTACAAAGATGTATTAAATTCTAGAGATAAGGATAAATGGATAGAAGCAATCAAAAAGGAATTACACTCATTAGAAGAACACAAAACGTGGAAAATCGTTGACAAACCAAAAGATGTGAAGGCACTGAGAAGCAAATGGATTTTTACTGTAAAAGAAGACAGTGAAGATGTAAAATATAAAGCAAGATTAGTAGCCGACGGATCAAGACTTAAATTTGGAACAAATTATCAAGAATCGTATAGTCCTGTAATGAAAACTGAATCATTTAGAACTTTATTGGCAGTCGCAGCGATGAAAGGTTACAAAACTAGATTTTTCGACGTAGAAACAGCATATCTGAATGCAGATCTAGAAACTGCAATTTATATGAATCCGCCTGAAGGTCTACAAATTGAAGGAGGGAAAATATTATTGGTAACAGGAAATTTATATGGGTTGCCAGAAGCAGGAAGATGCTGGTATGGAAAATTAGTTAATATATTTGATAAAATTGGGTTACAGCCATGCAAAACAGATCCATGTGTGTTTTTTAATAAAAATGATAATAAATTTATTGCAGTTGGAATGTATGTCGATGATGGAATAATCGTTAGTGAATCCGAAGAATTAATAAATAAATTGATACAAAAATTGAATAAAGAAGCAAAAATTAAAGAGCTGAAGAAAAACATTAAATTCCTTGGTATTGATATTGAAGAAAATAATGGAGAATTTTTGCTAGGGCAAGCTAAGTATGCAGAAAAAATCTTAGAAAGATTTGATATGGAAAATTGTAAAAGTGTGAAAACCCCTGGTGTTTCTGGAATAAAATTAGATGAATATGAAAATGAAAATAAAATTGATGAAACACTATATCTAGAAATGCTTGGAAGTATAGGATATCTAGTAAGAGGAACAAGGCCAGATTTAGCTTTCACTTTAAGTAATTTGTCTCAATATGCAAAAGATCCTAGAGAAATTCATTTACAGGCAGTGAAGAGAGTTTTGCGGTACATTCAAGGCACTAAAAACTACAAACTTCGAATTAAAAATAAAAAGGGCCAATTATCACTTTGTTCTGATGCTAGCTGGTGTACTACACGGGATTCAAAATCATTTGGTGGATATATCGTACAGATAGGAGAATCACTGATTGAATGGAAAAGTAATAAACAGAAACTGGTTGCGCTTTCTACAATGGAATCTGAACTTTTAAGTTTATGTGATGCTGTTTGTGAAGGAAAATGGTTAATGGGTCTCTTGGAAGAGTTAAGCCAGGAAGAAATGGTGAAGCGTCCAATAGAAATCAGTACTGATAGTCAATCTGTAATTGATTGGATTAAAAACCCAAGAGTGAATAATCGCAACAAACATATAGGTAGAAAATATCATTTTGTAAAAGATGAAAGAGCGAAAGGAGAAATTGAAACAAAATATGTAAATTCGTCTGAACTGGAAGCAGATATAATGACTAAGAATTTGAGTTATGATGTCATGAAAAAACATATTACAAGTCTCGGAATTACTGAGGATTATTGACATGCGAAAGGAGGGATTTGTAAGTAAAGTCACATGACAATATTTAAATTATTTTTTCATAAGATAAACTCTTGAACAATAGACATTTTTTCCTGACTCCATGTATTTAATTTTTTGGGGGGTTCAGACGAAAAACGTGAGATGTTCGACGATAATATTGATGTTGTTATTATGGTTTTGAGATGTGTATTCGTAGTTGCTGTAATGTGATTGTCTAAATAAATGTTTTGTGTGTTTTTTAAAGAAGTTATGTTTATAGTAAAATAATTATCATTATTTTAACTAAAATGTTAGAAAATAAATAACATATATTAATTAGGAGGCATTCTTACGTATCTACCTATCTTATTATGCAAGGTTCCGAAAGGTATACATGATTTTTGGAGGCATTCAACTACTGGCGCGGTCACCCTATGTATTTGATACTGAGTCAAATTTTGCTTAATCCGGATAATAATTGGTATGTATAAAAGTTATGTATACTGTATGAATAAAAGTTATGAATATTTAAAAAAAAAAAGAACACAAGTAAAACCATTTTTCTTGGGTGTGTGTGTGTGTTAGAGGGGGGGGAGGGCGCCCAGATAGGTGCTCTGCAAGGGAGCGTCTCTCTATGAGAATGGCGACATACGGAATATAAAATTTGATACGTTGAGACGATTTTGGACAAACAGGAATCCTCAAGCATCTTGGCGAGCCTTCCATTATCGCCAAGCTTACACTTGTTAACATGTCTCAGTCGTCTAATCAAACTCTTCCAGGAGAGTATCGCCAAGTTCTGGAATCTAGGTTTGCCATAGTTTGGACGAAAAGTCTGTCGAAGCACAGCCAGAATATGCGTCCTATGTCGCCAGTCTTATATAGGGGGCATCCTAGGAGATACCAACGATATTGAAATTATGCGTTTACATTATGCCATAACAGCCAGGGGCGTGCCTAGCGGGGGGTGTAGGGGGTGTAACACCCCCCCCACACACACACACACACTTATTTGGAAGAGTTGGTAAAATTTAGAATAGTCGGAAAGTTAAGAACACACCCTCCAAAAAGTCCCCTCTCCCGTTGTCAGTATCATTTCAATTCTCTGTTGTCCGTCTTTAAAGGGGAATAGAAAGAACTTCTCACGGAAGATTGTGTATGATTCTGTGTGGGAGGGAGGGGTTGTCAGAGAGCGGAGGTGATATAGAGAGAGAGAGAATCGTGTTTCTGAGAATTTGAGACTTTCGTGAAAGGAAGGGGGGGGGGGGGGTGTTGCAATCTCTATTGTAAGTTTTCCCATGTATCATATTTAATTGCTCCCTTCTGCTATTTACTGATCCTTAGAATTTGGTGACCTCTTGGCTCTGGATTTGGCGCTAGTTATTTGAGGTTGCTGCATTTAAAAGATGAAGTCACGGACACAGAAGAAGAGCGATTTGCAAAAGTTTGTTTTTGTCGCATGATGGCGGATAATTCAGTGAAAATTTTATGCACACACTGTGATTGCATACACACACATTTCATAGAAAAAAATAAATTTATATCGCCATATAAGAAAATTTCATCCGAATGAAAACATCGACCTCCAGAAAGGAAAACGGATTCAATGTACATATTTCTGCATTTCTATTAGAGGCCTGCATAGTTATATTCAAACAGATCATCCAGATGTAAAATTCAGAGCTTCGTAAAAATGTTCCTGAAACATCATTTTCATCACAAAATTTTACTGCGAATGTTAAGGCTTTTGCAGACCGGGTTCGGCACTACAACGAAAGTTTGATTGAGGAATGCGATAAAATCCCAACTAGCAATTCTATGTAAAATGTCAATGTTTCTGAAAAGGAAGATACCTCGACTTTTCTAAGTTGTGATCCAGCCGATCGTATTGGAAAGAATTTAACCAAAAACCAGAAACTTTTCATCCTTTCTCGTGGACCTTATCAACCTCAGAGATCATCGTACCCCTATGAATCATGACATAGATCCTAAGAAGCAGAATAAGTTTAGCTCCTGCTGGTATAAAGAATATCCATATTTAGAATACAGTGACCAACTGGATGCCGCATTTTGTTTTGCTTGTTCACTTTGCTCTAATGGCCCGGGGGCTGAAAATGCAGAAGCTTGGATCAGTGTTGGTATTCGTGTATGGCATAAGATGAAAGGCCGAGGAAAAAACCGTAAAGGCAAGTTAATGGCTCATTTTACAAGCAATGCTCATAGATCTGCAGTGTATAAATTAGATAATTTGGGCCAAAAAAGTAAGCACGTTGACAACTTTCTACCTAGTCAACGTAGAGAGGCAGCAGCTAACGGAGCAAATTCGTCTAAGAAACAGAGAGATTATTAATATACGTCTAGACTGCACCAGACTTCTAAGTCGTCAAGCACTTGCATTTCGGGGACGTGAAAGTGACAGCGGTAACTATATTCAGCTCATTAGATTAATGGCCAGGTGGATTCCAACTTAAAAAACTGGATTGATGATAATCATCTTCGCCCATACCATGCCAACTATCTTAGTAATAAGTCTCAAAACGACTTTATTGGGGTTCTTGGATCATGTGTCCGTGAAAAAATAGTTGCAAATGAAAAACATTGTGGATTTTTTAGCGTTATGGCTGATAGCACACCCGATCTCTCTCATCTTGACCAGCTCTCAATTATAATCCGATACGTGACCCCAAAGTTTCAGCCAGAAGAAAGGTTAAAACTAAAAGATTATCTGGATAAAACAGGCGTAGGAATGGCTAAGCTTATTTCTGAAATTCTACAGTCAGTTGGAATATCGCTTTCCCAAGCTCGTGCACAGTCTTATGACACCACGTCATCTATATCCAGCCGCATTTTAGGCTATCAATCAAAATTTTCAGAAATAGCTGGTAGATCTATTTTATACATACCCTGCCTCACGTATAAAGTAAATTTATGTGTTGAACATGCGTGCGAAGAAAGCAATATAATAAAATTGTTCTACGACAGTATTCAGGATCTCTATAACTTCTTTTCACTGAGTACAAAGCGATTCGGCATACTGAGAGAGAAAAGGGAAGTTCTTCAGAAGAGTCTTACCTTGAAATCTTTGTCGAAGACAAGATGGACTTTGCGAGCGGATTCAGTCAGAGCTATTTTATCGTCCTATGATGCCCTCACCCATACTCTGCAAATTATTTCTGAAGACATGAAGGTTGACAAGGATGCTCGAGCTAAGACGGCAGGGTTAAAAAGCAAAATGATGTCATACGATTTCATTGCTTCTTTACTTGCAACGAAAACAATTATGTTTAAGACCAAGTTAGCAACAGAGCAAAACGCGAAGACCTGAACATTTCAGAGGGAATCGACATAATGCAGAAAACGCACGAAAGCATTCAGAAACTCCGGAATGATGACGCGGCGGCAATAATGAACATCATTAAGGAAGCTGGCAACATCTGCGAGACACGTGGAATAAATCAAGATTATGAGTTCAATTTGCGGCACAGACGACGGAGGCCTCCATCGAATATCAACGAAAATCCTGAAACTGCAGTTCTATTTACACGAGAGAATTATTTTAAAGCAGAAATTTTGAAGGTGGTAGATCGGCTTACAACTGCATTTAGAGACATTCATATGTTGGTATTTGAGAAAGTTAAACCACTGGCCTGTCTCCTTCCATCTAGGATAAAGTATAGCTCTATCGGGGACATTTCTAAACTATGTCAATTATTCCCTGATGATCTCAAAGATGCAGATAACTTGGAATGTGAAATTGATCTCATGTTCTCAGAAATAGCTAGTTCTGAATCGGATACAATTGACGCAGCAGCGCACAAACTTGTGGGGAAGGCTCATTTCTATCCTAACCTTTCTTTGTCCTGCAAGTTGGTCTTAATTATTCCAGTAACTGTGGCAAGTAATGAAAGAAGTTTCAGCCGGTTAAAGTTAGTAAAAAATTACTTGCGTACCACCATGTCAGAAGAGTGACTGGACGAACTAATGCTATTAACCTGTGAAACAGACATAACTGACTTGTTGGATTTAGACAGTGTAGCTGGAAAATGGGCTATTCTGAAGCATAGGGTGATAATTTAAAAATGTAGAAGGATAATTTTTAGTCTCTTATACTAATATATATCTTATTTTTATCAAGCAAGTTTTGTCTTTTTTATGCTTTAAAATTTATACACTTACATTACACAACAGCATGCGGTTTTATTATAGAAACATAAATTCCGAAGTACTTCAACATTCTTAAATTGTTACTTTTGAACTGGTTAATGTACGGTACATCCGTACACATTTCCTTTTAAATCGTAAACAGAATCCTAATTAATAACAGGATTCTCAACTCTACTTATGTAGTAAAATAATTTAAAAAAATTTACACATACTGAATAACAGCATTTAATTTCAACTGTGGTTAAGGAGAGAATGCAGGTGAAAACTTAAGACTTTTAGTGATTTTTATAAATTCACAGTATTGTAGAACAGTTGACTCCGTCGCTGAGGGTGGGGGGCTATCACAAAGCCTTTCTCACCCCCGATCTTGCAGTCGGCAAAATTCAGTTCACACCCCCCCCCCCCCCCCCACTAAAACAGCCTTCGGCACGCCCCTGATAACAGCAGAACAGTCAATATGACAGAACAGTCTTCCTAGATCTACGAAGTCCACAAGACACAGGTTTTCCAACCAATCAACGTGTACATTAGTTGTTTAAGTTGACGCTGATTGAGTTTTATGGTTTAATGCCTGTGAGAACACCAACGACTATAGAGGCGCTGTTCGCAGCCTTCGGCACAGGAAAAGTTAAATTTATCTTAATCAACGAAATTCTTTTATAGTATCCTCCATCTATCTCCAGATTTCGAATCATTCGGTCTCCCTGCTGACCTTAACAATCTATTCCGGCTAGATAACAATGCCATTCTTGCTGGCAACTTCAATTCTCATGATCCCAGTTGGTGCCCAAACAGTAATATGGACCGTTGATGGGAAACCCTCCATAATTACTGCATCAATAATGGTATTGAAATTGCTGCTCATATCTCCCCCCACTCGCTTTGGCCCTTAGGGAAATGGCACGACTATGGACTTTACCCATGTACCCATGTGACGTCAGCCACGGGTAAACAGAATTAAAATCCCAATAGGTGTGAAGAACATTTTAACACTGCTTCCCCTTCTTCCAATAAACAGTCTTTTTCGGAGGGTATTTAACCGCGGAGACGTGGTTGTTTCTGTTCGTGGGTAAAGTCCATTGATCAGTCTCTGCTTAATAATATCCCCTACTCCTATACCATCACCCCTATTTCAGCTCTCGTATCGGATCACCTCCCAATTCAAATTAACATTGATTGTAATCCCTCACTACCTTCCTTAATCTCTCCCTATGTTTACAATTGGCGTAATTTTACCACTACAATCAATGATTCTCCTCCCCCTCTCGATGAACTCAATTCCATCGGGGATATTGAGTTGGCTGTCACCAATCTTACCAAATTAATTCAAAATTCCCTGGAGGCATCTAAATGCCACCAGGCTCCTCAAAAATTTCAGACCCTGCCACAGGAAATTAAAATCAAAATTAATAATAGGAATCGATTGCATCGACAGTGGCAAGCCAGTAGGGACCCCAGTATCCGCACTGATGTGAATCGGCTAAGCGCCATCATTAAACGTGATACCAAAAATTTCAAGAGTGAAAATGGACGGATTTTATTATCTCCCTGACTCCTAGGGATAACTCTCTTTGGAATTATCTGAAAAGAGTCGGGAAATCTTTTAATCCTATTTCCCTCTCCTAACGAATACTGGACATAAATGCCTCGACGCTGAAAAAGTGGAGGTACTTGCTGATCAATATGAAGGTCAATTTCAATCGCATAGTGATGTTTTTATTGCAGACACTATAGATCGGGTTGCAGTGGAATAGCGAGGATGCGTGACACCCGGGGCGGATGTAAATGGTGTCACCCCACCCCACCTGTCATATTTTTTTCAATCACATTGTTACGTTATTATAAATAAAATTTTAACATTTTTTTGGAGAACACTTAACAACTTTATATTAACAAAGTAATAATATTAAAAGTATACATATATTTTGTTATTTTTTGATACTCTATACTTTAGTCAATCTGTTCGGAAGTATCTTATGAATAAATGTATAAATGAAATTAAGAAACAGTCTACAGGCTCAGCACAAAAGAAGGAACTTTTACGGTCTTATGCGCCAAAAGTTCACAGTGTTTTTCCAGAACCTTTTGACAAATTCATGTTTTTTTTCGTGTTCTTTTGACGAAATTCACATTTTTTCAACGATCCTTTGACAACATTTGAGTTTTTCTCGCGTCCCTTCACGAAATTTGCGTTTTTATGCAGCCTTTTGACGAAATTCGCGTTTTTCGCAATCCTTTGACAAAAGTCAAGTTTTCCCACTATCCGTTGACAAATTTCGAGTTTTTTCGAGATCCTTTGACGAAATTTGTGGTTTTTTTCGGGATCCCTTGACGAAATTCGCGATTTTTTTGGGATCCTTGGACGAAAATCGCGTTTTTCTTCGCGATCCTTGGATAAAAATCGCGTTTTTCTCCGCGATCCTTTGACGAAGTTCAAGTTTTTTTTGCGATCTTTCAGCCAAAGCAGACGATAGTTGCGTGCGCCTGGCCCTATTTGCAGGCTGTGCGCGAACTAGATACGCGGTAGATCACGGCAAAGAGAAAGTCGAATGAGAAAGGAATAAATAAATTCAATTCGGCGCTGTTCGTACGTTTTTATTGCATTTCGTCTGCTACTGCTAGCCCTCCCCCCATAAAAATGTCAATAAATTTCAATCCTTTCAAGGGCGGTGGTCATTAGGGTTGTATTATTTATCAATATATCGACAGGTATTGATATTTTTTAACTATTGCAACAACAATATCTAAACATTGACTCTATTGATAGATCCCAATAAAATAACAATGTTTTGAGCTCACTGGAATTTTGAACATGAGCCTCGAAAAAAGATCGTAGAATATCTCAAAACCAAATAAAATAATAATGTTTTGCTCACACCGCCAAAGCCCCGAAAAACATAGCCCAATATTCCATTACAATGTTTTCACCCTCCATCCACTCCAAAACGGAAAATCTACCTCGATTATCTTTCTTTCCGCTGATTATCTCTAGAAATATCCCGATTATTGCAATATTCCTTCGCTGAAAACTTCGAGTTTATTCCACTGCTTCGCTGCGCAATAGTGAATAACACTTATCAACTTTCTTCTATCGCTGATATAACCACAGCTATTGATATGTCATGAATAATCAAACGAGCTCTGATTATTGCTGAGTTCCAGTTGATACAGAAGCTAGTTATCATTGAGTTCATAGCCCAACAGCTTCGATGCTCGACTTCGAGCAACGAATCAGAGTACTTATAGCTGAACACTTGCGATCACATGACAAATCATAAAAGTTTCGAAAAGTCTTACATTTACCCCTCCGGTCTCTAACTTGTGTATTTTAAGCAATTTTTCTAACTCAGACGCTAATTAAGTTGAAAACTTGAAATTTTGCTTACTTATAGCTGAACACTTGCGATCACACGACAAATCATAAAAATTTCAAAAAGTCTTATATTTACCGTGGTTTACTATTAAATCCTTGCTTAAAAGAAAGAGCTTTTTCGGATTAAAATGCTTTTAATTTCACAATATATATAATTCAAACATAAGTTTTTTTTTCAGTTCAATAATATTCATTTATTTCCTTAATTCTCTATGTTCGAAGAAATTGAGAACGTATTTTATTTTTTAGGAAAAATAAAAACAGACGTAAAGATTTTCTTGTAATAAATATAATTCTTTTAATCATGTTTTTATGACACAATTGAACTTAGTTTTATTAGCATTACCAGGGCCGAAACTAAGGGGGCAGAGGGGGCATGTGCAACGGGCGCCAGAACAAGGGGGCGCCAAATGAAGATTATGCCTTTGGAAAGGATCATTTTCTTCTGATGGACTGATGGCTTCCATTGTTATGAAACAGCCATTATAAATGAAATGTTAGGTGAAGATGAAAGAGCAGCCATAAAAAGTTAGAACTCTGATTTTCTGGTCCAAATGGGAAAAAAATGGCCATTTTTTTTTTTTTGCAAAAAAAATTATGGCCATTTTTTTCCCATTCGGACTGCTCGTTTACGACTGCTCTTTCATCTTCACCTAACACTTCATTTATAATGGCTGTTTCATAATAATGGAAGCCATCAGTCCATTAGAAGAAAATAACTCGGTGAAAGCGGAAACTCGGTTAGGCGAGACTCGGATAATCGGGACTCTAGTGAATATGTCATTTTAAAAATTATCTTTAGAATATTTTTGTTGATGTTCAGAGGGACCTCCCCCTTGGATCCGCCACTGTAGATTACGTAGTTCAGTATTACATATTTTATGATTACATATTTTAAATTTTAAAATAAGTCGTCTATTATAAAATTAGTAAAATTCTCTTTGTAAATATACTTTGTGGAAGAGGAACGGACGCCAAAATCCATGTTTGCCCCGGGTGCAAAAAAGGCTAGTTTCGGCCCTGAGCATTACTACTGAATTATTATTATTTTTATTATTAAGCGGCATAATTGTTTGACGCGTTGATTGCATTAATAAAACATATTTTTACTGAAATAACTCATTAAAAATTAATTGTTTTTAATTTAATTGCGATTAGAAGTTAATAGGAAGTTGAAACTAAAATCAATTTGATTATAATTAGATTGAAAGATAAACCATAAATTATTTAGCTGTACTCTGCAATTAAAGCAATCAGGTAAAATAATTGCAATTTGATGCATGTAATTAAATCAATTACTATTACATTTTAATACTGTTAAATCGTTATTATTTGAGTTTTTATGAAAAAAAAAATACATTGGTCTGCCTCTAGTGCACAAAATTAAAAATTTTTTTAAATTCTTCAGTTTTTTATTTTAAAATTTTTGCCATATTTTTAAATATTATTTCGTTCAAGTTGTTTTATTTGTTATTTTAAAATAGTAATTCGTCATACTTGAATAAATCATCTAAATTCTTCTCTCGATTAAAACTCCCCCCCCCCCCCCCCCCCCCCCCACACACACACTCCATTTTTCGTTATTCTGCACACATATTGCACTATTTATTAAGTTGAAGTGGCAATAAAATAATGATAAATCGTCTGAAACAACCTCCCATTTCGAATTTTCTCTTCTCCCCCCTCTCCTCCAGCACACTATTTTTGGGCCATTTGAAATTCATTGTTGCCTTGCAGAAAAGGTTAGTTAAAATTGTGTCTGAAATGTTTACTATCCCTTCGCTTATCCATAACAGTGCATAAAGTTTACTGTTTTGTTCTATCTGTTGATTTTTAAATAACAAATAAATAATTTACCAAAAAAAAAAAAAAAGAAAAGAAATAGGATGAAAGATAAGGGGGGGAAATCCAGATTAAACTTTTGTGCACACGCTTTCATTTTTTTTTTAATAATTCTTTACATTTTTCTGTCTTATTTATTATTTCGAAGTAAGTATAAGTAAAGAACCAATTATTCAAATTCTACCCCCCCCCCCCCGAAAAAAGAAAAGCTTGTTTTTGTTTCATCCCTCCCCCCACCCCACAAAAAAAGTTTTTAATTTTTTGATTTCTTTTTCTATTTGTTAATTGATAAATTTAACTATTTATATCTACAGCCCCTCACTATCATACACAGTTAAAAAATTTCTCTAGGGATTTTATTTGTTACTTTGAAGTAACAAAAGATAGTCATTCAATATTCTTTCTCCTCCACCTCTCCTTAAGAATTTCATCTCACATTAAAAATGCAATTTCTAAACATCCTGGTTGGGGGTGTGATAGGGTTTTTTTTTCTTTTTTTCCTGGTTTGGCCTATTTTCTCTCGACTTTGGGGACTGTTTCCTCAGAATGATTTGGTATTAAAATAATTATATAAGTTCTTCGCAGAAAATATAGTAATTTTCTGCCACAGGTATTTTTTTTAAGTCTGTGTTTATATACATCAAAATGCACTGAAATTGAAATTAATTCATCATCCCCATAAATCCATCTTTATATGTAATCAAATATCTAGATTTATGAAGGTAATGAGTTTTTGTTTAACAGGTATGGAATTAATAATACCCAACTGAATGAAAATGTAGATTTTTGAGGGGATCAAATAATCAAAATGTTAGTCTATATCATCAAAAGTAATAAAGGCCTTTGATAAAACAGAGTATAAGAGTTCGTAATACAATTTCTTTTCATCTAGAACACATAATTGAAAATATTTCTTTAATTTTGGTAGGACTGTTATTCTAACATATGCTAGTTCGTCTTTCACCATTTCGTCTCAAAACAAAACACAAGACGACGATTGGCGTTAGAGATAACTGAACGTTCTCGCTTTCGCCAACTCGCCAAGGCTGGTGCTGAAAACGTGAGCCTTCCTGAAAAAGCGCACCGGTGGTGTCGGAAAATCATCCTTTTAACAAAGAAACTTTTTTGAAATTTCTAGAGAATGGAAGATATTCCAAATATGGGTTCGAGGCTGAAAAAAGTCACGTGATACCGGTAATTTACCCAAGGAACTTCTAACTGATAAGAAGGGAAGATACTACTACTTTGCCTCATGAACCGTTTCATTGGCTAGCGGGGATTTACATTACACGTCTACGGAGCCATTCCTTCTTTACGATAGAAGTTTTTACCTTGACCACGTGATCAAAATGTAGATGGAATATCCTCCATTAAATTCGGATAAACTTTGTAATCTAAAGCATGAGTCACTCATCGCATCTCAAATTCTACAAAAATAAACATTAAGAACAAGTTAGGAGTGGCTATCGAGCTATGTTCCGACAGCGATAAACATTAACCTTGTCTTACCAGGTAGCGCTCTCTTAAAAATGGATCGACGCTTTAATAAATAGTGTCGAAGTTTATGGAGTGAGGCCCTAAATAAAAACAGTCATTTTTCATAAAATCAATGGCAACAGAGAATGTCACAAATGTTTTGGATTATTATGTATTTTGTGTTGGGATGTAGAAATTTTATTTAGTTTTATTTATTTATTTGTTTTAATTTTTATGTCTTTATGATTTTTTACGCGTTTGTGTGTAATTTTCCGTCTTATTTTTCTGTGTTTTGAGAATTAATAATCGTTGGAATGAGGTAAAGAGTGAAGATTGTTAATATCTGTTTCGCCTTTATACACCTTGCCGGTTTAAATTAAGATTGTTTTATGAATAAAACCATCTTTTATAGAAATGAATGAATTTTAAACAAATGCTAATCCTATTTTTTTTTTGTACTATGTTATTTGTTGTCGATCTGTAAATGACAATAATAGTGGATTTAAAATTCATTTCAATTTATTTCATTCCCTTTATTCTGTATAATTTTTAACATTTTATTAATTTATTTAAGTGCGAAAGGATAACTAGTTTAAAATTATTATCGCGCATATTAAATTATTTTTTAATCGCGCATAATGTTTTATAGTAATCGAATCCTATCAACTGCCTAGCTTGGAAAATGGAAACTCGGATTTACTAAATACTTGGCACTCATGAAGTTGACAGTTTTGTGTATGATTGGATGGTAATACTCTTAGATGTCTTTCTTTAAACGTTCAGGACTTAATCCTAAAATGCTTCATTTTTAGTATAGCTTGCACAGGAAGTGAGTTTTACAAGTTGTGAATCTTCAGTTTCTTGTTTTGTGCTGGAATTTTATTTTTAAATGTTTATCATCCTTACGAGCATATGTTTTATAGAGGTTACATTTTCAAGTAAGAATTTCCATTATTCTCCTGTTGTGCAGAAAAGTTGGCATGGGAAACAACAGGGGTTGATCGACACGAAATTTGGGGCTTCTTCAGGGCCCCTTTACAAAATTTCTTTGAATGAAACAGACTAAATCCCATTCCACGCTTCATTCTTTATTTTTATTTTGTTAGGTTTTAAAATGTATCATTTGCCAATGAAACAAGTTCATCTGAAACGAAAACTTCAACAGGAAGACTTTAAAGAAACTGTTATTAATAAATAAATTGGTTGGAATTGGAGTCACTGGTCTTCCTGTTTCGTTACAAAAATAACACTTTTCATAAAATTCTCCTCCCCCCCCCCCCTCCAAAACAAAAACAGCATTGACTCCTGGATAGTTTTTGTTAAGAATTCCTGTAAAAGTTTTCGGTACTACTTAGTTATCCCGTCGACTCATTTTGCCAAATTATACAAATTGCCAAACCACTCACCAAATTGTCACAATTTTTATTTAAAATAATGAAAGAACAAATAAATGAGTATAACATTAATAAAAATACAAATAAAACGTCGAAATAAAAATCACTGGATGATGTAAACACGTGTCACTTGCTTAAAGTCAAGTGAAATGTGACATTGACGATCCACCCTTATTGACATTTAATCTTATAGTTTGGTGATAGATTTTTGGTTGACGGGATAACTAAGTAGTACCAGACAAACAAACGGACCCAAATTGTAATCATCACAAAATGATGACACTTTCTGATAGGATTCCCACAGTACATGCAGCTGAAGCAATAAAAACAGAACTCACTTTTTTATGATTCTTGAAAGGATTATAAAATTAATATAAGAACAATTACAATCATGCATCCACAGGGATCTAATACCCTCTGGATATAACTCTGTATACCCTTTGTAGCTCAGTAGGAAAGGGAGGTGTCGAGCCTCTTTCCTCCAGATCCAGAAACTAGACTCAATATTTAAATAAAGGAATTTTAAAATTCTAGTGCTGAATTCACCTTGAGTCAATCATTAAAACGTACTACTCGATTTAACTTGTTGACCCAAAAACTATCACTCAACTATAAGATTAAATGCCAATAATGGCTGGTTGTAAATGTCATACTATTCACTTCACGTTTAAACATGTTACATGTGTTTGTTACGCCATCTAGTGATTTTTATTTGTATCTTTATTAATGTTATGCTAATTTATGGGTTCTTTTGTTATTTAAAATCAAAACTGTAATGTGAATTTAATGGGTGGACAGGATAATCAAGTAGTAGCCATTAAAATTCATATAAAACATATTGAATTTGCTTTTAGGTGCATTCTATTTTAATATAAAATTATTTAAAATACCTTAAAAATCAAAATCCCAAAACATTTTGGGCCATCGTCAGTGTTTATTGGAATGTTGTTATTGACTGTGATCTATCCATTTGTACTATACGATGTTTCATATTATAGTTGATATTTTTGTCCATTGATGTGATTTGTTTTTAGATCCCTTTCTCTCCTTGATGAAATAAGCACAAAGGGAAGTTACAACATTCCAATAAACACTGAATTTGGCCAAAAACATTTTGAGATTTTAATTTGATTTTTAAGGTATTTTAAATAATTTTATATCCTATATACAAGTAGAACTTCTAAAATCTGGAATTGCTTGGGACTCTGCAATTTTAGATTTTAGAGACTGAGAAATAACAATTTAAATTTTAAATTAAAGCCAGACTTAAAAATAAAAAACACATATTGTAAAGTTTCTCTCTAAAAAAATACGAAGAAGAGAGACGTTACAGCGGATGGAGATAAATAAAAACAATTTATTGAATTAAAAATACTTTCTTTTATTGTGGCAATTATGACCATCATTATTGATCTCACCTTTGCTTTGTTCAAATTGTTGTTGGCCCCATCTGACGATGGAACAAAATAATAAAATTTGTGATGATAATAAAAGAGTTAAAAAAAAAGTTTCTGGAAGCATTTCGGTTTTTGGAAGATTCTGGATTTTAGAAGTTGTACCTGTATTAGGGATGCACCAAATATTGATTTTGGCCGAACACCGAATGTTCAGTTAGCCAAATAATAACTGCTAGGCCGAATACCAAATATTCAGCTAGCTGAATAATAAGTGCTAGGCTGAATACCGAATATTCGGCTTGTCAAATACTTTTATATCTCAAAGTTTAAAGGCATTGAAATGTTAAATTTTAAAACAATTTTACATAATATTTAAAACAGAAACTTTTATTCCAATAAACAAGAGCTTTTTTCAAGTAAACTATATGTTGAAAAAAATCAGCTTAGAGTTATTTAAGAAGAGGATAGTTATAAAACTTTTTTAATTAATAAAATTTTAAATTTCATGGCTTCTTCTGAGAATTAAAACAAATGAATAAAATTTTCTTTAAATTCTAAACCAAACATTTTAAAATCAAAGAGAAATTGTTGAAAAATTGTGCAGGATCCTATATTTGTTTGTCAGGAAGAGACTAAAGTAAAAGTAAATAAATTATACAAACTGTACAAATTTTATAGGGTGGCAACTTAGCAAGAATAAGCTAATTATTTTAAAGTTTTTAAATGAATCCTAGATCGGTGTCTGGAAAGGGCAATCATTTTTTTCTTAAAATCTTCGCAAGAAATATATTTTTTACTGGACAATGTTCAAAAACTTGCATTTGTAAGTAATTCCTATGAAAATCCTCGTGATGGGTTAATTTTCTTAAATAATACGGTACTTGTTAGTTATCCCATCGACCAATTTTGCTAAATTATATAAATCGCCAAACCACTCGTCAAATTATACAAATTGACATAATTTTTATTTTAAATAATGAAAGAACAAATAATAGTATATTATTAATAAAAATGCAAATAAAACGTCAAAATTAAAATAAATTGATGATGTAAACACAAGTTGTCAAGTGAATGTGACATTTAAGATCAACCATTATTGGCATTTAATCTTACAATTTGGTAACAGTAATTGGGTCGACGGGATAACTAACAAGTACCAATAATACTTAAGGCTGAATCCATATCAACTCAGGCAGGGGGGGGTTACCTTCATAGTCTCAGAAGTTTTTGAATTGAACATATGTTAAAATTTAAGAAAAAGTAAGATACTTGTATATTTTCATTTTGCCCCAAAAAATTCCTGGCCCGAGATACAGGCCGCCAAAGATGACATCCCCGGCATCCTTTCTCATTCTCGATTTTCGATAAAAATTTTAAAGTGCTCTATCTCTAGAACGATGCAAGATATTTTGTTGCGGTTTATTTTATTTTAAAGATAATATTCTTCTGTTTAAAATGATATACCCAATTTTGAAAAATGTATTCAACTTTTCTTGTGGCAGCCTTTTGAAAAAAAAAAAAAAATTCCAAAAAAAATTTTTTTTTGGAAATGCCAATCCCAAAAATTTTGATTTTTTTGCTGTTGATTAATACCATTGGGAACTACCTTCACTGTAAAGGAGAACTTCCACTTTTGAGTTTAACAAATTTTAGAAACTTTTAAAAAATTCAGAGACGTTTACAGGAACTGTATGTATACAGTTCCAGTAAAAGTCACTGAATTTTTGCTTATTTGTATCATATTTGTAAGGATAAGCCTACTATATATCCTAAACAAGTTAGAAATTGCAATATCAAATGTGGCAAATGAGGTGCGTGCGTACTATAACTAGTTTTATAAATATTCAGATCTTGGTGCAATAAGTTACACTCTTGGGCAAAAAGGGCATGAATACAAAATTTATTATGATTCTACATATTAAATTCAGTAATACGGAAGTAATATGAATTCATCTTAAAAGGACTTAATCGCCATGACAACCTAGAATGATTGCCTATCATGGTATATCATTGAATCAATTATGTATTATAGGATTTTTAAATAGAATGAAGAAAACTTTTATTAATGTCTTTTATGTTTTAATTTGATTTTCATAGCATTTGAAGTGATGCATACTTTATTTTCAATACCGAACATAGTAAAACAATCTCAATAACATATATCAATTACACAGCAATACAAATTATATTAATACAAGTTAGAGTTCAGACAGATGGGCAGACAAATCGAATCCATATAGACTTTCAACTATGTTGGAAATTGTTAAAAGCACATAAATAGGTTGGAATTTGACTTTTAGAAATTTATGTCAATAGACGGAAGCATACTTTAATACTTTCATACAACCCTGTATTTTACCTACTATCTTTATATACATGCCACTATTTAGCTAATATTTAATTAAGATTAAAACATCCTTAAAACCAGTGAAATCACACTTCCAGAGATTATCATCCATAGACGGCCATGTATCTAATTCTTTGTGTGGACCTGCATATCATTTTATCTATATTCTCCAAACATATCTTAGTATACTAAATGTAGTTCAGTGTAAAAATGCATAACTCATTTAAAAATCACCTTTAAGCTACTTTCATTCATACTCAGTAAACCCTTAAGATTTCTTTTGTGTAGCCCTGTATATGATCTACAGCATTTATGCACACAACATAATATGGAAAAATTTAGTTAAACTTAAAAACTCAAACACAACTAAAAATGCACTTCCAGCATTTTTAGTTTACCCTTACGATTTCTTTTGTGTAGCCCTGTATATGATCTACAGCCTTTATACATACAACATAATATGGAAATATTTAATTAAACTTAAAAACTCATATTGCAACTAAAAATGCACCTCTAGCAATCATTGCTAATGTACAGTATTTCCAATAAGGTAAAGTATGTAAACACTATGCACTTTCTATGACACAGTAAGTAATTTTTTGTAAACCTCTGCAAAAAAGTATGTATCACTTCAAATGCTATGAAAATCAAATTAAAACATAAAAGACATTAATAAAAGTTTTCTTCATTCTATTTAAAAATCCTATAATACATAATTGATTCAATGATATACCATGATAGGCTGCCATGGCGATTAAGTCCTTTTAAGATGGATTCATATTACTTCCGTATTACTGAATTTAATATATGGAATTACAGTAAATTTTGTATTCATGCCTTTTTGCCCAAGAGTGTAACACTTATTGCACCAAGATCCGAATATTTATAAAACTAGTTAATACTATGCACGCACCTCATTTGCCACATTTGATATTGCAATTTCTCACTTGTTTAGGATATATAGTAGGCTTATCCTTACAAATATGATACAAATAAGCAAAAATTCAGTGACTTTTACTGGAACTGTATGTATAAAGTTCCTGTAAAATTCTCTGAATTTTTTAAATGTTTCTAAAATTTGTTAAACTCAGAAGTGGAAGTTCTCCTTTACAGTGAAGATAGTTCCCAATGGTATTAATCAACAGCAAAAAAATCAAAATTTTTAGGATTGGCATTTTCGAAAAAAAATTTTTTTTTGAAAAAAAAATTTTTTTTTCAAAAGGTTGCCATAAGAAAAGTTGAATACATTTTTCAAAATTGGGTATATCATTTTAAACAGAAGAATATTATCTTTAAAATAAAAAAAAACCACAACAAAATATCTTGCACCGTTCTAGAGATAGAGCACTTTAAAATTTTTATCGAAAATGGCGAATTGGAAATGGTGCCCGGGATGCCATCTTTGGTGGCCTGTATCTCGGGCCAGGAATTTTTTGGGGCAAAACCAAAATATACAAGTATCTTATTTTTTATTGAATTTTAACATATGTTCAATTCAAAAATTTCTGCGACTATGAAGGTAAGATTTTTTCTTTGGCTGCCTGAATTGACATGGATCATACCTTAACAAACATCAAATAAGTAATGTAAAAACATTCTCTTTTATTTAAATATGATTCTGTTTCTAATTATTCTGAATATCTTTAAAAGTTGTATAAGGTTTTTAACAATGTTTTAAAAGTTTTTTTTTAAGTATTCGGTTCAGCCGAATATTTCAATATTTGGCAGGCTGAAAAGTTTGCTATTCGTCCAAGCCGAATATTCGGCCTACTGAATAGTTTGATATTCAGCCAAACCGAATATTCGGTAACATGGCCGAATACTGAATAGATACTGAATATTCGGTGCATTCCTAATATATATGTACCTAAAAGCAATTGTATTACGTTTTATTTCCGCCTTATACGAATTTTAAATATTTATAGTTTCTTAAAATTCCAAATACAGTAGACTCCCTCAAATCCGCACAGCTTGGGACCAGAGGTTGTGCGGATTTTAGAATTTTGCGGATTTCTGGTCATTAATTTGTTTACATTTTTGAAACATTAATTTCATTGGTAGTTAAGCAAGGGAAATTATAATGAATGCTTACAATAAAGTGAAACATTCAAATAAGTAAAATAATAAAATAATTTATTAGTTTAAAGGTAAGTAATTAATAAAAATTAAAAAAATATATTAAATTATTACGAATGAAATCGATTAAATTCGATTCCAAAAGTCTTACGCTGCCATCTAGTGATAGCAAGAAGAACAGTGTTAATGCTATTATCAGTATATATAGCTTATTGCACTCACTGTAACTTTTTTCATTGTTATTTAGAGTCTTGAATGCTTTTCTTATACTGCTTTGTATGTTTAGAAATCAATTTGTCTATAATTTAAAAAAAAAATTCCGCGAAAAATAATTTTAAAATAGCGTTCCGGTTCGTGGATTTTTCCATTTCGAACCCTGGAAGTTTTGATATAGATATGCTAATTTATATCAAAATCAAAAGTAATGTAAATTTATTTAGTAATAAACAAGCTGTAATAGCCAAAAGAGAATGATTAACAAAAAATTTAGTAAAAAAAACACTGCGGTAGTCGCTGATTTCGGCGCCATCTTGAATTTTGTTCCTGCAACTTAACTGTAAATTTCATTGTTTACATCTGAAAAAATACGCGGATTTTAGGCGTTCGCGGATTTAAGGGAGTCTACTGTAGTTAATTTTTTTTTTTAAGATGTTCTTAAAAATGTAAGTTTTGGGAAATTAGCGATTTTGTTTTGGAATTTTTCATATTTTAAAATTCTTTGCGATACTTTTCTGCTATCCCATCGACCACTTTAAAAAAAAAAAACAAATTATCGTTAAATTATAATGCCAAATAAACAAATTGCCATTCTAAACTTTTGTACATAAGAATACAGTAGACTCCCTTAAATCTGCGACCCTAAAATCCGCACATTTTTCCAGATGTAAACAATGAAATCTACAGTTAAGTTGCAGGAACAAAATTCAAGATGGCGCCAAAATCAGCGACTACCGCAATGTTTTTTTACTAAATTATTTGTTAATCATTCTCTTTTGGCTATTACAACTGATTTATTACTGAATAAATTTACATTACTTTTGATTTTGATATAAATTAGCATATCTATATCAAACATTCCAGGGTTCGAAATGGAAAAATCCACGAACCGGAAGGCTATTTTTAAATTATTGTTCGCGGATTATTATTATTTTTTAAATTATAGACAAATTTATTTTTAAACATACAAAGCAGTATAAGAAAAGCATTCAAGACTCTAAATGGATGTTTACTTCCTAAACATCATTAAGCCTTGCCCGTTCTCTGTATCTAAAACCATCCAAATATTTTAATATTTCACTTTATTGTAAGCATCCATTATAATTTCTCTCTCTTAACTACTAATCAAATTAATGTTTCAAAAATGTAAACAAATTAATGACCAGAAATCTGCAAAATTCTAAAATCCGCACAACCTCTGGTCCCAAATTTGAGGGAGTCTACTGTATTATGGAAGTTAAAGTTAAAAACATCACTGAAGAATAGGGTGCTTTTATAGGAGAGTAGTGGCATACCAGATATACCAATTAATTTGTTCAGATGATTTTGGACAAAAGAATGCTTAGAATAATTGACATTACATATGCTATGTGGTTTGGCGAAATGGGTCAATGGGATAATAAAGAAGTACCCTAATTTATATTAATTTATATTTGGTACTTATCGGTTAGCCAGGCACCAGTGTTATATTACATACGTATATATATATATCCACATATATGTATATATATAACACTGGTGGTGCCCAGCTAACTGAAAAGTACTTTATATTTCTATTGTACTTGCTTAGTTGAATGTGTCACCTCTTCTTTCAGATGATGGATAAAATCGATGACCCTGACAGATTGCAGCGGCTGCTGCAATTGGAAAGTCGCATCGTCGATGTCAAGTCAGAAGTGAATGTCGATGGCTTACTGGTAAGTTTCATTCACACTCTCTCTCTCTTTCATAAAGTCTTCAGGAACAGGACCCTTTTTAATGTCTGCATTTTACAAACTATCTGTTGTCGGGAAGATGAACTTTTAGAAGTGTCTCGATCCATGTTTTAAATGTGTCAAACTTGTTGTAATCTATAGGTAAAAAAAATAGTGTGCCCAGCGGCTGATACGAAACACTGGTTAATAGAATCGGGCGCTTTCATGCATTCAATATATACCTATTCTAATAGAAAAAAGTTTTGTTCTGTGTGTGTGTGCATTGGCTAGCAAAATCTACAGCATGTACGAAGCTGATATTTTTTGTGAAGAGAGTCGAAGGCTAATAGGTCAAAACTGGGAAATTTCATTAGCGACCCCTAGCCAGTAGGACTCGTTTTTTAAGTGGCCACTTTTTTATTTAAAAATACTAAACAGTAAAATTTCTATAAGTATTAATCTAAATAGCCCAAATAAATATGTTAATATGTGTTATATTGGAACCAAAAAAAGTAGAATCTTTGATGAAATTCAAGAAAATTTTATTCTGTCCTTGTAAAAAAGTGTCCACTGATAGACAATTTTTCACTCGCCACTTTTTCTCATTGACTGGCCCTGTGGTGGGTGCTCATTTTGACCTTTATCGAAGGCCTCTCCAGGTTTCACTGATTTTACTAACTAACACCTATTTCTCCTTTGAAAACAAACAGAGCGGCAAGCTCTTCACTTAAACACCAGTCGTGATGGAGGGGCAGGATGAGGGTTAAAAATGATTGTATTTTACGACCCCAAAAGGATGCCTAACTTTCTTTCATTTAAATTTTTGCTTAGTAACCACTTTCATTTGTATTTTAGCATAAGTTTCCCTCATGCACTCCAAGAGCAACTGTTTTTGATAAAAGATCGAGCAGTGGCACTTGTCACTGTCCATCCCCTCTAAGTTCACAGCCCACTTTTAAAAACTAATTATCTTCATTTCTATTTTTCAAAGTCATGGTTGTAAGATTGTCTAAAATAAGTATTGCATGATAAAATTCTATTCGTGTGTTTTATATTTTGTTCGATTATTTTTTATTATGCCAGATTTTTCTTTCCTCATAGGTTCCTAAACATTTTTAGAGTATCCAAATAGGGTAGTTTAATCAGGTTTTACAGTTTTATAGAAAACCAGTTTTTACTTTGTTTTAGTTATTAACACAGACAGCACTCCCCGTCCCCTCTGTCCTTAATGCATAAAAATAGAAACACTATTATTGTTAAAAGGGTTGTGAAAAGAAATGATATAACGTAACATAGTGTTATAACACAAAATTGCAATCATGAAATGCAGTTCAGCACCTAGAAAAAAAAATTGTAGTCGTCATTGGATGCCTTACTCTAATTTCTAACCCTGCGTAGAATCCTCTTTGACCTTGTTTTGAGTCGTTGTATAGCATCCACACTCTTTGCATCATTAAGATATTTTTCACAGGTGCATCCATCTACACTAAACTGACACGTGTATTATGACAGAGATGCTTCCCCTGTACCCAATACCAGCTTAGGAATTCCCAGAAGTTTTGTGCTACTCTCTTTTAGAGAGGAAACTAACGCCAGTCTGTCTTTCTTGTTTCATTGAATAATAAATCACATCCTCACTTTCCGACCCTATGAACGATTGATTTTGAAGCATAAAACTTCATTTTTATCTGTTGTACCGTTTCACTGCGTAAACATTCACGTTCACGATGGACAGTAATTCTTTGAAAGAATTATATATTTTAAAGTTTCAGCACTCTTTAAACACACACTCACCCGCTCAAGACAGAGGCCCATAACAGGGTTGATTTTCTTATAGTATTCCTATTGAAAAGCATCCTCAAAATCTTCATTTTCAGTCTCACCTTCATCCATTGTTGACATAGAAGAGGCAGCAAAGGAAATTTGAGAGGAAGCTTTTCAAATGCTTTTCAAATTATTAATGTCCTCACGTGTAGAAAGTTTCCAATCCAATACAACCTTACCTAGCGAAACAGCATCCAAAACGGGCGATGAGTCACCCTTAAAGTAATAAAAGTTTGAAAAAAATCACCATTCTTCAATTTTTTTTACAAAGTTTTATTATTTTAATGACCACCTTTCCTACATTATCTTTGTAACCCGAGAAACTTTCATTTGTAATAAGCTGAAGTTCCAAATGAGCGTGACTTATTTAAAAAAACCTATCCAGATTTTCGCTCTACATTCTTTGATTCTCTTTTGCATTATCCCTTTATTGAATTTTCATGAAGCCTGCTTGTTTGCCATCTTTAATCTTTATTAAGATAGGCTGCTTGTGTTTGATTGGAAACTTTGATTTTTCCCCAAAAGGGTACACTGTTTGTAGACAAGAACATCACTCCTCAAAAGATTCTTAGTACGATGAAAGTCTCTAAAATGAGTCGATGCAGCTTTTAATTATGTTTTTCTATTTAATAATGCTTTTATTATATTTTTTGTTATAATAGATACTAAAATTTATTAATAATGGAAATAAAACAGAGAGCTGAACGGGATAATCACAGATGCTTTTGATTAAAATTCCATATTTTTACATAAATCAATGCCTTGAGGACCTCTT
Source organism: Maratus speciosus (assembly GCA_963932465.1). Classification (NCBI taxonomy): domain Eukaryota; kingdom Metazoa; phylum Arthropoda; class Arachnida; order Araneae; family Salticidae; genus Maratus; species Maratus speciosus. Next base: position 1,587,452 of record OZ010795.1, on the reverse strand, counting down.
CATCTTTTCCCTATATTTCTCTAATTTCATATAGTTTAATAATAAGAATTGAAGAAACTTTTTAAAGAGTAAGACCACCTTCATTTTTTTTTTCTTTTTACATTGAATTTTGGAACACCCTATTGCACAGAGCCGTGGAAAATAAAAATAATCCTTCATTTCCAAAAATAAGAAATTAAAAGCTGTTTTTTGCGTGGCGTTTTGGAAAAGATCGCTGTTTGGCCCACTTTGCAATAAAAGGACTGCACGATCAGGGTTGAAATAAAAGGTGCCTTGTCCTATAGGTGGGTAGAGCAGAAAAAGTACTAAAGAATTTCTCATTTCACGGACTGTTTTAAAAACAAAATTCCCGCTCATTGTTGGAGATAACTTATGACTCTGCTTCAGCAAAAAACACCCACTCTGAAAGAAAGGTGCACATAAAAAAAACCCTGCCTATAATATGGGGAATTCAATTAATTTTTATAGGCATCCATTCATTGCTTTCCTTTTTTTTTTTTAGGTGCGTTCATAATTATATAAATACATAGCACCTATAGTCGTCGTTCAGTCCGTCCGTCCGCATATAACAGAGCCAAAACTACCCAACCGAATGGTCTGAAATTTGAAATATAAGATTGTTGCAAAATTTTGTCGAGCCATTTCAAATTTTATGAAAATTGGATGTATAGTTTAATGACAGGGACAGTCAAAAGTTTTTCTTTACATTACAGCCAATGGGAAAAATTATTGCAAGTGAATTTTAATAATGTTACAGCCTTCCGAATGGTCTGAAATTTTAAAGATATAATTGTAACAAAATTTTGTTGAGCCATTTCAAATTTTAGGAAAATCGGATGTCTAGTTTAATTACAGGGACAGTTAAAAGTGTTCGGGGAATGGAAAAAAAAATTATTGGGAGTGCATTTTAATGATGTTAAAGACTATGCACTTTATGAAGTGCAACAAATTATACATTCAGTACAATATGGGGTACAAAAAATAATTATAAAACTTGTTATAGTACGAACGCACCTCATTTGCCACGTTTGACGAGCCATTTCCAACTTGTTTTATTTGTGTTTCTTAGAAGTTAAAACGCAGGAGGAGTGGGTGAGGGACTCTTCAAGAGGTATGGAATCATGGCCCTAGACTGTCAAAAAGTTAATGTCTCTCTATCTTGAAAACTAAAAATATAAATGGGTAGGGGTCCTCTCAATCCAATTTCTTCCAATAGTGGCATAGTCAGAAAAATTTCCAAATTGAAAGGGAGACTGATTTTGAATTTATTCTATCTCACACTGAAAGAAGATATATATTTTTTAAATCGACCGACCCCTCTTTCCGAACAGTGATAATCCACTCATTGTGGTTGTATACATTTTTTTGTTTACTTTTTGCCATGCTAACACTATTTTTTTTAAAGAAAGCTTAACAAGCATCGTGTTTTCTTATTGCCTACAAAAAAATGAAGGCGACTCATTCTAGTACTCAATATGATTTTCAAAACTTCAAAGATTTATTTTTGGTTTCAGTTGAAAAAAAAAAGAGAGACTAGCAAGGGAATTATTTTTGTTGTTTTATTTTTGGCTGTAATGTGTTAATGGACAATAAAGTCCTATTTAAATTCATGTTTTTTTTTAGGTGCATTCATAATTATATAAATACACCTGTAGTCGTCATTCAGTCTGCCTATAACAGAGCCAAAATGACCTTACCGAAGGGTCTGAAATTTTAAATATAGGATGGTTGCAAAAGGGTGTCGAGTCACTTCTGATTTTATAAAAATCGGATGTAGAGTTGAATGACAGGGACCGTCCAAAGTTTTCCGTTGCATTAAAGCCAATGGGAAAAAAATGATTCCAAGTGCCTTTGAAGGATGGGACAGCCTTTCGAACAGAATGAAATGGATAGGCACTTATGGAAGGGCACTCCAATAGAGACATTCGGTACACTCTACAGCATGAAGGTTGGATGAGCCATTTCCAACTTGTTTTTGTTATTATTTCAGTCATCTTGTAAAAACATTTTGTTAAATCTGAATAGAGTTGCATTTTAATCGAAATGGGCACAAAAGAGGCTATTTTCCACCCCCAAATAGGTAAACAAAAGCTGTAAAGTTCATGGAGACGATGAGATGGATCCATAAACTCTGTTCCTGTAACCTATACAAATCCTATTTAAAATGGGATCCTGCATCCTACTACATGGCTTTTGACCGATCCCTTGAAACACGTCTCCACTGTGAATGACTGAATCAATGGCAATTTCTAAGAAGAAGAGCAAAAAAGTTTGGGTCCTGCAGACACAGAATTCCAAAAGCCTAGCGACATCCTGTTGATGTCCAGGAATACGCACCGTGCTTTTTTGTCATGGTGAAGCAAAATGGACTATGAGAGAGTAAAACTACCCCTATCATTTCAATGAGCAACCAGGAAATAATGAAAATACATCTAGAATGGATAAAAAGTAAGATCCCCCATAGCTGAATTCACAAGGCAATTGAATGCTAAAATTTTGGATGGAAAATGCTATTAGCATTGAAAGCACTCAGCTGCCGGCAGAAAGAAAATAAATTAGGGTACTACTGGATTATCCCGTCAATCCATGTCGCCAAATTATACAAATCGTCAAACTGTTCATCAAATTATGCAAATTAACATAATTTTTATATTAAGTAACAAAAGATCAAAAAAATTAGCAAAACATTAATACAGAGTTTCTCCCAGGCAGTTTTAGGAGGGTGCTGTGCCCCGCCTACCCTTTGATTTACAAAATAGCACCCTTGTTGCCCCTCATCCAAAGAATGAGCACCCTTCTTGTCTCTCCATTCAAAAAAGTGCATTTTTTCTTATTTGCATTAAAAAATTTACTTGCCTAGTGAAATCTGACGCAATGTTGTTTTGAAAAGAGATATCTAAGTTTTAAATATTAAAAGTGACTTTAAAAATCAAAAAAGTGGTCTTAAGAATCCAAAACATGCCCTTAAGAATTAAAAAAGTGCTCTTTTCTCACCGGCAGCCCTTTTTTAGATCAAGGGGAAACTCTGATTAATAAAAATATAAACAAAACGGCAAGTTTAAAATCTCTTGATGACGTAAGAAACATGTGTAACATGTTCAATATCAAGTGAATGTGACATTTACGATCATCCATTATTGAAGTCAGGCTAAGCACATTTTTCACAGGTTGTGTAGGTTTTATTTTTTTATAAAAACCTATAATATTATGCATAACAGGTAATCGTGTTCATGAGTTCAGCTGCACTACAAAAAACAAGTCAAAGGACATTTTTTATTTAAAAAAAAAAAATTCCTTCTTAAAATAGTCTACATAGGTGCGAAATCAAAACAACTGTCTACAGCAGAGAAAAAAAGTAAGGAAGATGCGCATCTTTCCCTTATCATTTAATTTTATTTACTTCTACATTAGTTTTTTTTAAATTTAAATTTATTTAATGTGTATTTTCTTTAATATACACATCAGGGTTGGCAAGGTTTTGGACACAACGGTAAAATCCATGGTTTAAACCGTACTGTCCAAAACCCTTCTGTCTAAAACTGTCCAAAACTATATTTTGCAGTAAAATTGTATTTATCAGAGCAGTGCTAAAAGTTTAAAAAATTGGCAAAAAGATTACAATACAAAAATACCAATTTAGTAGTAACAACCTAATTGCCCTATGTAACAAAGTAATTACATTAAAAAATATTAAAGTTAATTATGTATCATAATTTTAATGTTATTTATTTAAATAATAATAGTTAATAGAAGAAGTACTAATGATTTTTATGAAGAATACATTCTGATTCTGTTACTGAAAGTCCCGAGAGTTGTTACTGGAAATAATTGATAAATGGAATTCAGGTTCAGCATACTGATTAAACCAGCTTACTGCTGGCAATTATGTATATGTGTATATTAAGAAATAGTATAAATAAAAATAATTGATTTTGTTTGATTATATGAGATATTTAGATATTGACTATTATTATAACACTATATTATATGGCTATTATTATAACAGCACTATTTAACTCTTAAGAAATAGAATGTTCACTAGAATTAGATTAAATTCATAATAAAAATACATATTTTAAAAAATAACTTCTAGATTTAAAATTAAATATTTGTGTTTTCTTTCATTATCCTATAATCTAGAAAAAATAATTTACAATGAAGCATTATTAAAAGAAATTTCTTTGTAACATTTTCTTGCAAAAAAATTGAAGCAAAAGCAAATCTCCCCTCCCTGTACTACATGTGTGGTATTATAAAGAATTTCTTATTATTATAACTCTATTTTAACAGAAACAAAACTTTTTATGTTACACAGATATTAGAAAAATTTGAACTTTTTTTCATTTACCAAAGAATTAAATGGAATGTTAGTAAAATATAGTGTGAGATATTTGTATTTATTCATATGTTTAATAAGTGTGCAGTGGTTACATGTGGAATGTTGCTTTTTTTTAAGGTTTTGGACACTTTAGTACAGTTTTGGACAGTAAAACCCACATGTCCTGTCCAAAACCCCAACCCTGATACACATCCAATAAGTATATCAGAGTTCATATCTCTATATCTAAGGTGTATATTAAAGAAAATACACACATCCAATAAGTAGACCCCTATGCCTATCCTATAGCTTTTATAACCATTCTATCAAAATTGCTCCAATTTTTTATCTTCACCACCACAATGTTAAAATATTAATCCAATTATAAATATTCTATCCATAATTTGACAGTAAATAGTTAAATGTACCAATTGATATAATACCTTTTGTATTTTGAGAACATTCCTTATTCAATATGTTTATAATTAGACTTAGACAATCAGTAAATCAGCTTAATGACAACATTGTTTCTTATTATTTGAATGAACTTTTGTTTTTCTGACAATCCTTATCCTTAATAATACCCTGTATAGTTTAATATTTTCATAGGTTATTTTGGGGTATTGACGAGTGATAAAATAATAAAAATAAGTGATGGGTTCATGAATTTGAGTGGAAAGAAGTCCTTCAATTTTTTTGTGTATTTAGATTTTAGAATAAAAATGTAACTGAATTAAATTATTGAGAATTTAATTTCAATTAAAGCTTGTTAAAAAAGCTAATATATGCAAAAATGCGTATTAAAAAGTATTTGGTTGCCAAATGTCGAAGCTTCGGTATTCGGCAAAATTGCTGCTTCGGCCCATCACTAAAAGCATTTAAGTTAGGTCAACGGATAGTCTCAGTTGCCATACAAAGCCATTAGACTGGGCTGCACACACCCTCCCCTCATCGAGTGGATGGCTGAAATTCCAGGATTATTTAATTAAAACTCGATTTGCCTATTGAAATGCAACTTGTCTTCCAAGTCTTATAGGGGTGGAAAACACGATTTGAGTGGTGGACGCGTAGGTTTACCTTTCCTGCTCTTAATTCTAGATGTTTTCATACCTTTGGATGCAGGAAAACACAATGATAAACCTATTGATCCACCCCTCAGATCAGGTCTGCAGGTGGTTTCCACCCAGATAGGACTTGGCAGACTGGTTGCATTTTAATAGGCTCATCGAGTTCTGTCTCATCCTGTTTCCAACTGGATGAGGTGATTGTGCTTCCCAGTCTCAATCATGTCCTAGTTGTACTCATTCTACTAAAGAGGTTGAAAAAGTATGTTAAGTGTTTTTGTTTAACATGACTTGCACCACCACTCAATACTACTGAGAATTTGTCTTTAAAAGAGCGTGTCCATTTTATCGTTGAAAGTGACTGCTTTAATGATGGAGGTTCTTCTCTTTCTTTCTTTTTTTTTTTTTTTTTTTTCGATGTTTGCAAAGTGCTTATACGTATAACATAGTGATTGTGTTGTTACATTAACCAATTTTATGTATTTTTGGATAGATAGTATGCAGTGAAGTTGCTGCCTACATGATATATATGTATTGATATATCAGATGACCTTATGGGTCATAACATCGGGTCGGTCCTGTAGACAGAATGACAGACACCTGGTCTACAGGACCGACCCGATGTTATGACCAAATAAGGTCATCTGAGTGAAATGGGCTCACCGGTTGTCCACCCAGTTAGCTTAAACGGTAGAGCATTGGCCCCGTTAAGCCAAGTTTGATTCCTGGCCTGGGCATTTTTTTGCTCTGTTGGAAATATTCCTTTTGTATGCTATTGAAGTGTAAGTGTGTAATGAAATGTTACTTTCCTCTAGGATACGGTGCAAGCTTTATACTTTGACTGTGATCACCCGGCACTGAGGAGAATGAAGAACATCGAGACTTTCATCCAAAGATGTAAGTGTGCTCTCTCTCTCTTTTGATACACAGTGTTATTTTTTTTAGAAATAGGCCCCTTCCCTTAAAGATCGAACATAATACATTTCTTAATATAAGGTTTAACATTTTTTTGGGGTCATGCATTTTATTTTTCTCTTTGAAAGCGTTACGCTTTTAACGGTTTCAGTTGTTTTATGCGAAATGTTGAGAAGAGTGAATGAAAATTCCTCTTTGCTTTTGAAGTAGACCATGACTCACGTTGCCAATGTGTGTCCTGTTGCGGATGGGACCTCAAAAAATGGATTACAATCCTTAAGGTGTACAGGGCTCAGTGAACTTTTATTTTCTCCAAAGATATGTATCAATAGAGTATGCATTATTTAAATCTGTCAATAAGGAATTCAGAATTTGGCGTGTTTACGCGATGGATAAATGAAGTTTCAGAGGGTCTGATCCACTCTTTAAAATGTCTGTCACTCGTTTTTCCGTCCAATAAAGTCCATAGCGGCCTCCTACGATACCGTCTCTAGAATTTTTTTTTCTTTCTTACATTTCTAAACAATCCTTTTGAAATTTTACACTGCTCAAGCAACCGTGAGAAGGGTCTCACTATTCTTTGGGTCAGGGTTGGGGAATTTCCAAAAAATCTTACCCGCCACTAAGAAGCAACATACAGTCAAAAAAAACTTATGACAGAATATACACTATTGCAAAAATAATTTATTACTATTGCTACAATAGATTTTTGTAACCCCCCCCCCCCCATAAAAGTAAGAAATAATACAACAGTATAGGCCAGAACTTAGTACAGTGGGGTAAAGATGAAAATAAGGAATTTTGCTGAGTAGCCACTGGCTGGTAGGTTGATTTTTTTTTTATTATTATTTTAGTAGCCAGTGACTGGCTAGTAAAAACAATTTATTGAGTCGCTAGCAAATACATTTATTTTACTGAATATTTAATTAAAAAATAGATGAGTTTAGAGTACATAAGTAATTTATGTACTAAATAAAAATATTTTAATCCATATTGTTCTGAATAAACTTGAAATACTCATTTCCAGTCTATTTTAAATTTTAAAATAAGTTAACACCAAAGTTATATGCAACATGCCACTCTGCTTAGGTACTTGTGTAGCTAATGACAAGTACCCCCCCCCCCCCCTTTTTTTTTTAAAAAAATTGTTTGTCTAGCCATTGCCTGACAATAAGAAAAAAGGCCTGTTTATCCCCTGACAAGCAAATGGGATTAAAAATTTAAAAAAAAAAAAAAAAAAAAAAAAAAAACTCTGAAATTCACAGCAAGTTTTCTGAAAGGTTACAGTACAGGGTGAGCCAGGGTCCCCTTCCTTCAGATACTAATTATGCATTTGTTCCATGGCTGTTTCACAAAATGAGTGTTTTTTCCAGGGCTGTCGGATTTTAGCCAGGCCAGTTTAAACCGGCCGGCTTTTTCTGCTTTAAACCACTTTAAAAAGGCCGGCTTTTATTAAAGCAATTTTTTCTTTTATAAAAACTGTTCTTAAAACAAAATGTTATTAATTAGTAACTTTTAATTTCTGCTGTCATGAAAATGTACATCAATTTACAGTTGAACTGTCAAATAAATTGACAATTAATAAATTGATAAATAAGTGAATTGATAGTAGAAATGTTGTGGCGGCCAACAGATAGTAGGGAATGATTATTAGAAATTTGTGCAATAAAAACTTCTTAAAATAGTACAAATGATTTTTATCAAATAAGATATTTATTCAAAAAGTAATACACTATTGGTTTATGAAATAAGTTACCAATCATTTGACTCAATTATTAAATAACAGTGCACTTTTACCAATTTTTCTGCTTATTCAGCACCTAAGCTGTTTCTGATCTTGTTTCAAAGAAAACCATATGTTGAAAAAATTATCTCAATAGATGCAGAACTTGGGGGACAGCTGTGTAGTTTAATAATATGTGGGTAGATTTATGGGGGTACAAGAACAAAATATTCAGTCAGTATATAAGAAAATTGAAATTAAGGAAAAGGTTTAAAAAGATAAATGTAATATAAAAGTTATGCAAATTAATTACTAATTTATGTGGAATGCTGCCTCATGAAAAAATTCTTTTTACATAAACAAGTAACTTATTCTTATTCATATTACTAATGCATTCATATAGGCTAAGAGCCATTTTCCAAGTGCAGTACTTTATAGACAGTTTCATTTTGTATAATATTTATTTGAATATAATTTTTACCCGTAACAACATGAAAATATTTTTACAGCAGAGAAAGTTCCGCTGAACCTATAGATAGTTTTTTAAAAATCATATTGACTACTTATGAGGCTTTTATGGTATATCAATTATTAATTGGCTATAAAAATGAACCTCTGAAACAAGATTTTAAATAAATTTCATAACATTTTAGTTGTAATTTATAGAAAATAGCTATTAGTAAAGTAAATTAACAATAACATATAGAGTTGTTTAAAATAAATAGTGAGATATGCCCTGGGAAAAAGCCAATAAAAGACGGCTTTTTTCAAAAAAGACTGGTTTTTTCCAATAAAAGCTGGCCGGCCTGGCCTTTTGTAAAAAAGACCGGCTTTTTTGCAGCCCTAGTTTTTTCAGCACTCCTTTAACGTGATTCGTATTTTTCCATGATGTATTGGCAATATTTGCATTTCTTCTGCAATCCTTTGGTGGAGTGTGTGTGTTGTTGTTTTTTTTTTCGATCTTTTGACCAAATTTGCATTTCTTTCCCCCCCCCCCCCCCAACGAAGTTTGCATTTTTTTCCTGTGATCTATTGATGATATTTGTGTTTTTTCTGAGATCTTTTGACAGAATTCTCACTTTTTTCGCTATTCTTTAATTAAATTCGCATATTTTTGCTGATTCTTTGACCAAATTTGTATTTTTTCGCAATCTGTTGACGATATTTGCATTTTTTTTTCCACAGTTCTTTGATGAAATTCAGTTTTTTAGCGATCCTTTGATAAATTTTGCATTTTTTTGCGATTTTTTGACAAAATTTGTGTTTTTTTAGCGATTTTTTGATGAAATTTGCGTTCTTGTCTGCTATTCTTTGACGAAATCCCTGCATTTGGCTGGTTCTTTCCATATTTTTAATCGCCAGTCTTTCACATTTAATCGCCAAGTGGCGAATATTTATTTTCATCTTTACAGTGGGGAGGTATCTTTATGATGTAAACCTAAAAACATGAGGTTGCGCATTCTATAGATCTCATTTTTAAATGATCATCCAACATACCTTGTCAACATTGGCGCCAACTTCTGAAAAATATTGGGTGGGCTCAAACATTTTTTGGGCAAATTGGCATCTACTGATACATTTTTAAAGTATACATTTGTGATTTCATTAAATTACATTTGCATGGATAAAGTAGAAATCTTAATGGATACCCTAGGCACTTCTGAGCTTGATCAAACACTGAAAATGTTGGATGATCAAATGATTTCATGTCCAGTGGCACAATTTTTGTCCCAAATGCCTGTGGAATTGGATGAGAGGAACTCACTTTTGTGGGTGTCTGCGGCAGGGTTGGCTTTTTACCAGGACATGGTAAAAACTAGGTTTTTACCGGTAAAAACCTGGGAAAAAGTGATAAAAACCTAAAGATACGATAAACTCTACTAGTCATTAAACTGTATTTTAATTCTGTCAATAAAAACTCTACTTTCAAGTAATTGATGTGTTTATATATTATATATAAAGATATGGGAAATAAACAATTAGTCAGTTCCCTAAAGCTGTTGATACAGCACTTTAATCATACAGATTTTACCATATTTTCTATTCTCCATCTATAAATAGTACAACAACAGATGTTTACTATCTGTTACCAACACAAAATTGCTTGGTGTACAGGTTTCCATTCTACTTGTACTCTTATAATTTCCAAGCAGCTTCTTTAAAACAAATAAAAACCAAAGTTTGGTGAAAAGCGTTCAATAACAAAAGAAATAAATCGCAAATTCATACATTTAAGGGTGGATCTTAACTCCATACCTTGTACTTCACCCAACCCATAGAGTGAATTTTTTCGAACTTTTCACATATCCACAGTAAATTAAGAAATAGACTCGGTGTACAGAAAGCTGTAAAGCTTGTATTTTGTATACCTATATTGGTAAAATGCACCTACTAACATTTGTTCAAACTACATTATGTCACACTATTTGTAAGGTTTTGGTTTTTATTAAAATGATTAATGTTTTCAAGTGAGAAAAAAGTGTACTTAAAATTTTTCTTTTCCTTTTGCTTTAAGTAAAAATTAGTAAAATAGTCTCTATTTAGATAAATATAATAAATATTGTAATGTTCATTCTCATAATAATAGTTATAATAATTTTTAGGCTTATTAATAATAATGATATATGTACAATGATTGTGTCTTTAAAATTTTGAATTCTTGTAGGAGGAAAACACGGATGAAAGTTATTCGGTCTTTTTATATTCCTTAAAAACCACTATTTTTGTATAGTATTCTTTTACTTACCTAATTAGAAACTAAATTAGGTGAATATTGTTATACAGAATTATGATATTAAATATCCGGAAAATTTTAAAATTGGGAAAATGAAAAATCGGTAGATAAATTTTTATGATAAAAGTGACAAAAACAGTCAAACTAAAAAGTTTTTTCATAGGTGGTAAAAACATGTTTTTCCAAAGATGGTAAAAACCGGTTTAAACCATCCGACGGTAAATACCATCCAACCCTGGTCTGCGGCTAGAAATGTCGATTTTCCAAAGCACTTCTGGGTTTTAATCAAATGCTGGAAATGACTGATCCTATTCTGATCAAACGATTTCTAATAAAGATGGCTAATTTTTTTTTTTTTAGTTTGCACATTTTTAAATATCCTGAAAGTACCCCCCCCCCCCCCCCCTGGTTATTTTTTATATTTTCTTATTAAAGTTTATTAAACGATGAAAATTATGGATCCTACGATGATCCAACGAAATGCATAAGTCCCTTTCTCATTTTCTGTCGAAGTTTTTCACATGTAATCGCCAAGTGTCGAGTATTTATTTTCATCTTTACAGTGGGGAGGTATCTTTATGATGTAAACCTAAAAACATGAGGTTGCGCATTCTATAGATCTCATTTTTTAACTTTTACGAGACTTTACACTCCACATGTCAGAGGGATGAAAAAACATATCCACGCATTGCCTTCAACTTTCTTTTTAAAAGACTTCTCTTTTGCAATTTAGGAAATGAATCCGTAAATAGTATTTTTACCTCTTTCACTGTCCGAGGATTTTCCAGTATTTATATAAGAATGCTTGGAAATAAATCCCAGGATATTTTAAAATCACAGTTGGATGCTGTAATGTCACTACTTTCTAAATAAGGTTCAAAATAGAATTCTGTTTCAAATAGTTTGGTCTACGGCCCTTTTAACATGATTTCTAGGAACAGATAAATCCGGGCCTGCCGGTTAAGGGAGACGTTGAAGTTGAGGCCTTGGTTGGCCTAGGCTAGATGTATTCGGTGACTACTTTTATGTTTCTTGGCGATTCATTTAGTATGAGAACGTGTCCTGGTTTTTGTTCTCTGATACTGGGTCACTTTATTTTGAATGAATGACTCTTTGATGAGTCAGGAGGAAACAGGGAGTGGGGAGCGGTGAAATTTAGCACATACGTTATTACTCAGAGAAGTCTGCTCTTCAGAAAAAGAAAAGTATCCATAAGTACAATGGAATAGTTTGATCGGCTCACAAGTACCCGAAATGAAATACGACTCATCCAGCAAAAACTGTGGGTCACCCAAGTGCTTTAAAAGTGCCGCAGCATTGAAATAGATTTCCCACTGACCTGTATTCACTGATAGAGTCATAGCATGCTGGGTATTTCTCTTTTGAGAGAAATTTAATTGTACATACGCTAAAGATACTTTTATGGAGCGTGCATGTTTCTTACTTCTATCTTTATTGTTTTTCCATTGAATCTCAACAGAAAGAAATTTTGTTTAGGAAAAATGAAAAAAAAAGTAAGAAAATAAAATAAAATAAACAATGAAATAGAATAATAGAAACTGGGTGAGCCAATTATTGGGTGGGCTTAAGTCTCATGGGCCCCTATAAGTTGGCGCCACTGTGACCCACTTGATCTGAAACCTATCAACATAGTATTACTTTCTTCTATCTTCAATGGAAGAAAGTATTCTAATCAAAATTTTTTTCGACTTCCAGTTTTCGACGGATTGACACATTTTACGGATTAGAGGTTCCAAAAACATGTTTATAGAAAATATCTGTCTGTCCGTGTGTCTGTCGCCATTGTACCATCAAAAAGTGTATGAAGTTATGCATAGAATTGAACCCAATTTTTTGTGTATGTTTTTGGCCATGGCAAGAAGGTCCTCCCTGAATTTGGAAATATTTTGCCAAAAGGGTGCACTATAATAGCGATTTTTGTGTAAGTTTCTTGATTTCTTGTAGTTCTATTGTACACCAGCGGCTGATGAAACGACAGGAAATTCCCATCCTGATAAGCCGACTATTTGTGAACAGCTGATATATAGCAGAATAATGGAAAACTATAGATTTTAATGATTAATTTGATAGAAATTAACTCGTTTTTACTCTGATTCATGGACTGAAGCAGAAATTTAACATGAAAGTCAAGGCTGATATAGCTAAATAATACATAACATTTATAATATTAAAAACATATGTTTATAAAAATTTAAAAACCATGTTTTTCTGCCATATTGAAAAATTTTATAAGATACTAAAACGGTCTTTTGGAGACAGTTTGGATTCCTTCACCAATCGAGCCAACCAGCACAGGATATGGAACTCTTCCCTTGGATCCTTAAGAGGCTATCCTTAAGAGCCATTTGAAGTTTTACATTAAATTGTGTCGATTTAAATGATCCACATAAAGTAGGATATTATGGTATGAAATGCTTTAGAGAAGGATGATCAATAGACAGAACATTACCTTTTGTGATTTGCATTGTATGCTCACTTCCGTACAGCCAATATATCAGTCGATAAATTTTCAGGGCTTTTTTTTTTCCTTTTCCTGAAATGTTCTGATTCCTTTAATATAATGTAGCATCGCTATCAACTTTCTGTTGGATGGATTTTTTTTTTTTTTTTTTTTTTTTTTTTAAATGGCCGTGTGGAACTGGGATGGTGTTCATCATAGCTTTTTTCAATAGGTGAATAATAAAGTAAAGAGTATGGATGGGCAAATAAAACAACGTTCTTTGCAGACTCATTTGGGTAACATTCAGTGCAAATGCCCTCATCCATGCAAAGCCTTCACTGGCAGTCTGGTCTTTCCTATATTAGATCCAACCTAATGGGGCATAGAATGTCAAATGAAAAAGCACAAGCAATCTATTAAAAAAAAGAAGAAATAAAAAAAGTAATTAACTCATAGATTCTTGTTAAACATTGCTTGAAGCATGCCTTTATCGATTTTCTTTTTAATTCAGCTAAAATGATCTCTAAACCTATCTCTATGCAGCTTTTTTGAAGCATTCCATATTCCATGTCCATAAAAATTAGGGATGCACTGAATAGTGGTTTTGGCCGAATACCAAATATTCGGCTAGCCGAATAGTAACTGCTAAACTGAATACTAAATATTCGGCTTGTCGAATAATTTTATATTTCAAATTTTAAAGGCATTAAAATGTTAAATTTTAAAACAATTTTATATAATATTTAAACCAGAAACTTTCATTTTGATAATCAAGAGCTTTTTTCAAGTAAACTTTATGCTGAAAAAAATCTGCTTTAAGTTATTTAAGAAGAGGATAGTTATAAAACTTTTTTAATTAATAAAATTTTAAATTTCATGGCTTCTTCTGTGAATTAAAACAAATGAGTAAAATGTTTTAAATTCTAAAAAAAACAATTTAAAATTAAAGAGAAATTGTGAAAAAAATGGAAGAAAAATTGTACAGGGTCATATATTATTTGTTTCTCAGGAAGAGACTAAAGTAAAAGTAAATAAATATTACAGTCTATTCAAATTTTATATGGTAGCAACTCAGCAAGAATAACTGTTCTACTCCCTTTGATTAGGCAAGGAAGTTTGTAAGTGCATCCTAGATCGGTGTCTGGAGTGGGCGATCCTTTTCAGAGATTGCAAACGTTGTTCTTAAAATCTTAGCAAGAAACAGATTATTGACTGGACAGTGTTCAGGAATTTGCATTTGTACATCATTAATTCCTATGAAAATCCTCGTGATGGGTTCATTTTCTTAAATAATACTTAACAAACAGCAAATAAATAATGTAAAAAAAATTCTCTTTTATTTAAATATATGATTCTGTTTTTAATTACTCTGAATATCTTTATAAGTTGACTGTTAAACGTAGAAGTGGTATAACGTTTTTAAAAAATATGTTTTAAAAGTATTTTTAAATATTCGGTATACCGAATAGTTTGATATTTTGCCAAACCGAATATTCGGCAGGCCGAATAGTTTGCTATTCGGCCAAGCCGAATATTCGGTAACATGGCCAAATAGGCCGAATACAGAATAGATACCGAATATTCGGTGCATCCCTAATAAAAATAGCATTCATTGTGACTTTGCAATTCTCCATTGGCTGTTGGATATAAAAAACCTTTTCTTAGTTTCAACTAACATTACCATTTGCTTTCCTTATACAGTTTATTTACTCCCTCTCATTCCATCATTCAATAAATCCTTGAATCTGCTTTTTCCTCCCTCTAGATTGACAAAATTTCATCCTACTCTGCATAGACAACGTGGTACTGTATGCTATTATTTTAAAAAAATCTTTCTTAAAAAGGCTTTTTCACCACTATTAAATAGATGGTTAAAAAAAAAAAAAAACCAAGTGGGTAAGTGTGATCACAGATCGCACAGAGGGTTTCGTTTAATATTCCTTTCAAAACACTTTATCTTTTTGAAAAATCTGTTAGTTCCACATTTCACAACCAAGGGGTGCACTCGATTCTAAACAAACATCTATCCGAACGAAAACCCGTTTTACATACTATCCGTAGATATGTTAGTCGAGGGGATTGGGCCCATAGCACCCGAGGTCAGTAGGCGCACCTGGCGGCAAAAAATGGAACTAAAATATGTAAGGCTATGGTGCATAATATGAAAGAAGGGTCAAAGGGGTGTTGGCAAAAGTTGGAAAATTTCTCCCCTGGTTAAAAGGGCGGAGGTTAGAAAAATTACTTAAAATACACAAGTTAGAGCACGGAGGGGTAAATAATATAAGACTTTTTGAAGATTTTATGATTTGTCGTGCGGTCTGAGGTATTCAGCTATACGCATGCAAAATTTCATGTCTCCAACTTAATTAGGGGCTCTCTTAGAAAGAATTGCTTCAAATACATATGTGGTAGTTCAAAGGGTTAAACATAAGACTTTTTCAAGATTTTATGATTTGTCGCTTGGCCTCAGGTGTTCTGCTATAAGTATGCAAAATTTAAAATCTCCAATTTAATTAGGGGCTCAGTTAGAAAGTATTGCTTAAAATACACGAGATGGAGTTGAAAGGGTTAAACATAAAACTTTTTCAAAATTTATTATTTGACGTGTAATCTTGGATGTTGAGCTATAAGTATTCAAAATTTTACGTCTCCAACCTAAATAGGGGCTCACTTAGAAAGAATTGTTTAAAATACACATGTGGGAGCCCAAAGGGTTAAACGTACGACATTTTCAAAATTTTATGATTTGTTGTTTGATGTGAAGTGTTCAGCTATAAGTATACAGAATTTCACGCCTCCAACATAATTAGGGGCTCACTTAGAAAGAATTGTTTAAAATACACATGTGGGAGCCCAAAGGGTTAAATGTACGACTTTTTCAAAATTTTATGATTTGTCGTATGATGTGAGGTGTTCAGCTATAAGTATACAGAATTTCACACCTCCAAACTAATTAGGAGCTCACTTAGAAAGAATTGTTTAAAATACACATGTGGGAGCCCAAAGGGTTAAATGTACGATTTTTTCAAAATTTTATGATTTGTCGTTTGATGTGAGGTGTCCAGCTATAAGTATGCAAAATTTCACGCCTCCAACATAATTAGGGGCTCACTTAGAAAGAATTGTTTAAAATACACATGTGGGAGCCCAAAGGGTTAAATGTACGACTTTTTCAAAATTTTATGATTTGTCGTATGATGTGAGGTGTTCAGCTATAAGTACCGAAAATTTCATGTCTCCAACATAATTAGGGGCTCAGTAGAAAGAATTGTTTAAAATGTACATATGGGAGTTACCGACTCGTTTACAGACATTAATTCTTCTGCGAGTTTAACCAATTAATTAAATAATAATTATTTCAGCTTGTAATTAAGATAGGACTTAGAAATAAGTATCAATGAAATCAGCAAGAAATTTGACATCAGGATGCCAAAAAATTTAATATTTAAAAAGTTAAAATTTCGTATTAAAATATGCTGTTATGAAAAACTGCAGCGTCGTCATGTCTACCTGCTTTCCCGCCTAATTGCAATCTTTTTTCCTTGTCTTTCCAATTAAAGAAATTAAATTTTTATCGATCGATTTTTAGTGGATATTTTAACCTATACACATCGCAGAAATGTGAACTTTATAGCAAATGAAGGTAGATTTTTTTCTGTGTCTGTCTATTCCATTTCCAAATTTCTCGGACCAATATTTTCTGATATGCGATTTCGCTTTAAAATGCCCACTTCATTTTTCAGCTTAATTTCCTCCGTGGTAACCATGCATCGGCTGATTTTACTGGCAACTCTTAGGAGAAACACGGATGATTTGGAGAAGGTCTGTTTGAACCTGCATTAAAAAGGTGGATTGGTTAATTTTAGAAGTTAATTAGCCCGTAATTCAGTTAATTACCAACTTTTTCAAAATTTTATGATTTGTTGTTTGATGTGAGGTGTTCAGCTATAAGTACCCAAAATTTCATGTCTCTAACATGTATAGTTTCTGAGAACGGGCTCTGTGACGGACAGACAGACAGACAGACAAAGGAGTGAGACGAATAGGGTTTCGTCAGATGAACAAAACCCTAAAAAAAGCATTTGATAAAATGTAATTCAAAATTGCCCATCCCATAAATACACATGTATAAAATATTCCTTTTATAGAATTTTAATGGTACATTCATGTGGGTTAAAAATATCGAACTTCTTTTTTATTGGGTTCAAATGGAGTTTGGCCGAATGGAGCCTGATTTAATTTATTTTGCGTATGGGATCTGCCTGGGATGAATTGCCCTTTAAGCCTGGCGCCAACAAATCACTCCACCCTGAAAAAGTTCATTTCATGAAAGAGCATTATTGTTTCTTATTTTTAATTTAGCAGAGGATTGCCTTGGATGGCAAAAAATATGAATTTCTTAAAAGCTGTATTTTAAGAAGTTTGCAGTTTTTCAAGTTAATGGTTATGTAACATTGTTTAAATTTTGTAATGTATTTCCTAATGAAAAAAAAAATAAAGAATCTTGTGTTCTGAATAATGGATAAACATGTCCCTGTACAGAAATTTCATTTTGTAATAAAATCCACTAAAATAAGCGATAATGATTTCATTTTGATAATTCCTTTGGAATGGACCTTATAAGAAATTTCAATGTATTTAAAGTTTCTTCTTTAGGACCAGAGAAGTGTAAAATTACTGAATCTATCTGATTCCAGATGCTCATTTTAAATACTGATGTAAATTCATTCAGAGAAACTAGGGCAATATCAATACTATCAGCATCTATTCAAGCTCATCTTATTGGACATGGTAATAGGGACGTCTTTATATCTCAATATAGATAGATGAACCCATAACAGCAGCAGAACAAGATATGGACCATAAGTGTTATTCAGTATTCATAGAATTTGCAATTTGATTAATGAACATAGCACATATTGAAATATTCCTTACCTGGAAATCTTAATGAAAGAGAGATAATCAGCTGAGGTAGATTTTTTGTTTTGTATGAAGCAGGCTACTGAATAAATGCATGGATCGGACGAAAGAAGGGATTGAAGAAGATACTGGTATGGAATATTAAGTGCTGTTTTTTGTGTCTCAAAATTACAGTGTGTGCAAAACAGTATTATTGTTATTGAGATATAGCGGGAGAGTCACAGTTTAGGTATCGTTATTGCGATATTTGTCTACATTTCTGTCAACCTGTATTCATTAGAGACTCTGAGTAGAATCATCCCTTTTCATTAAACTGCATTGGTTTAGTCTATGATGGGCTGGCAAGAACCAAAATTGCCGAGATTTGCCCCTAGCTAATGGAAAAGTATAAATATTGTGTGCATTCTATAAATGAAAGTAATGCTAAGTGCAGGGTAATGCTTTCAGCTGAATGATTCTTTGTTTTTTATGTGCATTGTAGATGGCCGAGCAGCCGATGCCATCATGTCATACCGTATGAAGCCTGATGATTTCACTGTTCTAAAGACAATCGGAAGGGGTGCCTTTGGTGAAGTACAACTTGTAAGTATTATTTTCTCTCCTTTTTTAAAATTCTGTATTTATTACAGAAAAAGAAAGGGATCTTTAATATTGAAAAGTGCTAATAAATAACAATAATGTCATGTTACTCAATTTGGATTCAGTTATGTATTTTGCTGCAGTATTTCTTTACGATTCCGTTGCCCATTTAGGGTAAATAGGGTTACCCATTTAGGGTTACCAAAGATTATGATGTAATGCTAAAGGGATAAGTATGACATCCCATTTACTGTTGTCCATTGTAACCTTGCTTGTCACATGTGTCATATTATATATAATATACATATATACATTCTATTTTTATTTATTTTGTGGATAAGTCAATTAAGTTTTTCTATTGATGATATAAATTAATTGCAATTTTTCTGTTTTTCTCTTTAATTTTGGAAAAGGTTTGGGGTACCACCTATGGGGTGAAGTATTTGTTTTCAAGGCTAGCTGACCTGCCTGGCATTGCCCAGACCCATGCAAATAACCTTAAATATATCTGAAATCAATGTTGAATGATTTTATATTTTTAGATGAAAATATTTCCAAATACACCAAACCTAGTGTTGGGGACCCAACTTGGGGGAGGAAGGTCCAAATGCACCTGAGTCTCAGATTTCTCATAAGGAGTCAGCCAATTAAAAAACATATTGAAGATTCCAAATTAGCACACTGTTAGCTGCCAATCATAACAGTTTCCAAAACATTCCAAAGCAAGAAAGGAAGAAGCAAGTAAAAGAGATTTTTTCTTCTTTTTTCACTTTGAAATTGCAGTATCTGTTTTCCTTAAAGAAATACAATAAAAACAAAAAACACCCACTTAATCATCTTACTTTTTCAGTTCTAACAGTGTTATTCATTTAAAAAAATATTATTTAACCTTTCAAAAAAAAAAAAAAACTGCATCGAATTTATGTATTTTTTCTCTTTTACATGTTTATAAGTCCATATCTGCTCTCTTGTTTGAAATACAATAAACCAAAAATATCCACTTATTAGAGGTGTTTCTCTGATTTTGATAGTGTTATTTGTTAAAAAAAAAAAAAAAAACTGTCAGAATGTCAATTCTGCATTTTCTGTTCTTTCTACAATTTTTAAAAATCCACATCTATTTATCAAGTAACAATAATAAAAACTAACAAAGTCTTTGTTCCCCTCCTCTGATACCTTTCCAGATATCGATTGTTGTCAGAAACATTCCTTGCAACTTTATCCTATTTGTGTTGTTAAAGAAGGATGTGGGAGAGTGTTTTATATTACAGTGAAACCTCTCTGTACGACCACCTCCCGGGACGACCCTTTTTTCATGGAACAAAATTTATCCCCATAGGCTCAATACTCATTTTTACCTCCATTCAGAGACCATCCCAGATGAACTCCCTTCATGAGCGACCCATTTCTTTGAAGATAATTCCGTTTTTTCCTGGTTGCTCAAAGAAGGTTTTATTAGAAAAATAATTCCGGAGAGCGCATTATTCAAAACTTCTAAACTAAGTTTAGTTTGTTTTTTTTATCCCGGTAACTTTGAAATATTTAAACCCCTTTTTGCCTTTTTAGGCAATGAATTTAACTCTGATGACACATTAAGATTGACGGCCAATAAACTCCCCTGCCCTATTCTGTCGGGAAACTCTCAAAGAAATAGATCAATGAATGAAATCGCAATTATTGGTTCCCGTCCATAAAAATTTGCATTTATTGACTGAACTTCGAAAGGACTGGCAAATAAAAGATATAAAAGATAAAACCGTAAAATCATACACATTCTTGATGTGTACACTGTCGAATGTTGGGGTGTCCCTCATTCTAGGTACGTTTGGATAGATTTTCATTTAAAAGTATAAATTTATACAAATCCGAGGGTGGGTGTGCCACCAGCATGAGGCTCATTTGAAAAGAGTTTTGTTTAAAAATATTAAATCATTCAACACTGATTTTAGATGCATTTACGATTATTGTTCCGGGCCTGAGCAATGGAGCGAGTCATGTCAGTAAATGTAGGATTTGAATAAAATAAGCAAAACTGAATAAAAAATGACAGCTAGAAAAATTTGAGAAATCTTACATGTCCAGTCGGGCATGTGGTTAAAAATAAAATAAATAGATGCCCTAATAAAAAATTTACATGCCCAACTTTTTGCACTTCTTAAATTCCATGGCTGTAGTGTTAAATCTCGTAAATAGGACATAATCTATCAAACAATAAAGGATACACTGAATAACTTTTATTCAAGAGAATGAGAAGCTCTTATGATTAAAATTTTTTCAAAAATGAATCATTCTCATTTAATAAATAAAAATTACATTGCAAAACTAATTAAACATTATTTTATTATATTATAAGTTACATCCTCTACATTCAATTGCTAGTGTAGAGAATGTTCACTAATGTGTCATGTACCTTTGGCAGTTTATTGCCAGTGTTCGATAGCCAGTAAGGGATTTTAGGTACCCTAGGTCAGGTCAGGTCCCATCCATGCTTATTCGCCTTAAGTCATTCATAGTCTCTGTCAAAAGGCGAAGGGAGGTTTTAACTCAATTCATACACCTAAAACCCCTTTCACATACACATGTACTAGGCGAAAAACAAAAGCATTATTTCAGCCAATAAAACTATAGTATGGGTGATATCTTGCGTTATAGCTGCAGATAGCAGTATATTAGATGTCTTTTCTAACTTTCACTGATAGCATCTCAAATCCTCACTATTGCATCTCAATTGCCATCAAAATTTTCCAATTTGAAATTTTACCATATGACTATTTGTCGTCCAAGGTCCACGTTGCACTGTCTAGTAGATCTAGATGAACTGTCTCATTGCCGTTGTTCTGGATGAACTTTCTTTTGCTCTGGACGAACTGTCTTTTTTTCTGGAAGGGCTGACCATCTGTCTTCCTCGGAACTGTAGTTGCGATTCTTTCGTCTGCCTCTTGAGTTGTTGTACTTGTCAGAAACTCCGGGTGTTCGCCGTCTGTATCCTCCTGGGCTTTCCTCTTAATAACAATTATTCTTGCTGTAAATCTTCTAGCTGCCACCAAGTTGTAATGGAGCCGGTGTCTTAAGGTGGTGTGGTAGCGGGCAACTTCAACAGCCGAGTCTTATTAAAATCGAAAAAAATATTTTATTGCATTACAAGCAATTAAATGATGATTTTCCAGATTAAATAATGACTATATACAACATTCTACATTATTGAGTTCACTTACAGCTGCTAATAAAGAGTTCATCGATTCAAGTCCAGTCCTCGAATAGCAGATTGCTTTCAGTTGGGTCAGTCTCTTATTTATTCAAAGTCCACAGTTTTCGAAGATAAGAGTTTGGGATGCTCGACAGGAATGTCGCACTTTTTGTAGATATTCAACCGAGGTTTAGGAACCTCCGATGTTCCCTCCGTGATAGAGTACTTTATAGCCACGCCTCGCTTTCGCTTTCACCGTGCTTCGGAAAATATTCTGAAGCCATTAACCCATGAGAGATTTCCACTCTACACGGCCAGAAACTACTTGAAGTCTCAACTTCAACAAAAGGAAAAAAGCTCCCGAGCATCCTCTGCATCTCCCTTTATCAGTTCAGTTTTTCGTCTCGAACAAAAGCTACTTCCCTTAGCCACTCACCTTCTCTGACCCATGAGCTCATAAACAAGCTCGTTCTCTATAGGCTGCAGTCAGAAACCTGACGTCAGTTCAATATGTAGTTTTACTATCTAGTTTCTCATGGGAAAGAGATCCTCGTGAACATCAAAAGAATATTTTCTCTCGCTAAATAAAGGAGTACCTTTCACACTAGTGTCACCTGAAAAGATGGATTGAAATTGATATATTTGTTTCATCTTTTGCGACATTTTCTAGGACTCTGAAGAAATTTTGAGACTAGGTGAAAATACATTAGATTCCCTATGCTGGCTTCTGCCTTATAAATTGAGAGTTTCAATGTGAGATATCGTCGAATTCTCACAGTATAATTAAATTCTAAAAATATTAAAAGGGTGTTATGTCAGTGGAAACATGCCTATCAAAAAATGGGTTGACAACATTCTATCTTGACATACAGGGGGAAACTAGGTTGAGTGTCGTAAAAGTACATAGAAATTGCTTTTGTAGTTTCTCTCTATTCTAAAAAAAAGTAACTACCGCTGTCACTGCCGCAGGTTTTTAATTTTTTGTGACTGGAGGTCTTTCTTCGTTAATATTAAGAAAAATAATGCATACAAAAATATGAAAATCGGTAGTATTATAGAGAAGTGTTTGATAAACACGCTGATGCAGACAGTTTTCAAATCGAAGAATTATTTTAAGAGATATTTAATGCTAAAGTTAGACAAAGTCGTTCCATTAAAAAAGTTTTATAGGAGCAAAAACTGTGAATGGGAATTTAATTTTTTTTTAGATTATTTTATACGTTTAAAGTTCCCAATGTGCAGACTGCATTTCTTTTTTTAATTGGACTCATTTTTTGAGGTTTTATTTCTATTTTAAGTTCAAATTTTCAGCATTTCGAGAGATATTTTTTTACATATTTTAGAAAATGGTATTTATTTAAACTGTTGCCCACTGTATAAATAGTGCAAACAATAAAAAGCTTCAAAGAAAAAAATTATTGACATGTGATTATTATAAACAGAACCCCCCCCCCCCCCCTTTAAATTAGAATTAAATAATTAGGTATAAAAAGCAGTAACTTATTGAAAATTACGTCATAAAAACTCTATTTACATGTGAATTTTAAAAGAGAAAGGATATTGTAAAATAATAAATTCATTAACATGCGTTAGAAGTCTTAAGTTAGAGAAATTACGTCACATTGCACTTATTACGTAAAATGGACAAAAAATAATATTGCAAAACAGTTTAAATTTAAGAATTGTGCGAGACATTTACTTGATATTTTGAGATGATCTTTTCAACTATTTCAGGGCAAATGACATTTCATTTCTAATAAAAGTATTTTCATGTAAATATTAAAAAGAGAAAGGAAAGTTTGGTGAAAATTACGTCAGATTTAAAATGTCTTATTTAAAAGAACTTTCTTTTCGCTTTGTTAAAAAATACCGGGTCACAAAAATTCTGTTTACATAATTCATTTTACATTAGCTTATTTTGAAATGTTTAACTGATTTTATTTAATCAAAGACAAAAACTGTCATTGTATCTTTTAACAACAACTTATTTGGCCTTAAAATTCCACAATCATTGAGAAATGAATAGAAACCCGTTTATAGGTAAAACCCGCCACTGTTTTTTAAATTATAAATCAATCATCCGAAATCTTTTTAAAGCCAATCAAATTAGCATGCTTTTAGAGTCTGCGGAGTCTGAACGGGAATTGGTGAGCATAGCTCGTAGGGGGCAGAGCCCCCTAGTCTCAGAAAAAAAAGTAGATACTTACCTGTTATTAGGGATGCACCGGATATTGATTTTGCCGGATATCAGATACCAGATATCCGAATCTCCTTTTCCTGCCGGATTCGGATATCCGGCACTAGATATGTTTTTAGTTATATGGTTAATTATTTCTTTATATAACGCCATCTCAGAACAATAAATTACAAACATGTTTCATACATCATTAAAACATTTTAAATGTATTGAAATATAATTTACAAAAACTATATCTCTTTGAACATCAGGGCTTGAAATTCAAGTTTTCCCCAGAAGGGGAGCTTCCCAGTCAACATTTTAAAATACAGGGGAGTTGAATTGTTAGAAAGGAGAAAAAAAAAAAAATCTTTAAACCCCGTTATTTTTTATGTGCCACTTAAAGAATTACATTTATACAGACATGACAAAATACCTTTGAAATAATTTAAATTAACAACTCAAGATAATTTATTATCAAAAATGTTTATTTTTATTAAAACAAAGGAACAGAATCAAGTTTTATATA
Organism: Maratus speciosus; assembly: GCA_963932465.1. NCBI lineage: Eukaryota > Metazoa > Arthropoda > Arachnida > Araneae > Salticidae > Maratus > Maratus speciosus. The sequence continues at coordinate 1,562,846 of OZ010795.1, read as the reverse complement.
TACCATGTCTATTTTTCAACTTTCAACTAATGTTATGGGCAATTAACAATTGGGTTGCTAAATGAATTTCTTAATTTAGAATTTATTCCATTTTGTTTGCATGTTTTAGCCTCTTTCACAAGTTACACTTTTGACAAACAGCACAGACCAACTTTTATAACTTTAGAAATTATCGGAAACGCAGGGTTATGCACTGTTAAAAAATTTTAGAAAACTTTGCAAAATTTGATGTGCATTATTTTTTAACTTACTTGCATGAATAATGCATATCGGTGATTCTATTGTCAATATCCTACGGTGATTGTATGTCACTTCTGAACAAACTTGTTTTATTATATCCTTAATGGAATTATAGTCAAAACTGTAATCCCTGGTATTTTCGTTAAAATTGAACTATGGAATTTTAAATGCATTCAACATGTCCAAAAACACTTCAGTGTAGGGGAAGACGGGGTACAATGAAACAAGGGGTACAATGAAACATTACTTGTAAAATCAATTAAATTTGTCATAGAGAGTTGCAGTTTATATATATGTTATACAACTATATGTTCCGATTACTGATGTGATTTGGATACATTCACACTTCTACAACAGTAGCAATAGACGATTATTCCTTTTACACCATTGAAAGTAACTTTCTTTACTAAAAGTAATTTTATTTCTTTTTCCTTGTTGTTATATGTAATAATTATTTTTTCTATATATTGTTATCTTTGGGTAGTTGTCTTCATACCTCCAAAACCAAACTAAAAAAAATAAATATTAGAAGTTTGAAAATAAATTTTTATTTAGTAACCTCAGTGCGGGGTACAATGAAACACTTGCAGACGGGGTACAATGAAACATGTTTTATTATAGTAATAAAAATAGTAAATAGAATATATTAGAAGTAATAGTAGGAAAACAGAAAAAACTAACCAGGTCAGTAAAAAATGATCTTGTTAAGCAATTTTAAAAATAGAAAGAGAAAAAAAGCTAAGAAGGGATTGTTTTGAAAACAAACTCTGCCTGCTACAGACTCTGATGATGATCCAGATTTTTTTCCAGGCCCAGCTGGTCATCAAGGTACTAAGAATGAGATATCCGCACACAACATGTATGGCACAAGCAGCATCCATATAAATGGAAACATAAGGAAATATATACCATTGGAGAAATCATACATTTAAATGAAGTCAAATGTGTGAAGTACTTGATATAAAAAGACTCCACCTAGTTTTAATTTTTTTTTTTTTTTTTTAGAAATTTACATTTAAAAAAAAACTTATTGTGTTGAAACTACCACCCCATATTCCCTCAGGAGCAACTGAAATATAAGCAGAAATGCTAATTTTTGAAACTGTCTTGAGCCAATTTAATATAAAATGAAAGGTATTTCTTAAACTAATAGAATTTTCTTATTTTTCATCTTAGACTATAATATTTTTATCAAGTTCCTTATTAATCAAGTTTTGTTTTTGTATTTATCTCATTTTTCATAAAATGAACTATACTGGGTGAAAATTGCTTCCATCATTTGGAGTGTTTCATTGTACCCCGTATGCCGGGGTACAATGAAACACTGTAAGACATTTATTTTTTGTTATTTTTCAAGCATAAAGATATTGTTTAGATATTGTTTAGAACTTATTGTTGTTAAGATATTGTTATACCTAATAAAAATTTATTTAGATGGGGAAAATACAAGGCTAAAAATATGCATTAATTATATTTTTGTGCATGCAAAATTTTGCATAGGAAAAAAAAATTAGTAAATTTTGTTTCATTGTACCCTGTCTTCCTCTATATATTGTCATCATTTCTGTCCACAATTCCAATGACATCAGTTTCTGCCGACTGCAACTGTGTTTCAAAGACTAGCAATGCAACCTTAGGCCATAACTTATGTAAAAATGTTACTAATGTTTTAATTTTAATTCACTTTCATTCACTCCCATCAAGAATCTAACCGGTAGTCAACTTTCTTCATATCCACAAGTTTTAAATTTTCAACAACTTCTGCTCCATCAGTCAGTCCTTCAATCAAAAACTGTATCAACCTTTTCCTGTAATGTCTCTTAATTTTCTCAAGGAGCCGTTCTCTGCTCCAGAAGCTAATGTGTAGTTTGGCAATATTTCATTATTCAAATCTTTTTCTTTGCAATTATAGATTGGGGGGGTGGGGGGGTGGGGAGGGGAGAAGGCTGAGTAGTGGCATCTGGTAGGGTAAATAAGAAAGTTTCCCATTTATCTGAATATTCTTATGGAACCCCAGTCAACAAAAATGTTTTGGTCCCATGCTTTTCAGATAACCGGAGTTTTACTGTACTTGAATGATTAATGAATAAATGTTATGCTTATATTGAATTTTTTTCAATCTATTGAGTATGAATTAATAATATTAAATAAACTCCTTGTGAATCCTTCCTATTTATTTATTTACTTTTGTTAAGAAATACTTTATTTTTGTAAGATTTTAAGAAACATTTATTTCCTCAAAGTAATTTCTTTTGTTAAGGGGACATTCCAGTGAAACTGGTTTTCCCTTCTCAAATCATGAAATTCTATATTAACTCATGGGAAATTTTAGCAAGAACAAAAAACCATACATTAGTCATAAATTATAAAACACTTTCTAACACTATCATAATATTGTTACCAAATAAAATTTTTTTTTCATTCACATCACACAGTTAAACATTTAAGGGGACCCTTCACTAACTTGAAAATGGCCATTTGGTAATGTTAAACCAATGGGCAGGGTTTTTTCTATTTGTTTAAATTTGAAAAGTTTTAAAAGATTCTTTTTGCATAAGATAGCTAAGCTCGATCTTTCATACGACTGTTTTTTACTTTTTCGATTTCAGCTGCAGATTTTTTTGCATGGAATTGCAATGCATTGGAATTTTAAATCCATATCCAAAGTTTGAAAAGGAAATAGTCAATTGATTTCTTCTATTACACGATAAAAGGTTGATTTTAAAAGTCATGTCCTAATTTCTGTGAATTGCAAAAATCAACTAGTTTGTTATTTCTAAACATGCTTTTTTAAGTTCACCAATTTTTCTTTCTTCATGTGTGCCACAAGTGTAATCTCATTTTGTTTAGTGCTGACTATTGGCCAATTTGGCAGGGCTCAGTCTCCGGTGGCCATTACTGCCCTTTTAGTTATTTCCTATTTTTGGCACAGGGAAAAAACATTGCAAAATACATAAATCGGTCATAAAAAAAATATCGCTGATTTCGTCAATTATGGTGAAAATAAATAACAAAATTTGTCGACCGGTCACAAGAAGAAAACTGAAGTTCATGGGAAATCGGCAGCGGGAAAATATCACAAAATTCGTCAATCGATCATGGAAAAATATCGTGCAATTTGCCAGTCCGTCATGAGTAAATATCGTGAAATTCCTCAGCCGGTCGCAGAGAAAAAACTTGAAATTTTTCAATCGGATGCAAAAAAAATCGTTATTTTCATCAGTATGTCGCAAGAACAAACAGGGAAATTTGCCAATCTGTCACAGAATAAAATTGCTATATTTGTCAATTGATCTCGAGAAAAAAAATTATGAAATTCATCGATCGGTCTCTAGAAAAAATCGTGGAATTCGTCAGTCGGTCGTGGAGAAAAAGCACAAAATTTTTCAGTCAGATGCGGAAAAACAACTATGAATTTTGTCAGTCTGTCGTAAGAAGAAACTGTTAAATCTGCTAATTGATAGTAGAAAATATCAAGAAATTTGTCGGTCGGTCCTGAGATTTGATCGTTGTTTTACAAAGAAACATTTTCGGAAAATGATTTTTTGGAAACAGGAATCGCCTGCCCACAAGAGGGCATGATAAATAGGACACAATAATAATCTTTAGGGCATTGTACAATGAAATACTGATAATTGCTACTGGATTTGGATATGGAATTGACTATATTGATAATTGCTGATAATTGTTAATAATTCATTAATTTGTACAATGAAATGCTGATAATTTGTATAGTAAATTTTAACCAATTAATATGCATATAATTGTAGAGTATTTTCACAAAGAAATACTACATACTTTCATTTTATAATTTAAACATAAAATATCTACTAATATACCCATGATTAAAGAGTTATTTTCTCCAAACATAGGTTTAATTGATGCCCTTTTTCTGTTTTAATTATTTAATATTGTTTTTGCTCTAAGTCACGTTTAGTTTTATTTTAAGTTAAATTATTTTGATATTTATAAGTAAAAAGAAAATTACTTTTAATTTTAAATATTTATAAGGAAGTTACAAAAATAACTAGTTGGATTTGCCAATCCCAAAACTTTCTTCTATCTCATACATCTTAATATTTCAAAAAGTAGTAGTTCCAAATGTTACCGTACTTTAATATTATTAGTTCAATATTATACCACCTTTGATTTTGATCTAAAATTTCTGCTCTAGTCAATTAATCAGAATAAGGTAATCTCAATCATGATATTTATTAACACGTTCACGCCGGCGCGGTGGGTCACACTCGACTGACTCAGAGCTGGCAAGTCTCCGGCCTTTTGGATACCAGTATTTTAATACAGAAAATGTTGTTTTATTTAATTAGAACAATTGGGCAATTTAAAGGAACAATATTTTCTCTAAAATAACAGTGGTGTGCAAAAAGCCGGAGACTTGACAACTCTGAGACAGTCGAATGTGACCCTCTGTGCCGGCATGAACGTGTTAAAATCAATAATTTTTTCGTTATTCTGTTGTACATCAGCTGTTTGTGAATAGCCAGCTTAGCAGGATGCGAAGTTCCCTTCGCTTCATGAGCCGCCAATATACACCACAAAAAAAACTGCGAAAAATTGAGAAAATTTTACAAAAATCTTTGTTACAGTGCCACCTTCTGGTGGAATATTTCCAAATGCAAGGAGAAACTGCTGGCCATAGCCAAAAATATACACACAAAATTGGTTCAATTCTATGCTTAGCTTCATACACTTTTCAATGGTAAAATAATGAAAATAACACACAAATCCATATTATAGCGCCCCCTTCCAGCAGAATATTTTCAAATTGAAGGAGGACCTGCTGGCCATAGCCAAAAACATACTCCCAAAAATTGGTTCAATTCTATGCATAACTTCATACACTTTTCGATGGTACAAGAATGAAAGTGCCACAAAAACCGCTATTATGGTGCCCCATTTTGGCAGAATATTTCCAATTTAAAGGAGAACCTGCTGGACATAGCCAAAAACAAATACAAAAAATTTTAATAAACCACTCATACTACAATATATATTAAAACACACATACACACATAAATAACGCCTGCATTCAACAGTTAAAGGTATATATAAATATTATACAGACATACAAACAATAAATACAGTAAACCCAACTGGAGTGAAACATCGGCCGGAGTAGCTCAGTGGTTAGAGCAGCAGTCTTGTATACTGTGGTCCCGGGTTCGATTCCTGACTCTGGCTAATTTTTCACTCCAGTTGGGTTTATTGTATTTATTGTTTGTATGTCTGTATAATATTTATATATACCTTTAACAAAAAATTTTGTTCAATTATATGGATAACTTCATACACTTTTCGGTGGTACAATAATGAAAATGGCACAAAAATCGCGATTACGTGGCCCCCCCCCCCCCCCCTCCTTCCAGTGGAATGTTTACATATTGAAGAAGGCTGACCTCTAAAACATCTAAATACATCGAAAACCGGAAATCGAAAAAATTTCTATTAAAATACTTTCTTCTAAAAAATGGCCTGTTTAACTGTTAAACTTAAAAAAAGAAAGAAAATTAATAAAGTCATACTTTAATAAACAACTTCAAATTTTATTTTGCGTTCTGAAAGTAAAGGTACAATTTTCTGAAAGAAGTAAACATAAATTCTTAAATTTATTATAAAGAGTTCAAATATCAATGTTAGGAAAGCTGGCAATTCTTTAAACTTTTGAGAATTACCTTTTACTCATGTATAGTGAACTTACTTTCATATTTTGCATTATAAACAAAATTGTTCGGCATTGTTTGGGGTCAAACTATTTCTGTTATCTTTATATATTCACTTCGCTGCACTTTGCCGGATATCCGGCAGAGAAGTCGGATGTCCGGTGATTGTGATCCGGATACCCGACGGTATTTCGGATATTGAAAAATCAGCCGGATATCCGTTGCATCCCTACCTGTTATTTTCCATATGATTTTGCAAGTGTTGTTAATATGTTTTGGAATGTTTTCTTGAGAATGATCTTTTTGTTTTTGTTGTTCTAGGTACGGCATAAATCAACAAAAAAACTGTATGCCATGAAGCTTCTCAGCAAGTTTGAGATGGTGAGAACTTATTTTCTGTTTCTTTTTTTCTTGTCTTATTTTCTTAAAATTGAAATGCATACAAAGTGTCTATGCCTATGCAGTGATGTTGTGTTTCTTGTTTTAAAAAATCGGTCAAAGTTTGCGAATGACAGGCATTCTGGAATACGCAAAGATTACTTTTCTGGAAATTCAGAAATTGTGGTAGATTGTTTGGATAAAATGACACACCCAGTTTATTTCCTGGATCATTTTATTCTTGGCAGGTGCTTGGAATGAATAGTTTTTTAATTTTGTGCATTTTGAAGAGACTCCTGCTGCTTTAACAGTTTTATCTCCTTCATCTGAGAATTCCACCTCTTTGGATTCCCTGGCATCCTTCCAGACTATTCAGCCTTTTATAAGATAATATGGATAACCAGGCCCTATCCCTTTTTAAATGATAAAAGCAAAGCTTGAAGTTGAAATTAGGAGGGTGAGACGCATGCAAAGGATGCATACATCTCAAGAAAGGGCAGACTCTATGTCTTTTTAGGATAACGTATTTTCATAATTTACATGTTCAACCTGTACCGACATCCCTGTAAGAACTTGGCTTTGAAAATAAATCCAAGCAGTGCTTTGTAGATCTTGGCTTGGAAGGGCTATTCGCACCCATTGGGGGCCAACCTGTATTTTGTTTTGAGCTCCTGTATCATCTGCATGTCATTGCTTAAAAAAAAAAAAAAAAAAAAAAAAAAAAAAACTTAAACATTTTCATAAATAAGTAATTTTATATGCCCTTTGAGTCTGTACTGAAAATAATTTAGAATAATGAACTCGTTCATACTCATAGAATTGCTTTTAAAGTACAACCTATTCCTAAATGAATCCTGGAGACTGGCCCTAGTAAGAAGAAGCCTAGAAAAAAAAAAAAAAAATTGGATTTGCAAAAATACAAACTTTATACAGGGTGTCTACAGAATCTGGAACTTTTTTGAGAAATTAAAATACAACCTTAAACGCTTCGGTGTCTGCTGAGTGGCCTATCCTGCGCACTAAAATGGACTCGATTCATTTTGAAAAGGATTCAACCGTCTATGAAATACCATTTATTAAAGCAGACAGATCCAAAGATGGATTCTATGATCATGAAGAGCGGGAAATTGTGTTATAGTAGAAAAAAAAAAAGAGGGCATGTTGCTGATATAAAGTAGAATAGAAAACCAAATCGTGATTCTATCCAGAAAATACCATCCTATCAATGAAAGTAAGATCGTTTTTCCCTCCATTAGGAGAGTCACCCTAGAGAAAGTAAGCATTCAGTAGGCACCAAAAAGATGGCTTGAGGGACTCCATGGAAATAAACATCCAAGTAATGTCCCATCTGAGAGAGTATGTGAAAAATGGAATGAGGAGGTTTCAATTCATGACACTATAGATTGTGCCACTCTTATTTGTTTTGATAATGGCTTGGGTAGAGAGCTGTTGAAACATATTTATTTAAAGCTTTTTTATTGAATCCATTTTAACCATGATTTCTCTGAATGTTGGGTATTGGGTATTGAAGTATTGTTTTCTTTTCAGATAAAACGATCTGACTCAGCCTTCTACTTTGAAGAACGTTTTATCATGGCACACTCAAAATCTGAATGGATTGTGAAGGTATTTTAAACTCTCTTTTTCTTCCTCTTCTTTTCAATGACTGTCGTTAGTTTTAAACAGGTTCTGCATATAATCCCCCCCTTTTTTTATACTGGATTAGATGGACTGAAAAAAAGGTTCATTTCTTTCTAGCTGGAATGACACACATATTCATAGATGAAGATTTTAAAAAATCACTTCTGTCATTTCACATAGATTGCCGTTTGACACCCATTTTGAACTTTTGCCACGGATTGGGTGATTTTATGAAAACATAAGTATATTTCTTTTGTTATGTTTAGATAAAATAAAAATAAATGATCACACTCATTTATTTCTTTGCTTTCTATATCCATTTTAAACACTATAAGCAAACTTTTTTTTTTTCTATAGAACAATGATCTCCTAGGCTAATGTTCATTGTTGTCAATTGGAAATGCTGCCGCTTTGCATGTGCTTTTACCTTTTTTTTTTTTTGACTTGCTGAGGTCAAAATATACATAGACTAAACCTTCAAAATCCCCAAAGTCATCTGTAATAACAAACTTTTTTCCCTATGAAAACAGACCTTAAATCTCCATGTTTAGTATTAATATTTATTGTGTTAGAGAGTCTAGGGAGATTGAGAAAAAAAAATGTCTAAAGCGGTGAATTTTTCACACCTATTTAGGGTCTGACCTATTCCACTCTTTCATGCACTCTATTTTCAAAAATTATTTAACATACAGAAGCCATTTATGGGTTATGCGTCTAAACCCATTGAATTTGACAAATGAAAATGTTTAAGCCTCTGAGCAGTTTGCCCGTATTTTTCCATTTCCCAAAAACAACTTAAATCTGTTTGTAGACAAAAATATTTAAAACAGAATTGTATTTTTAAATGTCTATCCAATAAAGGGGCAGGAAGTGTTTTTTAGAAACAAACAGGAAAAGAAATTTTTAATTAGGATTACTTTTAGAAGCATTTTTATGAAAATGCTGGACTCAGATGTTCGGAGGGTTAAAAGAACTGATTGAGTAAATTTGTAAAAAAAAAAAAAAAAAAAAAAAAAAAAAAAAATAATGACAATAATGAATCAATATTATATTGGCTAGCCTAACTCTTAAAACAAATATTATCTTTAACTAAAGTTTAATTTCAAAGTATTAAAAAATTTAACTTTATTCCTATACGTTATCAGTAACATTTAATTAAGATAAGTTGTTAATTGAGGCTTTGATCTTGGGTGTCATGTAATGAAAAATTAACAAAAATTGCACCACTATGACACAATCGTAATTTTTAACAAAATCTAAAAATAACATCTTTTTTCATAAATGCATACTTTTCATATTTATAGTGGGGCGATTCAGCCTTCAGAAAGTGCGATGTGTTGCTAAATAATATATCCAGCTATGTAAACAAACCTATGAACTTTTATTCTTGTTATATATTTATTTTATTATTATTTATATATATATATATATATATACACTAGGGGGCTCTGCCCCCTGCAAGCTACGCTCGCCAACCCCCGTTCAGACACCGCAGAATCTAAAAACACGCTAATCTGATCGGTTTAAAAAATATTAGAGAAGATTGAATTATACTGAAAAAATCTGTGCAGATCTCCCTGTAAATGGGTTTCCATTCAATTTCCTTTGATTTCAAAAATTTAAGGCCGAATCAGTTGCTGTTAAGACATCCAATGGTTGTTTTCGTGTTTGATTAAAGAGGATCAGTTAAACGTTTCAAAAGAAGCTAAAAATAAAAGGAATTAAGTGTACAGAGTCTTTGTCTCCTGGTATTTTAAAACAATTTCTATAACAATAGCCTAAGTCATGTGACTATCATCAAGAGTTCCGGGCGAACCACTTCGCTTTTTATATTCCTGGTGCCATTTTGGTACTTTAACATTAGCCAGGTACAGGTGATAAGTCGCCAAATATTATTCTATCGCCACCATTTTATCTATATCATAATAGTCCAAGTCATGTAACTGCCATAAATAAATACGCTCTTATCCCTTCGCTTTTCATATGAAAGTTTGACGCAGATATCATATACGGCCCCATATTGGCGTGATTTTTTTCCGACGCTAATTTGGGGAAAAGATCAACAACATCCGGCTCATCAAATCAAGCAAAATAACGATACTATGGCGCCAGTTAAGTACCCCTTGCGTATATGACATTGGTGTCAGAAAAAAATAGCGCCAATATGGGACCGTATGTGGCATCTGTGTCGAAAGTTTTCCATTTCGATTAAAAAAAATCAATTTTTTTTTTCGAATAATACTACATAAAAGCATTGTCGCAAAGAATTCTTGGTACTGTTACGCTAGCCGGGTGCAAATCTCTCCAAGAACTATTTTTCAACTCGCCAGTTAGCATTTTTTTCGAGTGGTAAATTAAAACATTCCTTTGAAGTTGAAATTAAATGTCATCGTTTGTTACATCATTTAATATTTGGCCAGATGCCATATACGCACGTGATTTTTTTAACGAAAATTTGGTGAAATCCTCGTTTTCGAATACCAGTTACATATATATTTTTGGTACTATTTAGTTATCCCGTCGAACAAAAATCTATCACCAAACTATAAGATTAAATGCCAATAATGGTTGATAAATGTCACATTGACTTGACTTTAAGCAAGTTACACGTCTTTACTTCATCCAGTGATTTTTATTTCGACGTTTTATTTGTATATTTATTAATGTTATACTATTTTCTTTGTTCTTTTGTTATTTAAAATAAAAATTATGTCAATTTGTGTAACTTGGCGAGTGGTTTGGCGATTTATATAATTTGGCGAAATGGGTCGATGGAATAACTAAGTAGTACCGTATTTTTTAATTATTTTCTATTATTTTTTATTTTTAAAGGAAAATAACCAAAAAAATAATTAACTATAGAACAAAACAATTTATGTAATTTAAAAAAAGAAAATAAAGTAAATAAACACTTATTATTAAATAATCAACAATAGTTGGGTTACCAGGTCAACCAAAATAATGCCATTTTGGTGCCAATTAGGTACCTCGGTGCGTATATGACATCTTTGCCTAATATTTTTCTTTTCATTTCGTTTAAAAAAAATAAAGAAGTGAAAGCCATTTATTTTAAATGTTTCTGTTTGTATTGAATAAAATGATAATGAAATACAAATTGAATTTGGAATAAAAGTAGCATGATACATTTCTTAGCATACTTTTAATAGAGGCCAAACTTCTCGCCAAATTAGTTTAAAATAGTAACCTTTTCTAAAATCTGAAAAAAAAAAAATATCTGTTTGATTAAAATTTGAGTTGCCATCATTAGAAAAATGTATATAAAATTAGAAAAAAATTAATATTTCAAAAACTAATTCGAATTTAAAAATTCTAATACCAGTTTTAAAATCTGCAGATCAATATTGATTTTTGGTGTTAATTTCATCGCAAAGTATTCCATATTTTAGGAGAAATCGCCGTGAAACATAATCAGTTGTTTAATCAGTCGATTCAAAGAATTGTTACATTTCAGCCGTTTCATATATTCGTTTCATTAGGATTTTATATATATAGGGTAGATATATATATATATATATATATATATATATATATTGATTTGTTGAGATTCAGAATAGGTAAGCAGAAACTTAATGGGTATATCGAGTTGAAAAACAACAAAGTTAATATAGAGAATAAGATTTATTTTGTATTGGATTACATGGGGCACCATTTTAGGGGTGCTAATTTTAAGGGAATTTTAAATAAGTATAATGAATACCTGCCAGATAAAAACATACATATTATTAAAGCTTACAAATACGATAAACCATTAGGCAGAGTTATATTTAACTACAACAGTTACTCTAGGAATTTGCAGAGCTGTATTGAGAACAGTATTTGTCATTGTAATAAAGTTGAATATAATAAATACGTTAATTCAAATTACGGACATATTCTTACCGGGGATCTTACTATAGTGGCTGACACAAATCTCAAAAATTACATGAGGTATGGTACAAAATACAGATTGAGGAGAGTCGTGAGTAGAGGTTTAGCTAAAAAACGTTTGTCAAATGATATAGATATCTTCATTCAAAAATTAATAAATATGGTTTACCAAAAAGTGTTTTTGAGGAATGGAGGCATTATATTTTAAAAGAATTTCAAGGCTTTTACCAAAAAGATTTTGAGGGTGTTTCGGGAGAATCTTACAAAGATTTGATTAAATCAGTAAAAAATCTACAGGATGATTTTATCATTACGTATGTGGATAAAGCTAACACCAACTATGCTATAATATGTAAAAAATTATACGGAGATATTCTAAGGGAAACCTACAATAATGAGGAAAATTATCAACTACTAAAAACTACTAAACAAGTTATTGTAAACAGAGTGAAGGCGTTTTATAAAAAAAATAAAATCAAAGCAAAATAGTGTGGAATTTCCTTATCTTGTAATGGTTCCAAAATTCCATAAAACCCCAATTACTTTTAGAACCGTAACTTGTGGGTTTGGTTCTTACCTGGAATGTGTAAATAAAAAATTGTTGAATATATTACAAAAGATTTTCGATCAGGTTATAAATGAATATTCTTCGATAGTAATAAAAAATAGCTATGAACTTATAAAAAGTTTAAAAAAGCTGAAAAACATTACAGGATTGTATACATATGATTTCGAGGATTTGTATAACAGCATAAATTTAGATGATTTGAAGTACAGAGTTATGGATTTTTTTCAAGAAATCTAAAGAGAAGGATATCAGTATTGAAATATTCACCAATTTATTTCAATTTGTTGTTTACGAAAATTATCTGTTTGAAGGGAAACAAATATATAAACAAGTGAGAGGTATTCCAATGGGGGGCAGTTGTAGCTTCATCCTTGCAGATATTTATCTGTTTACATATGAAGCCGGTTTATTGATGGAAAAAGACTTAAAGATATACAGATATATAAAGATGATGTTTTGGTGGTTGAGCTGAATAACAATAAAGAAATTTATCAATTTAAATGTTATCCAGACACTTTAAATTTAAAGAGTGCTTCGGATAATCAAGGCAATGTCAACTACTTGGATGTTAAGTTGGAGATTATAAACGGAATTTTAGTATATAGTATTTATGATAAAAGAAATTATTTTGATTTTGATACAATAAAAATATTAAACTTTAATAGTAACGTGCATGTTTCAATTTTTAGAAATATATATTTAAATGGTTTAAATCGTACTGCAAATTTGTGTTCAAATGTTGATAAATTGGTTGGTGAAATTTTTAACCTTTACATAAACGCCAGTAAACAAAATTACCCAATACATTTTCTGAATGATTTAACTCTCAATTTTATCAAGAAAAAAAGCTATCGAAATAAAACATTGGAATTGTTCGATGATGGTGATTTATCGATACGTGATTCCTATTGAAAATAGCTTAGCGGTGAGGATATTCACGGACTTCATTTGACAGCTTTTGGGTTAGTTTGTGGTTTTCATTTTTTCAATTTCTATTTGTTTGGTCTTGGCAAGTGAGGGGGAATGTTGTGCTCGTAAAACATGTTTTTTAACCCCGCAGTGCAAGTCATAAGCCTTGGCCACTTGTCTTCATATTTAGTTTTTTCTTAGTTACTCTTGGTTTTGTTAATTATTGTTTTAGTTACAGTTTGTTAGATGTTTTTTTCGTGTACTAAATTATATGAATTTGGATTTTTCAATATATATATATATTATTGTTTTTTCTATACAGTTTACTTCTGTTTGTTTATAAAAATAGATAAATGACTTTTTTTTTATTAAATGAATTGCATACATATTTAAAAAATTGCTTGTGTATAGGAAACAGTGAAGAGGTTGCGAGAAAATACATTGTCCCATTTTCTTCTCTCGCCAAGGCTCCTATACGGGAAAAGTACCTTTTTTATTGTAATATACGTAAACAAGCGTAAAAGTTTATGTGTTTTGTTTTCATATCTGTTTGTCTTTTGACAAAAAATTTCATTAAGCTTTTTTTTTTAAAAAAAAAAAAGACCAAGGCTCTTATAACAAAGAAGTAGCAAAGTATATGCAGGCAGGCTTCCAAGTGTTTTTCGGATTTGAGACTTTTTGCACATAATGAGGTGCATCTTTGTTCAGGCTTTTTGATTCCTATTTTGGATTGTTAATATTTAAAAATAAATAAATGACACACAAGATTTAAACATGAATTATTTTAAAAGTAATAGATTGATAAACATTTCATCAGTCGTTGTTTGGTTTTGAAACATGTGTCTTATGCTTCTGCAATCTTCTATTCATAGCTGCCAAGGCCTAAAATTTTGCTTTTTTAAATGTAAATATCCTTTATCGAATAGTGTAAGTCATGTGTTCAATATGAATTTATGAACATCAATTTAAGGGGGATGAATGGCTTGATTTTTGTGTCTTCATTTTTATAAATTATAATTATTTCTAGGTGACAGATGAAATAGCTCATCTAAGTTACCCTCTTTCATTAATACAAATACTCTTAAAAAGAGTCAATTTTTAAAAGAAAAAGTATATTTTTTTAATTTACCCTATAGAGGATACAATCCGTGAAGAGACAGAGGAGAGTTCAAGCCCTATATTATGGATGCTTTGAGGACACATTTTTTGTCAAAACTCTTTATTGGATCGATTTTATAAATATTTAGACTATCTGTTTATAACAACGAACAGATTTTGGGCCCTTCATTTCTGTCAGAAAAACAGTATCTTTTATTTTGGCACGTATAAACTACGTGATGTTCAAGTAAAATAGATTGGGTTTAGGGTACTGTTTCTTATTTAAAACCTTTCTTTCTTTTTTTATATTTTAAAGGAAATTGGTGGACTGTTTTAACACAGTTCCACCTTTAGATACATATATGGCTTAATAAAGCATAAATTGGATTGTTCCAACACATAAAATGATCAAAACTTTACAGTGACTTTAACAAAACAAAAAAAAAAAAACTATATCTCTTTCACTGAAATGAACTCAAACCTTAAGGAAGATAACAGAAGGAGTGACTATGCAAATTTTGACAAAATTATGTGTATCTTTTAACTATATGTTGAACACACGTCCAATAGAAAAAGAGGGAGGCTATCCCTATTGGCCAAGAAACACAGGACCTTCTTCCCCTTTACTCTTTCAGAAAATATTTTTTTTTTTTTTCTCTCTCTCTTCCCTGCCTGAATGAAGAGGAGTCAGATATTCAGAGATGAATGAACAGCATCTTAAAAAGGAGATGCAATTTTGTCATCACGCTTCCAGAGGAGAATAATTTTAAAGTTTTCTTTAACTCCTTGAGTCCTGGACCATGGCAAAGAATCTCATTGTGAAATCATCCTAGAAATCATGGAATGATGCTGTAAAAGAGGCTTCTTCATGACTGATGACTAAACGCTGCTGGTGTGTTTCAAATATCAGAATGGACGATAGAGACCAAGCTTCAATGAGGTACAAAGTATTTTCTTAACGGTTCCATTGTGTGAAATAACATTACGATTACTCATTTTAGTGAAAGAGTGAGAATGGTAGCAATCACTTTTGCAGTTACTCAAGTATTATGTATTCAAGTTTTATATTTAATTTTAATCATGAAATCTCAGGATTTTCACTTAATATGAAATAAAATTCTTTAAATTTTGAATTCTTGTAATATATATAAATGTGCATGTAAATAAATCTTTGTTTTAACTAAAATTTATCTTCTTCAATTTATGCCTCCCATTTAATTATCTAATTGTTATTTTGGGAATTATTGATTCTTTTACAGAGTAGGTTATAAACTTAGAAATATATAATAATCTCTTCGGGTCACCTATAATCTCTGTGTAATTCATAAGGTTCTTGTGCATCGAAATCACACAGCGCGAACAAACTCAATTTACGTAATTTTAATTGATGCAATAATTTATATCAATTTAAATTGCACACAAGAACCCAGAATAATGGTGCACTCACTATACAAAATTATTGCGGCATACATGTCTACAGATTCTTAATTCCCAATCTCCTTTGTATGCTGGATTTAAAAACTCATTTTGGTAATTTTATTGCTAACTGATTAGTGTGCACAGAGCGTTCCAGCAGAAATGAGTAAAAGTTTTTATTTTTTGTATGTGTGTGTATTTTATCGACTGCTGTAGAGTAGAAGTTTAAATTCCTTTACACACAGTGGCATCCTGCATTGTGGACAAAACAAAAAGAAAGAAAAAAACACTATTGGCAAAATACTAGAATAATATACTGTGTAATATATTAAAAAGCATGTCTATTTGTACCCACTCAGTTTTGTTATTAATCTATCCTGGTTAATGAACGCTGTTCATTTGCAGCTTCATTTTGCCTTTCAAGATGCCAAATACTTGTACATGGTGATGGACTACATGCCGGGTGGAGATCTTGTCAATATCACTTCCAATTACGACGTTCCTGAAAAGTGGGCCAAATTCTACTGCGCCGAGATCGTGCTGGCCGTCGACGCCATACACTCCATGGGCTTCATCCATCGGTGAGACTTTTCATTTCTACCATCGTTATTAAATTACTTTCCATAACAGCCATCAGAATTGTCTGCATTTTGTTATTATTATTATTTTTTAAAACTTTAAAACATTTCCATTCTAATAGCTGTCAGATCTTCTCCCTTTTTCGGCTGCCCAGTTATACAAAGTTTAATAAACCATGTTTAATTTTTTTGGTTTCTCCTGTTCTAGTAAAGTCAATCAATAATGAGTTATCTAAATTCCCTCTTCCCCATAGCTTGCAAAGTATGTTATGACTGTTAAACATTTATTCTTTAACACATTGAACGGTATTATCTTTGCAGTGTCATGAATCAAGTCAATTCTCTTCTCCTCTCCCCAGCAAAAGCATGTGATTTTTAGATTTGGGAGGGAAATAATTTTCTTCTTTGTCGCAATGCTTGTTTTCATCTCTGCAATGCATAACATTACTATTATTATATTATTATTATCAGTATCAGTTATTGAATTACTATTATCAGCTTTATTGTTTTACTAGCAGAATGTTGTCCACCTTGCTGGCCAAGTTTTTCTAAATGATACTTTCCTTTTGCTGGTTGTTTCTTCTCCAAACAAACTTTAAATTAAACAAACCTATGGCAGCGTACACTTATGTAAGCTCCAGTCTTGAATCCTATAAATTCTGAATTGGATTTTTTTTTTTTTTAATTTAACCCAGATTAAATTCATATCAGCATCATCATTTACATGGCTATAGGAGCCCATTTGGCATTCTTCCAACTTGAATTCCATCAGAGCATTAGCATAATTTAAACAAGAGTTCTTTCCATTTTAGAAAAACATTTTATTATCTCCCCCTTTCAATATTCCAAAATTAAGCTTCATAAAAGAAACTCCATAAAAGAAATGTTAAGTTATGTCAAACTTCATTAAATAGACCTTGTACACATCAAACTCTTTTATTTAAAGGTATCATGTTAACAACAAAAAATTGATTTATTATATAAACAAGCTTTTTGTTACAAATTAGATATATTTTATACGAGTAGATCACAATGGCATTTAACTGATTATATCAATTTTATCCTAATTATTTTGAAATAAAATAATTGGAAGTATTCATGAAAATATGCTCTGATGCTCACAAGAGTAACACTGGCTATACCTATTGTTTTAAAATCTGCTTAAGTTTGTGTATACAAACTTAACTTCCTTGAAGCATTTCATATTTATATAAATTTTGAAAATATTGTTAATTGTGAATTCACTATTCCCCCGTTATCAGGTTGTTGGAAATATTACATAAAAACCTCTTTTTCTTATTTATTTTTTATTTTAGCAGTTTCTTACTATTTTGGTTCCATTTCCCTGTTATCATTTTATTTGTCATCAAATCATCTTGTTTTAATTTTTTGGAAGCATAAACAAATGTATTTGCATGTTGACTCTGGAAAAAGTCTTCTGAGATTGGCTACTGATCAGGTCCAAAATTTTCAGGCATTTTCGATATGTCGATTAGAAATAAGCTGGTTTCTGGTAAATCTTAAAAAAGAAGGGAGGATTCAAAACAAATTGAAGATTATCTTGATTTTCATTTTCTAATGAAAACCTAGTAAGACATTGTATTTTGTAATTACTGACAAGCTTGGAATAGCATTGGTACTCATTCTGCACCCTTCACTTTGCTTCGGGAGAAAAAAAAAATCATAAACTATAGGTAATAATGTTTACTACCAGGGGTGTAGTGGAGGATATGTAGAAGTATATGCTATATACCCTCTAGATTTTTTTAAAGAAGCTCTGTATACCCTCTGTTTCTCAAATAAAGCTATATTGCATATTCTAGTCATGAACGTTCATGACTGTAGTGTGTAGAGTCTTCCAGGTCAAAAATCAACAATATCCAATTATTATAAAAACTATTAAAGGTATTGGGTATGGATTAAGCGACTTCTGATGGCTATATACAAAGGATACTAGGAAAGTTTTGCAATGCGGATTTATTTATCAAACTTTATCAAAGTAATTTCTGTTACGAGCAATACAGTTCTCCAAACTCTGAAACCAGTCCTTAAACTAGCTCTGCCAAGTTTCACTTGGGAGTAAGGAACACTCATTGTCCCAAGCCCTTAGAAGTGCCCCATCACTGGAAAACCGAATCCCTTTCTGCTTCAGTTTCACATGCGGGGACAGTACAAAGTCGCAGGGGGCAAGATCTGGACTGTAAGGAGGGTGTTCAAGAAGTTTCAGTCCTGTAGTGGTGAAATATTTAGTGCAGGCTTTGGTCCGGTGAGCTGGAGTTTTGTCATGATAAAGGAACCATTTGTTCATTCTTGACTTTGGTCGCAGGTTCTTCTTAGATCCTATGGCTTTAGGTAGGCACTGTTCATTGTACAGCAGTAACTGTCTTCTGTGCGTCCAAAACGATACACTCAACAATTCCACTCGATTTGAAAAATACAGCTACCATTTTCTTTTTGACAGATCGAGCTTTTCTCACAGCTACCGGTGTGTCCTCATCATCAAAGACCCTAATTTTGTTTTGAGACTTAGTCGGCCCATTTTAATAGTATAGCCAGGTTTTGTCATCTGTCACGATGCTGTTCACATACCGAGATTATCCTTTACCAAACATTTTTAGCATATCCCAGCACCAAGTCACATTTTGTGTCATCTGCTCCCCAGTTAGTCTATGTGGCACCCAGAGACAACACAGTTTCTTGATGTGCAAATGATCATGCAGATATAGGTGAAAACTGGGAAATTGAGTTAGTAGCCAGTGGCCGGTAGACTCAGTTTCATTAGTGGCCACTTTTTAAAGTTAGTGGCCACTATAATGTTTCAAACTTTCCTGACGTCTACATGAACTACAATCGCTGTATATATTCCCATTTTTCTATAAGTCAGAGTTTTATACCAGCCAACTACTCATGATACGAATAGGGAAGCAGTCGAAATTCAAGAAAATTAGTTTAAAACCACAAAATCTGTTATCATATTAATTTTTTTAGAACATATTTTTGAATTATTTGTAAATGTTCATAAGCACAGTTATCAATCAAATTCATTTTACTTTCTTTATATAAAAAATGACTAATTCCAACAGCTAGGTGTATCCAATTAAAAAAAGAAAATCAAATAAAACATTATTTTGATTTTATTTAATAAATGTGTTATTAACATGCTACACACATTACATACAGTTGAAGTCTAAGCTGGTGACTGTATTCACATGATTAAACAGTATCTCTTGATGAAAAATAATCTAACTGATCTAACATATTGAAGATATTGCAATGTCCTTAACCCTTTCGTGTCGGATTTTTTTTTTTTCAGTTTTGAGAATAAAATTACTTTTATTTTAATAATGCTAATCGTAGTTATCCGAATAGATTTACTGCAGTTTAATGATTATATCATTGTCTGAATTCTAATGAATGTACTTATTTTGTGTACTATTCAATTTATATGATAATAGGAAGGAAGAGTTTTTGGAGGTGTTTGGAAAATATCGTTACAACAGAGTTTAACAGATATTACAACTTTGTAATGTTTTTTGTGTTTTATCACACATGATTTGATCAGAAAAGTAACCTATACTATTTTAAATTTAAAGAGTGATATATATTTATAAAATAAAGGAATCACCAACGGTGCAAAGAGAATTAAGCAAACTTTTATTGTTATTACTAAATGTCCAAACATAAATGAAATCATAATAAGAAAGGCATAGCCATGTACTATCATTACTGTATGTAGATAGTAGCAAAAGTAATTGTTAAGATAAAACAATACTCGATGAAAAGACATGTACTATTAATAGTACTCCAGACTTGAAAGGGTTAAAATGCACTTGCATTTTAAAAGTGAAAGAAAAGGTAAAGGCGGTGAAAGAAAAGGAATAAATTATTTGAAACGCATGTGGAATCAAAGCTGATGAATATATTTTGCAGAATAAAACTGTAAAAAAAAAAATAATCCAACTGAAGAGCGAGCACTTGGCGAAAAAATGAAATATTGAAAATACAGCTAAATTACTGAAATCTGCTTGCATCCGGTAGGAAAAAAAATTAACCAGTTTGCTAATTAGATGTAATCAAAGTAGAGATGCATATTTTCCATGAAAAAAGTTGTATTTCAGTTGGCGATCGATAACAGATTTTTTAATCGCCACTTGGCGAGTGGCGACTAGAGTGGCGATCGATGGCCAATTTTTTAATCGCCACTTTTACAACTTTAATCGCCACGTGGCGAGTGGCGACCGCTAATTTACACCTATACATGCAGAATAGGATGAATTGCAGGTGCATTTAGGCCCAAGGTATCCTTTATATGCTTGTAAGTTATTCGTCTGTCTTCGACAAGCATTTTCCTCACAGCAGTAATGTTTTCCTCCTTAATTGACGTTCGCGGGCCTCCCCCCTCTTTCAGCGTCCTCCAGGGGGAAATTTCCACTTTGGAATTGTCTGTACCACATGTGTATAGTCATACGATGTGAACGATCATCACCAAGTACAAAAGTCATTTCTTCAAAGCATTGGTTTATGTTTAAACCACGCGCGAAGTTACACCGCAAAACTGCCCTTATCTCACTTCGTGACCAGGACACCACTGGAAGAACTTCACACGATCACAGCTAATGCATAACTGATCCTACAGACTTGTGGTTACGTGCAGATGCATAAGTATGAACCTATGTCAATACGCAGTCACAAGCAGCCACCTGCGACTTTTTGTTTCATCATATTGCAAAACTTTCCTAGTACCCTTTGTAATTAAATGCTTACTTAAATATATGTGTACCTATAATTGAAGTAATTGTGATTATTAAATGACCAGAAATCACACCGGAATCAGGGTAATTCTTGGTCACTTCTGGGGTGATTATGGGTCGGTATCCTTTTTGATGTAAATAAAGTAATAAAAATCTTTTTAAGACTGAGTATTAAAATAAGTAGAATCAGTCTTGTTCATTTCATAATTGTGGAAAAATAACACATAGAATTTGTTTTGGGTATCAATACAAATTTATTTGATATGCAAAAGACTTTGGTACATTTTATAAAACCTTAATTAGCTAAAGAATTTTTGTAACATTTATAAGCAGCACTTATTACTTCTTCGTCCACTGTGAATGAATTAATTTAATACCTTGCAAATTTATTGGTTCATAAGATATATACTGAATGTTTATGTTTTCGATTCTATTTCGCTTAGTCCAACGGAAGTTTCTGGTTCTGTTTTCAAGAAATTTTATGCAAATCAATACAGATCTTTATCATAATACACAGCATGATAATTAGGTTCCTCTATTGCATGATGCATATTTTTAAACACCATTTTGACATTTTGCAATGAGATAGTATTTCTACTTACATTGTTCAGTCATACACAATCTTACACTTACAAGGGCACCACCAAACATGATGCGCACAGATTATGATGATTTTAAAGTATGTAGTAGGGGTCATACCACTAATTAATCTGATGAAAGGATTTCTTCAAATGGGCCTTAGTTTTTGAAAAATTGGGGGTTAAAGTTCAGCGTATATTTCAAATACCCATTAGTATGACATATTCATCATTCTGTATATGAATTCGTGGCTCAGCGGTAGCATGCAAGCTTACGGATCAGGGCATTGCAGGTTCGATTCCACCTTGGAGCACTTTTTTTCATTTTTATTATTTACATTTATTTACTTTTTTACTTATTTATTACAGGCTTCAGCTAATGCAACATCATTCTTTTTGTACCACAATGGAATATAATCGCTTGGTTCAGGTACAAAATTCTCACGATCTTCATGAAATCCCGGATACTATAAATAAATATTTAAAATTCAATTATTTGATTTCGATTTTTTTTAACAATGAAATATAACGATTTTTTTTTTTTTTTTGCTAAAGTAAAAAATCATACTTTTGTAAATTCATTAAATTCATCTTCTTCATTCAATATCAATTCCTCGGCCTCGATAATTTGTCGATCTTCTAATATTTCTAAAACTGCCCCATGAAATTCTTCAGGCATATCAATAGAAGCACCGGATATTTCATCCGGTGGAGAACTTTTAAACAGATCATTATTTTGTAACAACGTCTCGCAATATTTTAATGCACTTGTAATTCGGCCTTTTTGTTTCTCTTCCAAATGAGAATTTTCTGCATCAGCGCTGGTTCTTTCCATAACGCAATCTTTGGCATTCAATCTGTCACAATCTGTAGTCTTCTTTTAATTTTCATACCGAAATTTTTCCTATATATAACACTATTTCAAATCTTCTAATTGTCTGCAAAAGAAGCTAAACGAGATCAATAAAAGAAGCAGATGATTAAAAAATATATAAATATATTTATATGTATCGTAAATTTTACTTCATTAACAGACGATTTTTGCAATCCAGTTGAACTTTTATGAATCACGTGGAGAGTGTTTTTATTTGCTATAATAAAAAAAAAATATTTTTAAATGTAATTTTTTATTTGTGCAAACGAAAAATGATATTGAGGTTGAACTTTAAAGATAAATGTATTTTACAGAGTGTTAAAAATTTGTACAACTGGTAAAAAACTTGTATTTAAGCATTACTGCTTTAATATTTTATTACTCTTTCGAATATATGCATTATTTGAATTATCTAATCCTAAATACGTTTGAGAATTTTCACCTGAAAATTATTTTGTATAATTTATACAAGAAAAGAATAAATTTTCCTTTAAAATACCATAAAGTTAAAAAAAAAGATAGAAAAAAGAAAAATCATTATTTCAGAATTGTGCTTAAAATAAAAAATGTAAATAATAATTATTTTTTTAAAAAAATTAGGCATAAATTAGTTTTGGAGTTTTATAAATAAAAATATTAGTTTAAAAATTGAAGAAAAAAATAAATTGCCATGAAAAATTCAAAAATGTAAATGTAATTTATTAAGAAAATATCAAAGTTCAAAGCTGTAGAATGCCCAATTCTGCTTAAAATTTTTAACGTATAAAAAATATAAAAATAAGTAAAAAAGAAAAAAATCCACGAAGTGGAATCGAACCCGCAATGCCTTGGTCCGTAAGCTCGCATGCTACCGCTGCACCACGAATTCACATTCAAGATGCCACACTAATGGGTATTTGAAATATACGCTGAACTTTAACCCCCAATTTCTCAAAAACTAAGGCCCATTTGAAGAAACCCTTTCATCAGAATAATTAGTGGTATGACCCCTACAACATACTTTGAAATCATCAAAATCTGTGCGCATCATGTTTGGTGGTGCCCTTGTTAGAGAATTTATTGTTTTCCTCCTTTTACAGTTACAATTAAAGATATTACTTTACACTTATGGTTAAATAAAAGGGTACTTTTCCGTTATATGGACACCATGCCAAAAGGTATACTGATGCGCCAATTAATTCAAGCCTGATTGTGAAAAGGAATGTTTACAGCAATGCTAAAAGATATTTGTAATTTTATGCCAGCAGTTTAATATGAGTTTTATTTTATTACTTTATTGTATAACAGTTATTTGTTCACTTATTTTAAGTATATATTTGCGATTTAATAAAATAGTTTCTAGAAGTCTGTAATTTTTCATATGTTATATTTTTAAAATGCTCATTTTACCATCGACAGTGTTTTTTCGTTTATTTTTCATATATTTCAATTCACATGATTTCATTTTGCACCAAATATTATGCTTGGGGACAATGGTGTCCCTATAACAGAAAAGTGCCAAAAAAAGTTGTAAGACAGTAGTTTTTAGGGTGCACAGTTGTGATAGATAAAATACCAATTGTATATTAATAATATTACATTATTAAGCACTGACCAGGAAATTACCCTGCAAATATGGCCTTAGTTTGGCTTGCTCATAAAAAAGTTTTTAATATAATAGTGGAAAATTTTATAATCACTTTTAAAAAACTGTGATGTATCATAGCTGAAATAAAATAAAAATAAAATAATTAAAACTTTAAGAAAGACACAGATCTTCATAAAATGCTTAAAAATCAAAGTCAATGTTGTTTTGCAGATATTTGAGCAGCAGTTTTGAATATATATTTTTTCAATATTAAATTTCAGCTAAATGAATAATTAAGGCATACTAAAAGGGCCAAAGCAAAGGGTTCAAGTCCAAAGTATGTTTCAAATTTTATACAGTTTGATAAGTTGTTATTTTGATAATGAAAATGACCAAGATTTACCCCAGAAACTCAGTGACCAGGAATTACCCCTGTTGACTCTACCCCCTGTTTTTAGGGTTTCGTTCATCTGACGAAACCCTATTCATCTCACTCCTTTGTCTGTCTGTCTGTCCGTCACAGAGCCCGTTCTCAGAAACTATACATGTTAGAGACTTGAAATTTTGGGTACTTACAGCTGAACACCTCACATCAAACAAAAAATCATAAAATTTTGAAAAAGTTGGTAATTAACTGAATTACGGGCTAATTAACTTCTAAAATTAACCAATCCACCTTTTTAATGCAGGTTCAAACAGACCTTCTCCAAATCATCCATGTTTCTCCTAAGAGTTGCCAGTAAAATCAGCCGATGCATGGTTACCACGGAGGAAATTAAGCCGAAAAATGAAGTGGACATTTTAAAGCAAAATCGCATATCAGAAAATATTGGTCCGAGAAATTTGGAAATGGAATAGACAGACACAGAAAAAAATCTACTTTCATTTGGTATAAAGTTCACATTTCTGCGATGTGTATAGGTTAAAATATCCACTAAAAATCGATCGATAAAAGTTTAATTTCTTTAATGGAAAGACAAGGAAAAAAGATTTCAATTCGGCGGGAAAGCAGGTAGACATGACGACGCTGCAGTTTTTCATAATAGCATATTTTAATACAAAATTTTTACTTTTTAAACATTAAATTTTTTGATTAAATTTTTTGGCATCTCGATGTCAAATTTCACGCTGATTTTATTGATACCTATTTCTAAGTCCTATCTTAATTACAAGCTGAAATATTAATTATTATTTAATTAATCGGTTTAACTCGCAGAAGAATTAATGTCGGTAAACGAGTCGGTAACTCCCACATGTGTATTTTAAAGAATTCTTTCTAAGTGAGCCCCTAATTATGTTGGAGACATGAAAATTTGGGTACTTATAGCTGAACACCTCACATCATACGACAAATCATAAACTTTTGAAAAAGTCGTACATTTAACCCTTTGCGCTCCCACATGTGTATTTTAAACAATTTTTTCTAAGTGAGCCCCTAATTATGTTGGCGGCGTGAAATTTTGCATACTTTATTTTATTACTTTATTGTATAACAGTTATTTGTTCACCTCATATCATACGACAAATCATAAAATTTTGAAAAAATCGTACATTTAACCCTTTGGGCTCCCACATGTGTATTTTAAACAATTCTTTCTAAGTGAGCCCCTAATTATGTTGTAGGCGTGAAATTTTGCATGCTTATAGCTGGACACCTCACATCAAACAAAAAGTGATAAAATTTTGAAAAAGTCGTACATTTAACCCTTTGGGGTCCCGCATGTATATTTTAAACAATTCTTTCTAAGTGAGCTCCTAATTAGTTTGGAGGCGTGGAATTCTGCATACTTATAGCTGAACACCACACATCATACAACAAATGATAAAATTTTGAAATAGTCATACATTTAACCCTTTGGGCTCCTGCATGTGTATTTTAAACAATTATTTCTAAATGAGCCTCTAATTAAGTTGGAAACGTGAAATTTTGCATTCTTATAGCTGAACACCTCACATCAAACGACAAATCATAAAATTTTGAAACTGTCGTACGTTTAACACTTTGGGCTCTCCCACATGTGTATTTTAAACGGTTCTTTCTAAGTGAGCCCCTATTTCGGTTGGAAGCGTGAAATTTTGCATACTTATAGCTCAACATCCCAGATTACACGTCAAATTTTGAAAAAATTTTATGTTTAACCCTTTCAACTCCAGCTCGTGTATTTTAAGCAATTCTTTTTAACTGAGCCCCTAATTAAATTGGAGATTTTAAATTTTGCATACTTATAGCAGAACACCTGAGGCCAAACGAAAAATCATAAAATCTTGAAAAAGTTTTACGTTTAACCCTTTGAGCTACCACATATGTATTTGGAGCAATTCTTTCTAAGAGAGCCCCTAATTAAGTTGCAGACATGAAATTTTGCATACGTATAGCTGAATACCTCAGACCAAACGACAAATCATAAAATCTTCAAAAAGTCTTATATTATTTAGCTCTCCGGGCTCTAGCTTGTGTATTTTAAGTAATTTTTCTAACCTCCGCCCTTTCAACCAGGGGAGAAATTTTCCAACTTTTGCCGACACCCCTTTGACCCTTCTTTCATATTATGCACCATAGCCTTACATATTTTAGTTCCATTTTTTACCGCCAGGTGCGCCTACTGATCTCAGGTGCTATGGGCCCAATCCCCTCAACTAATATATCTACGGATAGTATGTAAAACGGGTTTTCGTTCGGATAGATGTTTGTTTAGAATCGAGTGCGCCCCCTGGTTGCGAAATGTGGAAGTAACAGATTTTTCAAAAAGATAAAGTGTTTTGAAAGGAATATTAAACGAAACCCTCTGTGCGATTTGTGATCACACTTACCCACTTGGTTTTTTTTTTTACGACTACAACACTGTTTACTACTATTTACATGTTTACTATGTTTTCTATTATTAATATGTTTTCTGTTATATACTAATTAATGTTAAACGCATATGTGTTTCAAATGAGCATTCTTATCTTTTAATGAATGTACTATTAAGTCGTAAAATTGCTAAAATGTCACAAAAATTTTAGGGGATATTTTTCTAATGATGCACCTAGATTTTTTTTTACAAAATTTTCAGGAGATTTTATGAGTGCTCCTGCCTATTTATTTTAGTTTTAACTATGAAATTTAGCATAGATTTTTAAGTTATTGGAGTTATGAGGGGAAAAAAAACACACTTGAATTCACTGAGAAAAATGGGAGTTTATTCATCTGTATGTTTATTCATTAATGACTGTCAACAATTTTCATTGAAAGCATCGTTTTGTAGACTGTGGAGACAAAAACTGTATTTTTTTATTCATTTATTTATTTTTACTTTCATTTAAATCTATAAAAATCCATAGTTAAAAGTATATATTTATTAAATTATTACTGAAACTGATGAGCCGAAACATTTTTCTAAAATTTAAATAATTGTATGTATACTCTTTTGAATTGTTATTAAAAAATAATGGGCCAATATTTTCGTTCTGAAAAACAGGCAGTAATTCCAAACTGTATCCAAAGAATACTGGTACTCTGCTAACCTAGATCTTATCCTCAAAAAGTGTACTTTGTCTTCTTGTAATCTTTGTTGGTGGGATGGGGTTGGATGCTTTCTTAATATTGCACTTTAAAATTTTCCTATTCACTTCAAACCCTGTTCCTAAAATTGCTACTTAAATTCTTGAAATCTTGTTGAAATGGTGCCCTTAAAATTTTTTTCAAGATGTCACTTCTAACCCAGTTCTCTTATATAACTGAACAAAATGAAACATTCATTGTTGGTGATATCCATCTCAAACAAGCCCATACCAGTCTTTTCAACTGTGTTATTATGCGGCCTATCTTAAATGACACGTTTTAGATGAGAGACTTATTCAACAGACTTTAATTTTTAAATTTCACAAGGAGAAGGGAGTTTCACGGGTTTTTGAGTAGCCAAACTCTGGTGCAATTTTGATTTAATATTTTTAATAGGATGTTATGGATGTTGTAGGATATTTTGTTAATGGATAACATATCCTCTCTGCTTTGATTGTAGTCATGTTTTCCAGTAAAAATGACTTTATTGAACATTAATTTTTTTTTTACTTCTTGCTCTGTAAGCACTATTACGCAATTATAAGCAAATTCCTCTTCAAGATAGTATTTTCAGAACATTAAACTTTTTGACACACATTTCAGCATCTGAAGTTGTTACAGAATTTCCTCACATTTAAATGTCTTTTTGTTATTTGAGTCACTATTTTAAGTCAACAGTTTTGACAATAAGATTCAATCAATAAGAGAGACTACTCTATTGAAATATAGAGTAGTCTATTGTTATAACTGGAATGTGCTGTTCAACTTCATATCTTATTTTAGGATTATACTAAATATTAAATATATTTGTTAGTTACAGATATGTTTATATGTGTTGACAATAATTTAAAATCTCAGATAGGTTCTTTAACACGTGTGAATTTTTGTCCCAGAAGTATACAGTGATGACCTAGAAGTATTAGCACGGCTGAGATAAGGTGTTAAACAGAAATTATTTATGTTCAATAATTTGAAACACTTAAATTACAAAAAAAGGAGAAACTATTTCATTCAAGTTATTCCAAATAATAATAATAGTGATCTGTTTTATAGGGAAAAGAAAAAAATGATTTAAATTCTGATTAAATTCTGACCAGTCCTATAAAGTTTTACCCTGAAAATTATTCACATATATGAATAATATATTGGATATCTGAATTAGTATTAGTTGCTTTGAAGCTTTCTTTTTGAGAGAAAATTTAATTAAGTATTGAAATAGTGTATTTTTTTGTAGCCTATTTCATAGCTGACAACCTTTTTTTTTTTTTTTTTTTTTTTTTACATATTTTAAATCAGAAAGTTTATTCACTGATATATGTTTTGTTATTACAAAATTTCTGGTTCAAAATATGTTTTATTTGACTTAAGATAAAGAAAAAAAAAGGAGGGGGGTGGTGTAGAAGGTTATGTTACAATTTTTAACATTAACTTATTAAAGCGGGTTGGCAAGAAAACATATAAATTTGAATACTAGTAATTTAGTTTGGAAATTTTCGCATTATCTGATCCCAAATTTTAAGCGATTAAATAATTCAAAATTACAATGTGGAAAAAACTGGTGTCGAAGAATTAAAAAGGGACTCATCGTTAATGGATTAAAGATGCAATTTTAGCAATTATTTTAATAATTGAATGTTACTATAATGGAATTACTTTTTCTGTGGCACCCCTGCTTATAGGTACATCAGTAAACCCACGTGAGATTTTCATACTGCAATTTTTTAAGTTTATTTTCTGAGACATGTTTCATTCATTTATAATTAACTGCAATTTTTTTGAAAAAGACAAACTTGTTTTAACGAAATAGAAGTGTGTATACTCTGTCAAAAGCCTTTCCCCATTCATTGTTGTGCGTTTTGTACATTAATAGAAAAGGGATGTTGACATCAGAAATAATACGTAAGATAGTGCTTAACATAAAAGTAAAATGAACATTCAGCATGCCATGTCAGGTGTGGGAAAACAAATCCTATCCAATGATACCTTATTTGTTGTTGTATGCTACCTATTAGTTAATTTCAGTATCCATTGTCCGATGGATACTGAAATGTGGGCAAAAAAGGTCTATCCAATGATACCTTATTCATCGTTGAATTAGTTGAGAAAAAGGGATGTTGAGAAAACAGAAATAATAGATATGATTTTCAGATATTCCAAGACTTTGTCTCGGGACCCATTTCAGTCTTGGAGAGATTTTCGACTGATAATAAATTAACTTTAGGTCTTTAAATGACAGCCATTTTACAAGCAAGAACTTTCAATCGCTTTCTTTTATTGAAAGAGATTTTTTTTAGCCGTACTACATGACATGGAAATCTTCTGCCCCATTTTCATTTGGTTATTCCTAATACTGACAAAAGTTTTCAATCTTAGTTTGGATAGACTTCTTTTCTTGCACCTACGAGGTAGTCTCACTTTCAGTAGCCGAAGCAGTCACAGTCAAAGAATCAAGCATTCAATGGACTAATGGGTGACAGATTTTTTGCAAATATCATGTCCTAAAAATCAATTCTGAAGCACTGGCTTTATTTTCTGACTTTCTTGAAAAAATGAGAAACACTGGGCAATTAAGTAAAAATAATGATCCATTCTATACATTCATAGATGAAAATGATTGGGTGTTTGTATGTGTCAAGAAGTTGGAAAACAGCCTCAAAGCCCTTCATCTCACTCTCACATATTAAACTTTATTATTAATGTATTTGC
This sequence comes from Maratus speciosus, assembly GCA_963932465.1. Lineage (NCBI taxonomy): Eukaryota > Metazoa > Arthropoda > Arachnida > Araneae > Salticidae > Maratus > Maratus speciosus. The sequence goes on along the minus strand of OZ010795.1, from coordinate 1,532,429 downwards.
ATTTTTGACATCAGAAAATTATTCTTTTTTCTTTTTTTTTTTTCTCAATTTCACAAAATGCTTCTGAAATATACAGTAAAAAGAAATGTATAAGCCATCGGATTTTTTTTCACCGTACACAATATTCTACTTTAGAGTTTGATGATATTTATATAAAAAGTAATCTATTCAAAAAAGATCAATTATCAAAATTCAAATTTATGTAAACAAGAAAAATACCCTTTTTTACTTGGAAAAAAAAAAAAAAAAGGGCTCATATTTCATTTAAAAGAAATATGCTGACATTGCAGAGAAAAGTTCTTATCCAATTTTACATTAAAACATATTATATATTTTACACATTATCACTCACAGAAAGTGGTCTAGATCAATTTTCATTAGTCAAATATAACTAAGAGGATAGGAGGAGAAGCATATAAAGTTCGTTAGAAAATATTAAAGAGTAAAATCATCAAATGTACAATATTAACAATTAAAAAAAAAAACTTGCAAATTTTCTTTTTCTAATTCTTATAAACCCATTTTTAAGCGGATTTTTTTTGGATGGGCTCTATTTAGAGGGGGGGGGGGGGTTTCGGGAGGGGTGGGGATGGAGTTTATTGAGGTATGTGGATGGGTAGACAGTCGATGAGTTTGGCCCAGTAGCAGATTTTTCTGTGTCAGTCTGCAGTAAAATTTATCTGTGATCCAACACTAATTAATAAAGAAGTAATAGTAGCCCATAAAAAAAAGCAAAATTTGCGTTTACAAAAAAATACATAGTAAGAAGATACAATAATTTAGAGACAAAGTAAAGTTTCTGGAGCCCATGCTGAAAATTTTTGTGTCATTAGAACTCGAGCTTGATACCGAAAGTATGCAGTAAAAAGTTGCTTCAAGATTTTTTTTTTTTTTTTTTTTTCATTTAAAAATCTTTTTTTGCATAGAAATAAATATGAATCCTAAGTACTCCATCAACATTTTGTGAAAATCTGTTGAAAATATGAAATATGTTATGGATCCCCAACCCTTGGCAGAAATCTACAAAAGTCAACATTCTTATTCTTTTACAATACCATTGTACAAGAAAGGCACGCATCCTATTTTCCAGTCATTCTTAAAATGAACTTGAAACAGATAGAGAGGTCGGACAAGTTACTCGACGTAAGCTTCTATAGATTACGAATTGGATATTTCCAACTGAGCGAAAAAATGCTCAGGTTGGGAATCGAACCCAGATCCTTGGCCAATGCTTTACCGTTTAAGCTAACTGAGCCGACAACAAGCCAAAACAAATATGCTGGCTGGTTTTTTAAATATACTGTAACAGCTTAAATGGTAAAGCATTGGCCTTGTAGGCCAAGGATCTGGGTTCGATTCCCAACCTGAGCATTTTTGCGCTCAGTTTGAAATATTCAATTCGTATGATAACTTTACCAAATCAGTTTGATTGTGTTAAAGTAACAGTTCTATAGATTACTAACACTGACTGTGCCAAGGCTTTGAATCTGATAGCGCATTTCCCTTTCTATCATATCCATAACAACAAATTTAATTTCCTTTCAAACTTTTGTAAAACACTTTAAGAAATTTAGATTTCTTAATCTTCAAATAGCATCTGAGTTTTTTTCAGTTTTTTAATCAATAAAATTTTCCCTTTGAGCCCAAACCTGAAAATTGAGCTAGTTCCTGTGTTGGTCTTCTCATCCCTAGTCCTGCTGTCAAGGTCATTTTTCTGACATTTCTAAAGAGAGAAAATATTGAAGGATTGCAACTTTTTTATCTGACTCATCAGAAGTGAGCAGGAATTGGATTTAAAAAATGAGATCACTAGGCAATTGAAAATGTGTGTTATAATCTGTATTTTCTGCATGAAAACAACTCAATTAAAAAAGGTATTCAAAAGATATGAGTCCTTTCTTAATTCTGTGAATGTCTCTTACCTTTTTCATCCTACAGCCATTCTATCCGGTAGGTAGGAACCTTTTCAGTATTCCCATTTCCATTCCAGAGAATCAAACAGAGTTTGTCATTTTCCTGCATGTCTTTGCTTATTGGAAATTATCTCTTTACTTGGATGAACAATTTTTTTCAACTGGTTTTCGATGGTAACTGCCTTTAGTACTGAACTGAAACTACTTTGTGCATGTACTAAAAATCACTTTAAAGTATTTTCTGAAAGACAGTATACTTTCATAGACAAGAGCCAGTGTAAAAATGTCTCTTTTATACATTTCTATAGGAACAGAGATGCAAACAAATGCAGTTGTCATGGATGACCAAAATATTTTAACAAGTGACACTGTTTTGAATATCTCAACTTTTTTTATTTTGGTTGAAAAATCATCGTAAAAAACAAGTATTGTAACATTAATCATGTCAGAAAAAGTGTTTGTGACTATTTTTCTTATGATAGACATACTTATTGTATACTTAATTCTTTCAAACTTTGCAATATGTATTTTTTCCCCCTTTATGTACATAATTCTGATAAGTTTTGTTAGAACACTTAACTTATCTTCTAAAATTATTTTATGAGCTCAGTTAAAAAGTTTAAGGCAATCCAAGATGCATTACTTGTGGTGATCCTTTCGCAGTCAGTTCATAAAAATTTTTTTGTCCTTTCTGAAAATCTGTCATTAAGCAAAAAAAAAAAAAAAAAAGCCTAACAACAGTCTGTGTGTGTATGTGGAGAAGAGGGAAGACCTTTTTTACTGGCTGCTCGATCTCTTTTTCAATTTGTTGAGCTCTGTGTATGAAAATGATTTTGTGAATGGGTCACTCAGTCGTCAATATTCATTGGAAAACTAAAATGCAGTTAAAAATGAGTTCAATTAAAAGTCCTGTTATGTGCATGAAAATACCTCAGTTTAAAACAAACATGTCAATTTGTGTTTCTTTTTTTGTTTCAGTGATGTGAAGCCTGACAACTTACTGTTAGACAAGTACGGTCATCTCAAGTTAGCGGATTTCGGCACCTCTTTAAGAATGGGTCCGGTGAGTTGAATGTCATTTTAGATTATTTGATAGTGTGTGTATTCATTAACATTACTTTTTTATCAGTGTGTAGGTTTAAGTAAAACACTAGAATAACCGTCTCAGAATTTTAGTTCCATAAATGCGATAACACCATTATGAAGACTTATGAAACTGTGGCTGATTTTTTTAGAACAGTGGTTCCCAACCTTTTATCGCCACGCCCCACCAAAGCATCCATAAAATCACTATGCCCCCCCCCCTCCGTAATCTGTAAATTATGTCTCTTAATATTTAAAAAGTGAACTCTATTCACACGGTGGGAGTGCAATAGTGCCTTAACAGAAACTATTCATTTCACATTTTTTAACTTGTCAAACAGGTGAATCGTTTACCACAAATGTGTTTTTAACATAATTTTAAAAATGCAATGAGATTATACATCTTTGCCTATATGCCAAAACGAGATTTGTTGTACTTTTCCAACTTGATGTTAAATAAAAGTGTTATACAGTCTGCATTTTTATCTTTACAAAATATCTTAAAAATACACTGGTATTTAACGTTAAAACTGATAAATTCATGCATTTTATAATGCATTCTTGTAACTTATTAAGAGTTAGTGGAAAATCTTTGGACACAGACTTTTCTTTCTATGGATAATACAATACATAAGAAGTATTTCAAGATTATCATCTTTGTCAAATTTAAGTCGCATTTAAGTAGCCATTATTCAGCATAACACATTCTCTCTATTTTCCCTTTTCCAATATTGTTAATTGTCTTCGCGAATAGAAGTAGAAAACTCATTCAATAAATAATGGAAAACGTGAGAAAAATCACCACCAGAAAAATTATAGTGAGTTTTAATACTTTTATAGATATAAAAATATTTTAAAAGATTATTCGCATAAATATTCCGGTGTAAAGTCTATTTTAAATTTTCGATAGGGAACATTTTAAAAATTCAATAAAAAAAATCCGATTTCTTAAATTTTGCTCGTATTCCATTTGTTTTTAGCCTACAACATTACTTTCCTCCTAAAAAGACAAAAGAAACTGATAGCAAATAAGTGAGTAAGAAACTTGGAATTGCCCCCCTAGAAGATCAAATTGCCTCCCGGTGGGGCGTACGCCCAACGTTGGGAACCACTGTTTTAGAATGAATATCGAAATGCAGAATGTTTTGCTCAATAGGTATATCAGAAGACACATTGACCTGAATTTTAGTCACATCGCAGGATGCTGGTTGGCTTCAATTCTTAAAAAAGTTCTTTTAAAAATGGGTAAAACAGTTAGTAAAAAAAAAACAGTCTATTCACATTATGTTTGCATTCCTTGAACCAGGGGATGGAACCCGGACTACAGGATATGTACAGAAAATAGTTAAGAATAATTTTTAATGGAAAGCTCCAATAGATTTTTTACATACTTATTGAGATTGCCAACATAAAAATCATTTTTATATGACAAATACCAAATCCTGTTTTGAAAGTAATTAAAAGTGATATTTTCGTATGAGTCACACGCCAGAGGTTAAGAGTCGAAGAAATCGCCCAAGATTTTGCTACTGACAGCAGCCTTTTTGATTCCAATCATTTCAGTGTTTGATAGGCTAAATTTTATATTCATGATATTTTATTGAAAAAACAAAACAAAACAAACATCATAAACATAAATAGTGACAGGCCAGATGTCAGAGAATTCAGAGTGAAGGAAGGGTTTATTCGAAAGGAGCTCCTGAAGAAATCTGCTCTAAAGCAATGGTTCCCAAACTTTTAGAGTGACCTGCCACTCAATACTTCCGCGTACCACCAGGTAACAAACGTAAAAGTAATATAGAATTTCTGTGAAGATGTAACCTGTCTAAAACTGAATATTTATCTGGTCTTTTATGCATTGTTCTTTACTATATAAGTTTTTACTAAGTGTGTGATTCCATTACTAAATGTGTACTTAGATGGATTGCTTTCTATTAACAGTCAAAGAAAAAATAGTATCATCATCATGATATCTATATAATAAAAGCCTAAGTCATGTGACTGTCATCAACAGTTCCTGGCTGACCGCTTCACTTTTTATATGCCAGGTGGCCATTTTGGCACTTTGAATGTTAGCCAGGTGCATAACACTGCAATAAACAGAAATGAGATTTCAATTAATAAGAAGAGCTAAATTTAATTCTAAATAAATGATAATTTTGAAAGTATTTTGAGACTTTTATGCTCATTTCAGTATTCATTTGAAGTTTTGAATTTTTTAGAAACCTCTTAACACATTTACATGTTAAAATGGCACAGATGTCATATTCGCCCCATATTGGCGCGATTTTTTTCCGACGGCGATTTGGCGAAAACATCAACAGCATAAACAACACCATCCGGGTTACCATATCAAGCAAAATAACGACACTTTTACGCAGCTTAAGTATACATTGCGTATATGACATTGGCGTCAGAAAAAAATCGCGCCAATATGGGGCGAATATGACATCTGTGCCGTTAAAATTAACCATCATGTCAAATTCCAAGCTTCTTGTCTAACAGTCTACCACCTCCCTGGTGTTAGTGGCACCAACATAAAATGCCGAAACAGAGTTGAAATAGAAAGTCTTGAAAAATGTTGAAACAGAGACTGTCACCCTTAATTTGCCAACATTAACCTTAAAATCGGTTAGTATTTCCTAATATCAGCGTTCGAAATCCTTGGTGGTCTGCTGGTCCGAGACCACCAAAAATTCAATCGGACCACTAATTTGACAAATTTAATGGTCCGCAGGACCAGTAACTCCCCCTCCCCCCCTCTCTGAAAGGTAAACATAAACTTTCCTGTCCCTGAGAAAACTGCAATCAAACACAAATCACATAATTTTATTTAAAACAATAAATTTTAAAAAATAACATTAAACCTTAGTCAGTTGAAATAGATAATCTGAAATGAAATATTTAATTAATAATTTTATAGTTTTTCTTTATGTACTGTTTAAATTTTAACAAATTATTATTTTACGTTTTATTATGATGAAAATTTTGGATAACTGCAAAGGAAGTTTCACCCTAGGAAGGGAGAGGGTCACTCAAAGGGTTAAAGGGACTTAATAGAATTTTATGTAGCAGGCTAGTGATGATTACTGCAGACCAGTAAATTCTTATGCTTACTGGTCCTTGGGACCAGTGACTTTTTTATATGAATTCTACCGCTGAATATTCTATAGAAAACAGAATTTAGATGTTTTTAAAGGCTTTCTTGTTGCTCCTTCCAACCAGGTGATAGTGACACCAGCATAAAATATAGCCGTATAGGATCAGGGACTATCACTCTTGATTCGCAACCAATAACTTCTGTAATTGATTTATTTTCTGAGATTCCATAGAAATCGTAATTTAGGACACTTTTAGAATGCTTTTCGCTGCTTCCCTTCGCTTCACCCCTTTTTAATTTTGAATTTATTTTCGACTGTTCTTAGGGGACATTTATATTTTATAAGTAACTACCATGCTATATTTAAAATTTTTAGCCTCTTCAGTACCGCAGAAATCGCAATTTAGAAAGGTTTTTGCTCCTGCAACCCTCTAGGGATTGTGGCACCGACGTAAAATATAGCTTATGTTTGGGCAGGTTCTATCACCATCAATTTGCAACCATTATGTTTGAAATTGGTTTCATATTTCATGCAATTGCATAAAAATCGTAATTTACAATGCTTATAGAAATCTGTTTGGTATTTTCTGAGATATCGTAGAAATCGCAATTAGAATGTTTTTTAGAATGATTTCGTGCATTTTCACCCCTTTTTAAATTTCAAATTTTTAAAGAAATGTTTTTAGAGATCATTTGTATCATATAAGTAACAACCGTGCCTAATTTCAAATTGCTAGCCCCTGCAGCATCATACAAAATACAATTTAGGACGTTTTTTGCTTCTGCACCCCATTTTGGCTAGTGGCACGGACATAAGATATAGCCTATATTCTAAGTGGGACTAACACCATCATTTTGACCCCATTACTTTTGGAATCGATTTGTTAGTTCCAGAGCTTACCTTCTAGAAATAAACAAACTTTAATTCTTTATAATATTAGTATAGATAAAAGAACATAAATTAACGTGTGAATTCCATTTTTTTTTTTTTAATTAAAGGTGCACATATATTAAGACAGACTTTAAACATAATTAATACAATAAATCCAACTGGAGTGAAGAATGTATTATATAATAATAGTCCAAGTCACATGACTGTCAAACAGTTACAGGCTTACCCCTTCACTTTTTATATGCAAGGTGGCCATTCTTAATCAAAATTATTTTTTCGAATAAAACTACATAAAGGTTGCCATGATCGCAAAGAATTCTTTGTACTTTTATGTTAGCCTATCGCAAATCTCACCAACAGCATTTTGTAACTCGCCAATTAGCATTTTTGATTTTTCACATGTTAAAACAATCCTTTGATGTTGACATTAAATGTCATGGTTTACGGTATTATGTATTATTTTTCTTTGTTCTTTTTTTTTCCCTTAAAAAAGGAAAAAAAAAAGTGAAGGTCATTAATTTTAAATGTTTGTTTTAAATTAAAGTTATGTATTTTAAATAAATAAGTGAAAGGATTATATATAGTCTCAATGTAACAAACAAATATTTATTATTGGTAATAATTTTTTTTTTTTTTAAGTTCATGCTGGAAAATTATTTAATCCTCTGACAGTCTAGCAAAAGAGCAAAATTACAATGTTGGTTTCAAATGAATAAACTAAGTTTATTCCTTTATTTGTTTTTTATATAATTAAAAAAAAAAAAAAAACACGAAAAAAAAGGCACATTTACATAGATATGTTGTGCTAGGAATTTTAGAGTCTTTGAAGATATCAGAGCCTGTTTTGCTTTTCTTGCCAAGCAAAATTCTTTTACGTTCATCCTTTTGAATGCATCCTCCACAACAGAGGAGCTAAAGAAGTTCATTTCTTTCTTCTCTCTTGAAAGACAGTGGAAAGGTCGGTGGCTCTCATGAGAAATGAACTTCTAATCCAGAGCTCTGACGTAGACTTTTCAGCAAAATATTCTTTAAAATCTGTTACTGGCTTTTTACACAGCTTGTTTATATCTCTTGTCTATTCTGGGGTATTTTTACAATTTTATTTTCCGCCATGAAATTTTCTAATGGATGAAACAATAATAATTCTTGCTTTTAAAGTCATTTATGGCAATGGACAGTCTAGTTTTCCCGTAAGTTCTGTCATGTACTTAAAAAGGTGTTCTAGGGAATCTTTGAAAACTCATGTTTTTGTTAATATAACAGACAAAGTAAATCTGCCCAATAGCAAGTCCATCTGTGAAAAGATTCTTTAAGTCTGATTGAGTGTCAATAAGAAACGTTGAAATTCTAAACAAAGTTCAAAAAGACATGTTGAAACATTCTGTATGCGACAGCCATTTTCGTGTGCACTCCCCATTTCTGCACATGAAATAGAAAGCAGCGTTGAGTTCATGGCTCTTTATTTCGTTTAGTACTGTCTGACATTTTTTTTTTTTTTTTTTTTAGGCTAGAGCTTTGCAATGGATACTGCAGTAGCCAGCCACATTTTGCTTCTGGGGCAACTTCTTTCGTTTTTTCAAATACTCCATCCTGCTGACCCGTCCTGGAACGTGCATCCTCTAAACTGACATGGATACTTTTTCTTCAATTTATGTTATGCAATCTCATAAATAGCATTTTTTAAAAGTATCTTTAGCAGTCGTTTGATCTCTTAAGGATTAAAAAAAAAATAACATTTCTTTCACGTAGACAGGTTTAAATTTTGAAACAAGATGACAGATGAGCTGGCTAATGAACTTGGTTGAAACCTGTACCTTGGCAAGACCTGTACATATCCTCATTCACATCCAAATCGGTTCATAAATACGAGTGCTGTCACATGACATGGAAATGGGATATAAATCTACCCTATATATATAAAATCCTGATGAGACGAATTTATGAAATGGATATATGAAACGAATTTATGAAACGATTCTTTGAAACGACTGATTAAACAACTGATTATGTTTCACTGCAATTTCTCCTAAAATATGGAATACTTTGCGATGAAGTTAACACCGAAAATCCATATTGACCCGCAGATCTCAAAACTGGTATTAGAATTTTTAAATTCGAATTACTTTTCGAACTATTAATTTGGCAACCAGTTTCGCCTCCCTTAAATGTATGCTAAGAAATGTATTATGTTACTTTTATTCATAATTCAATTTACTTGAACAATCTTTCGCCAAATCGAAAGATTCTGATAGAGAAATCAAGAACTCGGTATTTTTATGTTAGCTTGACGCAGGTCAGAAATCACCAAACATTTTTTCTGCCGCATTTTTTTTATATTTCATTAATTTAATTAAAAATATAACAGACCTGCCAACTGCTATGAAAAAATCGTAGTTTCTACGATTTGGAGCTAACAACTACGATGCTATGAAAATCGGTCTAAAACTACGATTTTCTTCAAATGAAACACCCTCTGAAAATAACCAATTTCGTCAATCGTTCGCAGAAAAAAATGCCAATTTCATCAAAGGATCGCAGAAAAATGCAAATTTTGTCAGAGGATCGTGATAAAGCGAAAATTTCATGAATGAATCGCGGAAAAAGGCAAATTTCTTCAAATGATCGCGAAAAAACGCAAATTTCGTCAAAGAATCGCGAAAAAAACGCGAATTTCGTCAAAAGATCACGAGAAAAAAAATTGTTCCAAGGGATTGCAAAAAAACGCAAATCTCGTCAAAGGATCGCCGGAAAAATGGAACTTTCGTCAAAGGATCGCGAGAAAAATGCAACTTTCGTCAAAGGCTCACGGAAAAAATATCCAAATTTCGTCAAATGTTCGCAGAAAAAATATCCAAATTTCGTCAAAGGATCACGGTAAGAACGCAAATTTCGTCAAAGGATTGTGTAAAAACGCAAATTTCTTCAAAGAATCGCGAAAAAACCCCGTAAATTCCGTCAAAGGATCGCCGAAAAATGTGCCAATCTCGTCAAAGAATCGGTAAAAAAAAAAAAAAAAAATGTCAAAGGATCGCGGAAAAAACACGAATTTGGTCAGAGGATAGCAGAAAAAAACAAATTTCGCTAAAGCATCGCGGAAAAAAGCGCGAATTTTGTGAAAGGGCCGCGATAAAAATGCATAATTAGATTGTAATTCCCCCCCCCCCCCCACACACACACACACACACACACACACACACTCCTTACAGAAAATTTTCTGACAATTTCTGATTTTTTTTTTTACTCAGAATCACCCCAGCTCTGTGCTCTCTTCAGAAAACATCGCACGCAGACAAAAATCTTTATGTTTATTGTTTTTAATCTGAAAGAATATAAAGAACTAACATTTGAAAAATCGGGTTAACCCAACCTGCAGGAATCTAAATTCGGGCCGAACCAAAAGCAATCAGCTCCCGATTTGCAGCGTAAAAAACAGCAACCAACCAACCAACCTCTAGATTAATTTGAATTTTGGGTGCTACGATTTCTGATTTTCAAAGGTTGGCAGGTCTGATATAATCCTTTCATTCATTTTAATTAAAAATATAATCCTTTCATTCATTTTACTTAAAATACAAAACTTTCATTTAAAACTGAAACGTTTAAAATTGATGGCTTTCACTTCTTTCTTTTTTTAAAAATCAAAATGAAAAGAAAAATATTAGGCACAGATGTCATATGCGCACCGGGGTACCTAATTGGCACCAAAATGGCATTATTTTGATTGACATGGTAACCCGGCTATTGTTGTTTATTTAATAATAAATGTTTATTTACTTTTATTTCTTTTTTAAAATTATATAAATTATTTTGTTCTATAGTTATCAATTCTTTTTTTTGTTATTTGCTTTAGAAAATAATAGAAAATAATTAAAAAATACGGTACTACTTAGTTATTCCGTTGACCAATTTCACCAAATTATATAAATCGCCAAACCACTCGCCAAATTATACAAATTGACATAATTTTTATTTTAAATAATGAAAGAACAAATAAATTAGTATAACATTAATAAATATACAAATAACACGTCGAAATGAAAATCACTTGATGATGTAAACACATGTAATTTGCTTAAAGTCAAGTGAATGTTACATTTACGATCAACCCTTATTGGCATTTAATCTTATAGTTTGGCAATAGATTTTTGGTCAACGGGATAACTAAGTAATACCAAAAATGTATATATAACTGGTATTCGAAAACGAGAATTTCGCCAAATTTTCATTAAAAAAATGCTAACTGGCGAGTTGTAAAAAAGCTATTGGCGAGATTTGGACCCGGCTAGCATAACACTACCAAGAATTCTTTGCGACCATGGCAACTTTTATGTAGTTTTATTCAAAAAAATTTTTTTGATTTTTTAATAAAAATGGAAAACTTTTGGCACAGATGTCATATATGGCCCCATATTGGCACGACTTTTTTTTTATGCCAATGTCATATATGCAACGGGTACTTAACTGCCACCAAAGTATCGTTATTTTGCTTGATATGGTAAGCCGGATGTTGTTGTTTATGCTGTTGATGCTTTCCCCAAATTTGCATTGGAAAAAAATCGCCAAACATCTGTGCCAAACTTTCAAATGAAAGGCGAAGGGATCACACCGTATTTGTTTATGGCAGTTGATGACTTGAATTATTATAATATAGATGAAATGACGGTGATAGAATAATATTTGGCGACTTATCACCTGTGCCTGACTAATATTAAAGTACCAAAATGGTACCTAGAGTATAAAAAGTGAAGTCATCCACCCGGAACTGTTGATGATAGTCACATGACTTAGGCTATCGATATAGAGATTGTTTTAAAATACCGGGAGACAAAGACTCTGTATACTTAATTCATTTTATTTTAGCTTCTTTTCAAATACTTAACTGATCCTCTTTAAACAAAAACAACCATTTGAACGCTTAACTGCAACTTATTCGGCCTTAAATTCGGGGGGGGGGGGGGGGCATTGGGGTCAAATTTAATCGTCGTCAGGGAAAATTTTTTTACTTGAGTCTAGAGTCCTGCACCGGGTCGGGTAGCCTGATTTTTCCTGCACACGACTCCAGTCGTGTCAAGTCGGGTGCAGTTTAGATCTTTTGTTAGTTTATAGAAAACGCGACCCACGGATAAGAAGCTTACCGCTGATTTTTTTTTTCTTTGGAAGTCGGATTGGCTTGGCTATAATTTTTTCGGTTTCAGAATGAGTTTTGATTCTTACGAGTCGGTTTTGTTTAAGCTGACTTTTCAGAAAAATGCCTAGAATTACATCTCAAATTAAAGACGTGCATTGATTCAGGTTGCCCGATTTTACCTACACCCGACTCGACTCACGGCTCGGATTGAGGATAACTTTTTCGTTGTGGTTGGATTCAGATGGGTTTGGGGTTGACTTTTGATACCAACGAGTACTGTTGCCAGGTGCCCTGATTTTCCCCAAAATTCCCAATCTCAAATTACGTCAAATTTCTACGTGTTTAAACTAAATTAAAATTTTATTTCTTTGTCTGCGACGAGAAAATTTAAGAATTTAACCACATGTCGGTTAAAGTCTGTCATCACAACGGCCGGATGTTACCGAAAACTTTATACATTTTGTCTAGAATGTGCACTTCACTTTTCATGTGCACTCCTGTTCGATGTTTATTCGTTTGACCGCAAACTTGGCGCCTATAAGAAATACGATTTCAAGAAGAGACAGAACGTGGAAATTCTTCTGCTCACTTCGATCTTCTCATTAAAAAGTGTAGGGCAAGTATTTTTATAAATGAATGAGTAAATAAAAATGAGTTTTGTGTAATTATTCTAGCTAATTTAGTATCAAACAAAAAATTTCTTCTTTATTCAATTATTTCGATATACAGTAGTCTCATTTTAAAATAATATGGATATTAATCTCTATTTAATATACAGAAGAGAAATGGAAGGTATAAATAAGAAAATAATTATATACATGCAAAAATCTTCATTGTAAACTGCAGGAAGATGTATATATAGCAACAACTAAAATCTTGAATTGGGTCAGCTAACCCGATTCTACCCGAACGTGTTGGCCATTGGCTCTAACATTTTGTTCCGGATTGGGTTGATTAGTGTTTCCATTTTTGGCTCATCTCAGATTAGAGTTTTGTTTCTTAGGAAACGATTCGAGTACGCCAAATTTTTCCAAAGAAAAGTACAGATTATTGTTTCAAATGATAATAATAATAATAATAATAATAATAAAAATACTTGTACATGAATTAGTAAATGTAAGCATTCATTTTTCGAAATATAAAATTGATTTTAGGTATATGACTGCAGACTATTTTCCTGAATTGTTTTACATTTTGGATAGGTTTTTTTTTTCATTTCATGATTAGGATCAAGTTGCAGGTTCGACAAAATATATTTTGTCGAATTTATATTTTTCTGTCGAATTTTTATTTTTTGTCGAAAATATATTTTGTCTCCCCCCCCCCCCCCCCCCCCCCGCGCGGGAATATCTACAAAACCTGGATATTTACATGGATTTTGTTTAAAAGTTCTGACCAAAAATACTTATTTTAACTTTTCTTTTTTTCATGTTTATAATCTTCATTTTTAAAGAGGCGCTCTTGGTTGCGATATACATTTTTTTAATGAATCTCTTTTTGTATGTAAATGTTTCAGCTATAATTAATATTGTTAATTAAAAAATTTATGTGTTCGAGACTTAAAAATCTGAAAAATGCTATACAGTAAAATCTTCTATGACGGAATCGCATAGGAAAGAAATAAATGCGTTATAAACAAGCTCCCTTCTTAGCAGGTGTAAATGTATTGTATTCTTTTCTCACGTTTTATTGCATTCCTTTTGCATGGATTAATAAATTTTTTCATAATACAGGATTCCGCCATTAGGCTGGTTCTTTTTCTCACGTTTTACTGTATTTTAACCCTCTAAGTGTTTGGGGCGTAATATTCCATTCACTAAGCTCCAGGTTTCACAGCAATACAAGCAATATTTAAGATAATATAATTCTATAGATTTAATGAATTTTAAATACATTGAAGAATGATTAATACTTCCAAGGTTTACATTCATATTTGTATTTGAGTTTTTTTTTTTTATAATTTTGAAAGAATCCTATTTTCTTAGCATTTAAAACAAAATGCACAGAAAATAACATTACAATTTTACCCTTTTGCAAGATATTATTGCCTAGAAATCAACTATTCTTTAAAACGAATAAATTTTAATGTTTAATTGTAGAATAATGTCGATTTAAAAATATATACACTTTTTACAAAAATTTTTGGGCCAGCCAAATTTTACTGATTTTTGCACGGACCAGGACATGCCGAGAGACAATGATTTTCATACGGGCCCGATCGAGACTTGAACTGAAAATATCAGTTTATAGCCCAGTGGTTAGGGGAATTTGGAATTAATTAGGGAAAAGCTGTAAATTGTCTTAATCCCTTCAGTTTAGCATAGATGCCAATATCTCCGGAAATGTAGGATAAAATATGGAAGTACGGTAATAAGGTAGAAAATACGGAAATTTAAGGCAAAAAAATCGGGAATTTCTTCGATCTATTGCGGCAAAAAATCACGAATTTCATCAATCAGTCGTTGAAGTATATCTTGAAAATCGTCTGTTAATCGATAAAACCGCCAATTTCTACAATCGCTCGTGGCAGAAAATCGCAAATTTCGCCAACCGATCGTTGAAAAAAGTTGCAATTTTTGTCAATCAGTCGCTGCAAATAATCATGAAATTCCTCAATAGGTCGTTGATAAAAATCGCAGCCGCGGCAAAATATCGCGAATTGCATTAATCGGTTGGGGGGGGGGGATATCCTAAAATCCTACAATCGGCGAATGATAAAAATCGCGAATTTTGTCAATCACTCGCTGCGCTGCAAAAAAAAAATCTCGAATTCCGTTAGTCATTCGCGGTAAAAAAATTGCTGTTTTCGTCAGTGAGTCGCGGCAAAAAATCGCTGTTTTCGTCAATGAGTCGCGGCAAAAAATCGCTGTTTTCTTCAATGAGTCGCGGCAAAAAATCTTTGTTTTCGTCAATCAGTCGCGTAAAAAACGCTGTTTTCGTCAGTAAGTCGCGGCAAAAAATCGCTGTTTTCGTCAGTGAGTTCTCGGCAAAAAAATCTTGATTTTCGTTCGTCAATAGCGGCAAAACATCGTGGATTTCGTTCGTCAGTCGCGGCAAAACAACGCGATTTTCGTCTGCAAGTCGCGGCAAAACATCGCAATTTTCGTCCTCCTGTCGCGGCAAAACATCGCAATTTTCGTCCTCAAATCGCGGCAAAACATCGCAATTTTCGTCCTCAAGTCACGGCAAAACATCGCGATTTTCATCTGCAAGTCGTGGCAAAACATCGCGATTTCCATCTGCAAGTCGTGGCAAAACATAGCGATTTTCGTCTGCAAGTCTCAACAAAACATAGCGATTTCCGTCTGCAAGTCGCGACAAAACATTGCGATTTTCGTCTGCTAGTCGCTGCAAAACATCGCGATTTTCGTCAGTCAATCTTGATGGAAATCATCAAACTTTATGGTTCTCATCGCCTCCCTTATCTATTTATATCATCATTTCATTCCACTTACATCATTTTCTTTCTAAGTTCACATTCCATAAAGTTTCTTATTTACTTTTATTTATTTCATTATAATATCTATAATAGACAAGAATTAACTTAAACTTACCTTTCCATATTGTTTTCTGTTAATATCCAGTTGATTTAAGTTTCCCTTTAATCTTTTGGTGGTCGTATTAACTTCCGCCATTTTCCGTTTCATTACACTCATATCTTGTCATCCTACACCGGCAAAATCCGTTTTCAAACAAGTTTAATTTTCCGTAGTTATATTTTCTCCGCTAGATGGCGACATTGCATATCGCTTCTTTAATCGATCTTTGCATCGAATCTCTGCTTGCATCGATTCGATGCCGCTTTCTGATTGGTCCATTTGGCGGGCGTCGCTCCCAAATGATGTTTTCAATCCGAGCCATTTTAGATAAATACGCGATGCAAACACTGTAATGTTGCACTTTTTAGTCTTCCTAAATGGAAGTAATATTTCACGAACTGGATAGAGGCTGGGACTCTATCCTGGAATGTACGTTTAGTGTACCTGTTATATTTATGTTTTTCTAGAATTTTAAATGCTTTTAAATAGTTTTTCATATGCAAATTAACTGTGCTTATTCATGTATCAAAGTCTTCATTCTTCACGACTGTTGTTTATTAGAGAAGTTATAATGTGGATTATCATGCTGTCAACTCTTCAGAATATTTATTAAATAAACTGCCTTCTGTTTTTAAGTGAATTTGCCTTTGTGTTATTAAAGTTCTCCTTAAAGTTACACTCAAGACACGTCCATTCTTCCGTGAAATTTCATATCCAGCCTTTGCTTGCACGGCGTATTTCTGCTTATGTTAATGTACCATTTTAACGTATATAATTAATGAAATTATATATCGCACGAGATGTGGTTATGGGCAACAAATGTCCGGAAGTTTGGATTGCCGAAAAACGTTCTTTCTAGTTAATTTGGAGACTTCAAGTTTATTTCAAAGGTGAACTTTAGTTATTTATTTTTGTTTTGCAATAGCCTGGACTGTTATATTTATTTAAAAGAAGCTCTGAATTATCCATTGAACTTTATTTTTCTGATGAACTTTACCTGAATTTTTATTTTTCCTGGTGAACTATTGTTTTTGACGAACTTTCTTTGATCTTTTTCGCCGTTTTTACGAACTTATACGTTTATTTACAGATTTTTGTTGACTTTTTACATCATTTTTATTAACATTATTTTGCATATTTATCATACTTTATTTAAAATAGACTTTTATTTGCTGATTTTGTAGAAGAAAAATATTTTTATTTGAAGATTATTACAGTTTATCTTGATTGAGTTTGACAGAAAATGAAGAAAGGGATGAAAATGTCGGGGGGGCGGTAGCAGTATTTTTGCTTGAAATTTCTTTTGGCTATTTTTTTAAATCTCCCAGGATGGCATCTAATGTAATTGATAAGTTAAATTCCAGGAATTATGCCACATGGAGTTCCGACATGAAATATCTTTTAATGGAAAAGGAATTGTGGGAGATTGTTAGCTTGAAACAGACAGCACCAGAAATAAGTGTTACTGTTACTGCCGATGTTAGGAATTCTTTTATTGCCCGTGCTAACAAGGCTCAATCATTAATTTATTTGAATGTTGAAGCTGAATTCAAGAGAATTATAGATGATTGCTTAGATCCGGTAGAAGCATGGGAAAAGTTGAGAAAAAATTTTCACCCCGACACACGCGCCCATCATATGACTCTCTTTAACGAACTGATGGAAGGAAGAATCAGACATGGTGAGTCAGTAAATTTATTTGCTACCCGATTAAGGAAGATTTACATGGAAATTAAGCAGATTGATAAAAGTTTTTCAGAAAATTATTTATGTTATCAGTTTTTACGTTTCTTACCCTCAAGCTATGACGTTATAGTACAGCAGTTATTGAGTAGGCCTGATGACACTTTTAAATTTGATTTGGTTGTTGATGAATTGATATCCGAGGAAACTCGTCAACGTTTACGTGATAAAGATGGTGCTAAACAAATAAACATTTCGAATCTACACCAGTCTTCGAGTTTTTCTAAAAAGAGGTTTCGCTTTTGTAAAACCAAGGGAAAGAAGTGCTGGAAATGTGGTAAACTAGGCCATCTTCAGAAAAATTGTTTTTCAAGAAGACCAACCAGTCCCTACCATCAAAGAAATGTTTCTCCGGCTCCATCTTATCGACGTGATTACTCATCGGATAGATCCAGTTCTCCTCGTCATCGGTCTCGTGATAGATACTGCGGTGGCTCTTCAGATTCTAATCAGCTAGCTGATGGTTCAGATTCCTATGAGTCCTTTTCCCCTGCTCCAAGAGACTCTCGACATCGAAGACAGACTCCTTGCCATGCCAGACGTCCATCTTCCAGTGTTTCTAATCGGAGGGATGGTGGTTCTCGCCGTGACTTATCAAACTCATCACGTAAGTCCAATTTATTTGTTTCTCACTCTAGCTTAAGTAATGTAGTGAAGGACGGTGATTGGGTATTTGATTCCGGTGCGAGCCATCATTTCTGCGGTAATATAAATTTATTTTCAAATTTTGAAGTTTTAAATGATGAGATGTCTGTTGCAGTTAAAAATGTTTTGTTTCCCATTAAAGGAAGGGGTGATGTCAAACTGCGTTTTGGTCAGAGGGTTTTTACTTTATGTAATGTTATGTACTCTGATCAATTACGTAGGAATTTAGTCTCGGGGCCTCAATTGGACCTAAATGGTTTAAGCTTTTCTGGTTACAATGGTGAGGTGAAATTCTGCCGGGGGGACGAGTACCTTTTTAGTGCCTATCTTAAGAATAGGATTTATCGTTTATATCCAAAAATTCCTGTTTCTTCTTCTAAATCAGTCAAGTTTGAATCTCTTTCTACTAAGAAAGATGACATCATGTTACACTGGCATAAAAGATTTGGTCATATTAGTCAGTCTCTGATAGCACATACTAGTCGTAGACAAGGTGTACGGGGGTTACCGAGCTTAAAGGAAACTGATTTATTTTGTGAATCTTGCAAATTGGGTAAATTGAAAAGTGTGTCGCATAAGTATAGTAAAAATATACGTTCTAACCATCCTTTAGAGCTGCTATATGCGGATTTGTGGGGCCCTTGTCGTGTCGAAGGTAGGAATGGAGAAAGATACTTTTTGTCTATTATTGATGATTTTTCCCGTCGTGTGTCTGTTTATCCTCTAAAAATGAAATCTGACACATTTGATGTTGTTAAGAGACATATCATAAGAGCAGAAACATATTTGAACCGAAAGGTCAAAAGTTTTAGAACAGACAACGGCGGGGAATTTGACAATATTTCCTTTAAAAATTTCTTCGATGACAGGGGTATACGTCATGAATTTACGAACGTATATACTCCACAACAAAATGGAGTTGCGGAGAGGTTCATGTTAACCGCAGCAGATGGTATGCGAACCCTCTTGATAGATAGTAACCTTGACCCTAGTTTTTGGCCCGAGGCCCTTAAGTATTTTGTCTACTCTTGGAATAGAGTGTGTCCTAAGTTGTTGGGGAAGACTCCTTTCGAGCTTTATGGAGGAAAGAAACCTTCAGTTCGCCATTTAAAGCCTTTTGGTATTGTTACATATGTCCGTATTCCTAAGCAAAGGACTTGGAAACTAGAGGCTAGAGCGAAGAAGGGTTTCCTAGTTGGATATGCTTTTAGGACTAGGGGTTACAGAGTTTGGATTCCAGAATCTGACGAAATTATTGAATCTTCCAATGTTTCTTTTAACGAATCATGTTGTGGTCTTGAGCGCAGTGGAGCTGCACTGGGCTCCGAGGATTATACTCTCTTCTCTCCTCATGCTGAGGAGAATCGGGACAGAGTTGTTGAAGTTGTACCTGAGGATATCCCAGGTCCTTCCAACGGGTCTCTAGATTCCCCGCATGGGAGTGGGGAGGGTGAAGACTCGGGGTCCAGATGCACCACTCAACCCACTATTTCCCCTTTAAGGGATGTTAGTTGGGTTAGAAAGCCTTCTATTCGTAAGAAAGGTAATAGAGCTGACATCTATTATTATGAGTCGGGTAAGACCCGTTGCCTGAGATCCTTAAATGATGTGAAGAAATATTGTGAGGAAAAACATATTAAGTTTCAGCCTGAACTTTTTGATTTTGCTGGAGCTAATCTTTATTCTGGCATCGTACCTGTTCCTAATAGTCCTTCGACATCTGACGACGAGGATGCTGATTCTATAGATTCAAATTTAGTTTATCCAAGAGCATGACTAGTACATCAAAACGACACTCCCAGAACTTTTAAGCAGGCATGTAATTCAGCACAATGTTCGGTCTGGTGGAAAGCAATGGAGCTCGAAATACGGGTAATGCGAGAACGAGGGGTTTGGCACTTAGCGGAATTGCCGGTACATGTCACACCAGTTGGTTGCCGGTGGGTTTACACGACGAAACGGGATGAGTTTGGACGGATCGCCAGGCACAAGGCTCGCCTTGTTGCCCAAGGTTTCAAACAAATTAAGGGCGAGTCTTATGATGAGACTTTTAGCCCAGTTGTTAATTTCGGCGTAATCCGATTCTTTTTCTCCCTTCTCGTTTCGTGTAGCGGGTGGTCGCACACTCAGTGTGACGTGACCTGCGCCTACCTGTACGCACCACTGAGTGAGGACGTGTACATGCTACAACCTCCCGGTTTCGTTGAGCCCGGGAAAGAGCACCTTTATTGCAAACTAGACCGGGCATTGTATGGATTACATCAGAGTGGAAGAGAGTGGTTTTTCGAAATCCATAAAGCATTAATTGAAATAGGTTTTAGAAAATTGGAATCATGTAACTGTGTTTATATTTTTAAATCTGGAATTGTACTTTTATTATATGTTGATGACATCGTGATTTTTGGTAGAACTAAGAAGCTGATTGACTGTATTTTAACCCGCATTAAATCTAAATTTGATGTTAAAGAGCTTGGTAGAACTAGGAAGTTATTGGGTGTTGAGTTCGAGGATACTCCATCCGGAGTTGTCATACATCAGTCAAATTACATTGAAGAAGTATGCAACAGATTTGATAAATTCAAAATACCTTTTTCTACCTTGCCTATCAGCAAAGGGGTTGTCTTTTCAAGGTCAAATTGTCCAGTTTCCAATCACGATGTTGAACAGATGTCACATTTTCCATACCGTAGTGTTCTGGGATGTCTTTCATTTATTGCAAATCGCACCCGTCCTGATATTTGCTATGCCGTAAACGTATTGAGTCAATTTCAGTCTAATCCTGGTATTGTTCACTGGGATGGTCTCTTGAGGCTGCTGGGATATGTTAGGTCTACAAAGAATTACAAGCTTAGACTCTCGTGCTATTCCAGTAATTTAGTGGTTTATTCCGACGCCGACTTCGCGGCTAACCGCGATGACCGGACCTCGATCGGCGGCCAAATAGTCATGCTAGACGAAGCACCTGTCGACTGGCGCACTTTTAAGGAAAAGTGCGTCAGCTTATCGACTATGGAGTCTGAATTCGTCGCAATGACTGAGGCCGTCAAGAACCTGGTCTGGTTTGACCGGATACGCCGCGAGTGTGTGCAGGAAGGAATTATTTCTGTACTTGGGGGGAAAGCTGTAATGAAGGCTGACAATCAGGCAGCGATTGATTTTATTAAGTCTCCAGTGGAGAATTATAAGTCAAAACATATTGATGTTAAGTTGTTCTTTATTAGAGATCTTTATTATAAGGATGAATTTTTATTGTCTCACGTGCGTAGCAGATCCAACTTGGCAGATATTTTTACCAAACCGTTGACCAGAAATGAGGTTTTGAACTTCATTAAACTGCTGTTTAATGTGTAATAGTTCTTTTGCATTTAGATTTGTCATATTGTACTTTAGTCAAATATATATAAATCTTTCATATTGTATCTTTATTAAATGTTATGCTGGTAAATTCCTTTAATACATATTGTACTTGCACTTTTTCTAACTGTTGTATTAAGTATTTTTAATGAAAAGTGTAGTCATTTGTAATTTTAAATTGTTAATTTACCTAAAGCACATTGTTTTAAATTGTTAATTTACCTAAAGTATACTAGTACCAATTTTTCATCATCACCAGCTTTCTTGGTCATTTCCTATTAGTTTTAAAAACTTAAATTGTATCTATTTAAATTAAGAATTAATTTGAAGTTATTTAAAGAAAGTTTTATTTTTATCTAAATATTTTTTTTTTTTTAATTGACTTTATTATTGAACTGTAATGTTGTTTATTTTTAATTTGTTCTCTCTACTTCTAGGCATTTAGATCACCACCCATTTATTGTGAATGTTTGTGAGAAGATTGAAAGATGCATGTATGAGCCCTATATCCATCCTTGTGATGGATACGTTAAACAGTTTTATGTCAGAGCCGTTGTATTGTCTCATGATTCTACATGCCTGGATTAGTATTTTTCATGATGTTTTTTTTTGAATTTTTATTTTTCAGCTTTGGACTTTAAAAGTTTTGCTTCATACATTTTTGAATTGTAATAAAAATATTTTTCTTGCATTATATTATGTTAAAAATGTTGATTTTTGGGGATGATCAAGATGTCATCATCTGCTGGTTGTAACTTTTCCAAATTGGAAAACGTTACTTTATTTGGTACGTATTTATTCATGTATTTTTGTAAATTGTATTGTATTATCTATATTTATTGGGAACTGATTCTTTTGTTAGGCTTGTTACCCTTTTGGTCTAGGATATACCGGTCACTGTCTATTGACCTGGGGGAGATTTTTCTTTTGATAGCCAATATCTTGTGAAGATCTAAGTTTCCCTTTTTGATGGATTCTCGATACAATGCTGTTTAACTTTAAAAGATGTTCTTTAAAATTTTTCTAGTTGCTTATTAAAAGCGTTAAATGTTTAATAGTTAAAATTTTTCATACCTTTGAAGTGTTTAGGCTTCATTGTTTAAAGTTTTTGAAGTGTTAACTTCTTTTTGAATCATTGAGTTGGTTCATTTTCGGTTCAGTTGAATCGTGAATTTTTCTAGCTGTTCTGTTGAGTTTAAATAGAGGAAAGTGAATAAAAGAGGGTTACTATTTGGTAGTTTAAATATTTAATTTTATTTTTGTTAATCATTTTTGGTTAAATTAAATTGTGGAAATGTTTTTGATGTTGATTCTTTGAATCTAAGTCCTTATCCTTTAAGTCACTCATTCTTGGGCAGATCAGTTGGTCCCGATTGAGTAGTTTGACTTTTTTTTTAGATGAGGCAATGAGAGGGGGGGCATTTGATGGAAATCATCAAACTTTATGGTTCTCATCGCCTCCCTTATCTATTTATATCATCATTTCATTCCACTTACATCATTTTCTTTCTAAGTTCACATTCCATAAAGTTTCTTATTTACTTTTATTTATTTCATTATAATATCTATAATAGACAAGAATTAACTTAAACTTACCTTTCCATATTGTTTTCTGTTAATATCCAGTTGATTTAAGTTTCCCTTTAATCTTTTGGTGGTCGTATTAACTTCCGCCATTTTCCGTTTCATTACACTCATATCTTGTCATCCTACACCGGCAAAATCCGTTTTCAAACAAGTTTAATTTTCCGTAGTTATATTTTCTCCGCTAGATGGCGACATTGCATATCGCTTCTTTAATCGATCTTTGCATCGAATCTCTGCTTGCATCGATTCGATGCCGCTTTCTGATTGGTCCATTTGGCGGGCGTCGCTCCCAAATGATGTTTTCAATCCGAGCCATTTTAGATAAATACGCGATGCAAACACTGTAATGTTGCACTTTTTAGTCTTCCTAAATGGAAGTAATATTTCACGAACTGGATAGAGGCTGGGACTCTATCCTGGAATGTACGTTTAGTGTACCTGTTATATTTATGTTTTTCTAGAATTTTAAATGCTTTTAAATAGTTTTTCATATGCAAATTAACTGTGCTTATTCATGTATCAAAGTCTTCATTCTTCACGACTGTTGTTTATTAGAGAAGTTATAATGTGGATTATCATGCTGTCAACTCTTCAGAATATTTATTAAATAAACTGCCTTCTGTTTTTAAGTGAATTTGCCTTTGTGTTATTAAAGTTCTCCTTAAAGTTACACTCAAGACACGTCCATTCTTCCGTGAAATTTCATATCCAGCCTTTGCTTGCACGGCGTATTTCTGCTTATGTTAATGTACCATTTTAACGTATATAATTAATGAAATTATATATCGCACGAGAAATCTCTGCGGAAAATCGCGAATTTTGTTAATTGGTCGCGGGATTCTTGATTTTCGCGGGATTGGCGAGGGTTTTCTTTTGGGGTTTGGGGGTTCATAATAGGTGAAAATAAACCCAAATTTTCCCAGAATTCACCAGAATGGTCTCCTCATATTTTTTGTAATGGAGCTACCTGAAATTATTTAATAAGATGTATTCTAGTTATTTTTATCTCAACCTTATTGATAAAGAAGGCTACATGTTAAAAATTTCCAAACTGAATGAAAAACTGCCGAAATGTGTTTTATTGTTTCGGAAAAAATATATATACATAAAAAATGGGTAGGTTGGCAACTCTGTAATAAAGAGATGTTTACTTACTTTAATGTTTTCTAGTGTATGAATTTTCATCTACTGAAATGAATAAATAGGTTCTTCACTTCCTGACGTTCTTGATAGGATGCACAGTTATGGGTGACACTATTCAATTTTGATTCTACATTTAAAAAAGAATTTACAATTCCTAGTTACTTGAACCCTCTGACTGACAAGCCCGTGTTAATACATTCACTAAGCTCGAGGTTTCGCTGCAAAATATAAGCATTATTTTCTATTGATTGAATGTATTTTTAATACATTGAACAATGATTAATACTCTCAAGGATTGCATTAACATTTGTAATTATATATATAATATATATATAAATATATATATATATATGACCAATAATAAATATTTGTTTGTTACATTGAGTCTATATACTGCAGAGTTGCAGAAAAGAATTTGGATATTTCTCTGACTCTAGAGCAGTGGTTCCCAACCTTTTATTGGCCTTGCCCCACAGTAGCTTCTGTAAAATCGCGATTGCCCCTCCTTCCCACACACACATTCTGCAACATATATCTCTTATTATTTAACCCTTTAATGCCGGGTGTTGCTTTTCGGCAACATACCCAATTTAGGTTCTAAAATACTATTAGAATAATATTGAAGCTATAATGCCTAATGTTGCCAATAAAATACATTCTGAAAATATTATTAAATCGATTTTCAACATGTAGATGGTAACACTTGTGCTGTTTTAGAATAAAGATAGATTTATTTTTTCAATTGTTGCTACTTGTTCTTTTTGTTTTATTTGAAAGCTTGCGAAATACCCTATTTTGTTCTGCAGTGAGCAAGTAAAATTTATTTCTTATTATAGTTCTTAAAATTCTTGTGTGTTTAATATTATAGAATTTTATCAAGGAAAATTATTTTTCAATTAAAGACCAGTATTGCTGATTAGTAACAAACTTTTTTTTATCCCTAAATCATACTTAAAACAAAATATGATTTTTTAAAGTATTTTTCCATGATTTATTTAAAAAATGAAAGCCGAAAAACATTATTACAATGATTTTTGAAAAATCAGGCATTTAAGGGTTAAAAAGTGAATTCTATTCACCTGAAACAAGCCTGGCAGAGCATTAACAATAACTATGCATTTTGCATTTTTTTTTTTAAGATTAATTTTCTGTCACATATGTAATTTTAACATCTATACTAATATTATAAAGAAGTAAAAATTGTGTTTTTGTTATAAATAATCTCTGGAGCTACCGAACCGATTTCAAAAGTAATGGTATCAAAATGATGGTGTTAGTCCAACTTAGAACATAGGCTATATTTTATGTTGGTACCACTACCCCAAAGGGGGTGCAGGAGCAAAAAACGTTCTAAAAATGCGATTATTTAGAATATTAGTCACTTATAAAATATAAAGGATTTCTAATAATAGTTCTTCAAAAATTCAAAATTTAAAAGGGATGAAAATGCACAAAAAGCATTCTAAAAAATGTTCTAAATGGTGGTTTCTACACAATCTCAGGAAATACCAAACCAATTTTTAAAATAATGGTGTGAAAATGATGGTGACAAACCTTGCTCCAAGATAGGCTATATTTTATGTCGGTGCCACTATCCCAAAGGGGGTGCAAGAGCAAAAAAACGTTCTAAAAATGCGATTTTTGTGTTACTAAAGAGCCTAGAATCATGAAATTTGGAATGGCAGTTACTTATAAGATATCAATGATCTCTAAAAACATTTCCTAAAAAATTGAAAATTTAAAAGGGGTGAAAATTCGCAAAAAGCATTGTAAAAAACTTTCTAAATTGTGAATTCTATGCAATTCAGGAAGTACTGAACCGCTTTCAAATATAATGGTGTAAAAATGGTGGTAACAGCTCTTGATCCAAGATAGGGTATATTTTATGTCCGTTTCCACTACCCCAGAGGAGATGCAAGAGCAAAAAACGTTCTAAAAATGCGATTTTTGAATTATGATAGGAGCTAGATTCAGGAAATTTTGCATGGTATATATTTATTAGATATAAATGATCTCTAAGAACATTTCCTTAAAAATTTGAAATTGAAAAGGGGTGAAAATGCACGAAAAATGTTCTAAATGACGATTTGTGAACAATCTCAGGAAGAATCAAACTAATTTCAACAGTAATGGTAGGAAATGGATGCTGACAGCCTCTGTTCACTATTTCATGTCGGTGTCACTATCACCTGGAGGTTGCAAGAACAAAAAACATTCCAAATTTCGATTTTTGTGATCGGTAGGGACTAGCAATTTGAAATAAGGCAAGGTACATATTTATTAGATATAAATGATCTTTAAGAACAGTTTCGAAAAAATTGGAAATTTAAAAGTGGTGCAAATGCGCAAAAAGCTTCTAAAAACATTCTAAATTGTGATTTCTACTCAATCTCAGGAAATACCAAACCTATTTTAAAAGTAATGGTTGCAAATTGATGGTGATAGTCCCTGCTCCAACATAGGCTATATTTTATGTTGCTGCCACTACCATCTGAGAGTTGCATGAGCAAAACATGTTCTAATTTGTGTTTTTTGCACAACTGAGGGGGTCTAACATTTTGAAATATGGCAGGGTATTTACTCACAAGATGCGATTGCTTTCTAAGAACAGTTGAAAGAAAATTCCAAATTTAAAAGGATGAAGTGAGCGAAAAGCGTTCTAAAAATGTTCTAAATTACAATTTTTATGCAATCTTATCAAATATCAAACCGATTTAAAAAATAGTGGTGACAAATTGTTGGTGATAGAACCTGCTCAAACATAAGCTATATTTTATGTCTGTGCCACTACTGCCAGAGGGTTGCAGGATAAAAAAACTTTCTAAATTTCGATTTATGTGATACTGAAAAGGCTAGAAACTTTAAATAGGGCATGGTAGTTACTTATAAAATATAAATGCCCTCGAAGGACTATCAAAAATAAATTAGAATTACAAATGGGTGAAGAGAAGGGTAGAAGCGAAAAGCGTACTAAAAAAAGTCCTAAATTACGATTTCAATGCAATTTCAGGAATATAAACCGATTATAAAAGTAATAGTTGCAAATCAGTGGTAACAGTCTCTGATCCTACACAGGCCATATTTTTTGCCGATGATCCTACCACCTGGGGTTCATAGGAATAACAAACATTCTAAAAAAGGCCTTTAAAAGCTTTCTAAATTATGTTTTTGTGGAATATTAGGAAATAACAAACCAATTTAAAAATTAATGGTGACAGTTCCTATTTCAACATAGCCCTTTATGTTGAAAGAAGTGGTAGAATTTTGGAATTTGACATGATGGTTCATTTTAAGATGTTTCTAAAAAATTCAAAACTTCAAATGAATACTAAAATGAGCGTATTAATGGAGCATAAAAGTTTCAAAATATTTTCTAAATGATCATTTATTTAGTTTTATTAATTTAAGTCTGATTTCTGCCTAATGCAGTGACATAATGAAGATTAGTCAAACTGTTTTAAATACTAATTTTTGAATTATTCCTAAAAGTATAAATTATTTTAATAAAAATTACACATATAAATATCACTTGGCATATTTCAAGTATTACGCGAGCAAAGCTGTGGGGTTTGCTAGTAATTCTATAAATAAGGCGATACATCTTCACTTTTATGCCAAAAAGTGGTTTGTTGCGTCTTTCCAACTTACCTGAATATTGAGCAAAAGTGGTACTCTGTATTCTTATCTTCACAAAATGCTTGAAGGGACTCTTACATTTAGCCTTAAAATAGATAGCATTGACACATTTTATAATTCTTAGTTACTTATTAAAATTGGGGGACATTTTTTCTTTACACACAAGAAGCATTCCAAGATTCTGACCTTTATCAAATGGGTCATTGTTCTCCATACAAACAGATTTATCAATTTTTCCTTCCCGGATATCATTCATTACCTGTTTTGTATTATCTGACTTTAAAATTTAAATTGTATATGTTTTAAATTTATTGAGTGTGTAGGAGGACCTGCACTTCAGCTGTAAATAGCTACACATTTTCTTTTATGATTCTGTTTAAGATTTATAAATTTTATAAAGTTGTTAGCAACACGTTCAGATATTACCCATATTTTTTTTATGTTAAATAGGTTGAAGACAGTAAAATTTAGATAGGTCTTTAAAGTAGTTTCACCCACAAAAGTTTTTTCGGGGTGCAGCAAAAAGAAATACAAAACTCATTTAATAAATAATCGAAAAAGGTTCAGAAAAATTCTGAAATAGAAAATTAACCAGAAAAATTATAAATATTTTTAAATGTGGCTCCTATAATTAGTCTGGTGTTGAACTTACTTTAAGCTTTTGATTTGGAATAATTTTTTTAATTCAACAAAAAAAACTTTTTAAATTATTATTTTTTAATTTTGTAAGTATCCTATTTATTTTTAGTCTAAAAGATTAATTTTCTAAAAAACCCGACAGTGAAAGGGTGAGTTTTTAAATTTGAAAGGGTCCCCCTGGTGTGGCTTATGTCCCATGTTGGGAACCACTGCTCTAGAGGATAGGGGGGTTGAAATTGTTTTTTCAAGTGTGCTGTGTGTTTACTTTAACCTTTAAAGTACTCCCTGAAAAGATGGTTGTGAATTTAAAAATAATAGTGTGATTCCTTGCAAAGAATGCTTATAGTGGGAGCCTGCTATTTTTAGATTCGTAATTCTATAAATACGTAGCACCTAGAGTCCTCGTTCAGTCCGTCTATCTATAACAGAGCCAAAACAACCCAACCAAAGGGTCTGAAATTTTAAACATATAGAATGGTTGCAATATTTTCTCGAGTCGTTTTCAGATTTTCTGAAAATTGGATGTAGAGTTGAATGACAGGGACAGTGAAAAGTTTTCCGTGACAGGACGGCCCATGGGAAAAAATGATTTCAAGTGCCTTTGAAGGATGGGACAGCCTTTGGAACAGAATGAAATGGATAGGCACTGATGGAAGGGCACTCCAATAGAGACATTCAGTACACTCTACGGTACAAAACATTTATAAAACAAGTTAGAGTACGAACGCACCTCATGGGCCATGTTGGACGAGCCATTTCCAACTTGCTTCATGAGTGTTATGGGTAAGTCGAAATGGGCGTACAGGATGAGCCACGTGTGTCCTGTATTCTTTTTTTTGAATGACTGAGATGCCTTGTTACTTTCATGCTATTGCTAGACACTCTTCTTCTTTTGCATCCAGAATGGACAGTGAGTCTTTAAAAGGCATGGATGGGTGCATGGAGTATGTCTTTATGTTGCCTTAAACTGTCAGCCTTCTGTTCATTTTAATATATATATATATTTTTAACTGTCTCATGTTTATTACATTGCATTCAAGAAGGATGTCATTCAAAGTTGTATTTTAGTCTGATTTGTTTCTTCGTGTCCCTGTCATGAGAGGTTACTACAGGTTCTTTCCTTTTGCAGGATGGCCTGGTGCGATCGGACACGGCTGTGGGCACACCCGACTACATCAGTCCGGAAGTGTTGCAGTCGGAGAGCGGCGAGGGCATCTACGGCAGAGAGTGTGACTGGTGGTCGGTGGGTGTCGTACTCTATGAAATGCTGTATGGTAGGTCTCTTTTCTCTTTTCTTCTGAAAACACTCTTTAGAAATAACTCAACGGGGACTCAGTACCCTCAAAAAATTATTTTGTAACTTATATTATAATTTTTAGGTTCATAGTGATAATATAGGATAAAAAGTGTTAAATTCTCAATGTTAGTTTAAGCATCTCACTTGCAAAAATGAAATGATCCTTTAGGAAAGAAAATAGTTTCAAGATGAGAAAGCATTGATCCGTATTTATGGAGAATGCACTAGGGATAGATACTGTTTTTAATGCAGTGTTGCCTTTACTTTCCTAAAATAATAGTATTTTCAATGTATAAAAGTTTTATGTAATGTTATTAAAAAGGTCATTTTAAACTGACATGAAGGATGACGTTTATTTTAACCTTACCATTCAGTTTACTTTTACTACGACTTTATTTTACCACTCAACTATACTATTATATTTTGACTCTAATAAGTTTGTTAAGTGAGCAACATAACATGTCTGAACCCAGGCTGTTTCTTAATGGGTTCTGAATGAAAGAAAAGTTTGAAAATAGTCTTTCAAGACTAACATTACTTGCTGGCAATGTCATTATGGAGGAGCAAAAGTTGCAAAATTTGAAAAAAACCTCATTTTCACCAGTTTTCGTTTTTGAAGATGACCACCACACAGAAGGCAAGACATTTTCTAGGGGCTTCCTTGGAGAACTGTGTCATGTTTCTGGGTAAGGAATCGATTTTCCTTCAGAAGATATATAGGGCATAAAATTTGGATTCGTATCAGAAAGCAATTTTCTTGCCTTTTTTTAAAAAGATCCATGGAATTACAAGATCCACATATAACTACAAACATTTCTATGAATGAGAGATTATTGAGTTATCATTAGATTATTATGTTAAAAAACAGAAACGTATTTTGAGCAAGTATTGATTATTTTTCTTCTCTCTTCAGTGTTTAATTTAAAATAAGTATTGGACAGAGTATTCTATTCTGATTTTCAAACTGAGATTTTAAAATACTCTAATAATTGCTTATACACAACCCTGTTATAACAAAAATTTTATCTGTTACATGACTCAATTTTTCTAATACAAATTTATTTATTTTTTAATTAGAACTATTTGCACTATTTTATTTATTAGTTATCCTGAATAAAATGTACTTAAGGAATTTAATACTACTAAAAAAGTCTCAGATTATGTCATGAAATCTGTTTATGGCAGTTTTTGCCAGTTAAAACCGGTTATAATCTCTTTCTGCTGCCAGAAACCCAACCCTGCCCATAGAACGTGTGCTGCCATATCATGAATAGGCACTAAAGAGGTCCACTCTTAACGTATTTGCTATTGGCAACAGAAGAGAATGGGATTCATAGTCTGTAGGAGTTGTGTTGTGCAAAACAGTAGAGAGTCTATCAGCTTTTGAAACTTGCCGTAAAACCATCCAGTGCAGCAGGAGGGGGAAAAACACCCGCTGTAGCTAAGCGGGAGAACCCTCTATAGATAAATACTGTACTTAAAAAAAGCATGTTATCTTTTGCACTTTATACTAGCTGACTTGCACGGGATAATAACTTTAAACCAGCATCCATTTCTGACATTTTTCTCTGGAAGGAATAGAGCCTCACTGCCTTTTGCAGCATACACCCTTGAATGTGTAGGATGTTATATTTTTAAGCAAAAATCTATCCAAAGAAAACTAGAGTGAGGCAGTCCAACTGTTATACACCCAGACACGTCATGCCATGTCCAGTCCTTTGTAAACGACCCTTGAATGAGTATGATTTTATACTTTAAAACAAAAATCTGTTTAAACAAACCTAGAGTGCCTTCAATACTATACACCTGGACTTTCTAAGGACACTTGATTTGTTTTTGCATGCAAACTCTGGATTTGTCCAATTTGACACTGGGAGGGAAAAAGAAAAAAAATTACAACGACCATTTGGAAAATGATTTTTTCAAAGACTAAAATTTAAGACATAAAAAATCGCACGGAGTGGATCCTACATTACGTATGCCATGGATTAAACATTCACATTCCTGGACCCCTCATGAACACATTTTAAAAGAAATTTCAGTTTTACAATTTTCGGTACTGTCCATTTTTAAACTTCTACGGAGCTGATCCTACATTATGTACGCCATGGTTTAAACATTCATATTCCTAGACCCATTATAAATGAAATTTTTATTCTTAAACTTCTAAACATACCGCACTATTACTTTTTATAGCGTCGTATAGAGAAAAAAATATGTACTTTTAAATGCAATTTGTTTGAAAGCTGTATCTCAATTTGTTTCTGAGTTATTCTTTTTTTTTTTTTTTTGTAGTTTTTATAACTTTTTTGTCATGGTGGCAACAGAAGTATCCATCTCTGTTGAAAGTAAAAGGAAATTACAGATACTATATAGACCCATCAGAAAACGAATAAAATGCGGGATTCAACTAACGAAATGCTTCAGATATGTTTTTGATTTCCTACTCTGACCGAGGACAATAACCATTTTTCCAAATAGCTAAAAAAAAAAAAAAAAAAAAAAAAAAATCTTTTACCATTTTATAAAATGTGAAATGATACCTCTGACAAGGGCAGCACCCAGCAGGGTGCTTACAGATTTTGATGATTTTAAAGTATGTTATAGGGATCCTACCCCTCATTATTCTGCTGAAAGGTTTTATTCAAATGGGCCCTAGTTTTCGAGAATTTGTGGGGGGTCAAAGTTCAACATACGTTTCAAATACTGATTCATTTGCTTTTTCAAACGTGGACATGGTAAAGTGCGAGTACGCTATACCATAGAGGGCAGGTTCGATCCCAACTTGTACCATTTTTACTTTTCTATTTAATATTATATTTTTGACATGTTACAAGTTTTACATTCAATTTAAAAATCCGCCCAAAAGCAGAAAATTCTCCAAGTGTCTGCGACAGATCTTTCAGGGACTGAAAATAATCTGCAGGTAAAATGTTACAAATGAACCTTTAATTAATTAATCATTTACTTTTAATGTTTTTAAGCATTTTACTCATTTTTATTAATAATAATCTTAAGTTTTAGTAATAAATAATAAAGAACGAAACATAATATAAAGTTGGAAAAAGATCCAATAGAAAAAGAAAATCTGCGACGCACGTCACCTGTCAGGAACTTTCTGCTACCGGGAAAATTCGTAGCGTTGAAGTTTTTGATATTTTCCTAACAAATTACATTTACATTTTCAAAATTGTTATGAATATTATATTTTTTCTGCAATTTTTAAGCTAATATTTCTACTGACGAAAATTAAACTAATTTATGTATAGAATTTTTTGGCTAAAGTATTTTTATTCAATTTATTTGTATTTACATTCTTATATTATAAGCGCAGATCTATCTATATTATAAAGGACAAACATATCTGTGCGTAACGCATACGTCATTCTGTGAATGGCAATTCTTTGAAATTTGAAATAAAATTTTGGTTTTGCAATTTTCTCTACTGCAAATTTTTAAACTTCTAAACATCACACATTTTAAATTTTTTCACCGTTGTGTAAGGGAAAAAATGCTCTTTTAAATGCAATTTGTTTGAAAGCTGTATCTCCATTTAATTTTGAGATATTAATTTTTTTGTAGTTTTTTAATAAATTTTTTGTAATTGTGGCAACTGAAGAACTCCATTTCTGTTGAAAGTCGTGGAGGGTTGAAAGTAAAGGGAAAATAATCACAGGGGAGAGAAAATAATATATTACTGTATCTTTTTGTTGCCATTTTCTTATAAAACCTGAAAAAAAATTGAAATTAAAATACGTGCTATGTCAACGACTTTTTAAATTTCTAAATATTGTACATTTTCAATTTTTAAACTGTCAAATAGAGAAAAAAACTACTTTCAAATGCAATTTGTTTGAAAATTGTATCTCGACTGACTGAGTAATTATGTTTTTTAAATAACTAGCCACCCGTGACGACCAGTTTGGTCTCCCTTAAATGTATGCTAGGCATGTTACTTTTATTCATAATTTAATTTACTTGCTCAATCCTTCGCCAAATTGGAAGATTCTGATAGAGAAATAGAGACCTCTCTACTTTTATGTTAGTCGAGCACAGTTGATAAATCACCAAACAGGTGATAAAACGCATTTTTTTTTCATATTTCATTAATTCAGATTAAAATATAATCATTTCACTCATTATATTTAGAATGGATAACTTTAATTTAAAAATGAAACCTTTAAAATTCATGACTTTCACTTTAAAACAAGAAAAAGAATAAATAATTCCATAAACCATTTAATTTCAACATCAAAGCATTGTTTTAATTTACCCCTCGAAAAATAAAAAATTCTGCTGACGAATTAAAAAATGCTATTTGTGAGAATTGCACCCAGCTAATATAAAAGTATGAACTCTTTGCAATCATGGCAACTTTTATGTAGTTTTAATTTTAAAAAATATTTTGATTAAACCGGTTGCCAGAAAAAAAAAAATCTTTTCTCGCCATGGACCTTTTCTCTATTTCGCCAAGTACCTATACTGGAAAAGTACCTTTATTTATTTATTTATTTATTGTATTTTAAATTAGATTAATAAAAGACGGCACAGGTGTCACATACGCACAACGTTTGCGTGACTTTTTTCTGACGCAAATGTCATATACGCACCGGGATACTTAACTGGCACCAAAGTGTCATTATTTTGCTTGATATGGTAACCTGGATGTTGTTATTTATTTATTAATAAATTGTTTATTTACTTTTATTTTATTTTTAAAAATTATATAAATTGTTTTGTTCTATAGTTATTAATTAAACTTTTTATTTATTTATTGTTATTCCCTTTTTAAAAATATTGCGCAATAACCAATGAGATGTGTTTCATTTGGGTGTTGCCATTAAACAATTAACAAAAAATCGCGATTTCCGTGCCACGTACGATAGTGTAACATATATATATATATAGATTTTCGAGCATAAATTATTTTTAAATTTATCTCTATCACGTGTGGCTCGATTATGAAACGTTAATCCGCTTGCCCTTAAAATAATGTAAAAAGTTCAGCATTTGTTTCCATCTGATGTTCCATAACAAAATTAAAACTTCTTCGATAGAAAAATAAATAAAATAATGTAAATAAGAAACAAATTTAACAGACTTAATCATGCACTTAAAGCACCGAAAGGATTAAAAAGACTGACGTAAGTCACAAAATCTTAGCTTAATAACTCCTGGCATGCGGTGGCATGTGAAAGTATCGCTTTTAATAAATTTCAAAACTTTATTTGATTGCATAATTGATATTTTTCATATAAAAAAATTCTTTTTGATGTTAGTGGGCGATCTAAAATATATATTACATGTAAAAAAATAATTAGAGTAAAAAAAAAAAAATGGTTTTCACCTATATTCTGTAACCTGAGGAGCTCGGGTTCGAACCCCCTAGTAATAATAATATATTTTTCAGGTACTTGTTAGTTATCCCGTCGACCCATTTCGCCAAATTATATAAATCGCCAAACCACTCGCCAAATTTATACAAATTGGCATAATTTGTATTTTAAATAATCATAGAACAAATAACTGAGTATAACATTAATAAAAATACAAATAAAACATCGAAGTAAAAATCACTGGATGACACTAAGAAGTTTCCCCATAATTTATACAAAATATTTTTCATGTCGAATCTCTTAAACGTATTCAGGATTAGATCATAGAGTAATAAAATGTTAAAGTAGTTAAAAAATGAACTGGAAATGCCAGATATAATTTGTCATATATCTAAGAAATATTTTTAATAAAATTGTCTGCTGTGTTTTCGCAGTAACATCAGAATAAGTAAGTTTTCTTTTTATGGATCTCGTTCAACTTTTTAATGGCATTAAGAAATTAAAGTATTTGAAGAATATATATTATGTTAGTAAAATATCTTCCAATATTGTTTAAAAAAAAAAAAAAAATTCATCCAAAGAAGTTGTTTTTATTGTGATTTTTTAATGGATGTTTTGAATATTATTATGATATGTATCATTCAGTTCATTGCATATTTACTCAATTAATAATGGCGATGTCGGTAATGATAAACATTTTTGTATGTCATTCGTCAATATATTACATTCATTACATTCAGAAGAAATGAAATATTAAAATTATATATCATTTTGTTAAATTTTCCTAGTCAATTATTTATAGACATACATAAAATGTAAGAAAAAAATATGCGTTATTTCAGAACTCTGATAAATAAAAAAAATATACATAAATGTAAACAATAGTAGTAAGTTTAAAAAAAGATGAGATAGCTATATATATATTAGTTTAATTTTCGTTAACAGAGATATTTGTTTAAAATTTTGCAGAGAAAATATAAATTTTCATAAAAAAAAATCGAAAATGAAAATGTAATTTGTTAAGAAAATATCAAAAATTTCAAAGCTGCGGATTTTTTAATTCAGTATAAAACTTGTAACATGTCCAAAATATCATATTAAATAAAAAAAGTAAAAATGGTACACGTTGGGTTCGAACCCACCCTCTATGGTATAGCATACTCATACTTTACCTCAACGCTACCCAGCCCACATTGAAAAGCAAATGAATCGGTATGTGAAATGTATGTTGAATTTTGACCTCCGAATTCTCGAAAACTAAGGCCCATTTGAAGAAAATGTTTCAGCAGAAAAATGAGGGGTAGGATCCCTATGTCATACTTTAAAATCGTCCAAATCTGTGAGCACCCTGTTGGGTGGTGCCCTTGTGAGTGTTGAAAATGGAAAAGTGAAAATAAAGCTCTGAGGAGAGGGGGGAAAAAAAATCTTTGGTGATTACGCTAAACAACTTATTTAAAAAAATGAAATTTTATTTAAATATTTTTGAATTTGAATTCAATATTTAAACTATTTAAATTTGAATATTAATATATTTTTTTAACCAAAAGTATTGTTATCACAGGCAAAGTGCCACGCATAAGTAAGTCTCTTTTGTTTTTTGTACTTCTATCCAGAAAACGGGAACATCCGTTTAAAATGGCAGACAAATCGAATATGAAATTGACTTGACAGAAAATATTTTTTGTGATATAGTAAATAGTAATGTTTTTTTTTAACAAAAGGTACCATTACAAAACCAAAAAGGAATCCCGAATAAGTGTTTTGTATTTCCATCTTGGAAACAGAAATGGCAGCTTTCACACTACAGATAGAAGAGACCTTTTTCCCTTCTTCTGCCTGCTGACCGAGGATACTCCAAAAGGAAGCAATCTGAACATTCAATCTTGTTTGTTAGGGTTTTTAGCACTTTCCAACATCGTTGAAAAGTGTTTATGAATTGGGTTTGTCTGTCCGTTCGTGTTCTGACTTGACTGAGATGGCCCCCATAATGGATATACAGGGTGTCCACAATTGAAATAGGCAACTTTAACATTATATTAAAGCAAAAATAAAACAAATAAGAACTTACTTTTAACGTTGAAACAAAAAATACATATCAAAATTTTTCAAAGACTTTAGTAGCTCTCTGTATGTGTTTTTGTAATGGGTTGCACGATACAAGAGGATAGTCCAGTTCAAATCACATAGAGTTCAAGA
Organism: Maratus speciosus; assembly: GCA_963932465.1. Lineage (NCBI taxonomy): Eukaryota > Metazoa > Arthropoda > Arachnida > Araneae > Salticidae > Maratus > Maratus speciosus. The sequence goes on along the minus strand of OZ010795.1, from coordinate 1,495,198 downwards.
TATCCGATGTAACCAAAAGGAAGGCTTCGCTAGTGCTTTGTTTTAGCTCACCTTTTTCTTATCAATGAAATTCTTAATGGGCCTGCAAAGAAAATGATTGCAAGGTGTGGTATCAGGAGAACGGAGTGGCCGTGACATTGGACCTCCACATCCAAGATGGATGGTTTTTCTTGTCAGTGTCTGCTTCTTGTCGTGTGTTTGGAATTTTGTTGAACAGTTACTAAAGATTTCCATTCTGCAAATAAAAAAAAAACACCCACACTGCTTTTTTTTTTTTTTTTTTTTTTTTTTTTTGTGCTGTAGCCATTTCTGCTATTTTTCATACTGAATGATATTTCTCATCCTGTGAGACACTCAGCTCCGTCTACTCTTACGATGACACATTTTAACATTTTGTCCATCTTGTAATATGTAAAATACGAAATTTGTTTTAACTACATTTTCAACAGTTCAGGGTGGTGTGCAAAACGTTTATCCTTCATTTATGGGGTCACACAAAAAAGTTTAGTGACATAAAGGACTCCATGGAAAGACTGTTCGCAGTCTATTTTAATTTCCCCGAGCTTATCACCCACAAGCAAGCAAGCAGACAGACAGATATACACTCACACAAAAACCTCCTTTTATTAATATAAGTTAGTATTTATTGTTTTTTTTTTTAAAGATCTGATAGAGCTAAAAATGTTTCTAAAGTGTTAATGCACTTAATCTTTTCATTATAATAATAAATTTGCTTGAAATCTAGTCCATACTCAGGGTTCTTTCATGATTAGCGATGACGACATTGATATTGCTTTTGAAAGAGAGCTAAAGATGGGTTCCTCGTAAAGTGTGAGATCTCATTCATGCATGAAACACTATTGGAGTGTAGGATTTTCTCACACTGCCTTTTGCAAGCATTTTACCAAAGATGCATACCTCTTGAGTGTGGTAAGGTTCTAGAATTTCAACCCCGTCATCATTTCTTTTCACGTCTCAATGGACTCACCTATTAGATTTTTATTCACATGATCCTGTTTATGCATGGATCAATATTTTGTAAAGATATGAGGTTTTAAAAGGGTCCATCAATGGGCTAGAAAGGGCTTATGAACAGGTTGCTTTTTTTCTCCTCATTCAATCACCCTTTTTTTCAGTGATGCCTATTTAAAAAAAGTACCGATTTATTATTATTTTATTTTTAATACTGCCTATTTTCTTTTGTAGGTGAAACGCCTTTCTTTGCCGAGTCCCTCGTTGGAACGTACGGTAAAATTATGGACCACAAGAATTCCCTCACGTTTCCCGATGACGTGGAGATTTCGAAAGAAGCCAAACACCTCATCTGTGCTTTCCTGACCGAGAGAACGCAGAGGCTCGGGAGGAATGGGGTGGAGGAGATAAAATGCCACCCTTTCTTCCAAAATGACCAGTTCACATTTGACAGCATACGGGAATGTGAGTCTATACACTTTGCTTTCCTTTATTATTTTTTTTTTTTAATCCTACGTGTTGCCCAGAGATAAATTGACTTTCCAACCTAGTTAAAGAATCTTTATGAATTGAGTTTGTCTGCCCGGCCATGTTCTCACTAGGGTCAATAGACTCCAATGGCCATGTAAACTTTATATATCATTGAAATTTATGGTAAGATGTTCAGTACTGAAAATGAAGTCGGTAGCACGTGTTGTGGGTTGACACACAAAATAATTTTATTATGTTGTGGGCTGTAGAGAAAAAATGTTTGTATTAGCATTTTAGGATGGGGACACTCTTTCAAACAGAATGAGATGTCACTAGGGTGAAAAATAACATTGTGGGGAAACAGTGTTTTTCCCAAGTATTTCCATTTTATCCCATTAATTACTTTGTCAGTTTAACCTGAATTCCGTTATCATACTTTGTTTTCTTCATGGAGTGGCCCTTTCAGCATGGGTTGACTTCTTCATCGGCTCGGTTGAGTTGTTTTGTGTTGCATCTCAGTCATGAACCATATTCAGCAATTTTATTTGCGATCACATTCACATCTGTTTAAGTTAAAAGGGTTATTTCAATTAAATGAATAAGTAAAAGCATTTTAAAGTCATTTTTATATTTAAAGTAGTTTTTCTAAGTTTGTCGTAATATATATATATATATATATTACGCTAATGTATGTGGCACAGAAATCTCAATTATTTGTTACTGTTTAATGGCACTGCCTGAAAAATGCATCTCATTGGTTATTGTGTAAAAGCCTTTTGGCAGGATTTAGGGCAATCGGGTTTATTTACATTTTGTTCTTTCGCTGCAGTCTCTTTCACACTGCAATTATTTATTGCCGTAATTATCAATTATCATAAAAGCTCTCGCCAGATGCTTGAAAGGTGAAGAAGAAGCTGAATTAAGAAGAGAAAATCGAAATAGATTGAATCAAGAAAGTCGTCAAACACAGAGCGTAAGCAATCGTGAAAATAGGCTTAATAACCATAGCATGCACACGTTGCTTCTGAAATCCAAATTACTGATTGAAACGTTCCGGGGCATAACTGTGGAACTTTGAGTGAAACGTGCAATTTCTGCAAAGCATTGTATTGGAAATGCGAATTAAACAGCAGCAAGAAGTTTAAAAAATGTTGTCATGACATTAAAGTAATTTTGTCTCCCTTATCAGAAACTCCTGATTTGATAAAAAAAAAAAAAAAAAAAATGTCCCTGATAATTTGTACCCTATCTAGCCCCCTCTGTATGGACCTGCGATACAAATTTCAGGTTCAGTTAAGAATATTATTATGGGCCCACCAGAAGTAAGATACAATAAAACCTGCTTAGACGGAAATGAAAACAACCAGTGATAAATTCCGTTTTATGCAGGTTGTTTAAATTGAACAAAGCATAATAGCATTTTTGGGGGGAGGGGGGAGCTGGAACTTTTTTTTTCGTTTATTGCAGGATTCCATTATAAACAGGCAACAATAAATTTGCTGAATGGTACTTTTTTTAAAAATCTATATAGTAATATATGCTTACAATTTCATTATTTCTTTTTCAGTATTACAGTTTATGTTGTAATTGTAATTGTTTTTTCATCTAAAGATTTTAAATCAAAAAATAAATAATTGAAAATATAATTAAATTCATCAATTAATTTGAAATAAAAATTTTTAAAGTATGTGACACATAAAAATTAAAAACTTAACCTGTGACTTTACACAACTTTGGAACTGAACAAGAGTCAGGCCCTGGTAACGTGCACCCCCCCGCCTCTGTACAGACCTGCAATAAAAATTTCAGATTCATCTAAGAATATTATGACGGGCCTGGGCAACGCGGGTGAGTCAGCTAGTTTAATAAATTTTATTTAAATGAAAAGTAAAATGTCAATTATATTCCAACTTATGCCACTGGCATAGTCGTTTGTGATGGGCTGAAAACTTTTGCTCTGATTGAAAGGAACAAAGATTTCATGTTTGTGACAAAGTCACTGACTGATTTACGGTGGTTGCTGCAACGCGATGAAGGTTGAGATTATTGTTTTTTTGCTAAGTGATCCAAATTTTAGACATGAAAGATTACTATTTTCAATGTATAATTACTCAAAGTCATTCATTTCTTTTTTTTGGAATATGGCTTTTAATATGTAGCAAAGTTAAGATTACTCTGCTCTTCCAATGTACATCCTAATTTATTTAGGAGCAAAAGCAATGCTCCTGATTGTAATGCTACAGAATACTCGAGTCTTTATTGGAATTTAGGATTGTTTTCTTGAAGTTTTATGTACCGGGTGTCACCAAAAGGACTGACTGATTTTAAAATTCAATAACTTCCAAACGGTGACAGATATTAAACAAATTCTTGCAGGAGGGTTATGCATAAAGTCAAAAGTTTTTTTACAGTGATTTTCGATTTTAGTTCAAATTACAAACAATAGATGGCGCTGTAAGCAATAGTCACTGAATACAGGCTCGATTTTTGGTCCTTTCTGTTGTTCCATGCAGAAAAAGGAGATGGAAATGTATTATCCAGGCCACGAAGCACCAAAAATCGAGCCTGAATTTAGCCTCTATTCATCGCAGTGCCATCTATTGTTTGTAATTCGAACTAAAATCGAAAATCACTGTAATAAAACTTTTGACTTTATGCATAACCCTCCTGCAAGAATTTGTTTAATATCTGTCACCGTTTGGAAGTTATTGAATTTTAAAATCAGTCAGTCCTTTTTGGGATACCCGGTAAGTTAAAGAGATTGAAGTTTAAATACACACTAAAGTAGGGAGGTGTTGTTTTGGGGGGAGGGGAGGTGATGGCAGTCATTGAGAGGGAAAGACCACAGTGTTGTTTTGCTTCTTGTCCTACTTTAAAAATATATTTTAGTGTGTCCTATTAGAGCGGGAGGTGGCAGCAGTGACCCTCCCCTCATCGAGTTCATGTCTGAAATTCCAGAATGAGTTAGAACTTGATACGCCTATTCAAACCCAATCGGTCTGCCCAATCCTATCGGGGTGGAAGACACCTAAAAATCTGATTGGAGTGGCTGACTCATTGTGTTTTCCTCCTCCCAGTCCTCATACCTTTGGATGCAGGAAAACACAATGATAAACCTATGTGTCCACCACTCAAACTGGGTTTTCCGGTGTTTTCCACCCCGATAGGACTTGGCAGACCGATTGGGTTTGAATAGGCGTATCGAGTTTGAACTCATTCTGGAATGTCAGACGTGAACTCGATGAGGGGAGGGTCACTGCTGCCACCTCCCGCTCTCTATTCTTATAGGTTTTTTTCTTAAATAAGGATGCCTGTTTATTCTTTAGCCTTTTTTAGTCTTCATTCAGTTAGTTTCTCATACAATGGATCTTTTCGTTTGGGATGGGTAGGGTTGGAGGAACTTTTAAGCCCCCTCCATCTCACATGACCTGTTCATTTTCGTTTTCGTTCTACTATCTGTTTATGAACAACTGTATTGAGGTTCATGGTGTGTGTCTGCTTACCTTGACACGTGTCACTCTCTGGATAGGCAACTGTAGAGCAAAGAAAGTTATTCTTGAAATTTTGTGACATGTTTTTTTTTGTTTTGGACGTCACTCGGTTCGTGTTTTTAAGGATCCCTGTTTGTCATCCATTTTTCCTGATGGTTCTGCAAATGATTTCCCTGTAACCACACACTCTTTTCCTATTTTCCAAACTTAATCTTCCACGAATGGGTTCATTTTAATACACATTGGATAATAAGTTGAGAAAGAATGGGACTCGGCTGATTTTTAGGTAGCTTTCATTACAAAAAGCTACCTATTGCAGCCATTCGGAGGAAAGCGATTTCAAAAAATTTTGGTATATTTTCATCGATCATGACCCCCAGACCCCGAAACCATCCTCCATTCAAAATTGACATATACATATATATATATATATATATATATATATATATCTGACCTATGTCACACTCTAACTCTCGTAATTATGAACCGATTTCGATGTAATTCGGTGTGTACATAGTACATACCAATATCTCAACCAAGTTCGTTGGCCAGCTTCATCTGCCATTTTGTTTCAAATGGCCGCCATTTAAAATTTTTAAAAAAATTTAAAATTTGAAATGGGGTACCAAAAAATTAAAAATGGAAAAATATTTTAGGTAGATTTCGTAAGAAATACTACCTATTGCAGTCGTTACCATGGTGCGACTTTTGAAAAATTCCTTCATAACTTTTCATTATAGGACCCCAGGAACCCAAAACCACCCCCACCTAAAAAGTTTATATATATATATGTATGTATGTACTAAATTTTGTCCGCACGATAAAAGTCGCAATTATGCACAAATCATCTTCAAACTCGCCAACAACTTTGAGATGGCTAATATCTCGGCGGGGATTGAAAATGGGCGATATCGGCCAAGAGGGTGGAAATGGGGAGGGTTCAAAATTTTGAATACTGTCTTAACATGATTCTGATAAAAGAAACTCTTACACAACAATGGCAGGAAAAAAATAAAAGTTTTTCGTTATAGCAGTTGCCAACAATTAAAAAAAAAAAAACAAATAATAAAATTCTCACCACAACAATTACTTTTCTTTTGCAAAATTTTCACGTGTAAAATTAAATAGTTTGACAAATTGAAAACAAATTGAATATTACGTCATAAGTTTCCTAGAGCAAGATTTCAGCATGAAAACTCAAAATAAATAGTTTGACGAATTAAAAAAATATGTATATTGCGTCCTATTGGAAATATAATGGACCTCAGCAGGTGAATATGTAACGCCATGTAAGTTTGAAGAAACGTATTAAAACATGATAAAAACCCGACTATGGAAATATTAACATATTTTAACACTTTAAGGTTCTCTGAATTTTTTGTAGCCATTTTTTAAACCTATTCCATATATATGTGTGTGTGTATTCGTGTATATTACAATTTTCACAAAAAGTTTAGCTCCCTACAGCTCGCTCTTTGTGAAGAAACTGGGTTTTATCTCTAATCTTGATTTAAGTTTTGTTGGAGAATTTAGTACTTAACATCGAAATCTACCTCCGCCTGCAGGGATTTTTTTGTATTAGAAAACTGATTTTAGGTAGATTTCGTAAGAAATACTACCTATTGCAGTCGTTACCATGATGCGACTTTTGAAAAATTCCTTCATAACTTTTCATTATAGGACCCCAGGAACCCAAAACCACCCCCACCTAAAAAGTTTATATATATATATATGTATATATATGTATGTATGTACTAAATTTTGTCCGCACGATAAAAGTCGCAATTATGCACGAATCATCTTCAAACTCGCCAACAACTTTGAGATGGCTAATATCTCGGCGGGGATTGAAAATGGGCGCTCTTTGTAAAGAAATTGGGTTTTATCTCTAATCTTGATTTAAGTTTTGTTGGAGAATTTAGTACTTAACATCGAAATCTACCTCCGCCTGTAGGCCCGAGCCGGCAGGGATTTTTTTTTCTTATGTATTTGACCTTGATAAAAAGATTCAGGAGCAGTTTTTGTTTCTTCTATATCTTAAAAAATGGTTAAGCTATAGTATTTTGAATTTCTAGCGTGGCTGACATTTTGAAACGCCCTGATTTTTGCCACGTGATGACAGGCGTATTTATGAACCGATTTGAATGTAACTTGGTCTGTACATAGTACATACCAATGTCTCGACCGAGTTCGTTGGCCAGCTTCATCAGCCATTTTGTTTCAAAATGGCGGCCATTAAATAATAAAAAAATATATATATTTAAAATGAGGTGCAAAAAAATTAGAAATTGAAAAAGGTTTCTTTCTTAAGCATTTGACCTTGATATAAGGATTCAGGAGCATTTTTTGTTTGTCTTTACCTTAAAAAATGGCTCAGATATAGCAGTTTCAATTTCTATTGTGGGTGACATTTTGAAAAATCTGATTTTTTGCCTGCGACAGCACTCGTATATATCAACCGATTCCGATGTGAGTGAGCATGTGCACAGCAATTACTAAGGTCTCGACCCAGTTCACTGGTTAGCCTCATCCACCCTGTTGTCTTAAAATGGCAGGCACTTTAAGAAATCGCCGAATTTGGCAGCCAAATATAAGTTGCTTTAAAGAAAAGCAGCTTGGATAAAGCTGACTAATTTCGCAAAATTCTCATTCATTATATTGATAAAAATTAGTTTTGAATCTCCTATATTCGGTTTCCACTAAACTGATCTTTGTGTGTTTGAATGATATGTTGGCTTTTTAAAAATAAGGAATATGAAAGCTACCTCTTCCTCCCGGCACTGGTCGGAAGGACTTTTTTCTGCCCATTTTGGAACAGACAAGGTATTGAGACACGCAATAGGGATGGACCTGTTGACACTCTTTTACTGAACCCAATCTGGATGGAATTTTGCAATCCATTTGTAACTCCCTTTCCTGATAGGCTAATCTACAAAGGGGTGTTTCGGATGACGCTGCAACATTTATTGTTTTTGGAACTCATTACAAATGATTATAGTTTAAAGCAGTTTTCACCCTGTACCCTTGTATGGATGTTGAAAAAAAAAAATACAGATTGAAGGATGCACCCCTCAATGGTCAGCAAAATGGCCCAGATCAGTGTGAAACTATTACAAGGAAATATTTAAAAAATCAAAATATAAATTATAAATAAATAAAAAGAAAAGTGCCCCATTAAACGAATGGCATTGAACTCACAGGCTATCCACACTCACTGTATACTATGCTCTTATTTTAAAGAATAATACCCCCACGTAAAATAAATTATGGGGGATGAGCCACCCTCCCATCTTTATACTTAACCCATGAACCTCCTAATCTAACCGGGGAAATGCCTTATCCGAATAAACTGGTATAGCAAATTGGAAGCAAATCAGATAATTCTGCATGAAAAAACCATTTATCTAAATTAGGGGGGCAGATTATCCCCCATTCCCCCTCTTTATACTGAACCCATGAACTCCCAAAACGAATCAGAGAAGCACTGTATGAGAATGAACCTATTTACAAAATTGGAAGCAAATCACATGTTTCTATCAAGAGTTATCACATTACGTATGTACATACATACAGAACCTGCGGGCACATGACCTCTCAGGCTTTGATAGCCTGTGAGCTAAAAAGGAAGAATATTTTTTTTTAATGCACTTTTATCAGTTAATAGTTTAATATTAATTAATTTAAGATATTCGTTGATTATTCTAACTCACAATAAACATAATATTTAAACCAAACATAATATATTATATCATTTTTGTAAAGTTTTCAAAAATATGGCTAGGACCTCAAATAGCTCTACATAATAAAAATCTGAAAAATTGTCATGGAAAATAATTATCTCATTAAAAAGACATTGAAAAAAATTATGTGAGAGGGCACACTATCATGGAAGGAATGTGCTTCTTGTTGGGTTACTTTTCAAGTTAAAAGTGACCAGGAAACAAAGAAACTGACCAGACAAATTTACGAACGGATGTGAGTGGGTCAGAAAGAAAAGGGGAAAAGCTTCATGGGTAGAGATAGCCAAGTAAGGATGCCAGATTTTCGGTATGTTGTACATTTTTCAGGCTTATTGTTCATTGTACATTTAAACTGCTCTTCACATTTTAAACATGTGTTTTTTTTTTTTATGGAAATACGCCCCACCCGTGGCTGAGAGGTTCTGCTCTCAAAGCTGGTAGACGGAAGGTGTTGGGGTCGAACCCAATTGTGCCCTTCGGCCTAATCGCTCAGAGTTTTCCATTCTTTTCTTTGAACCTTGGATTTCCTTGCTTAAATACGGGTTAGGTTCCCTTAGAAAGACCTCCATGGAGGGCACTCCTCCCCCTAGGGCCTATATCCCTCGTGCTGATAATGGCCATCCTAAACACAACCAACCCTCTATGGAAATACGATGTCCTGTAAAGAGTGTGAATTTTCATTTATAATACTTGAATTTAAATTTCAGTATATTTCTACTTCCATTATTTTAATCTTTTATGAGAATTGGGCAAGTTTCTTTTCTCCTTTTTTTTTTTTTTCCTATTTATACAAATGGAATATTATCATAAGGTCATTCTTCTTGCTTGTTTTATAACTGAAACTATGGTTTTTATGTTTGCCTATTTTTTGTATGTGTTACAGACTTTTCATTATTTTTTGGTGTGTTCACTCACTATTTTTATCCAAGATCAGAAATTTATGTACAGGCTCAACGCATAATGAAAACTATAATGTATCGTTCGACTCAAACATTCTGTTTCAATAAGGTATTTTAGCTATCCTTGTTAAAGGAATGAATAGAGATGGCTTCGGACATAGCATACAGACTGGGTAAAATATCTGTGGCAAACATGTCTTCCATCTTGCATTTTGTTACAATTGTCCATGAACTGAAAAATGTTTCATAAAACTTTTCATTTTATAAACGTGATAGGCCAAAATGCTGAAATCTATTTTGTTCAGATTTTAATTTATATCATTTTTTGCACATTTTTATTTAAAGTATATAAAAATGAAATTTAAAAATTCATTTTTCATCCAGAAATAATGTACAGTATCCTCATGACAACACACTATTCTCAGAATTTAATTATCAATTGATAGGTTATTTTTATCAAATTTTAATGAGACATTGAGAAATCAGTTTAGAAAACCTACCATTTTCAGGTGGGATTTTTTTTTTTTTTTTTTTAAATCTGAGTTTTGTCCAGATTTTTTTCACGGATCCTGTTTGCGTAAAATTGTAAAAAGTTTTTTTTATATACGTGAAAAACTTAAGTCATAATTTTGTGAAATTGAAATTATCGTTATAGGCAGGTTCTTGATAACCTATTTCTAACAAGAGGGTGCATTTGTTAAAAATCTAAATAATGGCATTATTCGGCAACTTCAACTGTTTTGTGAGGGTCCTATTTTATTTTTGAATGATTCATTTTGCGTAAATTTCTGTTTGAAGATGGAAAAGTGTTATGAAAAGTGTATATTTAAGACAAAGAATTTTGTGAAGTCCCCTGCTTTATTCTGAAAATTTTTGTGAAGGGTCCTGTTTTAAGACAAAATGTTTCATGAAGGGCCCTTTAAAGGACCCAAATTTTTCTTAAACTGTAAATGTGTCTCCCTGTAAATGTATAGCCACATGACTCAACAACAAATCTTTTGTTTTTTACAATAATCTAAAGTAACGTTTGCAGTAATATAAAAATGTTGTTATCCCCTGTTGCTGTCTCTCTATTCTTAAAAAAAGAAACTAACACTGCCACCTGTTACATAACATCATACTTTCCCATTACTTTAACAATAGTAAATCTATTAACCATTATCTATTTAATTATTGAAATATTAATCCATTCAAAAACTTTATTTATCTTTCCAAATAACAATTTAAAATATCTATATTATGTTAATATTTCTAACTACTAAAATTTGATTCTAATATCTATTAAATAATTTATTTATCAGTGATTTCTAGATTGTTTACAAAAAGTTCTAAGTCTTTAATATTAACCTTTTAAAAATTCTTAAATATTCATTAAATTCATTGCAAAATATATTTATTCGATTTAAATAATTATTTACTTTCAGCAGACAAAATTTCATCTATTTTGATGCAATAGATCGCGAGTTATCCGAATTTTAAGTTTTATTTACTTTCGCTTCTTTTAAATACGCGTGCCGTCCATTTTAAGATGCACCGGATTCGCCATGATTTCGTTTCTTCACCGATGCGAAACTACATCGCGACGTCTCAAAAGACGCCATTTTTGCTCGGGGGAGTTGCGATCTCATGACGGGTTCAGTGATCGGACGCTGTTGAATTGTTTTTGGGGAACACTGATTGGTTCTCTTAATTTTGAGCGTCCTTTTCGAAATATTCTACGGGATTTTTCTCTCTCTCTTCGAATCTGGACGTTGATGTGCAAACATGCGCGCATCATCGCTCCAGAAAATATCAACATTTTTATACGATCGGTTCTTCGGCTAAACGGGTCGAAGGCCGATTGCTTTTAAATAAATTAACTTAATAATACTTAAATACCTAATCAAAATCGTCTACCATAAAACAACTAATCATCTGAAGATGCTGGTACCGCTTATGATGTTGAATGCAGTAGATGTTTCGCTGACTGAGACCGCTGCTACGAATTTGTCGTGGAGGTACCTGAATCACAAAAAAGGAAGTTTCATTGCTCTACCTATCCAGAGAATGAGCAAAGAGTAAATATTGTTCCCCTGAAGTATGGAGCTAGTCTGTTTATTAATACCATTACAAGGAGTATACAGTTTTTACATCTACTTTGAGAAGTTGATTGGTGATTGCGTGCGCCTAGAAAAGGTATAGATACTTTCCCTTATAAATTTTCTCTCAGATGTCCATTGAAGAACAATAAGTACTACGTGACTCTGAAAAAGGATTTCTTGAACAGAATTCAATCCTGAATTTTTCCAGATTCTATCGCTAGTTCTCTAAAAGTGATAAAAAAATTGCCATCGTTCTAATAATGAACATTCGGTTCAAAAGAACCATATTACTGGAAGATGTTCAATTAGCATCTTCAGATGTAGAGTCATAGCACATATACAAGTTTTGCATGACGAATAGTTTTTTGAAGAGAATGGTAGTTGGTTGTAATAATTATTATTTACGATTCTATTAAATGTTGATCACTAAAGAGAATGTTTAATATAAAAAATACACAATAGGAAGAGAAATAATATTGTACTGTTATATCCTCAATATTAATTATATTATATGTAGGGGTCTGCGCAGTTCCTTAATTTTGATATGTTTACCAAAATAAATATTGGTTTAAGTTAATTGTGTGTGTCATCTGTTTCTTCCATGGGTGAGTTTAGTTTATTTTATTTTTCTTTTCAGCTTTGATTCAATTTAAGGCAACTTAATTATTTTTAGTAAATTCAATTAACTTAATTCTTAATCTTCACGTTGCCTAGTAGATAATCGCGTTGCACGATCACGGCCATACGTGGTGTCGGAATGGCATTTTGGTTACCAGATTTTTCAATAGCATTTTTAATTGTAATTTTAATTTATTTTTCTGGTGATCAGTCTGCGATCCCGACATCGAACGTTACAAAATATTACACCACCGTAAATGAATTTTTTTTTAGTCTTTCTCAGCTAATATTAAGAAAACGACTGCCTATGAAAATAGGAAAGTGGGATGATGATATTATAGAGAAATGTTCAATAAACATGCTGAAGCAGACACTTTTTATATCCAAGAATTATTTTAAGAGCTATTGAATGCTGATGTCGATCAAAATAGTTGCATTATAAAGTTTAATAGGAACAAAAACTGCGTATAGCAATGTACCGTAATTTCCAGCCTATAATCCGCAGATTATCTACTGGTGTGGATTATCTGCTGAAATTTTTTTAAGCAGAAGTTCAGGGCAGACATCCAGTTTCTACCGGCAGTCATAAAATAAAAATGTAAACAGATATCAAATGATTGTCTGCAATCGACCATTTGTGGAGTTGCTTGTGATTCATTCACATATGACATGTACGTGCTAGTGGGAGTGGCTTCCGATTAGGATGTTATTTTTTTTAGCCTTTTGGTAACATGTTTCTATGAAGAACAAAGTGTTTCTGAACTCATCCCTTTCAAAAATTGCACTCTCAATCATTTATTATAAGCTCCTCCCAAAATTACGGCAGTTTTACTGATTACGATGATCGATATTACGATGCAACCAATGGGAATCCATCACAAATTAATCGAATGAATCATTAGATAGGATAATAAAATACAAGTATGTCCTTGTAATTTATATTCAAAACTAAAACGTATTTGATGGTATATCACGTTGAAAGTTATAATAATGTGTAAGAGAAAACTTGTTATTTAACGCTGAAGAATTTAAACAGAACATTATTTAAAAGCGAAAGATGATTTAAAAACAGCAATTATTACAGAATTATCTGTATTCACAAGACCTTCTACGTTTTAGATATAGAAGGTCTAGCTTCAATGAGAAAAATTGTTTGTATTTTTTAACTTGTAATTATTTTATTTTTTTTTTCAATTATTTTATTACAATTATCATTTAAATAGAGTAACTAAATAAATAGGGAGGTGGTTTATTAGTAGTACTTTGGAATGTTGAAAACAATAAGTAATTCTTGTATAGTACGATGTATAATCTGCAGATTATCTGCTGAAACTTTTTTATAAGGGCTAAAAATTGCGGCTGTGGATTATAGGCTGAAAATTACGGTAATCATCTTTTGTAAACACTTACTTCAAAAGCTTGCGGTGTGAAGTGTGCAATTTTTTTTTTTTTTTGGGGGGGGGGGGGGTTCTTTTAAAATTCAAAATTTTATTATTTCAATTGAGATTTTTTTCATATTTAGAAAAAGTCATTTTTTTATATTGATGCCAAATTATAAAACAGCACATGTTTCCTATTAAAAACCGTAAGAAAATTTAAAAATAAAAGTTAAAAGCAGTCAATGGGGAAAATGACGCCCTCTTTAAAATGCTCAAATAATAATATTTCCAAACAGTTTCAATTTACAAACATATTTACCTTTTAATTAAAAAATCTATTTTCACGTGAATATTAAAGAGATAAAGAAAACTTTGGTAAAAATGGGGCCCTATTGAAAATGATACATTTAAAACAATTTTCTCATAGCTTCGTTGTAAAATTCCAGAAAGCAGTGACATTGTTTACTTAGCCATTTTATACAAGCTGATTTTCAAATGTTTATTCACTCTTATTGAATCAATCACGAAAATAAGCGTTAGCTGACATGGCAGCAGCTGATTCGGTCTTAAAATCTGCAGTCAAGAGCCAATGAATGGAAGCCCAACACCATTGATTGTTTAATTACATTTCAATCTTCTGTAATCTTTTTAAAACTGATCCAATGAGTCTATTTTTAGAGCCTGTAGTGTCTGAATGTGGGTTAGCAAGTGTAGCTTGCAGGGGTTAGCATTCCCTTCCTCCACTTCCTTAGTATCTTAAGAGGCTACTTCAGTCAAGCGGAAAGACATGCTCTAATCCTATGGAAGAGATTTATAAAGATATCTCATTTGCATTTCAATATTTTTAAATGATTTTTTTTTTTTTCTTGCATTGGATAGCTGAGATTAATCTGTTCAAAGGCTGTTTTTTTACTTTTTTGATTCTGTTTGCCATTATTTTTAATGAGGACACTTTCATTTTCGGAACCGGTTTCGAAAGTGAAAGCAACCTCTTGAAAAAATTCTGCAAACAAAATCGAAAAACTAAAAAACGCAGATGTAGAGATCCTTCTCAGCTATCCAATGCAAAAAAAATCCTGTAAAAATATTGAAATGCAAATGAGAGATATCTTAATAAATTTCTTTCATAAAATTAGCATTAGCGAACGAGTCTTCCCAAGTGACTGAAGTAGCCCCTTAAAAAGAAACTGAGCCTTTTTAATAACAATCTGTTCGCTTTCAATGTTTTTGTTTGGGAATGCAGTATCCTGTAAAGAATGTAAATCTTAACTTATGAAACATTAATATTTCTATTTTGAAATACACTCTTAAAAACATGTTTTTAAAAAAACCTATTTTTATGGATTCATTTTGTTGCAGGTGTTCCCCCCGTTGTACCTGAGCTTGCAAGTGACGACGACACGAGTAATTTCGACGACATCGGTAAAGAAGATGGGCTGGAAGAGAATTTTTTCCCTGCTGCCAAAGCTTTTGCGGGACACAACCTGCCTTTCATTGGTTTCACCTTTTCGGGAGATTATCAGTAAGTAAATGTTGGAAAGATAGAATCTAAACATGTTATTTGAATATGAACCCCATTGCGTTGTGCCCCTCTGCAACACACCCAAAAGGAGATGTTACTTATACAGTGGGTTTTAAGAAATAACTAGGGGGCTCAGCCCTCTGCTCGCCAACCCCCACGAATTGCTACGCAATTCATATTTGATCGCTTCGCTCGTTCGCCACTATTTATCTCAACTCTAGCCAGAATGAGTGCTATCATAAATCATTACAACATATTGAATTTACAAATATTTTTATTGTATAAAAAAGTAATGGAAAACTGTTGAAAATGTAAATAAAAACGTACCTTGTAAACAGAATAAATTAAAAACCTTAGTGAAAACACAATAAAAAATATTTTTAGTTGGGCCGCTATGAGATCCAAGCAAGCAACATATGAAATTTACAAATATTTAAAGTAATTGAAAATTTTGTTGAAAATATAAATAAAAATGCATTTATCAAAAGTTTGGAGCTGTGACTTGTTGATCATCCTTGAGAAAGCTAAGCGAACAGGAAATGGACACCGTTTAAATTTAAATGGCATGTTCGTGTCAGATGGGGTCCTTCTCCTTTTATTTTGCCTATAGTATTGAAAATCATGTCTTAAATTAATTTAAAACTATATGCTATGTATCATGCTATCGAAATGTAAACAAAACGTTTTCGCCTGTGTCTAACGACAACCTTGGATCAAAAAGCTATGCCACCGTAAAACGGACCAATAGCATTCATGTATTGCTCAAACGGTTTGCGTTAAAAGAGAGATCCTGTCTGGATTTTGATTTGCTGAGTGGGTTGGGACATGTGACCGTAACGACCACTGAGAAACGCCGCTTTGGCGGTTACCAAATATAAAGCTACAAATACAGCCCTTTTTTAGCGCTACATAAGAGAAATATATATATAGATTTTATGGATTGTTGTTATCTCCAAACGCAACTGTTAATATAAATGGTTCATAGAATGCTCAACAGGTGGCAATACTGAGTTCATTTTTCATGGCAAAGTTTTATTGATCATTTGAGCTGTCTCGCATCCTGATTATTAAATGAACTTTGCAATTTTATAAAATGAAAAAGGTTGGAAACATCCAAAAATGGATGTTTTAGAAGGATAAGTTCCTATACTTTATAATTTTGTATTAGAAAATTAACACTCTTGAGGAGAAGTACCGTATTTTCCGGGAATAACACCATGGCGTTAAACTAGATTTTTCTGATTTGAAAACAGAAACACAGCCAATAACTAGATGCAGCTTGTAAATAGTAGCAAATTTACTACCGATCTTTATTTAAAAATTTGGAAATCTGGTTACAAAAAATAAATAAATAAATAAATAAATAATACATGATCTTATGTTGGACTTCTGAAAAGAAAAAAACAATGCGGAATGATATCAGTGTGTTTACAAATGAACGATGCAATTTTCATGAGGAAAAGATTGCACTTTGTCCGTGCATTGCATCCGATCACAATGGTTCTCCTCAAGTTCGCCTAGCGTCTTGCATGCCATATAAGGAATAACTCCTCCCTCGTTCATTCTTCGTCAGCGCTGATAAAGCGACAGGAAAACTATTTTACTCTATGTTTGTAATTACTTTCAGCATTAGAAAAATATGTATACTCACATTTGGTTTGGCAACAGATTGATTAATCTTAAAACACAATTCAGTGTGCGAGCCGATTGTAACATACGAGGTCTGCCTGCTCCTTTTTATGATAATGACACGAAGGATTTCATAGACACAGATCAAAGTTTCTCACCTGAAATTAAAAAATTACTCCACAGTGATACTGAGGATGAAGATTTTGATGGATTTTCAAATGTATAATGTTAATTATTCGGTGCTACTATATTATTATTTTTTTCTGTTTGTTAAAATAAATAACATTGATAGCGGAATTAATTGTTCAATTAATTAAAAGATAAATTATTTAAGTTCAAAATGTTTAATTTTAGGCCTGCCAATTAATAATTTTAATTAATTGCATTGGGTATGTTTTTTATAACTTATGTGATGTTATACTGGGTGCGGCGTTAAACTAGTTTTTTTTTTTTTTTTTTTTCCAAGTAACTGCGGCATTATACTTGATGCAGCGTTATTCTCGGAAAGTACAGTGTGTCCACTTCTGTTGATGACAGATGTGCAAAAAGTATCTTTTTGTTAATAATTTCTTATGTTTATGTTCTAAGTTTATCTAAATTATTTTTTTCATGCTTATAAGGATGTATTCTAATAGCTCAGTCGATATTTTTTAAATGGGTGTTCTTCAGTTTCAAAGGGGTCGATTTCTACATTGGATAGGGAAGCCTGATGGGGCCTACACCCAACCCAAACTGCGGTTCTGATGAACCCAATTTTTCAAAAGAAAATCCAGACTATTATTTCAGATGAAAAGAATGTATATTTTGATATAAATGACTCTTTATGTGTTCATTTTTCAACATAAAAGGTAAAATTGTTTATGAGAGACTATTTTTCCATAATTGCCTGTTACCCCTGAACTCAGTTTGGACAATGCAAATGTGCCCATTTTGGAATGCCTGACTTGAGTTTGGGCAAGAGAAAAATCGATGCTTATATTCCGTGGGCTCTGAACTCAGCTCGTCCAATGCATAATATGTAATTTAAGATTTCCCCAATAGAGGGTGATACTTTCCCACAAAAAGTTCCCCAGTTTCGTGCCCTTTGTCAGATTTTTGTAATTTTGCAGTTACAAATAAAATTAAAGAGAAAAAAAAAAATTTTCCCCGTTTTTGGCATGTTTTTCTCAAATATATTCCACAGGCAAAGGGTTATCCATTTGGATCCATTTTGTGCGTTAAGATCCGGTTGCAAGGCGATGGAAAGTGTTTTGTCAATGACCCTTTATTGGGTTGACTTTTAATAGAATTTGCAGTATGAGTTAGGTCATAAGGACCCATCCACACTAGTTCAGGCTCTTTCATCAGAACCTGAGCCAGACCCTTTGAAATCCCAACCCAAGAACATACTAGAAGTATACAGTAGAAAATTGTTAATATCATTTTGAAATCATTTCAAGATTTCATTTCTCATTTAAAAATATCTGCTTTCATAGAAATAAGTCCTCAATACTTCCTCGTGACACTATTTCGTGATTTTCAAGTCCTTGAAAATCTGTTTAAAATGACACATTTGCTATTGATACTCAACCACTTGTAGAAATCTGCAAAAGTCACACTTCTTATTCCTTTAAAATATCACTGTACAACTATGGCAGAAAGAGATGAGTTCGGTTTTCCAGTCATCCTGGAAAAGGATCTACAGGGGTCTGTTCAGGTTTTTTTTCCAGGATCCCATTTTTGTGAATTATTTGTATTTGTGTAAAAAAAGTAATTTCACAAAACATTAGTTAACCCATTTATTTAGTCTCCCAAAATTGGAGACATTTTAATTTTGCAGAAATAAACTAATATATTTTTTAGACAGAATGTTCAGATTATTATAAATAATACAATAATTATTATATGTATATATATGATTATTATATGTATAGATTGGAAGTTTTTTGCTAGCAGAAGTGCTATTTATGTATACAGTACAGGACCTATTATCCGGAATCCTCGGGACCGAAGGCTTTCCGGATTTTGGAATTTTCCGGATTTCGGGTCCTCCCGAATTCCGTCAAAAAAATCGCGGGAAAAACGCAAATTTCATCAAAGAATCAGAAAAAACATAAATTTCTTCAAAGGATCGAAAAAGCCCCACGCAATTTCGTCAAAAGATCGCTAAAAAATCCGCAAATTTCGTCATAAGATCGCGAAAAAAACTGCAAACTTGTCAAAAGATCGCGAATAAAACTGAAAATTTCGTCAAAAGTTAGCGAAAAAAAAATTTCTTCCAAAAATCGCGAAAAATACGCAAATTTAGTCAATGGATCACGGGAAAAAAATGCAAATTTTGTCAAAATCTCGGTAAAAAACCCCGCAAATTTCGTCAAAAGATAGCAAAAAATATTTGTTCAAAGGATCACAAAAAAAACCCCTTAATTTCGCCAACAGATCGTGTACAAATGAGAATTTCATTAAAAGATCCAGGAAAAAACTCATAATTAGTGCAGAGGAGCCCTCCCCACCTCTTCTGTAAACTTAAAAAAAAAATTTGCTGTGAATTTCAGATTTTTTTTTTTTTTTTTTTACTCAGAATGACCCTTGATTCAAGTAGCACAATTGTGTAGGCATAATATTTTGTCAAAGTGAGAGAGAGAGGATGTGAAATGTCTGATGATTTTTTAAAAAACGAATCGTAATATAAATTTTAAACTAAAATTTGACAAAAAAAATGATTTTTTCTAATTTCTGTGGTGGTGGGGGGGGGGGGGGGGCAACCGTGTTCCCCCATCACTGATGTAGCATATTTTAGTGGTTACACATTGCAACACAATAGACAAAAAAAATTACAAATCTGTAAAATTTTCGAAAAATTGCAAAATTTTAGTAAAAATTTACAAATTTAGGAAATTTTCCAAAAAAAAATTTCCGGATTTCGGGTCCTTCCGGATTTTGGAATTCCGGATAATGGGTCCTGTACTGTACAATATAATTTACTGTCACTCAAAAAAATTTCCAAAACTGAAATCATTTCATAGATTGAGATCTTGCACAGTGTGTATCTACCATTCTTTAAAAAAAATTCTGTGTTTTTTTTTTGTGTGTGTGTGCAAAAATTTCCAAAGTGTTCCAAAATTTATGTTTGTGAAGATTCCGTTTTACTATCATCGAATTTTGTGAAGAGTCCATTAATGGACTCAATTTTCCTCCAGGACAGACCCCTGATCTCAAACAGAAAACAAGGGATATCCCAGGACTCCTTTATGTTACTTATACCGGCTTCAGAATAAGATTGAATACAATTCAATTTGCTTTCAAGCTAAGTTTTAAAGGATTGCAAAAAACTCTGACTACATTCTTGTTTCTAAAATATAAGTTCTTTTTTTTTTTTTTTCCTTCTTTCAGTTTGTAAATAAATAAAATTTTTGAGCCCAAAGAAATGTATGAAAATAGGGAGCCCATTTTCGCCTTGAGCTCAGACTGAGCGTTATCCACACAGGTCTCTCGCCAAGAGTTCGTAAATATCATATTTTTGAAAATATAAAAAAAATATCTCCTATTTTCAAACTTATGAATTGATGGATGATTATAAGCATTTTCAGACTTAATATAGATTAAAAACTTAGCATGAAAACGTAATAAAATAATATAAACATAATGTGCAGAGAAAAAAAAAAAAAAGTTTATTTCCTGCATTGTTTAGCACCGAGAAGGGACAGATATTAAGGTATTTCATTCAGTTTGTTCTACATTTAATGTTACATTTTTGTATCCAGTAAATTAAACCTATTTGAACTTTAAAAAATATTGTATTTAAATGACCAAAAAGACTTAGGTTCCTTTCAAATGAAATCGAAATAAATCTTAGAATTTTTTAGAGGTTAAATCTGCAATACAAATATTTGTAACTTAAAAGTGGAAAAAGTCAAAGATTTATTTCAATTTCATTTGGACAAAATCTTAAGATTTTAGGGTCGTTTAAATATGATATTGTTTGAGTTTTATTTATATTTTTTAAAGTTTAATTGGTTTAATTTATGTAATACAAAAATGTAACGTTAAATTAAATGTAGAACTAATTGAATGAAAATTACCTTAATATCTATCCCTTCTCGGGCCTAAACAATGCAGGAAATGAATTGTTTTGTTTTTAATTTGTTCTGCAAATTATGTTTTTATTAATTATGTTAAGTTTTTTAAGATAAGATTTATTGGGTTCATTCAGATGAACTCATTTCAAAATTTACAGAAGTTATCATACTATCATCATTAGGGTTCGATTTATCAGGTATTGCACACCAATTTGTGCTATCAATTTACCAATAATTAATACAAAATGTTTAACCAGTGCGGTAATGCAGGTTGTTGTAGTTTGGACAAAAATTTCCCATCTGAGCAGAGGCCGGGAGCGCTCTGGAGCTGTGTTTTCCCTGGAGCTGGAGCTCTAAATTTTCCCCTGCTCCAGGACTCCTTTAGTTTTTAATACTCTTTTAAATCTTTTTTTTTTTTTTTTTTCAGTCTTTTAAATTTCCAGGCTTAAAATATTTTAATTACATCATTATTCAGTATTTTAATTATATCATTTTTTAGGGTTTTCTTTTTTTAAATTAGAGATTGAAAACTTCTCACAAAAAATGGCAACACTACTTCATTTCTGCTTTCTACTTGAGCTAAGTGACAACACTATTTGAAAACAAATATGGCCACCTGTTGTTTACATGTGTAGTTGTACAATTTTAGTTGTTTGGAAAGTGTAGAAGAAATTTAAGATTTTTGTGTTTAAAATTCCACCAAACTGTCTATTTTAAAAGTAAAAGCTAAAAGATGTCATATTTTCTGAATAAGCATTTCAAGTTTGATGAGAAGAAAAATGCATTTTGTAAGATCTTTAATGAAAGTAAAGGAAGAAAAATCTGCAACTCAAAAGCGCGAAATCGGAGCCAAGTTGTAGCAGTTGCCGGAGCCACAGTATTTTTATCTAGGAGCGGAGCTGAAGCTTGAGCATCAAAAATTGTTCGGCTCCGGGTCACTGCGATCTGAGCATAAAAAATTTATAAAAAAAACATTAAAAATTTACTTAAATTTAGTTATCCTATTTACCACGAGGGATGCTATTTGCTATGAATGCACAAGTAAATTGTATTGAATCTTTACTGCTGATATTTAACAACAGTATAGCTGTTATACATAAAAAAAAAAGTCTTACTTACATTTTATTACCCTATTTCCTCACAAAGATGATATAAACACAAGAGAAAATTATCTAATTTTAACTTGGGGGCATGGTTTCCATGCTAGAAAACATTAAAAAAAAAAAAAAATCCATTTTAAAGTTTTATTTATGCAATTCCCTGCCTGGAGCGCAACCAGCATAAAATAAAAAAACAATTTAACAAATTACAATAACCATTTGGAAAATAATTTTTTCGCAGACTAAAATTTAAGACATAAAAAATCGCACGGAGTTGATCATACATTACGTACACCATGAATTAAACATTAACATTCCTGGACACATCATAAACAAATTTTAAAAGAAATTTCAGTTTTACAATTTTCGGTACTGTCAAGTTTTAAACTTCTACGGAGCTGGTCATACATTATGTATGCCATGGATTAAACATTAATATTCCTGGACCCATTTTAAATGAAATTTCATACGTTATGTATGCCTAGGATTACATTTTTCAGTACTGTCAATTTTTAAACTTCTACGGAGCTGATCATACATTACATACGCCATGGATTAAACATTCATATTCCTGGACCCATTTTAAATGAAATTTCACTTTTAAACTTCTAAACATGCCACACTATTACTTTTTACGCCGTCGTATAGAAAAAAAAAAGTACTTTTAAATGCAATTTGTTTGAAAGCTATATCTCAATTTGTTTGAGTTATTAATTTTTTTTTTTTTTTTTTTGTAGTTTTTATTACTTTTTTGTCATAGTGGCAACAGAAGTATCCATCTCTGTTGAAAGTAAAGGGAAAATACAGATTACTGTATATACTCATCAGAAAACGAATAAAATGCTGATTCAACTAATAAAACACTTCAGATATGATTTTGATTTTCTACCCTGACAGAGGACAATAACCATTTTTCTAAATGGTTAAAAAACTGTCATATTAAATTTTTTATCAAAACATTAACTTGGTCGAAGCAGAAATTTCTATCTTATTAAAATTTGAGTGTCATATGCCCCCCCCCCCCCCCCCCCCCCCAAAGGACGCTGTAAACACGCACACACACACAAATCTATATTACAAAATTTTAAGTTTGAGTATAGTTGTGATATAATAAATCATAAAAAAGCCATTTTAAATTTTTCTGTAATTTCCCAGTAACACTGCTTCCAGTGTAAAAAAAAAAAAGAACAACGAACAACAGTTTTATTGCACCAGAAGTTTATTGTGAATATTTTTAAAAAGTACCTTATCTGAATTACCCTTACCTTTTAATCTGGAGTATGGTTCCTCATATAAGAAAACATAAAAAAAAAAATCTATTTAAAGTTTTAGCTATGTAATTTCCTTTTAGTGATGCTACCACCGTAAAAAAAAAATCAAAATATAAATTTCACCATACAGAAGCTTATTTTGAAAATTTATTTCTTCTTCTTCAGGAGTTTCCGCTCAACAGTGGGTTTCCTCGACCCATAAAAATAGTTCTGTTCCATCTCTCTCTCTGTCTAGAGTAATCTCATCGGTTAAAATTGTTTCATTGTCTCTCGAATAGAACTTTCCCAAGTCATCCTCGGTCTGCCTTTCTTCTGGACTACATTCAAAAAGAATTTTAGGAAGGCATTCATTCCCCTTTCATTCTGCGAATAGGCCCATACCATCTAAGCTTGTTATACTCAACTATATTAACAACACCTTGTTTGACTTGCATTGTTTCACGTATTCTTGAATTTTTAACTTTTTCTAGCCTAGACTTTCTCGCTGATCTTCACCAGAAGCCCATTTTGGTAGAGAGGAAATTATTTGGAAACATAAAAATTAATTTTATGTAAATTAAGTTTCTCTATGTCCTGCCATGTTGACGTTATAACCACAAAAAAAAAAAAAGAAAGAAAAAAAAGAAAATTGTGTTAAATCTGTACCAACTACTTTTAACTTCAATATAGCTATCATAAAGTTAAATATAAAAAAAATTAATTTTACTTAAATTCGGTTACCCTATTTTTTTTCTAGTGGGTACCCACTATAAACACAAAAATAAATTGTGTCGAATCAGTACAACCTATTTCGTCATTTTTTGCAATGGGTATACTTTTGATGCTGAAATAAAATTGTCTTAAGTTATGGTATCAATTCTTATCATACAGTAGACTCACAATTTAACGGCCTTCGGCTAATCGGACGTTACATCAAATGGTCATTAAATAAATCAAAAGTTAGTAATATTGTTTTTTTTTTTAACCCGTTAATAGTCGCGCGTTGGTCTTTTCCCCGCCCGAAATTCGTTATCTTCCTGTAACTCATTTCCTGTTAAAGTTACGATAGCCAAATTCCGTGTAGCTGACCTTGAGTGTTCACACTCTTGTGTAGTAAAATTGCAAGTCATTCCTGCTATTTCTTAGCATTTTATCGCATTCTTAAGTTTCAATCGGTCTAAATGACCGCGTTGCGACCACTTGTGTTAGTTGAATTTTTCCCCCTCGTGTTCATCCTTTCCCATTTCCGCGAAATCTGCGGGGGAAAGTTTCTTCGAAGTACGGACTCTCTGTCTGTTGTTATTTTACCCGTTCATAGAGTACTTTTTTTACTTTTAGAATGTTACTTAAAATTGTTTTATTATATTAGTTGTGAAGTCAGTTCGCACAAAAAACTGATTGATGGTCACTTACATTTTTTTTTTCATTGTCAAACATTGCGGGAATAAATTCTCAAATTGATAATCGTTTAAATATGGAAAAAAAAGGGAAATTCATCATCATTATTTGAAAGAAGTTGCTTTCCATTTATTACCGGAACATATAAATGAAAAAAAAAAAAAAAAAAAAAAAAAAAACAGACAATAACACAGCCAAACAAAAAAACAGAGAAGAGAATTTTGTGGGAATCAGTAAAAAAATTGCCGTATCTCCAAAATCTGAAAAGTATCGTTTTTCACAATAAAACAAACTCGAAAGATAAAACAGTTTTCTCAGAAATGTAGTATGTATATCTGCGAAGAACATACATATAATTTATTTGCACAATAAAGAGAATTTTATAATGTAGGTTAGAGATTACGCAAATAAAAATATCTCTTGGATAATTCAATGAATATTTATACTATGATTTTAAAAAATATTTTAAGTATTTTTCTAAAACTTATCTATTTTTAAATTTTCATACTGTAAGTAAAAACACATTTTTTTTTTTAACAATGCCGCAGAAAATGTTTTTTTTTATTATTATTGAAATCCAATAGAGGCTTGGGGACGGTATCTAACAAATTTAAATTTGTTGTCCTTCATCAATTGTTCAAACTATTTTTCAGAATAATATTTTTCAGAATACGAGAGAAAATTCATTTAAATAAAATTATTGCTGCATATTTATAATTTCGGAGAAAAAATTCTTATTGTTTTTATTATTTTAATGAATATTATTCTAAAACAATAAATTATAACAATAATACCTTATTATGAAATGTACAATTGAATATTTATTTTAATTAAATAGTTGCTGTAAAATACATCCCTATTAAGATGAACCTTTCAGTGATTCTATTAATTAAAATAATTTATCCATCTTAGGATTTAAATCTACAATTGCAAATGCATTTAAATTAAATATATAATTTCAATAACTTATTATTTACTTTATATAAGCGAAGTTCGTATCCAGAGTTTTTATTCAGGGGCGCTGCTCCCACCCTGAAATAAGTAGAAAAACTACAAATCATGCATTTTCATTTGAAAAATGGATTTAATCATAAAATCTCGAGCCCCCCCCCCCCCCTCCTCTCCCCCCTCATATACACATAGACACCCCACAAAAATAAATAAAACGCATTTACAACATTTACATTTATAATTTCGAAATTAAGTATTTTTTACCCTTTTCTTTATTATATAGATATATATATAATATGCTGGTGAATTAGTGGTATTGTATTTGATTTACTGTTGCATGTCATAGGTTCCATTTTTATTTTCAGTTTAATTGTTCAATTTAATGTCAGTGTAATATATTGATGCTAAATTTATTAATTTTATTTTATTAAATGGATATAGAGTGCCGGAGTATCATAAAAATCTACCTGACTCTGATCCTGTCCTTCAAAAAAAAAAAAAAAATCCCCTATCAGGAATTTAGATTCATATTCGTAAATGTTTTCCTACTAATTATTGATTCATAGTAACATCAGAAATTCAATCAAATCATTTACTATTTACTTTTAAGTATGCAAAATAAAGAAAGAGTTGTTAAAAACATTTATCTAGATGCCAACTGAATATATACTTAAGCGAAATAAATAATTTGCTGTAAAAGGTTGTAAAATGAATAATCGCTGTAATCTTTTAAAGTTCGGTCAATATTTTCATCCTACGTTATCCGTTTTCGATCATCTGATAACACCGGCAAGTTTCCCCTTCGTTTTCGGCCTGCTGGTAACGGCGGCAAATGGACCGAACGCGACTACTAACGTTTTAAAAAATGTCGCGACTACTCTCGGGTTAATGCAGTTTATTAATACCTAACTCTCTAGTGTAACAGAAACTATTGATTTATACAATTTTTTAAAAAATATATATTTGTTGTTAATACTTGTCTCAATCTTTAGAGTTAAAAAATGCACAAAAATATAGAATAATTTTATAAGAATTAATTTAAACGTTTTACAAAAGTAAAAAATGAGTTACACAATTAATATTTTTTGAAAAATGATGTTGTACTTTTTTGCTTCAAATGGCGGCTGGAAACTCCCAGAATGGATCCATTGATCAATTGAAAGTAGTCGTTAGAATTTTCCTCTCTTCCAAAAATTTTCAGGAGTCTTGATGGCATTCTTTGGTTTTTTTGATCAAGGAGGACCTTCTGGAACATTGTCAATTTCCTCGTCGGAAGAATTATTTGATATGTCATGTTCAGGATTAAGTCATCCTCCGAAAATTTCCCCTCAATTTTCAACTTAACGGCAACAAAATTCTCAAATGTTAGGTTTTCCGAAAAAATGAAATGTTTTCGTAATTCTTGCATTAGATGAATTTGAAATCTTCAGTTTCAGTGTTCTCGAAAAGGTCGCTAAATCAAGATTTGAATTATTTGTGAGTCGTTAAAATGAGCGAGGAGAAACATTGTGAGTATTAGAAAATGGTCGGACCTGGTCCAGTAGTCGCTAAATCGCAATCGGTCGTCAAATCGGGATGAGGGGGTTGTAAAATAGCAAGTCTGCTGTACAAAGAAAATTATTATCAATACTTGGCATTTTATTGTCTGTGCCAGGTCAACATAAAGATTTAATTTTTAATTTAAAACTGAAATAAGTTTTTAAAAAGAAAATGGATTGTAAATATCAATAAAATGCACCGCAAAATTATCCATGTCAGAAATGACATCATGACTAGCGGGAAATAATTATTTTCATTCTTAAAAACTGTAAAATTAACTTGATTGCATATATATATATATATATATATTTTTTTTTTTTTTTTTTTTTTTCACAAATGTTAATTCTTATAGTCATTCATTTCAGAAAATATTAATAAAAATTATTTATTTTTTTTAAAGGAAAGTTGCATTTTTGTTAATGACTAGGGGGCCCTGCCCCTACGCGCTATGCTCGCCAACTCCTGTTCAAATTCTAAAAATCTGCTAATTTGATCTGCTTTAAAAAGATTATGGAAGATTGAATTATAATTATAAAAGCAGTGGCGATCTCCCTGCAAATGGGTTTCCATGTATTTCCCTTTTACTGAGGGATTTTAAGACCGAATCAGCTGCTGTTAATTGCTGTTTTTGTGTTTGATTCAATAAGACGAGTTAAACATTTGAAAATTAGCTTAGCTAATATAAAATGAACTAAGTCAAAACAGTCTTTGCTTCCCAGTATTTTTATTTTAAAATTGACGTAATTTTCATCAAACTCTCTTTCTGTTCACCTTTTTTCTCTTTGTCACCTGAAAATATTTTTATTATTAGAAAGGTAATATTATGATTTGCACTGCCTTAGAATTGGCAACACTAGTTAAAAAGCTCATTTCGAAATAGGAAATGAATCTCTCATGTACATAAAAATATATTTTTAATGTAAAGTTATTATTGGGTCAATGTTGTTATTTGGACATTTGAAATAGGGTGTCATATCCTCCATTGACTGCTTTTAATACATATTAAATAATTGATTATTTTATAGTTTTCTTTCTATTTTTAACACTTTCCAACAAAGTTGAAAAGTGTTTATGCATTCGGTTTGTCAGTCCGTCTGTCCATGCTCTAACTCCTGTCAATAGACTCGGATTTTCATGCGATGGATAAAGGTTATTTAGGGTCACCCAAGCTTTTTTGAGTTCATTGACAGGGGCACTCAAAAGGATTCCATTCCATTAGGGTGTATAGAGGGAAAAATCGTTTGCAGAGGATTTTAATGAGACTATGCTATTTCGAATGTTTCGAAACAGATATAATTCACTGAATTTCACTGTGATTACATTAGACCAGGGCATTCATAGCATAGAGGAAGTTGCTGAATAGCAATTTTCAACTGAGGTCTAAGTATTTTTTAAGTGAACTCCATTTTGGCATGCATGTCGTTAACAGATACAAATCTATGTATGATGTACAGGTCTGCTGAAAAAATTCGGATTATTTTCCGATGGTAGAGGGGTACGGCTGAAATTAGGTTTTCAAATGTGTTATGCATTTCTATAGGGTTGAAATAGACGTAACATTTTAACTTATTAAAAGATGCCGTTTTGTGACATTATTCTGAATGTGTTGGAAAGTGTTTCATAATCTATACTCGATGCGTCATTTTTCTTTCTTGTTTAATATACTTGTGTAAAAACCAACTTCTATGAAAACAACTTTTATGAAATTTTTGATGTTTTCCTGCTTTTAACATGTCATCATTTAATTCTAATTGGAAAGGTTTTTTTTTCAGTTTATAATGATCACGAGGGAATAAATTTTTAATGGAAAGGAAATATTCTTTGCGCTGTTTTTAAAATTGGCAACAATTTAAAATAATAACCTTTTCTAAAATACATAAAAAATATCTCTGATAGTGATGAAAATTTAAATTTAAAATGGAAATAAACCCTCAAACAAGTGGGTAAGAGTGATCACAGATCGCACAGAGGGTTTCGTTTAATATTCCTTTCAAAACACTTTATCCTTTTGAAAAATCTGTTAGTTCCACATTTCACAACCAGGGGGCGCACTTGATTCTGAACAAATTTGTATAAGAACGAAAATCCGTTTTACATACTATCCGTAGATATATTAGTCCAGGGGATTGGGCCCATAGCACTCGAGATAAGTAGGCGCCCCTGGCGGAATGAAAGAATGGATGAAAAGAATAATATGAAAGAATGGTCAAAGGCGTGTCGGCAAAAGTTGAAAAATTTCTCCCCGGGTTAAAAGGGCGGAGGTTAGAAAAATTGCTTAAAATACACAAGTTAGAGCCCATAGGGGTAAATAATAAAAGACTTTTTGAAAATTTTATGATTTGTCGTGAGGTCTGAGGCATTCAGCTATATGTATGCAAAATTTCATGTCACCAACTTAATTAGGGACTCTGTTAGAAAGAATTGCTTAAAATACATATGTTGTAGCTCAAAGGGTTAAACGTGAGACTTTTTCAAAATTTATGATTTGTCGCCTGGCCTCAGGTGTTCTGCTATATGCAAAATTTCAAATCTCCAATTTAATAAGGGGCTCAGTTAGAAAGAATTGCTTAAAAAAAGCATGTGGGAGCCCAAAGGGTTAAATGTACGACTTTTTCAAAATTTTATGATTTGTCGCATGTTGTGAGGTGTTCAGCTATAAGTACCCAAAATTTCATGTCTCTAACATGTATAGTTTCTGAGAACGGGCTCTGTGACGGACAGACATACAGACAGAGGAGCGAGACGAATAGGGTTTCGTGAGATGAACGAAACCCTAAAAATGAGTCAAAATAAATGCAGTCTGCATACCGCGTGTTTCTAATGTATATCCTTAGGAAAAATGATTCAATTCCTCTGTATAGTTTTTCCTTCTCTAAAACTTTTTTAATGGAACAATTTTGACCCACTTTAACATTAAATATCTCTTCGGTTTAAAAACTGTCTGCTTCAATGTGCTTATCAAACATTTCTTTATAATAGTGTCCGTTTTCATGTTTTTGTCCTTTTCTTAATATTAGCAAAGAAAGTCCCAAAACATTCATTGACAGTGGCGGTGACGGCATTACTTTTTATTAGAATAGGATTGTGGCAGCTATTATTATTTATTGGTTATTAAAACATAAAGGTTTAATAGGATTGTGGCAAAGAAAAATAATTTTCTCTCTACCAGTATCGAGACTAAGGCTCGGGAGCTCAAAGTATATTGGAGGCACATTTGTAAACCGTAGTTTGGCATCTGGATTTTAATTCCACATTTCTTTTAACTTGAAAGTTCTAAAAATATTTTGTTACTTTTAAAATATTTTTGTTATAATGGATTTTTGTAAAGTTTTACAGGATCCAATGAATAAATTTACAAATTTCACATCCAATACCCTCTAAAATATAGTTTTGTAGTAGAATTATCTCAGCATTTTCTTTTGTTTGATGAAGGCAGATTTGTAGAATTCCATGTTTTTACGGGGCCCTCCTTTTTTTCATGGGTTGGATTTTCATTTTCGGAATTGTTTGTATTATTTAGCACAAAATTTCCCTTACCAATAACGAAAAGCATACCAATAAACGTTGTCTCCTATAAAATGGGATGAAGAGTGGGTTAATTGTATATGTTTTTATGTATCGGGAGTGAAATGGTTTGCTTAATGAATACATTTATCTTTCTTTTAATGATGCATAAACAAAATCATGGGTAACAGTATAGAGATATGTATTATCCAACCTGGCTCTCATCGAAGGCATAATCCAAAGACAAACTAGCCACCAGGAGACTTTGGATGACCTTTTGTTTAAAATATCTTTTAAAAAATTCTGTCTCACTCAAGCTTAGCCGTGCCACATACTTGTGATATTTTTATTTCTGTTGTGTTAGTTTTACTGTCGATTCTTCGAAATCCACAATGGCCGTCGGTACCGAAGTCTCCAACAGAACGATCTTTCACCTTTTCACTTCTGTTCTGTTCTGCTTACTAAGAAACCTATCGAACAAGCACCCCTATCCCAAATGATGTGTCTGAGATGGCTGCCCTTTGGATGACAGAGACCCTTCCGATGTGCCTATTTTTTGAAGCATGGAAAGTTGGAGAAACACACCGTAATAACAGTTGAATGTGTCTCAGCAAAGTCGTCGTCTTCTACTCCCTATGCTTAGAAGTGACATTTTTTAATGAAACCAACAATACTTGTAGAGTTAATAGGTGTATATTAATCATCCACTGGTACTTTACCACTGTGCAAATAAATAAAATAGAAATGAATGAATAGCAAGCAATGCAGTTTGAATGTGTGTCTATAGGTACCTATAAATAGGCTTTAAGGAAGGTCCAGTGACACTTTTTTTTTTTTACTTCCATTTTTATAGAAGCATTACAAATTTAGGATGGGAGTGAAGGGTGTGTTCAACCAATCCTATAAGATGACTTTTAGCAACTCCTTGACAGCCAGACATTTTAATGGATCTCATTTTATCAGCCACCTGAATGAGGTTAATTAATGGGATCTGTATGGGCACTCACATCGTGACAGTGAACGCCCTCCCTGTCTTAAAGTGGATGTTACTTCTTTTTTTAACACTCTCTCACTCACTTGAAAAGTGGGTAGGCATTCGGTTTGTCTGTCCATGGACTCAGAGACTCCTGCAATGGATAAAGGTTAGGGAGGGTCACCCAAGCCTGTTGGGTGTTGTATAGGTGTGGGATGAATCGTTCATGGACAGGGGCACTCAAAAGTATTGCATTCCATGAGGGTAGAGGAGGGAAAAATCATTTGCAGAGTATTTTAATGAGGTTGATGCTATTTCATATGGATTAAAACGGATATAAATGATAAGTCACTGAATTTCACGACAAGGGGATGATGTTAGAACAGGGCATTTATAGTTAATTGACAGGGACACACGAAAGAAATTGGTTACAGGACTGTCTCTGAGTTATCATGGCTGGAAGCACGTTTTAAAATTCTGTAGGTGCTTTAAAATTGAAATAATATTTTGCATGCTATTCGTTCCATATAAATTCTATACCTCCTCTACAGGGCTGTTCACAAGAATTCACATACCTTTTTCCTTATGAGCGGAAAGGGTCGAAGAGGAATTTTCAACTGAGGTCTGTGCATTTCTTAATGGAACTCCATTTTGGCATAACTGTCGTAAATAGATACCAATTCTATCTATCCCAAGCAGCAAATAATCCCTGGCTGAGCTTCCACCGAATGTCCTTATTTGACTCTGTTTCGCCTGAACGATGTCACTCCTGAGGTCGCCGGAAAAGGCTTTTTGTCCGCCCGGCAAAGCAGATAAGGAGCATCACATCCCGATTATTATTGAATCAGTTTTGAAGCTTTTGCCTATTTGTTTTTGATCATTTGGTCACTAGGTAATCTTTTGCCGACACTATTCCAATATCATATGATATTTTGCCGATTAGTTATTGATATCATTCAGCAAAATTTGTAAGGTGCAAAAATAATATTTAAAAGTAAGAATAAAGCTCGTTTAAATTCAAAGGATAAATATTGCTAATTGGCATTATTCTTACAAATGACATGCAAAAATATTTACACGTCGATTACATAACCCATTAAAAAGTTTAAAAAAAATTGTTTTTGTTTAAAGTTTAAAAATTGCTGTTAAAGGCATTCAATATAAAAATTATACTTAATTACAATTAAATTTTAAATTGTAATTAATTTTTTAGTGTAAGAAGCAAACAAAATTATTTTTTAAAGTAAAAATTACGTTCTTACCTATTATTAATTCTACTGATGTATACATATTTTTCAATCTTAGAAAGAAAAATTAATTGTAATTTAAATTGTAATTGTAATTATTTGTAATTTTTATTGTAACATTTTTGTAACAGCAATGTTTAGATTTTAAACAATACTAAATTTCTTACATTTTAACTAGTTACACCCGCAATAGGTAAATATTTTTGCATTTTATAGTGAAAAATATTGCCATTTAACAAAATATATCATTTGAATTAAAACGGACTTTCAAACATTTAAATTAATTATATAATGTATGCATCTTACAATAAAAATTATTCTCATGTAACATTGTTTCCCAACTGTAAAAATCACATTCTTTAACACTTCTCATTTTATTATGGTTATGTATTAAAAATATATATTTTCAAAATCAAAATAATTATTTCAATGACTACTTTATTGTCATTTTTTTACTTTTAAAAATATCATAAAATTAGATTTTTCATTTTCTGGAAGGAAAAAGATGATTTACTTCTCTGTAAGACAATTTAAATCATAACATTTTAGAAAAAAATCTCAAAAACTTTCTCAATTTTTTTAATGTATAATTACAATCAACCCTCTTTCATTTTATTAAAGTTATAGAGTTGTATTTTCTTAATTCCAAAAATTTTACATAATAAACTTCTAAAAAAATTCCTTTATTGACTCGGAATTTTTAAATTCATAATTTAAAAAATACATTTGGAGCAAATAGTTTGTAGTTTTTAATTTAAGATATTTTCTTGTATTTATCTAAATAAAAAAAAGGCAAGTCTTATTATCAACATTTAGCAAATATATGAGTTTAATTCATTTAATTTATTGATCAGTTTAAGTTATAATACTTATCAAAGTACATTTTTAAATAGGAATGGCTATACGTAAATAAAAAAAGAAAAAGAAGAGAAAATTAGAATTTTTAAAAAGGTTGTTAAATTTCGATTTCAGTCTATTGTCCAATTTTCGTTGCAAACTGTAAACAGATTAAGGTTTATGGATGTGTGCCTAAGGAATTTATTCTCACCCAAAAACAATTCTTCGGAAGAATTTTGACTTGTATTCCCTTTGTTTGTTCGCTTAAAAGTGGGGTCTGGTCTGTCCTTGAAAAGTAAATAGAGGATAGGGAGGGGATCAGAGATAAAGATCTCGAAAGATATGGGTGTGTTTATGTCATGTGAAACATTTCACTGTGTGGGGTAGAGTGACCGTCGAGGCAAAATAATACGCTCTCAGTAAAATGATTCAATTTTGGTCGCCTAACAGGATCGCCGATTTTATATTTGTAGTTTATGCCAATCCATTTCTTTCATAGATCCATTCGATATTCTGCTGGCGTTAGCATTTGACCTATAACTAGAGGAATCGTCCGTGATTGTCGAGAAAACATCGTGTTAATCTCTCTATTGGATTACCGTTTATTTTCCGACAATTCTCATAACAGGCTGAAATGTATCCGCTATCTCTTGCTGTTCGGGATCCTATGCAGGGCTGCTCCAAGAAATCAGATCCGTTTCTGAGGGTAAAGGGGGACCGCTGAAATGAGGTTTTCCAGTGTGTTATGTGTTTCTATAGAGGGTTGAACGAAACAGACTGTTTTGACTTACTAAACAGTGCCGTGCTATAACATTATTCTGAATGGGTTGGAAAGTGTTTCATAATCTAGGCTTGAGTCATGATTTTTTTTTTCTTTCTTGTTTAGTATTACTTTTATTCTAATGTATCTCTTTTTCCCTTTCAGGTTGCTGTCTCGGGGTATGGAGGATACACAGTCGAATAACTTGGATGAAGTGAGTCCTATTTCATTTTCATTGAATACAACGCGTCCTACTGGAGGTTTGGAGGCTCAGAAAGAGAACAAAAAATGAAATAAGGGGCACGTTTTGGGATGAGGCTCCATTTCAAAACTCTCTTGCCTGTTTTAAAGGGACTCTTTTAGATCCCAGTCTTTTCCCAAAACACTCATTCTACACTCCTGTAGGGAGAGTTTCAAAGTCTGTGTTTTGAAGTCTATTTAAGAAATAGGGCTGATGGTGGCTTTTCTTCACTATCCGAACGCATGACAAAAGAATGCACCCGGACATGAATGCGTCAGAAGAAGATTATTAGAAGCGTCCCTGACTGGAGTCTATCCTGAAGGGGGCTCCTCTCTGTTCCACATCGGGACAGGGACGATGCCTTGCTTTTATTTTTTGTTTTTTAACCCTCCAAATGTCGATAGAGGTTGCTTGTTTTCTTGTATGTTATTTTTACATTATTATCTCTGTAGGGTGCAGCAGGGGCTGCCCATTATTTTAGACCTTGGAGATTTATCGGAAAGAGTTCCCTATCCTGTTCTGTTTTTTTTTTTTTTTTGCCGATACATGTTTCGATGGGGTGGTTGCCATCTTTAGCATTGGGGGTTGCTTTTTTAGGATTTGAATGCTGTTGATGGATAAGTAGTCATTTTGCCATATATATTTTGGTACAGATATCATATTCGGCCTATATTGGCGCGATTTTTTTCTGACACCAATATCATATACGCAATGGGTACTTAACTGGCGCCAAAGTGTCGCTATTTTGCTTGATATGGTAACCCGGATTATGTTGTTTATGCTGTTGATGTTTTCGCCAAATTGGCAACCGAAAAAATCGCGTCAATATGGGACGAATATGACATCTGTGCCCATATTTTTTTAGAATTCATTTTTTCAAATTTATAATTTTCCAGGGTTTTTTAAACACTACTTTTCTGTGGATCTCATATTATGTAAATATAGTTTTTGTGCATTTTTATGTGTTTTAAGATGGATATAATATTAACATTTATAATGTAGTGAGTTTTAATTTCACATGCATAATAAATATGTAAAATTATACAAATATATATTATATACTATTTATTTATAGATGTGTACATAATATGTATTTATATATGTAAATCTATCTATCTATTTATATAATTACATACATAATATAGACTGTATTTTCTGGAAATAATGCTGTGGCATGAAACTAGATTTTTCTGCTTTGAAAACAAAAGTGCGGCTTGTAAATAGTACCCAATTGATTGCCAATCTTTATTTAAAAATTTGAAAATCTGGTTAAAAAAAAAAAGAAATATCCATGATCTTATGTTGTACTTCTGAAAAGATAAAACAATGTCTCGCACGGTGGATAGGTATCAGCATGTTTACAAACAGAATGATGTAATTTTCATGAGGAAAAGATTGCACTTTGTCCGTGCATCGCATCCAATCACAATGGTTCGCCTAGCATCTTGCATGCCATATAAGGAATAACTCCTCCCACTTTCTCCCTCATTCATTCTTCGCCAGCGCCGATAAAGCTACAGGAAAACTATTTTACTCTATGTTCGTAATTACTTTTAGCATTAAAAAATATGTGTACTCACGTTTGCCAATGTAAAATTGTTTGTCATGTAAAATATGTATACTCATGTGACGTTATACACAGTGCGGCGATATACCAAATTGGCATTAAACTATAGTTTGTTTTAAGTAACTGCAGCATTATTTTCGGAAAATAGGGTATATAAATGATACAAATATAATGTTTATAATATAGAAACGTATGTTTATAAAAATTTAAAAAACACGTTTTTCTGCCATCTTGAAAAAATTGGTAAAATGCTAAACAGGCCATTTGTCACCCTGGAGGATTTCTTCGCCCATCGTGTCAACCAGAGCAGGATACGAAACTCTTCCCGATTTATCAAACAGCTTACAAAAAAATCAAAACTTTACTTTTTCTTTAGATTTATTATATCTTCATGTAAATGCTTATTTTTATAGGCTATTATAATTTCTTATGATAGTTAGCTTTGACCCGTATTGTTAGTAGCAGATAAGTTTTTGTTGGATACAAGAAATTTTGCTACTGTGAATAGTATAGTATAATACCTATCACACACAGACACATAGGTATTGTGGAATTTCGGAATGTGCAATGGAGGCTTCTGTACTAGTGACATTTTGTGAGATCCTAGTCATCCGAAAGATTATTACCGAACATTGATTCCTTCAATATCCTGTTGTGGTAGTTATTGTTGCTGAAAAACAATATCACATAAGAAACTACATCCACTATGCAAAAGTGGCTATTACGTTAGTAGCCTAGAATTGTGGGACAGAAATTGTGAGTATCTTCAAATATTGACCTCATTGTGAAATGGATAACAACAACAACAAAAATCCCACAATATGCAATGGCAAAATTTTAATGCCTAGTTAAGAGCGAGAAATTTATGTGGAAAGAAATTACATTATTATACAGGGTGTAACTGTAACAGTTGATAGAGAGGACATTGTAACAGTTCTTTATAGGAATGTGCAAGTAAGGCACAAACACCGGAAAGAGCGTCATTGACAACTGCTATGTTTATGATAAGTGTTCAGAATCAGTGTTGATGAAGCGGTTGGCATACTGATTGGAAGAGACCTGGTATTTCAGGCACACATGCAGCAGCAACAGATATCCAAGTGACGAGATCGTCAACAGAGTCTACTGGAGTTGCATAAACAGGTCTCTTCAGGTGTCCCCACAAACAGTGATGGCCCTTAGAGTCTGTTCAGCCAGTGTGATAAACCTAAAATACTGACTTCTTAACCCTCTGAGCATCTTCAGGGCTTTCCTGCATTTTCATAAAAATGCTTATAAAAATAATCTTAATGTAATTTTTCTTTCCCTGTTTGTTTCTAAAATACACTTCATACCCTTTTATTTGATATTACATTTTAAAATACTATTTTGTTTAATTTTTTTTTTTCTGCAACAGATTTAAGTTGTTTTTGGGAAACAGAAAAATACGCCCAAACCGCTCAGAAGGTTAAACTTTCTGAAATGGTAGGCAGGATATTGAAAGCCGAAAAATAAAGCAAGGACAGAATAGGGAACACAGTGACTAAACAGATTTAAGTTTCAAATAAAACTAACATTGACTGAAAATAAAATGTAGTTAAGTAAAGGTAAACTTAAATAGTAATGAACTTTAAATGAAATGAGCTTACATGATACACTTAACTTGGCAATGACAACATGAATCATTCACAACTTTTGAAGATATTGGCAAAAAAAAAAAAAAAATCTTTTCATCATAAGCATTTTTTACATTAAAAGAATAATATTAATTCACAAATCTAACAACTGTATATATTGATATTACATACTTGACGAAAAGATATATTATTGAATAGTAGTATAAACATTTTTACGATAAC
The DNA here is from genome assembly GCA_963932465.1 of Maratus speciosus. Lineage (NCBI taxonomy): Eukaryota > Metazoa > Arthropoda > Arachnida > Araneae > Salticidae > Maratus > Maratus speciosus. The sequence continues at coordinate 1,457,133 of OZ010795.1, read as the reverse complement.
GCATAATAAAAATAGGCAAAGACTAAAATGAAAGGAAATAAAGACTGCTGGTGTAATTCAAAATAATGAGACCTCATCCTGTTTCAAGGCAGGTGGTATCTTGCAGGGCCAAAACTAGGGGAGTGCAGGGGGTCATGTCCACCGGGCGCCAGAATGAAATGCGAAGGGGGTCTTCAAACGAAGATTTTGTTTGTTGCTTCATACAAAAATGTACATATATATGAAAAATATAAAGAAATTCGCAAGCTAATATTAAACCTATTGGGAGCGTTCTTTTCAAATTTGTGAAAGGTGAAAGTAACTTTATTAAAAAAAAAAATCAAAAAAGCCAACACTAACCCAGTTAGAAATCAATCTCAGCTATTCCAAGTAAAAAAAAAATAATAAATAAATAAAACTATTAATATGAAGTGAGAAATTTTAAAAAGAATGCTCCTATAGGTTTAACTTAGAGATCCAGTTTTTTCGCTTGATGAGTGTAGGCTCTTAACGCTCAAGCTAATGTTAATCCTATGGGAGCGTTGTTTACCTATTTCTTGCTAGCATTTTAATTATTATTAAGTGATTTTTATTTTTTAATGATTTTTTTTCTTTTTTTGCATAAAGTACCTGTGGTCGATAACTTTTATTGTGTGTAAGGGGAAGAGGGTGTGTGTGTTCAAAATCTATGTTTGCCCCAGGCACAAAAAAAAACTAGTTTCAGCCCTGGTATCTTGAGCATTCATGAAATAGCTGTTTGGATTAAAGTTGAAAAGAAGTTTAAATAAAGGAAATGGATAACTGTAAGTCATTGAATAGTGTATAAGTGAACAAGGCATGGCATGACAAGGCATGACTTTACATGACAACAAATAGTAATGGAGGGCTGATGCATCAGAAGATCGGGGTCACCAGTCTGCCAAGACAGGGACTTGTTATCGTATTTTTCTGAAAGAAGTTTTGTTAGAATGACTTCAAGAGGTTCTGATCGCCGTTCATAAACAACCGTAGTTTCACTAGGATGGGATGCCAGCTCATTTCTACACTGTTGTGCAGAATGACCTGAATGCCACATTTGAGGTGCGATGGATTGGAGTTGCGCATTGATGCGGCTCCAGGAGGATCTTGTGGCTCGAATATCTGATTCTACTGCATGTATGCGTGATATACCTGGTATCTTTGAATCTGTATGCCAGTCATTCCATGGATGCTGCCAAGCATATGTTACTACTGGGTGATGCTATTTTGATCACTTATTGTAAATATAGCACTTGCCAATGATTCTGTCCATAAACATTCCTTTCCTGTGTTTGTGCCTCAGTGTGTCACTTATGCCCCTATACTCCTATACAATCAATAATTATTGCAGCATCTTCTATCAACCCTTAAAGTTTGGTCGTTGAGTACAAGGTATAAGAACTCTATGCTAACATTACTTTTTGTAGGTCTAGGATCGTCTCCTTTTAATAATCCTTTTTGTGAAAAATATTCCCTTAATTAGTATTTTTCAAGCATTATTTTAAAAGTAAAATAAAGACTTTATTTTTTAAATTTCCAAACAAATTCAGAAGAAAAAGATAAATACTGTAGTTAAAAATCTAATAATAGACTGCCAAAATGACAGTGGATAAAGAGATGACAATGATGGATGAAAAAAAAGTGGGTGTGGAACGATAAGTACAAAAAATGAACATCTTAAAACACCGTAGAATTTAGAAATGCTCAAGACCTTTCAAGAAAACTTATTCTTCCTTCATCAGGCACGAGAACAACACTCAACACATTTGCATGTGTTGCTCCTGCTTTCAAAATAAAAGTAGGGTTTTTTTTTTGTGTTTGCCTGATGAAGGAAGAATAAATTTTCTTGAAAGGTCTTGAGCATTTCTAAATTCTACAGTGTTTTAAGACGTTCATTCTTTATACAGAAAAAGAAATAAAAAGTAAATATGTTATAGATAGGAATCAAACTTTGAAAACACTATGAACTCTTTACAGGTGCAATGATTTTTTTTCCCTTTATCATTAAAATGCCAGAGCCTAAAAGCAAAAAAATTTTTAACAATAATTTATTTAAACTATTTTAGTTTTAAAGATTTTTTTTTTGTGTGTGATTTTTTAAGGAATTGCATAAATGCCATCATAATAATTAAATAAATTGTATAACCCATAGATATAAATTGAAGAAGAGAATAATAAAATAGGGTTTTATAAATATTCATAGCCAGAGGTGGGGAATTTCTAGAAAATCTTACCAGCCAGGGATTTATTTCACCAGCCAGTAAAATGCAACGTACAGTTGAAAATTTTTATGACAAAATTTACGCAACTCAAAACTAGTTGGTAATTATTACTATAATGCATTTTCGTATTTTTTTCCCTGTAAAATTAAGAAATACAAACAAGAGATGAAAGTTTAATATAAAATAGAAGTTAGTGTCCTATTTACATCGCAGTAATCAGGAAACTTGAGAAATATAGCTAACTACTGAAAAAAGAGAGTTTAAGTACATCTCTATAGTTTGTAGTTTTCAAAGACTACCTAAAAATTCACTCGCCCTGTCAAAAAATTGACTCACCAGTGGCGAGTAAAAGGATGCTTTTCCCCACCCTTGTTCATAGCTCTTCGGCACACCTCTGTTGTGCATAGATCTCTTGAAAATTCAAGATAGGTACCCAGAAAGTGTGGGGATTAAAAAAAAAAAAAAAATGCTATTACTGTATTTTTTAATAAATTATCTATTATTGATAGTTAAAATAAATTTTATATTTACTTCCTTCTCTTTTTCATGGACCCATCTGCCCCATCCTCAACGTGTCTGCCTCTTTTAGATTGACAGGGTAAGTAGCCATTTTTTTCTGGGTATTACTGAGGATATTAGAACTTAATGAACACTTATTGTGTTCATTAAGATTATGTAGAACTTAATGTCAAAAGTGTATTTTTATCCTAAGTAGTGAGTGTTAAAAAAAATGTATTTTGTATACTATTTTATTTGCAGGGTTCGTAAATATGTATAAATGGATATAATATCTTGATATATATTCGATACTGTAAGAAATGTCATTATTATTTAAAATCTGAATGTGGCTGTTAAATGATTTTACGATGAAAATTACAATTGCACATTGAATGACAGTTAAGTATTCTTTGTGAGATGCAAAAATGTTTCTATATCAGTCGTATAAGTAAGAACCTAAATTTTAACTTCCAATGGAAAGTGAATTGCAATTCTATATATTATTTCTGTTGTCCCTTTTTTCTATACATTTATAAAATGTGCGAGAGTGAATGAGGAGTGTCGTTCGAACACTCCTATTTCATTAGGAATGGAATCAGCATTGTTTTCATGAATAAAATGAAATCAGTGTTGCCACATGAATAAAATACTGCATCCTCAGCCATGATTATAAAAAAAATGATGAATGGTTCAAAAAAAAAAAGTGTGGATGTTAGTGTATTTTTATATTTATGATTAAAAAGTTAAACTGAAATGTTTAGAACACCCTCGAAGCAGTTGTATTTAAGAGGTGTATGTTTTGTCCTGTTGGATTAAATTGTATTTTATGTGTATTCAATTTATTTTTCTTGGCCCCTTAAGTGGATGCACTTAAAATACAGTAGACATTTTTCCCCCCCTTGCACATGCCTTTTGCTATTACAGTAGAAACTCGATCATCCGAAGTCATTGGGGCCGACCCTCTTTCGGATCATCGATGTGGCTTCAAATATAAGATTAAGGACAAATACATGCAGTATTTCGTATTATGGTAACAGTGCTTCATAAAAAGTAAAGCAATAGCAAAATGAAACAAGAATAAATTACCGGAATTTTTATTTTGAAATTATGTACCTTTTATTTGTTTCACAAGGGTTTGAAACAAAGTTTTGTTTGCCGCAGTTTCGATTCCCTTTGCTATGCAGCTCTATCACAAAGTTTTTTTTAAATACTACGCATTAGTTCACCAGTATCATAGTCTTTGTTCTGCTCCAGTTATGGCAAACCTTTTGAAAAACATTCAAAAGCTTCAGAATGGCTAATGTGTTTGTTTTCTTCGCCTGCTAGAGCACATTCACACATTCCGGTTCTTCCATCCTCTTACTGTGTTCTAGTTCACTTCACAGCTTACGGGAGCTCAAGTTAAATTCAAAGGAATTCTAAGAAAGGGGATCTGTGATATCGTTTGATACCATATATATTATTCTTTATAGGTAATTAATATGATCCCTAGATAGTTAAAATTTAATATTAACTAGTGCTGTAAAAGTAACGACTAAAAGAATACCCGTATGATGTCGTTACTTTCAAACTCCCTACCCGTTAGAAAGTATTCGTTACTCGTTACTTTCGTTACTGTTCAAAAACCGGGTATGTACTACAAACCTGCAGCAAATCTAATTATATACTGTACATGAGTCTTTTGAAGAATTCGTTACTATTTTAACGTAAAATATGTGCTGCCATCTGTACGTAAAATTTACATTTAATTTTCTACGTTTTAATGAAAAAAGGCAAACAAAATTAAAGTACGATGCATAATTGAATATAGCATGTCTGAATAGTAGAATTTCTTACTTATGAAATAATGAATAATTGGAGAAAGCAATTAGGAAGAGTAAAAGTTTACTAAATTTATACTAAAACTATGAAATATAATTACACAAAGAAAATATTTTTACAAACAAATTTACTTACTAATTTTACACTAAAAGTAATTATGTATTATGAAAATTTAACTTCTGGAATAATTTGAAAATATTTAAATATATGTATATTTAATTTCTTACGTGGTCATCCTATCAAATGACATTGTACTTCAGTCACATTATTATTTCTGAAATTATTGATTTATATTTAAAAAAACCTTTTTTTCAAATATGAAATTTAAAAACATACCAACAAAAATATTTGGCACGGATGTCATATACGCACCACATTGGCGTGATTTTTTTCTGACGCCAATTTGGCGAAAACCTCGTTTTCGAATACCAGTTACATATATATATTTAAAAAAAGGATTAACAATAAATAAAAAAAATTTAATTAATAACTATAGAACTAAACAATATATTAACAAATAAACAACATCCGGGTTACCATATTAAGCAAAATAACGGCACTTTGGCGCCAGTTAAGTACCCCGGTACTTATATGATATTGGCGTAAGAAAAAAATTGCGCCAATGTGGTGCGTATATGATATCTGTGACAAATATTTTTACAAGCCCCCCCCCCCCTCCCCCCCCCCCAAAAAAAAAAAAAAAATTAGAAAACAGGAATTCTGCTTTTTCAGAATTTAGTATCACGCCCTATGAAAAAAAATATTTATGTGTATAAATGTAGATAGTTCAGTTATAAGACTTAAAACACACGTTTTTATTTTATATAAAATGACGTTATCCGCTTCCGCTGAAGAATTCCTTTCGTTATTTAAAAACTTCGACAAAAAAAAAAAAAAAAAAGGCTATCTTATGATTTATATGCTTTCATTTCTTTGTAATATTAATGTCGATACTTAAAATTGTTCAGTTGATAAAAGTTCCATGTTTTATTAGAAGTCATTCGCTTATATTTTTTCGAAACAGCACGTATTTTAATTACATTTTTTTTTTTTCAGTTTTTATGAAAAAATGGCTACAAAAAGTTATAATTGGTACTTTCCAACTATTTTTCCCTTACTTTTACTTTCTACAGAAATGAGCACTTGAGTTACAAAAATTAAACAAATAGCATTAAAAACTACAAAAAAATTAATATCTCAAAAATAAATCGAGATGCAGTTTTCAAACAAATTACATTTAAAAGAACTTTTTTTTCCCAATACGACGGTATAAAAATTGAAAATGTGCGATGCTTAGAAGTAAAAATAAATTGCGGCAGAGATTATTCCGTACAATGATACCTCTGCTTTGTTTTATACACTGGCTGATACAACGGAGCGTGTTTTTTTTTGGAGACGACACTTTATTAGCTTAGCTGGGAGAAAGAAATAGCATACCGGGGGCTAAAAAAATTAAACGTTATCATAAAAACATTTTTACAAACAATCTAAAAACTCGTCTTTATCATAAAAATATTTTTTTTTTTCAAATTTAAAACATAAATACACGTACAAAGATATTTTTAGAAGATAAAGAATGCACTGAAAGCAAACCTGTAAATTTTAGAACAGAATTTCTTGAAAATTTTCAGAACATTTAAAAGAAATGTGTTTCATTTTAGTCTTTATCATCTTATCAACCAACAGTTTACGCCACTCGCATTACTATTTTAGAAATCTTTGATTTATGTTTAAAAATAATATTTTTTCCATTCTTTTTTTTTTTAATGAAGCACGCCTTTCAGATAATATATAATCTGATTTTCAAAAAATTCTTACAGATGGTACTAATGTAGACATCGCTGATAAATACTTTTTTGCTAAATCCGCAAGCTCGGAGTATAAAACAGCTATACTTCTTTTTCTTTCCATAGGAATCAACAAGCCCCTACGAAATCAAAATCATTTGAGATTTGAGAATAACTGATACTAACAGAATGATACGCATACACTGATAAGGAAACAACTGATGCCGAAATATCCGAGCCCGAATACAAATTCGCATCTTTTACTGCATCCGGCTATCTGCTCCATTCATGAATTACGCAAACGTAAGCAGCGTGTGAAGTTAGTTTCATTTTGTTCGGCTGCGTATTGACACAGTAACGACTAACGAGTCGTATTTCGAAGTACCGATTCGGTATTTCGTATCTTAGAGAATATCCGTTACTTAGTAACGAATATGTGCGGTTTGCTACAGCTCTAATATTAACTATCAATATAAAAATCCCCTTTTCTATTTCTTTTTGTATAGCTAAGTTTTAAATTAATCTACTTTCCTTTTCACATTACTTTAACTTTCCCAGAAAACTCTCTCTCTGCTCTTTTATCTATGTAAATAAAATTAAAAAAAAGAATATTATTCACAGCCATTTCATTTCGAAAGAGTCATTCTTTTCGCGTTGCATCTGCCTATAAAATTTCTCTCTGTCAGATTTTTAATTCGATCCTTACTAAGAGATAGTCAAAACTTTAGTTAAACCAGCGGTTAGATAATAATATCCAGATGTACTTTTAAACTTAAGTCGCCTTTCAAGTTACCGCACTCATTCCAATGCTATTGACAGCTTTCGGATTCTTTCTTACTTTCTCACGGACTAACGCTTGGCTAATTATCGCCTATTAGGCTTTTCATCTAAATTAAACTACCCCATGTATTCCAATGTAACGGTCACCCCTTGGCAAGATCTGTGTCTTACCCAATATCTATATATCGCCAAAACTTTACGAATGAAAATGTGAAACTGATCATTCTTTGCCTGCTTCTCAGAATGTAAAGATTAGGTTTTGATTGTGTGTAAGGGGGGTCACTCCCAAGGCACTTATGTGTCTCTTCAAATTTTCATTAAAGTTTCCTTATTACGCTACAAGTATTAGTGAATCTTTTGGATCTGAGTTTATTGTGTTGTTTGCGCATTCGTACTCCACTACGGAAAATCTTAAATTTCATTTAAAATAATTCAAAAGATATTTCCATCTACTTATTTTATATCCGAAGTTCTTTTATAAAAGATGAACAACCCCCGCAACGAGAACCATCTCTTTCACAGGATCCAAAATATTTATCTGTACTAGTGGTGCCACACAAGGAATGCGATAGTTAAAAAAAAAAAAAAGCTTTAAAAATGGATTTCAGTTAACCGAGAGTTTCAGATAAAAGAGGTTCTACTGTATTATCAATCATTTTTCACTCTAACTTTCATTGAATCCATGAGATGCTATTCTGACTTGAGTCATGTTGTTTTGCTGATATTTTTATCCTTCATTTTTCTTCGAAAGTTTAAACCTGCCTCTTAAAAATGTTAGACTGCAGTGCAAAATCCTCGCATCACAGGTTTTAATTTTAATTAGTTTTCATTGCAAACACATTGAACAGCTATGAAATATATGAACTCTATGAACTCTATTAAGAGCTATAACATGTTGTCGGATTGTTAAAAGTTTTAAGAAAAATAAAGATTGGTTAACAGTGAGTCCTTTTAAACCTTAAACTAAAATTATTTTTTTTAAAGTTTTAATGAGTGTATAGAATCAATCCGTAAATATGTCTGTATCTTATAGCAGAAAATATTCCTGATGAGTCATATTTATTTTTCAATTAAAACAAACTTTTTTTTACGTTTGCATGTAGCCAATTTTCCTATGTAATATCGTTAGGTAATTGCAAAAGATCACAGGATGTCGCAATGTACTTTGCAAAAGATGACCCAATCACTGATTGAAAAAGCAATAGGCAAAAGCTTCCAAAGTGATTCAGTACGAGTCGGGATGGGATAGATGAGGGGCAGACAAGAGGCCTTTCCTGCTGAGAATGAGGTCACCATGATGAAAAGCAGTCGGATTAGAATAGTTGGCCGAAGTTTGGTGAGGAAGTATTGGCTGTTTGGGAAGCGTATACTCAATTTGAAGTTCCTCTCATTCTGACATTCCATCAGATTATTATAAACATCATTAAAAAGGGAATGCTATTTTTTTTTTTCAGAAAGTTGCATCAGATTATCCAACATGCGACCTTAGGATGATGGATAAGGAGATGTTTGCTTTATTCCTCAAATTTATTTATTATTTTTTTTTTCAATTCAGGGCAGATGGAATGCCAAGTAAAATAATAAATGAATGTAGATCATTAAATTCAAATGTTTGTTTTATTTCTACGAGAGATAAACAAAATAATTTAGATGTTTATTTTATTTCTCTGAAAGATAAACAAAATAATTTAGACGTAGATGACGTGCTGGACAGCATGCGTATAGAGGCATCACTGTTTATGTTTCACATTCAGTTTCTGCTCTTGTTCTGCATCTTTGTTTATGTTTCCCTGTTCCGTGATACTCAAACTGATACTCACTTGCATCCATGTTGAATTAACGTGTTGTGTTTGTAGAGCTTGTGAGTGATTTTTCCATAACTGGCAAGTGACATGGATCCTAAACTGAGTAATTTTGTCTTAAAAAAAAAAAAAATCCGACTCTCAGTTTAGCTCAAAAGCTGGAAATCATGAAGAAGCTTGAAAATGGAATAAGTAGGCACATCATTATGAAAGACTATGACATAGGTCGTGTACAATTTACAACATTAAAAAATTAGCGACACCATAAAAGACAACTTGAAACAGTTTTTGAATGAATCAGAAGGTAAACTTAAAGGCCTACTAGATTCGGTCTCATACAATTGGTTTTCAGCATAGAGATCAGAGGGTAAAGTAAACTCATACCTGGCTCTAGGGTTGTTGAAAGAGCTAAACAGTTTCAACGAGATTTGAACATGGATGCCGATCGCAAATTTTCTGAAGGTTGGCTGAGGAACTTTTTTAAGACTAGCCATGGTATCAGAAAATGAGATCTATCTAGTGAGCTGAAATTTGCTGATGTTGTAGGTGGTTAAGAGTTCAAAGTTAGATTTAAGTCTACCGTGTCTGAAAATGAACTGACACATGTCCAATCTATAAAGCAAATGAGGCTGCCCCTTTGTGGTGTTGCCGAGCAAATTCTACCCTTGCTGGTGAGGATGAGAAAAGCGTAAAAGGTGTCAAGAAAAATAAAGATTGGTTAACAGCACTGCTGTGCTCTCATTCATCGAGTGATCACAAAATAAAACCTTTTGTGGTAGGAAAGTCAAAGAATGCTAGGGGGGCCTTAAAGGGCACAAAAAGCTAGCCTGTGATTTATGGAGCACAATCCAGTGCATGGGTGAATCAAGAGTTGTTTAAAACGGGTTCTTCAAAGACTGTTAAAAGCAATCTTGAAAAACTGAAAATGCCTGAAGAAAGTAAAGCTATTTTGTTTTTTGACAATCTCATCCAGATAAGGAAGAATTAGGGTTTGAAGAATATTTCAGTGGCCTATCAAAGGATGTTTACATAAATTTGCATTTTAAAAAAGTATATTTTTTCCCTTGAACATAATTTTTTATTGTATGTAGTAGTTTAGATATTTGGCCATTCAGATGACTAAAATTTAAATTTTGTGTCAACTGTAATAGCTTATTATTTTTTTTAACTCCAATTTGAATAATAGTTATGAAAATCGGCTATTTGATTACTTTAAAATTTTTACTACTACTTATTTTGCATCATTTGAATTTTCTTTCTACGAAGTAAAATAAGGGTACTCATACAATTTTCAAAGATCCCATTTTCAGCTCTAGCTAAAATAGAAGGGGGGGGGGGGGAATTCTTCTGACCTTCTTTTCCCTTTCATAGGCAGAAAACTTTAAAAAAAAAAAAAAAAGGCTTGTGTGAATTGTGTTAAGTGTGCATTATTAACATGTTGTTGTTTGTTTGTTGAACGTAAGAAAGACGTATGAAGTTATATTTTTATTTTTATAGATTGACTCTATCAGAAAAATTGAGAAACTAGAAGATGAAATCATTAGGGTCCATGCTTGTAATGAAGAACTAGAACGGAAATACAGGTATTATTATTATTTTTTTTTCTTTTTTAAACACAATTTCTTTTCTGCATAAAGTTGTGACAATGTTTTATGATTGATATTTCTCAAAAGGGGGGGGGGGGGAATGATTTTGTCTTATTTTAACCAAAAGGTGCTCTTGCCAAGCTCGGGCCCGTTATACACATGTGTCTTGCACCTGCTTTCAAAGTGGTAAAACATCTTGTTTGAGACAGAGTAAGAAAGACTTCAAAATGCATTATGCATAATTTTTATTTTTTATTAGGTTAGGGATAGTCAGAGACGTGAAAAATTTGGCATTTAATTTTTTTTTTCAAAACTGTTCATATTATTTTTTATTTTACATATAATACCAAGTTTTAAAAAGTGTCACAAAAATTTCAAATCAAAACATTAATTCTAGACCCAAGTTATGTGCTTTATGGTTGAGCACTCTCTTATAAGTG